>OW052220.1:113334267-114556607 GCA_932526605.1 Nephrotoma flavescens | reverse complement strand
CTAAATGTCAATGTTCCAAGCAAGAAAATTAAATATTGACTGTTGTGAACGTATTTCCCAATTTCGGAACACACAATATAATGTTCCAAAATTTTAACATATACATAAGTGCTGTGCACGTTTGGCCCAATTTCGGAACATGCATTTTCTTATCAATATTATTCAATTTCAATAAAATTAATGACTAATATTTTATTACAAAATTATAATAGCCACTATTTTAAATGAAACTTTTACCACAAGTACCACAAATTTTGGTAAATACACTTAAAAACTAACACTAAACCCACATCGTTTTTCGCACTGTCAAAGTTTTGCTCGAGCCTCTTAAAATAATTGGTATTAAACTGCATTATGCATGCGCAGTAGAATAATAAAATCTAAATGACATAAATAGAAGAGAAACAATACAGCTACTATTATAAAAGTGGAACGTAAAGAAATTTAAATATACTTTTATATCGAAAAATTAGTTAAAGACTGTTCCGAAATTGGAACATTATGACTAAAGGGCTAAGCAATTAAAAATAAACAAATTGTGTTTCTTGTTAAAACAAAATGGTTCGTAACGTGTATGGTTTCAGAGATATGAGTAGGAATTGGCCTGCACCGACAGCAAACAATTTTCTCCAAGTTCTACCACGGTTTCGTTGTAAGGAGAATTCAAAATAAATAAAATCAATTCTTAATTGACGTTTTAAGGCTGTATGATACTCAACTTGTCAAAAACGATAAAATATTACTAATTGACCTAATTCTTTATTTAGTATGAATTTAGATGTATAATTAAGCGATTAATATGGACAAGTGGTGCAGTGGTTATAGCTTCGGCACTTGGACCGGGAAGTACTGGGTTCGAATCCCACCAGAGACAAGATACAAAGCGAATTTTTGTCATCGATTACGATCGGTGATGTTAATAAACACAACTAAAAACCATCTGTTCCAGTGCAGAATTCAGCGCCGACTCACCGTCCATGTCAGTATACAGGTTGACATGGAGCTTGCAATGTGCAGGTGGTATACTGTAATTGTGTGAATGGGTGGTCTGTGCGTGAATGAAAGGGGTGTATTAATTGACATTCAAAGGACATTAATTCCACTGGACAATTACTACTTCCCAAAAAAAACAAAAAAAAATTCATGATACCAATAAAATGTTTAGTTTGTCTACAATTAGATTTCAAAGTTTATCATTTTTTTTCAAACGCACAAATCTATTTTTTCAATATTTTACTTCTAAACAGCGAAAAAAATTTGTATCAATGCGTTAAGAAACATAAAATCGAGGTATTAATACGTACATGATTATCAAGATTAGTCTTGAAATGACGTAGAATATGAAAAAATTAGTTTAACAATAATAAAAATTTCGATTTTTATCGATCGAGAAATTACGTCAAACGATAAGTTTATTTGTTTTTACGCCACAATGCCGATTAAATTTGGAAAATTTACTGTCGCTAGATGGCAAAACACGAAATAAAAATTGTGTCCAAGATACGTGGTTATTAATTTTATTATAATCTGCAACGCAATAATGAAAAATAGAAAATCTATTAATTAATTTTATATAACAATATAAATTAAGTTTAAAATTTTATATGATTCGTTTATCATATAAAATTTTGGTACTCATATTTATTAAAGAAACGAACCAGTTTAGATACATTACAGGTTCATTTAAATATCGATACTAAAAAAGAAATTTGTTTTTTCAGTATCATACAGCCTTAAGCAAATTTTTAATTTAGCAAAGTCAAAGAAGAATTTGGAGTAATGATCGAGTACGCAATCGATTCAGGGTCTTGGTACCCCCATGTGGATATAGAAAGCGGAATTATGTGCGAGCTGGATAAGAAATGAAATTAAACTTGAAGGTATAACTAACTTACAAGGAGAAGTCTGTATCCAAGTAGCAAGAAGTAGGATAGGGAATAACAAATTAACAGTTTGCGAATAACAACCTTAAAGATCAGTTAATCATTGTTTGATCAATTATATGTTGGATACAAGGTACGATTTCGGAATTCGAAAAAGCAGGTGAATCCAAGTCATCATAAAAATTACCGTCGCTGTGAGAAACTGGTCGTAATTCCCTCATAATAAACGCGAAAATGTGCATCTTGTACGACAATCAGACTACGTTTTTGTGTTCAGTCTTGAAACTAAAGCCTTGTAATTTGAGTTTTCTTCTAGCTAATCAACTAGAAAACTCCAACTCTTCCACATAAGACGGAAAGTTTCTTTTTTTAATTATATTTAATTATTATAACTGATTTACAAATCATCTAGAAAATTTATCGTTCCCAATTTATATTCTCGTTTGGAGGGTTGTAGAACTTTGGCAAGTCCCTTTACAGTTTTATTATATTTTTAGTCGATTTGGATCTAGTAGATCAAGTGGTTTCTTCCTTTTCTAATGTACAACGGAGAATTAACAATTCCACGTAGAACTTGGCTTTGAAATGACTGGATGGCATGGACATTAGTTTTATTTGTACAGCGCCGGAGCCGCCCCGGTGGCAAAGTGGTCAGCATGCTTGCTCCAGCGACCGGAGGTCCCGGGTTCGATTCCCGGTGGTGACAAGGAAAAATTTTCACGGCTGGTTTAGGATCAATGAATTAATCACTCATTATCCGAAATGAAAATATGATTATGAAACCTCATTTGAGGCGGCCAAATCCCTTGATAGGATATAGTGCCAGAGAGAGAGATAGCCGGAGCTGAATACCACTGAAGTCCACACAGGTTTTAGAATTCCCCGGTAGAGTAGCAATTGATTATGTAAAATTAGGTCTGAATTTGTTCCTAAGAGCCCTTCCATTTTTCTGTATTTCATGTTTAACTCTTCTTTTTTCCTTTTTGTTATACTCTTTCCATATTTTAGTTTCGCGTCTATTGTCATGCCTAAATATTTTGCCGTGTTTGCAAAGGGAATTTGCTGAGAGTCCAGTTGCCGTTCATATTGGTGAGGTTTACGTGAACAGCTTTTGTTTCATTGTTTTTTCGTCATTCTTCGTCCAGGTACTGATAATATTAGCAGTTTTTTTGCAATCTGCTTGTCGATTCTTCTATGCTATCAGTAACTGCTAGGTTACCGTATCATCCGCAGACCTTGCCATGTTAGTGTCCTCTATTGTTGACCTGTTCTATAGGTATAGAGAACACATAAAGTTAGTCCCAGGACGCTTGTGTTACTTCTGCTAATACTTCTTTATTTCTGAGTATTCGCCATGTAATTTAACATGAAAATGCCAGTTAGAAATGTAGGATTTTAGTAGTTCATAAACCTCTTTTAGTAAGTCTTTTTGTAATTTATATTTCAAGGTTTTACGCCATACTCTGCCAAATAGCATTTTACTTCGGTATTTGCATTGAAAGTACCGTTGATATTGGGGTAGATACTCGATCGGCTAGCAAGCAAGCAATTTGCTAGCCAAAATCCAGGCTACTCAATTAATTTTACCAAGAAAATTTGAATTTCAAATTACATTTCTTATAAAATTTTTGTTTTTTTTTTGCAATTGCACAGTAAAACAATACAAAAATTTGCTGTTTATTTTTTGAAGCCGCAAAATTTACTGTGCAATCGAAAAAAAAAAACAAAAATTTTATAAGAAATGTAATTTGAAATTCAAATTTTCTTGGTAAAATTGATTGAGTAGCCAGGGTTTTGACTAGCAAATTGCTTGCTTGCTAGCCGGTCGAGTATCTACCCCATTGTCTCTTCTTCAAGAATCGTCGAGGTATAAAAAATATCTGCACCCACGTCAGCGCCCGTATCTGCTAAAATTTTTAAAGTTGTGAATTTACCGAATAAAATAAGTGCCACTACGACAATAGAGATGAATATTTTAAAATATTCGCAACTATTCTAAAAAATGTTGCAAAATAATAAAGGATTTTAAATTAAGCTCAGAATGAGGATGTATAGGACTAGGAAAATTTTGATTCCATTAATTAGAATGAAACCGTTTTCACAAACAATTACGAGTAATATTTTTAAATCGCTCTACTGAAAAATAAAAAAATTGGTTTGTGCCATTCTTGCAGCAAATGAGCAAAACGAAGGACAAAACTTGCATATACGAATACGATTGTATTTTCATAAAAAATTGTACAGAACAACACGAAGAAAAAAATTCTCTTAATTCCAAACGAATTCTGTTGTTTTGATTTTTCACCAAAAATATAATTTTATTAGGAACAAGTGTCTTTTCAGTCTTAAAATATTTATCCGTTAAGTGAATTTTTTTTAAGAGCACCCGATTGAATAAAAAAATAATTACGTTTGTGGATAAAAATCTGATTGACACCGATTACTTTTTGTTTGATATGGTTCTTTATCTCCATAGCTAACGAGAACACTAAAAGCGACACGATATTAAAAATATGAAAGTCGATATGAAAATGTTGTATAGAATTTTGACATGTGAGGTTCATGAGAATAAAATGCCGCAGTATTCGGCTGTCGTCATCAAAGTACGTCGCGGGTTAAAGATTTCCGTAAATTCGAGGTAAAAGAAAGTCGGATTCTGGTAAAACAAATTGAAATCTTGTATTGTTATTGATGTTTTGAGGAATAAACAAATATAGAAAACATTTTTTTAACCGAGTTTTTATCAATTCAAAAAATGATTGATCAATTGGTTCGGAGCAATAGGAATCCTGCATCATCGAAAAAGTCGACAACATGTTTTCTTTCAGCAAAACGGATTTTGGGAAAAATTATAATCTATACTAATTTTAGTAAGCTATAAAATTGTTGATCTAGAAATATTTGTTACACTGCGATACATATGTAAAATACACATAAAATAAATGAAACATAAATATAAGTACAAAAATTAGCGTCATATACGCTTGACAATATTGCAACAAATTGCAATGCAAATATCAAGTTAAATTAGGAAATAACAATGTATAACATTGTTACACATAAATCATCAAAATAGCAATTATTTATTTTAATAATAAAACAATAGACCTTTAAAATACCTACAACGAGTATAATTACACATGTCGCGTAATAAATTAAAATAAGAATAAACTATAAATTGTTAACAACAAAATAAACGACCGACGCTAGCAAACTGTACGAGTATTTAATAAAACTTGGCAGACGATTATGTTGTACAAAACATCTCAAGTAAATTATATAAACATACACACACTTAAAAAAAATTAATTATAAAGCATAATATTAAAACTGATGTATTGTTAAAAAATTCTATGTTGTAGTCAGAAATTAAAAATTATAAAACCAAATAATTAAAAATTAAAATTAATTTTAGTTTGTGCGGCAAAAAAAAATAAAAAATTTAGATTTGCACAATATAAAATTATTTATGAGTGCACAACTTGACTGTTTCGGGATATTTAGAAGAACACAACACGATTTTATAACACATATAAAAAGAGAAAATATATTAAATATGTATAACTTTCCTGGTCTAATACAGTAATTTTTCACACAGAAAGGATTACCGTGCGACAAAGCAGACTATATAAGGGGAAATATGGCTGAAATACGTCATTATATTCATTGTTCCTTCGTGTCATTTTACCTCCCTTTTGATTATTTAACATAGACAACATTTCACTTTTCACATCTAGATGGGCGGTCTACAAAAAAACTAGATTTTACCAGGAAAACACAAAGCGAAATAACGTAAAAAGAAAGTATATGTACAATATATATAGTAAACACAAAACATCTATCTCTTTTATGAGTCTAAAGACAAAATATACCAAAAAAATTACAAAATAATTAGAATGGATTGAATAGAGTAGTTGTGTATTATCTTTTATTTCACATTTCCTTATATCTTTTTATTATGCCATTTCAGTTTTATTTTTATTTTTATCGTTTGTTTTTATTATGGGTTAAATAGAGATGACGAGACATTTTTTATTTTATTTTTGGATATCACAAAAACAAAACTAGTAAGTAGTAGCATATAGTAGGTAGCAAAAAAAAACAAAAAAATATAAATTGTATTTTAGTATTTTTACAATGTGAGAATGAAATAGTTAAATAGTTTTGATTTGGTTTTATTTTTTTATATTTTTGATATAACTAAAAGAGATAAACATAATCAAAAAATTTTAATATGATTATTTGATGGCTTAAATTAGATTTTTTTTTTCTGTTGTTCGTGTTATTTTATTTATTTATTTTTTATTCTCGAGTTAATTTTATTGAATTTTTTTTTTTTGGTTTGTATAGTATAAGAAAAACTATATTACAGCAGAAAATTGATACTAGTTTTATACTGTATGATGTGTACTTACATGAACAATACACAAAATCATAATGATACGATTTGAATTTATTGATTAAATAACCTGGATCACTTTCATTTATTTTTGATTGTTTTACGAGTAAGGCTTTTGTTGGAATATATTATTTGAGGAGAAGGCACACATATGTAATTCGATATATACCGTTATGACATTTATATTTCTGGGGAACATAATACGATTATTATAGACTTTAAGAAATGATTTAGATAGAGGTTGGTGGAGTTTTAAACCTTTCATAATTATTTGACAGATTGTAATGCAGATTTATGGTAGTTTTGTGCCGATTATTTAAAACTAGCAAGGTACATATTTCTAAAATAATCCTTTTTTAAAATATGCTACAATTATACAGCAAACACCCTGTACGTTTCAACATTTACGATGAGGTTCAACAATAGCTTGGATAGCATTTCCCATTTTAATTATTTTTAATTGATTTATTTAACAAGCAGACAAATTTGGCTCTAAATGTATGCATTGCATCCTGGAATCAATTTAATTCAGGGGCGAATTTGTATCAGATTAGGTTCATTATTATTATTTTTTGATTAACCAATATTAAAATTTTGTACAATAAATGAAAATATATGAATATTTATTTAAATTAATTTGAATTTTTAAATTACTTTAGGTAAATATTAATTTTTTAACGATATAAATACCAAAACGAGATAATACGAGTACATAATGTATAATTGTCAATATTTCAATGCCCGCCATCTATTAAACGGACATTATAACTAAATAACTGCATTTGTTATCTATATATTAAACCAACCCCATAGACATGATTATGTTTATTAGATGTAGTTTAAATTCTTCTAAGCCCAGCTAAAATGAAGTAAATGTTATAATTTATTTTTAATTTTTTAGTGATGGCCTAAATTTTTAAAAATGTATTTAATAAAAATTTATAAACATTGTCGGAACATACAGGATTGAAAGCGCCTTTATGGTTGATGTTTTTTTGTCCAATCATATTGCTAACATCGTCATTTTTGAACAATTTGATTGGTCGTAAAAATAATCAGAAAAATCGAACACAAGAAAATAAATCAACAATAAAGGCGCCTTGAATTATGTTATGCTATATTTGGTTATGCATTACAATATAAACTGCATAGTATGGTGTGTTTCTCTACTAATTCGCCTATATGTTGACTACATTTAATGAAAATGATCCAACAGTAAGTGGACAAATATTCGAATGACAAAGAAGCGAATATAAAAATAATTAACTATTTTTAAAATTTAAATAAAAATTATTTAAGCGATAATTAAATTAAAATAAATTCTGCAGAAGCACGAAATTACAAAAATCTTTGTATGTATACAAATTTTTGTTTTTTTCATACTTTTAAATTCGTGTTCCTATAACCAAAAATCTGTTATTTCATTTAAATAAAAACATTTATGCATTATGTAGGTAATGAAAAATAAAATTCATCAGGTAATGTTAAAAAATTGCACGTACCTACTTTTCAAAAAACTAAAATCATACTGATGTTTTAATTGAATTCGCAGTTGTTTCAAAAATGTCTGTAATTATCTTTTGTACCATTTTATTAATTATGTTTTCCTCCAAATAATTTTTCAAGTCACCAAGAATGTTGTACACTTTTTTTCCATTTGGTGAAGGATTTTGGAATTGTAAAACCAGCGTGGCGTAACATGTACAACGCATCTAAGACTAATACACGTTTCACATCTTTCTTAAGCTCAATACTTGCTAAATATTTTTTTGTAGAACACTTTTAAATTATTAATGATTCATTGATCACAACCCTATAATACACTGGTAGTGTTTTGAGGTAGAAACATTAATTTAGCACTTTCTAGCTGGATCTTCGGATGTGCTGGTTAATTATCTATAATTAAAACTACCTTTTTCTTTTCCTTTAAAAAAGATTTTATCTAACGATTTCAACCAACTTGAAAATAAGTCCGCTGTCATCTAGGCTTTTTGTTTGCGGTATATCGAATGGGTAGATTTTTAACGTTTTTAAAACATTTCGGATATTGCGACTCAGATAACAATAAAAAGACGTTTTTCTGTTTCATCGGAATTACATGCAACAAGTACTGTAAACCGTTACTTAGACAAAAGTTGTATCCGGCATGCAACAAAAGAATAAACTAAATTCATCCGCATTAAAAATGGCTTTTATATCGTAATCCTTCAGAATTGTAGGTAAAGTTGAAGATATCCAATCGGAAGTCATATCGCAGCTGATACTTGTCTCGCCTCTCCACTAATACACTTAAAGACAATTCCGTGTCTTATAAACGTTTTAGCCATCTAATGCTAAAAGTTAATTCCCATTTCTATGGCGATTTTATCAGGCTTTTTCATTAATACATGTCTAGAAATAGGAGCATTTCGAAATCGCGCTGGTTTAAAGCGGCAATCCCGAATCTAAATCTTCATACTTTATGGTAAACGCAAACTTTTCAGGTTTCCTTTGAAATGTTCCTCTACATATGAAGATTGAATTTTTAGACGATTTTTTGTAACCGTTGATAAGGTGGAGTTTGGAATCCCAAATTCTATACAAATTTCTGTTTTTGATCGATTGCCTCGATCAACATTTTCCAGAATTTCAATTTTTTTTACCGTTAAAGCTTTTTCTGTTTTATTTCCGCTAGCCATGCTTTTGCTTATGAAAGCAACAACAATTCTAAAAAATTCTAGAGAACAAAATTTAGGCAACAAGAATAATTTTATATCTCACTCACCAAAACTACACCAAAACAACCCCCGCAAACGACACCAACACATTTAATTTTATGATTTCAAACAGAAAAAATTTTACGTTTAAGAAGAATTGTGTACTCACAACTACCAAACACAAAGCAAACAAAAACCATTTCTCTCCAACAAAACAAAATTTAATAAGAAAATTTAGTTTTGGGGAATTCCCTAAAACTGAAGTATTTTTTTTTTGTTTTATGAAAGGTGATCAATTAAACAATTCGTGCTAAGCGAATTTTTCTATAAAAAATAATAGAAAAATTTGGTTGCGTTAAACGAAAATTCGTATTAAAAGTTTCGTCTTAAGCGACGAATTTCATACTACAATAATATGAAAAAGCTAAGTACTGAAAATTTTTCTTGTTATCCGATATTTCATGTTATTCTTTTTCATGTTAACTGATTCAGTTCATTAGAAGCAGATATAACACATGTTGATCGTTTGAGCTCAAATTCCGCTCAACGTCATCTACAAATGGTATTTGACAACACCAACATGGCTTCTAAAAAGTATAATATTCCTCGTGCAACGGTAATTTTCCGTTTGAGAGAGCAAAAGTTGAACTTGGCCGCCCAAGTATGCCAAAAAAGGATTATCTACGCGTTAGGAAAACCTTTTTAATGCTGTAAAGGAGTTTGTTGATCCCGATAAGAGACCTACCCCTTTCAAAAATAATATTCCAGGTAGAGAGTGGTTTAAATGGTTTCTGGAACGTAACCCTAATATTAAAATAAGGGTCCCTGACCCTGTCATATTGGCCAGCGCTAAAGTTAATGCTAGTGATATTAAAAGGTGGTTTGAGTCAATATTGCAATTTTTACAAGAAACTAATAATTTTAGTATCATGGAATGTTCAGATCGTATCTACAATGAAAGTAATTTCCTCATGTGCCCCTAAACGCGATCATTGTTAGCCGCTAAAGGTGCACGTAATATTTATGAAATTGAGAGGTGGCATACCAAGTCTAACATAACATAACGGTTTTGTGTACAATTTGCGCTAGTGGTGCAACCATCCTACCAATGGTAATTTACCCATACAAAAGAATATACCAGATGAAATTCGCAAATCATTACCTCATGGTTGGGCTTTGGGTATTTCTGAAAATGGCTGCATAACGAAAGAAATTTTTTACGAGTAAATTTCGAAGCATTTTTATCCTTTCCTTGTCAAAAAGAAAATAATCTTTCCGGTGGTATTTTTTGTCGACGGCCATAACACGCATATCACTTTAAAAGTTACAGAATTGTACATGCGTTTAGGGGTTATCATTATGGCTTTATACCCAAATGCAACGCGGATCCTACAACCCTGTGACCACGCTGCGTTTAAACCGCTAAAAAGTTTTTGGGCCAAAAATGTATTACAGTGGCGAAAGGAAAATCCGGGTGCGTCTTTAACCAGAGAACATTTTGCTCCTCTGCTTTTAAAAACCTTTGAAGGTTGTATTACACGACAGATCATACAAAATGATTTAAAAGCATGCGGCCTCGATATGTATGGAGTTACTCTGCAATAGGTTTATCAAAGTGCCTTGGTAAATCATCTGAAATCATCCTCCTAAGTTTACCGCCATCATTACAGATAGAAAGTGGTTCTATAAATTTAAAACAATTTGCTGAAATTAATGGAAATTCCAAAATACAGATTTTACAGTACATTTTAAAACATCCGCATGAAATTCAAAAGCATGATAACAGTTTTAAAGTTTTATTCAAAATATTTATGACCATTAAAAATGTAAAGCGAAGTTGACCAATAGAGCTATTTCACGAAGATGAATAGCTAACGAAAGAGGTCGGCGAACATATTAATATAAATGAGACACACGATTTTCTGTTGAGGGGGAAAACTATATTTCCAGTCCACTAGACGACCTGGTCGGAAAAGAATTGGTGATAGCCAATACTGATTAGCAGCTTCTGGCTAGCAATACACAAACGGGCAAGGGTATTATTCAACCACTTCACAACCTTCGCGATAATGTTACTCCAACTAAATCTATTCCATTAGAGGATCCTATACACCAATACACATATGTACATGCACATAGCGTTCTGGAGAATAACACGCCAATAAAATTTTTTCCATTTAACGTTTCTGTAAACGATATACCTATAAGACGGCTGAATTACTAGCACTAAAACTCAGCAGCTTGATATTATCCAGGAGAATAGTACTCCAAATCAAATCAATCGAAAACTTTTGCCTGAAACACATGCTAAAGTAGGAACCTAAGCTGCAAAAAGAAAAAAACCGGTCGTTGTAATATCACTTTTGTATATATGCAAGCTGAGAGGGTTGTAAAGCTATACAAATCGAAAAAATGAAAATTAGAAAAGAGCAACTTGAATTAAAAGCCTTAACCAAACAACAGAATTTGTTGAAATAATATCCCAAGATGATGAAACCTAAATCAAAATGCCTTGGGCGTTCGAAGGATCATAAAATTACTAGTATAATAACGGTAATATTTCTAATGCTGTTTATAGTTTAGTTTATCAATTAAACATAATTTTTCTTCCATGAGCAAATCAGTTCCTAGTAAAACTAGCTCTGAAAATGAATGTAATAATTTTAAATAACAACAAACATTGCTGTTTTTTGAATTTTAGTCCATGTCAATAGCTGTAACAAACAACATGTCAATTATTAAAACAAAGTGTCAATAGTTGTATACATTTGTAAACTTTTCAAAAAACCCTTTTTTTTAACACTGCCAATAGTTGTATGCTTTACTCTAAGCAATATTACGTAGAAAGCAAGAAATTAATTAAATAGTCGGGAGATATGTTGGATAATACTAGACCTAGTCTACGATCCTGACAATTAAAAACAAAATTAAATTGTTGTAAGTTAACAAATCCCATTGACTTCGGCAATTCCACCTTCATATTGAACCCCATGAACAATCCCATTACTATCTTTGAATCATTTTATAGATTACAAAATAATAAAAGTTTCCAAATATTATAAATGTTCCAGTCGTATCTTAGGACATGTTGATGGTACACATAAAATCTAAAACTTGGTATAACCTACTAATTTATATGACGAGCTAAAATAGATGACACACATATATAAAATTTAAAACGACCTTCCAAATATCTTCGTATAAGATATTATCAACAGAGTTGCACATAACCGCAGATATGTCGTAACGTACAGAAATTAGCGAGCTAGCCACCACCCAAATTTTTACTAAGTGCTGCATTACAATCAGTTCAGTAATGTATCGATCATTCAAATGTTCAGAAGAAAAGATTGAATTATTTGGTCAAGCCTTAGTTTAACAAATCATTTCATAGATATTCGAGATAACAGAAGTTCTAACAGTATCCGTTTTTGATCGAAAGCTGCGACAGTTTTGATAATACAAATATAAATTCAAATTATTTATAATAATAAACTATATGTTCGTAAATACAAAATTTTACCCCCCGTTTATGAAGTTGTATACTTTTAATTGAAATTAAAGAAATTGACTAATTCAAAAATAATTGACTAAACAGAAAACAGAAAAAAACAAAGAAAAGTAATATAAAAAATTGAGTGGTAATTAAAACTATAATTTGGTGATCATATATTACTGTTTAAAATCTGACCTAATGTGTCAAAATATGGAGTTTGATAACAATGTCATCATCATTCTTGAAATATCTGTGGCAATTTAACATTATTACTTAAGTCAAGATAAGTGGTTATGTTGAACTATATTCTAATCGATAGTATTTCCCGTTTTTCCTTTCCCTTTAAATTTTAATAAAAATCCGACTGTTTTTGACCGAGATATAAGCAAAAAACAAAACCGATTATGTTTGTTATAGGTGTTTGGCATTTATTCAAAACCACTTAATTGATAAGTGATATTTAAAACTATATTTTTATTTGTATTTGACCCATTTCTCGTCGCTAGTCATCATCCGCTTCTGGCCTTCCAGTGTGTGGTGTATATATACTTATATCGAAATTACCAAAACGGAATTGTCCAAACCAACATTGCGCATGATTGGCTGTGACGGTATCAGGTCCGTACGCACCATTCACAATTTTAGCCGCCTGTCTTGCGTTTTCGCCTTTATCCAGGCAAAATTGAAAAATATAGCGAATTGTCTCTTTGTTTATTTTCATCCTTGACACGCTATTACTCACAACTGAATCGATCAATCACATCAATGACATAATTTTTTAGTACATGAATCGCCTCTTCCAACTATTATAAGTTTGACCTACTGCGACATATACATCACGAGATATATGTCATTAAAACAATCAAGCAAAAAAATAATGGATTTATTTTTCCCCAACCTACGCAACGACTACATGATAATTAAGATAAATGCAGTTTTTCCGTAATAAATCACTCTAAAAGAAATAACAGTTTAGAATGCCAAGTCAGATCTCATTTTTGGTGTGATACGTTTTTGAATAAACAATTTTTTAAAATTTTGGTTTGCAAGAATCAAATTTAAAACTGAATTTAAATAAACACTTGGCGAAAGCAACCAATAATTCTGCTTGAATTCTGGCTTAGTTTAACTAATGTGCTTTGCTCGAGCACATGACACGTAGTTTCTAAAAAATTGTAGAATATTGGGTTTGGATGTATTATATATAGGCTAAAGTAGTTCCAAGTAGATCTTTCAAAAAATGTGTATCCAAATGGTTGTGCTAATGGCATTAGAGGCAATATGGCTTTTATGTGTAACAGCTCCGACTACTGCCCAATTTGCGTTGCTGTCACAAATTTAATAAAGCCATATCACCAAGGTAATTTTAAATTATTTTAAAACCAATATTTAACTCTGTAAATGAGAATAACAATGATAGAATTTCCCAACGACCAATTACAAATTGCCACCTCACACTGCTCAATACAAACAAATTAAAGTAACAAAAAAGAAAAAATCATTAAAAGCAAAAAATTGAAAAAACAAAAAACCATTTTAAAATTACGAAATTAACAAATGAAAGATAATAGTGATTATAAAAGTTTAAGAGTGTGATTATAGTTCCCTACTAATACCCTATACTCATAATATGAACTTGACTACCAAAAATTTGAATTGCCTATTGGTTTCTCGAAACATTAGTTCTGACTTCATTCTGCTCAGGATCAGGGGCGGAATATTATACCCACAATTGTTACCTTTCGACTTAGTTTATGTGTCATTTTTCTGAAAAATATTATATGATCATACAAATAGTCACATAAAAGGTTTCACGATTTTAATTTGTGTACTATTCCTTTGCTATACACTTCGACAACTTTATCAACCAATCTAGTAGACGCTGAAACCGTAAAGTGGAAATAGTCTCATGTTTTTTTTGATGGGTCTATTTTTTAATTAAACCCGAGCACTTTTTTCTAAATTGAAATTGGCGACCGTTTCGTTTAAAAATTATTTATTTTGTATTGCTGTCACAACCTACTAGAAAAAATGTGACAATATCTCTTTCTCTAATTTCGATGACGTATCGTAAACAATTTATTTGGTGATAGAAATCACAATTTTTTAATCTAGCTGAAAATGATATAAAACATGAAATAGTATCCCATTTTATTCTAGAGAAGCGAGACATAAACTTCGATAAATTATCGAAAATGTGATGTTACAAAATCCCAGGTTTTGCAGTGCTAAATGATCCAGTACAGAGTAAAATTTAAAGAACCGCGTATGCTCGGTGTATGCACAGTTCGTAAATAAAAACACAGTGTGCAGAGTAAAATTACTCATCAGGTTGAATAAAAAAACATAGAGTATTTTTTGACAGCGCACTGCTTGCTCAAGTTGAATTAAAAAATGGGCCCTTTATATGTTGAGACAATAATGGGCAAACGGAAATGAAATAATATGCAATTTTGTTCAATGAGACCTAAACTAAGTCGATAATCGGAAATTGTAATCATCTGGCATCCCACCCCAGATTTGTGAGGCAAAACTCTAAAATGTGTTCTGATTTCCTTCCCAACTTTATTTCAGTTTCTTTGGATCACAAGCATATTTCATTCACAAGTAGTTGTATTCGCTATATTCATTTTCAATGTGTTGCCACATAGCTTTAATTCGATAAATAAATACTTTTAACCTGCCTATCGTAAAATAAAATTCTAGTTCAAATATCAGTTTTTTTTTGGATATATGGGCTCAATTTTAAAAGTTGCCCTCAAACTATTTTTTTGTAATTTTCCTAAAAGTAAGGTATGAGGATAACCATTTTAAAACCTCAAATTCTTAACCCGAAAGGTTTATACCTTTGGCGTGCCAAAATTGAATGTAATTATAAATTAAGTACGAGTTGTTGGGATCCATCTGTCCAGACTCCCGAGGCTCTATTTCACAAATATCGGAAAGCAAGAGTGTTACCATCTCAAATTTTAATGTAATTTTAAATAACTTTGTTTTAAAGCCGTTTTTAAATAACGGCTGCACTGCATTTCTCCAATAAATTCCAGGCTGCTCTAACATCACAAATACTATTTACAAACAATTTCAACAAATTTTTGGCTGGGCCAACTTCTCACAAGATCAGGTCTTCTTTTATTGATTAGTGTTGTCTGATGGTTTTCATTTATTTTCTGGGATGTAATCGTTGAACAACTTCATGTACGATTCAGTCAACTTATGGAGGTATGTGCTTCTTTTGTGGATTAGTGTTAACAGGTGCAATTTTTTTTAGAGTCTGTTGACTGAATACATTTATTTTACCAGAATAATTAAACTTAAAAGTTATAAGGTAAAAGTTATAAGGGAAAAATTTGTAGGGAAAAATGTTTGTGTGTCTAAATCTTCCTACTTAGCCGCACGCCAACAGATCAAAGTTTTTTAATTATACAAACAAATTTTGTAATTGCTACACTTTTCTAAACATAAGTTGAATTGTTTAGACTTTAAGTGCGACTTTACATTAATCAAATCACGACTAAAAAATTTTCTCAGTCATTCTAATACAATATTTCGTTTGATTATTGCTAAAATAAAATTTCTCGCATTTTATGATTTCCACCTTAATTCTATAAAATGCTATTTTGAAATGTATTTGAAAAGGGAAAGCCATTTTTCATTTATTTTTCCAGTTTTTTACAACCTGGCTCTAACTCTAATCCGAATCTAAACATTTATTTATTTTTTTCTGGCATTTTTTTTTGTATTATTGATTATTAAATTAAAATGAAAAAAGATATGAAAAACCAAAATCTCAAGGTAAATGGAAAATTTCATGAATTGAAGATGAAGTGATGATAAAATAATTTTTTTCGTCTCTTTCCTATTTCTATATAGCTAGACATAAACCAGCGCACAGTTAAAATTTTAGAAATTTACTCAGTGTATTATATTTTTATATATACACACATACATACATGGAGAGGTTTTGGGAATTTTTTTCCTTGTTTTTGGATGGTTTTAAAATTCTCATACATTTTCCGTCATAACCTTATATATTATATTTAAGATTCTATATATTTTGTGTTATGATAAATTATTTATATAAATTTCTATATATTATACGGTTATATTTCAACTTTCGTAAAAATGTTTTATTTAATTTTCTTTTATAGAGGGAAACACAACCAAACATATTCTCGTAGTAGTTTCTTAATGCCTATAGATTTAGAAAATGAGGTACCGCGAATTTTTATTTTATATCCTTATACAAGTTTTCGTTCATCTCTTTATAGAATTAGCGTTATAAATAACAAGTTTAGCTTTTGAACCCTAATTTAATATACATTTCAAGCACAACAACAAAGCTACCACCGTTCAGTCTTATTATTACCATTAGGTCATCGAATTTTGATGATGCTAACTAATACCATTTTTTATGTATTCAATGTTTTTGCAAAACAACAGTTTGTATTTTTTTTGGAAATTTTCTCTTATCACAAAACAACAATTACACAAAAATTATAATTTTTTTTATTTCAGCAAAAATGAAACGTTATCCACGGATTAGACTATTTCAGTATGATGTAGATATTTTCAAAAATTTTCATTGGACTTGGTGCCGTCATACGGACGTTATTTTTGCCATCTTCTGTAGTAGTTTAGTGTGAGTATCAAGATTTTTTTAATTATTTGCTAAATTCCGCATAGCAGCATAAAACTGAAACTGTATATAGAATGCATTTGCAATCTAGAAAAATTTATATAATATGTGTAATGTTAGAAACGTATTCTACCGTATTTTCTGCTGCTATCCGCTTAGGAATAACCATCATCAAGTTACATATACACAAAACTGTATTTAACTTGATTTTTGTTCTTAGACTAAGCATCCAAGGCAATAAACGTTTCCAAAAAAAATATACAAACTAAAACCATTGAATTTTAAATAATACAAAATTTTTTATATCTAATACTGTAACACTCAGAAACACTTTCTCTGCGCGAGATAAATTCCTATGTATATTTATATTTTGTATAAAGGGAAAATTTTCCCTTCCCTTTTTTGCGAAATGACCTTGCAAATGGTATAATAACAATGATCATAATAATACAATCTTATCTTAAAATAATTCAAATTTTCCAACTTCCTTAAAACAATGACATAAAAGAAAAATAACAATTCATTTCACAAATAGAATAAAACCAGCAACAACAAAATGTCGAAGAAAACTGTGTTTTGTTTTTCTTTAAGGATATTATCACAACCAACCCCTATCTTATATAAAACAAAACACCAAAAAAATTACTAAAAATGAAAAAAAAAACGAAAATTACCTCAATTTTAATAAAAACTTTTCATTTCATTTCTCTATTTGTCATCTTTTCACTATAAAAGATTTGTTGTTGTTGGTGGTGGTGGTGGTGGTGGTGTAGTGTGGCGGTGGTGCTATTCTTATACATTCGCTTCTTATTTTTCTTTTATTCCTGTTTGAAATGTTGAAGAAAATTATGAAAATTTACACAAAAAACATTTTTTTGCTGGTATATACTACAGGGGTTGCTGTATGTACGAGTATAGTTATATTGTCTTGAAAATATAAAATAACTCATTTACGTCTTGTTAAAACAACCCCTAATGACGCACATAACACTATAAGCCTTTCGATATAATGTTTTGTAATATTGTGAATTAAATGATATTTTCACAGCTTGGTTATTAGTTCAGAAATAGTTTTTCAAATTTTATTGTTTCCTTTATTTTAATTTAATCATTTATAAATAATAATATTTAGTTTCATTTGTTTTATATGGGATGCAATTTACTGTCGTTTGCCACCATATAGGAAAGAAATTGTCTTTTAAAAATGGTTCATTTAATGGATTTTGTGATATGGAATCGTACTGAGTTAACAGAGGGAACAAGATAATGTATGGCAGCTACGAACGTATTAAATACATGGCGAAGAAATTGTTGGGGCGAATATCATCATATCTTTAACTTAAAGCTTAACTCTTTTAGATTATTTGTCAAAACAAACAATGTGCAAAATTTTATATCCAAAAGCTATTAACTTTTCTGGTGCTTGAACACTGCGTACAAATTATTACACTCTAGAACAGCCGTGGTTTCCATTTATAACTGAGTGTTCGCTGTAGTGACCTTCTTGAAACTACAAATTAACTTTAAAACAATTTTTACTCTTAAATTAATTCTATTTTTACTAAGTTAATGTTTTCGATCGCTTAGTGATCCTCTCCGATTTAATTTACAACTGTAAGAAGAACAAATTTACAAGTTGTAAATTAAATCGGAAGATGATCACTCAGTGATCGAAAACGTCAACTTTGTAAAAATAAAATTAATTTAAGAGTAAAAATTGTTTTATAGTTAATTTTTGGTTTCAAGAAGGTCAATACAGCGAACCTTGAACACTGACTGCTTTGTAATTTTTCCTTATTACTCGAATATTTACTACTGGGCATAACGAAGCAGCAAGTTTTGAAATTTTCTAACAAAAAGACCAGTAATAATTCGTTATAATTTTTATTAGTTCAGGAGTAAGTAATTTGTAAGTACGAGTATATTGCTCTAAAATTGCAATATATACCTTTATAGAAAGCCACGGTGCACTAAGGTCATCCTCATAACCTGCCATTACTGTCCTCATAAGCTGCCATTACAAATCATTCGGAAACTAATTTGTTTACACGAGTTGTAGCATTTAAACGCTACTTTCTTTTTTACTATTTCACTATTTTAATATTTTCAAACATTTTTGTAAAGTAACCCAGCTTGGATAAATTATTTCAAATCGGCCTAAAAATAAAGAAAAAGAGTAAATATTTTGCTTTCTCAACGGTAAATAATGCAATATAAGAGCAAAATCTTTTACATACCACCACCACTTTTACATGCCTGGTGGAAAACATTGGTTATAGAAAAAAATGTTTGCTAACCAATTCACTGAAATGCTTTTTGAGGCTTTTCCCTTCGGCACCGGAGTGATATTTTGATGATAACAAAAAGTTTTGCTACACAATTTGACGAAAAGTGTACATTTGAAAAAGTGTTTTGTAAATTTGGGAATTTACACTTTTTCAAGTGTTCACTTTTCATCAAATGGTGTAACAAATAAAAAAATTTGGAAGAAACTCACACCAATTGATTTTATAAAACTATTTAAAATAAGCAATAGGTTTGAGTGGGTTTGTTTCTAAAAAAAGCTTTCCTACATCTAAACCGTAGCAAAGAAAATATTTTTGATTGATTGATTGATTGGAATGTACGACCAAACCTAAGTAAGATTGCCGGATGACGCCGGACCCATCCGCACGCTCTTTTACATATAACAAGATGAAGGGATAGGAAAGGTTTGTAAATTATTATGGAAATTGATCCGATTTCAGACACTGAAGTAGTCAATGGTTAATAAATTGTTATAGTTGAAATGTAACATAAGACGGTTAGCACAAGACAACACAATTATTTTTGATTTTATATTCATTCAATATATTCAGTAATCAGCATAAAATGTCATTATATTATGAGTTAAATTATACTTGAATAAAATAAATATAATGTTGTGATTAGTATTAACTAAATTAATTTGGTTCTGTTAAAACAAATTAAATCAAAATAAATTTAAATTAATTGCATGCAGAAATCACCAAATATTGTAGTATTCGTATGAAACATAGCAATACATAAATAGTAGTACCATCATTCGAAAAAAATCTTTAGATGGTGAAAATCCAGGTTGCGCGTCAATCGAAATTAAGTTATGCAATAATTTTACTAATTCGCCTAAATATTTGCAGGATTAAATACACTTACAGTACACACGGCGTATTTTTGTATACATTAACCAGTGTAGTATTGCTTCACTCTAACTTATTATACTACATATTAACACAGAATATATTTATTTCAACTCGTATTGTTTTACAATTGTCAAGGTCATGTAGAAAATGTGTTTAATATTTTTTGTAATAAACAATAAAACAAATCGTGAATACCTTACTTCAATTTTCTTTTTATAAAAATTAGCATAAATAATTTTTTTTCTATGATAGAAATGCAAAAGAATATGAATTGTTCAATCAAATAAATCCATTATTGGACAGGAGATATGAACGGGATATATGCATATGTATATTTAATATATTGAGTACTTAGCTGTGTATTATTGTTTATTTTAAATACATCTGTTCTCACAAACACAAACGAATAAATATAAAAAATGAAAACGATGTAGAAATCTATATAGAACAACTAAATACAATTTTTTAAAAGGATGCCGTCGATTGCACTGTTACAGTATGGTAATTTATAATTGAAAATATGCTTGTACGAGTAATTTTCTTATAATATACATACATTAAGAACAATGTATTGTTATGGAAAGGAAAATTTTCTATTTATCCAAATCTGTGTGAAAGTTCAAGGGCATTGAACCCAATATTTGTTTCAGAATTAAAATAAAATTTATTAATTCGATTTTATCATAAAAAATATTACGTAAGAGAAGTACGTAAAAATAGGAAAATTGTCACTTGGACAAACTACAATAGTATGTCTTTTTTCATTATTGTCTTTCAATCAACCATTTATTAACATAGACGCTCCACCTGCTATTGCTATCTAGTTATGCTAGAAAATTTCAATCAAATGGCAAGTGGAGACTTGCATAATATTTATATGCTATCTGTATGCTATGAATGCATGCTATGTCGGCAGAATTAGATAGCATGTATATAGCATGCATATTTTGACGTTTCTTCTATTTCAATATGGTGTCTACTGACATTTTCAGTATTTATTCAAATGACTAGTAGTCTTGACTATCGACAAAAGAATGATTTCAAAACGTCAAATTATAGCAAGTGTGCTACACCAGACTCCATCTTGGCAAATTTTGATAGAAAGAGAAAGAAGATTGCAATAGTATTCAGATAGCAGGTGGAGAAGCCGTGTAAGGGATTGTTTCTCATTGGAATAGAAAAAACGAGGATGTCATTATAAAGATTATAATTTCAACCAAAACTATTATGCATGCCTGACTTGAATACTTGATCTGTTTTCACAGAATCCAATGAGAGTCATGTGGTGTTTACAGTGTGCAAATCTAGAGCGTATAATTATAATCTAATTATGAGCATTTAAGGTTCGCTAACAAAACTTAAATTCACTTTTCTGTTAATCTAATATGTTAATCTCTAATAAATTTTATTGTTTAAATTGGGGGCTGAATTAATCCATCTCAAATCAATTACATATAAGGAAGTATATAAGATATTTTATATAAATTCAATATACAAGTGAATAGTTTACGAGTTTAGGTTGCCGCTCACTAGTTTGTAATTAAAACTATTTTTAAATAGTAGTTAAGCTAGAGATTGGTCAGCTTTGTCTGAAAGAAAACGTTGTAGTTCTTTATGGCAGGATAAGTAATGGCTTACTTTTAAGTTCCGTCTTTATTCGAACGATAATTTTAAATTGTTTTAGGGGACACGGCACCTTCAAAATTGAAAAAAAAAAATTTCAAAGATTTTTTTTTTTAATGGAATAAAAAGATATTTTTTAATGAAACTATTCTTGACTTTTTATTTAACTGAAAGTATAGAAACAATTTTTTTAAATTTTTTTAGCCCAAGGTCATCTGCTACAAGGGTTTTCACAAATACACTGAAAATTGCGGCGTGCATCATAACTACTCTCAGAACCGTCTGATTAAAAAAAACGGGGTTTTATTCAGCATTAAATCGCTCTTGGAATGAACTAAAAGAAAAAAATTGGTTGAAAAATAAAAAAATGGCGGCATTTTTTCGAATTTTTTTCGAATTTTTCTTTCGAATTTTTATTGGAAGACAGATTGAGGTAAATATATATATAGTCGCCATTGTCAACCCCTTACTCCTTACTTATTGCGTAGAGGATCATTAAAATTCGCTAAAGCATTGTACTTATACTTTATATCTAAGTTCAAAAATTTTTCAAATGCTATGTTTCTATCCCACAGGTTTAAATAAAGAAATTAAATAAATCGGGACGTACGAGTGTGTTGAGTTAAGCTTCGCTAATTCGGTTTCACTTATTTAGGCTGTTACCTTCAAGTGTGAGTGACACCGGTAGCTCAGTTCGTGAGGTGTCTATTGCGTGGGATTCGATTTACACTTTATCTTAAGGCAACAATAGTACCTAGGAATAACCATCATTATAAGACTTACGAACTATAAAATATTTACATATTATGCAACATGCACAACAAAAAAAACTATGAAATATTTACAAAATATTTAAAGAAAATTAAAAGAAAAAAAATCAATATTTACAATTCTTATTAATTGTAAATCACCGTCTCTGGAATATCCACCACAATACCGGTCCTGTTGAATCCTTGAATTCTGCTATTATCTGCCAAGCTGCTTAGTAAAATTTCCAAATTCCCACATCCAAAAAGGGAAAAATGCTCACACACCATAATCGTTTCTCAAATAAATTTTCAAGCTTCTACAAATGCTTCACAAATTTTGTAACATACTTTTTATACAGTTTTATTTACAATATTTTACAGAAATCACTTTTTATATAATTTGATGAACATCATCATATACATATTTTTTATTTTTTTTTATATACGTAACATAACATATATTTATTACACATATATACAAAGCATATACATACTTATAGTTTATGTACTTTAATATTTATTAACTATTATTAGTTTATTTACATAAATTATGGTTGAAAATGTTCCTCATTACCAAATATTTATTAACTTTTTATATTTTTGCACATTCAGCTGTATCCAAACTTTTTTTTCAAAACCCCCAAAGCGAACACCAAAACCCAAAAAAAAAACAAAAACGAAAAAAGCTTTGCTTACTAAATTTAAAAGAAATTAATTGAAAATGAAAACGTGATTTAAAAATTTTTGAACTATAAACAAGTGGAACCTAAGTGGCAATATCAAATTGCAACAAGGCTTTGCAAAGTAAATCGAAAGCTGTAATCTCAAAACATGCTCACTTTGCTAAAAGAACATAGCTCAAGTGTGCAAGGGGCCTTAGCGAGAAACGTAGCTATTAGCACAGTTTGGCATCCACAGCTCATTCCACTGCACATTTGAGTTAATTACATCACTCACACATACATTTCAATTCAAGTAAAATGCTATATGTCTGCCAAAATAT
Organism: Nephrotoma flavescens; assembly: GCA_932526605.1. Taxonomy (NCBI): domain Eukaryota; kingdom Metazoa; phylum Arthropoda; class Insecta; order Diptera; family Tipulidae; genus Nephrotoma; species Nephrotoma flavescens. The sequence goes on along the minus strand of OW052220.1, from coordinate 114,532,958 downwards.
TATTAGAATTACATAGTCACATAGGCGAATATGTACACAATAATAACAATGTATGTGTGAGCGATATAGCTGACTTTTGCAATCCAAAGACAACGCGAGCTATGTTAGTTTCATCGCTCAAAACAGAAACATAGCTCGCATAGCTTAGCTCAAGCGTGCATCGTTCCATTAAAACTCTTTATTTTCAACCAAGAGCGATGAACTTAGCTGACATCGCTTAGTTTAGCTTAGCTGAAATGTGCAACGGGCGTTAGAATGAAATAAGTAACCGTTTTGAACAGAACCAAAGAGCTAAATAAAAATTAATTTTAATTAAATGGGATTTCAGTTGGGCTCTTGAAAGTTCTTGTTGCTACAATAGCTTAAATTGTTGTAATTTATGTTATCTTAAAAAACAAATTAATCTCTCATAAGATAAAACAATAATATTTTTATCTAAATTATATTTTAAATAGGAAAGCAATCGCCAATGGTAGTTTTTAATTTGCTTATTATAGTTTTCATCTCTTTACAATTTTCATAATAATGACCCTTCTAAGTCACATAAAAATATAATTAAAAAATTTAACCCACACAAAAATTTTAAAACATGTACTAGTATACTGAATAATACAATTTCTTAGCCTTATCTGCAAATTAAAACCTTTCTTTAATAAATGCTTGTAACATGAAGGTGATTTAAAATCAAATTCCAAATACATTTTTTGTTCAACTTGGGTCCAAGATAATTTTCTTTTATGAAATATTTGTGCAAGTACAAAATGTGTTTACTTGTGGTCGATCGTCAAGTGTATTATCAATTAATATTTTTATTGTGTTCTCTTCTGTTTGCATTTTACTTTTCTGAGGGGCATTTAATATAAACCTGGGAATTTTGTTTAAAGGTTGAACGGGTTCTTTATTTTCGTCTTCAATTTGATGTTGCGGACTAGGAAATTGAGATGGTGAGATGGGACATTCACGAGGAATTTGGAACTTGATAATTCTTTAAAAAAGTTCTTGGAGGCCCTTTTCATATTTCAATGTTATAGGTGGGAAGTCAGGTGTTTTCAATATTCTTGTTGTTTGACTCTCAGTGTTGTGTGTCTGGTTGGAAATCGTACGCGAAACTTTAGGAATCAATTTTTTTTTTATTTAAAAAAAATTCGAATTTTAATAAAAGCTTGCATCACATCTATGTCATTGACCTTACACTTACAAACAAGATTATTAATTGACTGGGGAAAGGCCGTTTTTTTAACATTTTTTGTTCTAAAACTACTTATTTTGAAATCATTAAAATTAAAATGTTCTTCATAAAAGTTATGCGTTTGGAAGTAACTTTATTCTTGTCGAACACACGACGATGGTCATGCAGCACCGTAAAAAATGTTCTGGTGGACTTACAGTCATTTTTATTTAAGCAGTTTTTGTAAGCACACACCATTTTATCACGCAAATTCACAAAATTTTTAATACACAAATTTTCAAAATGAACTTTTTATAACGTTTAAAAATAAGGAAACACACAGCTACATGCGTTACGATTAGACGACAAGCAATAAAATTTTAAACGAACAAATTTACGAAATTAACTTGCAAACAATTTTTAAATCTTTGTTAGTGTAGATGTACGATTTCCTTTTACATTATATTGAATTGCTGAGTGTGTGCGTGTAAATAGGTATGTATATCATCGGTGGTCTATCTATATAGTTATCGAAACGAAAACCAAATACATAAATCAAATAATGTGTACGTGTTGTACATATGAAATCATTTAAAATAATCTTTAATTGGATTTAAATGTAGATCGTTTTTATGGACAATCTCCAATGATTTTAGTTTTTTATAATTTTCAACGAATAGTTGCGATCGGTATTTTCTTTTCATCATCTTTGTTATATATATTTTCTATTACTTTTGAGCGTAAAAAATGTTTTGAGTTATAAAATGAGAGCGTCATTATATGAGTAATACAATGCGATTCATTACTATTTATGATAAGAAAAAAAATTAGTTCCCATTTCTGTTTGTTTTCATATAAAATTAACAAATATTTTTTTTTATTATTTTATGTGTTAATTATGTATTTGTTAATAATTATTATTATATGTTATTTTATTTGTCAATTTGATATGAAAAGGAACAGAAATGGGAACTAAATTTTTTTCGTATCATAAATAGTAATGAATCGCATTGTAAATATATGTATAGAATGTTTTTTTTGTTTTCTGCATGCTGGATTATAAAATATTCTAGCTACATTTAGGAGAAGGTTATGCTATTTAGGCAGATAGGTAATTGCAGAAATTCTTTAAAAAGTTTAAAACGATACCAGTAGTGGTATCTAACATTTCACTCACGAAACCACCATTACATTACTATATATTATTATACAATGGTATGAAAGCAAGAAAGGAACGCACGACCTTTTTATCTTTAACGGATAGAATTTTTGTGAATCAATTGATCTAATGGATTTATTTATAAAAAAATAGTTAAATAAAAAAATTATATAATGTGAAGGTCACTTTTCCTTGCCCTCCCTATCTTATACAAAAATGTTTAGTTATAAAAATAAAAAAAGACGAAATGAAATATGGTTTCAAAAACAGCTAATCTGAAATATGTAAGGTAATATATCAATAATGGATATTTGGCACAGTTTTCGAATCCCAATAACTAAACAAATTAAATAAAACTTCTAAAGCAATCAGGAATCTGTAAGATAACAGAATTAATAATAAGTAGCCAGCACAACTGTAGGATCCGTGAAAACCAAATTATCAAAATTTAGTACGATTAATCATAAATAATAAAGTGAGGAAACCAGCGATAATTATTTATCCAACCTAGAACAAGCTAATCAAAACCTTCGCCAATTTACAGTCTTCCGAAACAACCTAGAAAATAACTTGATTAAAGAAATACCATGATCCCTGAAAAACTATCTAAGTACAGCAATATTTAACTGCATTTCAAATTTACTCTGTAGCTTCCAAGATATCTGCAATTTCAAAAAATAAATACCCACTGAAATATCAAATTTATTAGAAACCCAATAGCCATTATGATTCCTACGTTGTCCGCCCTTCTGATTTTTAAATTAAAATTTTATTTTTAATTAGAAAGTATTACGACTTCAAAGATCTTCTGTAATCAAAAATCTTCGTTATAATTAAATAAATTAGATTAATTCGGAACTGCATTGAATAATAGTATTAATAATAAACACCTGATAAACCTCGATAACTCTAATTTGCTCATCAAATTAAAATATAATAATTTAATATTCAAGCGCTGAACAATTAGACGAAGGAATATTAGTAAAATTCTATAGTAATCTCTGAAATCACATTGTGAAAACAATCGTTTTTGTGAATAGTCATTGTAAAATGTACCAAAAAATATATGTAATGTGTATCCATAAGTAGTCAGTTCCCGCCACCTCTAGAACAAAAAATCAAACACATTGCAACACACAAAGTTATTTCCGAAACAAACCCAATATAGGCGGTTCGAATTCTATCTCCGTGAAACCTGTACCATTCACCAAGCGGTCTCCCACCAACTTGCTCCACAAAGCCGTGATGAATCCGTGACAGATTATAAAACTATCGTTGAGAAACACAATGTTCAGTGAAAACCATCACAAACCGCAGACACCGACTAACCACTCATCATGAACGAAATCCATTCAAAGCACTCTACCACAAAAATCAAAAAAAAATTATACAATTCCACCATGTTCTCGCCGCCTCTGTGTTAATTGATTACTTATGAAATCAACGAATAGGCGGCTCCCTGAATTAAAAAAATCTGACTTAAAAATGGTGTTTTTTCGGATTTAAAACCAGCGTTTTTATTTCATTTTGATTTAAATCTGTAATGAAAATGAAATAAAAAAAGCTAACTTTCTTAATGCATATCATAAGTCATTTTGAAAATAGTTTAAAAAGTGTGTTTATAAATGACATAAAATGAGTATTTTTAATTCATTTTGAAAATGAAATAAAATGTGTATTTAAGATTGAAATTAAACGTAAAAATGCATAACAGTAAAAGCCCGATTATCCGGCATCCAATTAACTGAAACACTCAGTTAACCGGAATTTTAACGTGTCAATCGATGTAAAGGCATTTGCCGGTAAGTCGGCCTGCAAGTGTGAATCCAGTTCCAAAGTACCGTTAGTATGGTGATTTCAACTCGGAAGCATTGGCAGCTTTCTTATTGTTGGCTCTTTTGCTTCCTAAGCACAAATTTTTTACAAGTGCTTCGAAATACCTTATATTCTTTGAAAAAATTTCGTTGTGCTTATATTTCATGTTAGTGTTTCTAACAGCTTTGGAGGTTTCTTTTAAGACCATTTTAAAATTAGGATGGGGATTGGAATTAATTGCTCTAATGGCAGTCACATCGTTAGTCAGATTTGAGAGATATGTTTGCAAATCTTAAAGAACATCAGCCATTTGATGGCTGTATACACTTCATACGTATATTTCATACTTAAACTGTTTGATAGAATTATTTTATTTTTTCAAATATTTTAAAAAATCAATTAAGACCAAGTTAGAAACCAATTTCTAACTTAAAATTTCCAACAAAATTATTTCACTTAATTTTTCTAAAAAAGTAATAGATCCCAATGACCGCACGCCGGGAGTCACCATCAACATTATTATTATTTTTTGAATATAACTCCAGGGGATTATAACAAAGATATCATTCTACTAAATTACAAATTAAAAAAAGGAAGAAAACGGCAAAAATAAATTAATAAAAAACGTATTTAAAGAAATATGATTGGGAACATGAAAAGGCTGAATCTATATGTACTAAATTTAGGAGAAGGATACACCTTGTTAAAGTTAACCGAAAGATTCCAGCCGAAAGATAATGCAGATAGTGTCTTGACTATTTTTAAACTCTCTTTATACTCTCGCCCCTAACGATTTTTAAATTCCTATAAACTGAAATAATTTCACCTTCACCCGAATGATGTAATTCGATCCTAAATTCTCCTAAATTCGAGTGCATGGCTGATTTTTGCTGTATTCAAGACACTATCTGCATAACCTTTCGGCTGGAAACTTTCGGCTTACTTTAACAGTATGAATGATACCCCGCCGCAAAAAAGGAGAGATCGACTGCTGGTCTGCTTAGAGCAAGCAAATTTAAAACTGGAAGAAAAGAAAAAAAGGGAGAAATTAAAAAACAAAATTAAACAAAAATACATTTAAAAGAAACGCAAATGGAGAGAGCAAGGCGAAAAAAAATAAATGTTAAAAATTATAAATACTCCAGAGAGTAAAATAAAACTTTAGTGGAAATCACAATTTATGGGATTATCCAACAACAACCTCTGAATTAGAAGAAACTATGAAACAGTTAGATACCGGTACAACAAATGGTACATTTTGGCGGATGTCGACTTACCGATAAATGCTATATTGGTTCTTTTTTACCATTTAACCAAATTAATTTAATACGAAAGGCAAGAATGTCAATATAAAATCATTGCAATATTTAATTTTGATAAGAGAACCACAAGAAGTTCTTTACTAAGACTATACAATTTTGTAGTTTTATTTACTCACTCGAGTTCTTGACCAGGTGGGCCTTATTCCAGAACTTCTGTTATACCCCATTTCTGTTCAATATATAGTAAAGGTGACCGTATTTCAGAACTTTTTCAAAAAATCATTTCATAAGGAAGTTTCCATCCACCATACTAAATCCCATCATAATCGGCTATGAATTATACAAGTTCTGCACCTAGCAGACAAGCGATTAAGAAATGGCGGAACTCTGTTCAAAGTAGTTATATGCCAAAACTTCTTTCAAAAATCATTTATGAATTCCATTTGAAGCCAACATTCCCAATTCTAACACAATCGATCGATTAAGAAATAGCCCAATTCCGTCTCAGGAACCCAAATTCCAGAACTTCTTCCAAAATTTATTTTATCGTCCCATTTATTTTTATTTTATTTCATTTCATATTTCAAAGAGACAAAACTTTTGCCCAAATTTTCATTTTAAGGATTTTTCAAGCGTCTGTAGTTTTACAGATCTAAAGGTCTTAAGAAACTTAGCACGATCCATGCTCTCATTTTTTAAAAATAGTCCCGGTCTACCGGGTACAATTAAAGAGTTGAGGCATTTGTGTAGCGTTCATATAACTTAGTTGTTTTATAATAAAATGTTATCACTCTGCTGCTCAACCCATTTGTAAGGTGTGTGGGTTACGTACTGTCCTACCTATAGAAAACAATTATATAGCGAGCCGCTGGACACAAGTCACACTCTTGCTTATCCGCCTCTAATCTGGAAATCAGACGCTGATTTGGTATTAGTTTTAGGGCGCCAATAACTCAACCTGACATGTTGTGCACATGGTTATAAACAGAATTTCTCCTGCTCATCTTGACTGTACCTCCTTATTCATTTATAGTTTCTCAGAAAACACCACGCGGATGTGTGAATCTAGCGCTTCCTTCTCTTTAAGCAACTAGCAAGGACGTTAGTCTCGATATTAAAAGGAGTTCGGGAGGCAGCCGTTCTTTTTTAAATGAAGTAAACAGTTTCTGTGATTAACAGTTACCAGATGAATCTGGAGGTGGGGTGTATAAATAAATAAATTTCTCCATTTTAAAATTTCAATATTTTTGAATATTTACCATTAATCCAACACCTTTCTTTGTATTTATCTTTCTCAAAATTGAGTATATTCGCTTCTTATGTAAAAATTGTTACATTCCATTCCAACTAAACGGGTATATTTATATTTCTACTTGTACACAAAAAATTGTACAATTTCCTTACACCACAAAATTTATTCCGATTATTTTAATAGTTTTTTATAGTTGTGCGATCGTAAAACTAAAATTTATACTTTGTATATCGTTCGCCTCGAATATAGTTCGACATATATTGTGTAGCTATGGTATGTACAAATATATTTTCTGCAAGACATTTTTGTTGGTATCATGTACGAATATATTAGAGATACGTTGAGACAACCAAACGATTGATGAATAAATAGAAAATAGTCATACAGATAAGGTTTTATTACCCAAAAAGGAAATGTTTCGCGAATTGCGATTATGACGAGCTAAATAATACCATATTTAGTCTCTAGTAAAGTCACGTGCTTTACACCGCAAAAAATATATAAATAAATAGTTTTATGTTTCATCTCTCCAAAATCTATACAGTGTATTGTGTTCGTTGAAAACTATTTTTGAAAACTATGAAAACTATTTAAAGTCGTGGATGGTTTAATGGCGAAATTTGATCAGTAAAATACTAATACACATATATAGTTTTAGTGTTTATATAGATATTCTGATATCTCTATCGGTTTGGTTAAATTTTTAAATAAAATGTAAATATGTATTCCAAATTGTTTATCGAAGTGAAACATATTTTTTAGCTTTACGCGATGACTCGTCATCATATGGATATGCAATTTATGGTTATTTTGAACTTGCTTTACATTGACTGGAATTTTTTAAAAATTGTTGAAAGTCTTATTGTCTTTTTATGAGCCGTCATGTAAAAATTATGATATCAATGTTCAATCATAATATCTATTTTTGAATATAATCTTTCCGTGTTTTTAAAACAGGTATGCGGTTACAACCATGATCTATTTTTAAAAACCCATTAGTCATTTAAATGTCACTAATTTATTGGTCTGAATTTTTTCATGAATACCGAACTTGACCATAAAAATTTTAGTTCTGAAAGCATTTAAAGACATATTCTAAATAATTTGATATGATATCTGATAAACCATGAGAACGAAGTGGTAATCATGTATTTGTAGGTTTTCACTTGATATACCAATATATACTAAATTTAAAAAAACCGTCAAGCGAATAAGAAAATAACATCCGTTGATTGAAAGTTTTCACTCATCCATTTGTTACTTAGTAGTACCTAATGTTTTACTAATCTTTCCTGAGGTTTCCTTTGGAAGTATTTAAACGACTAATAGGCCTATTTTCTTAATCCAGAAAGATTGAGATTTGACATTATCTGATACTTTAACTGATCTTTTGTAATTAGTGTAATTCCTAGCCTTAATAGTGTATATGGTTGATGTATGGTTGAAGATCAACTTGCACAATGGGATGGTTCTAATTTTATGCGTGGTTTATTTTCTAACCAAACGAACTAAATATGAGCATTATTAAAAATTCTGCGATCATATGGCTGACAACATCTTAAATTTAGCTGCTGCCAATAATAACTTTTTAGTTATTGGTGATTTCAATTTACCCAGCATCACATGGAGTTCTAGTCATGCTGGTTTATGTCCTACCAGTTATGAAGGTCATTCTGGATTATAATTATAGATATATAATATTGTTAACTATTCTGATAATGTATTAGATCTTGTTTTTTCGAATCTTAAAGCTAGCTCAATTGTAGTTACCCAGTGTTCTGATCCACTTTCGAAGGTTGATCACTTCCATCCACCAATTCACATCAATTTGCTAAACTTTGGTCGCCCACAATTGTCATATAAAAGTTTTAACTCGATTAATTTTATACAACTTAACTACCATCATATTAGAGAACAAACGAATTCAATAATTATAAGATCGATGTTGATATGGCGGTGAACATATTATACTCCAAATTGAATCATTTTTTAGAACATTTCTTTCTTATATAAGAATAATCCTCAGTCTAAGTTTCCTGTTCGGTATTCATCATAATTACGTCACTTAATAAACCGTAAACTCAAATATCACAAACTTTACAAGATTTATAAGATCGAGTATGATTACAAAATTTTTTCTGAACTTCGTAGACAAGCGTAGACAAGCATTGAACATCAACTAAAGCAAAATCCTAATTTGTTCTGGAGCTCTTCTCACTCTCTAACTTCACATATTAGTTTTCCGGCCACCACGAGACTAGGTACAACTGAATCTCACAGTTCTAATGCAATATGTAACCTTTTTGCAGACTATTTTGACTCAGTTTTTATGGCTAGGTCTAATTCTGTAAGTCTTTCGTCTGTTACACGTACGCGTCTGAAATTTTATGGTGGTTTAAACTGCATTACAACTGATGACGTTTATCTAGTCCTTATACGTCACTTGACGTTCGTAAAAGTGCGGGATCTGATTATATATCTAATTATTTCATTTATCAGTTGAAAGATGAACTTGCAAAACCTTAGTCGATAATACGAGGGCATAGTGAGACGTCTGGTAAAATGGCAACAGAGGGCGCCACAATCGCAAATCCCAGATGCCACGTGTCAGTACCATCTGTTACTAGACCAAATTAAAATTTTCAAACAGATCTGTCATTTAGTTCAGTTTTTACAGCCAACCCATTGTTTTTTTTTTGCAAACAAGGAAAAAAGCGAATTTCGTGTGTTGTTAATTAAACATTATTTTTTACGTGGAAAAACAATTATGCAAACCAAAACAAAGCTTGATAAATATTATGGGGACTCTTCGCCATCGATTGAAACGATTCACACTCTCACAAAAACGCACACGTGTGACAACTTCAGAGGCTTAAGTTCGGCGATGTTCAAGCGAAATAAAAAGGAGTTTTTGCGTCGTTTCATAACTGTGGATGAAATATGAATCCATCAATATACAGTGAACTTGCGCCGAAGAAGGCTAAGGCGATTTTATCGGCCAACAAGGTCATGGCCACAGTTTTTTGGGATGCATAATCCACATCGATTACCTTCAAAAAGGGAGAACAGTCAACAGCGAATATTACTGCAATTTATTGGTTCGGTTCAACGACGTTTTGATAGAAAAACGACCGCATTTATGGCGAAGAAAAAAGTTCCCTTACAAAAAGACAATTCAGGGGTGCTCACGTGTGCAGTTGCCATGGCCAAAATCCTAGAACTACGCTTCAAATTGCTTCCACATCCACCATACTCTCTAGACTTAGCCCCCTGCGATTCTTTCTTGTTTCCGAACTTGAAGAAATGGCTCTGCAGAAAGAGATTCGGTTCTAATGAGGAGATTGTCGATGCAACAAACACCTATTTTGAAGGGTTGGAGAAATCGTATTATTCGGAAGGGATCGAAAAATTGGAAAAACGTTTGACTAAGTGGATCGACTAAAAGGCGACTACGTTGAAAAACAAATTTTTTTTTGGCCGAAAATATTATTCCTTGTTTCATTTTTACCAGACTTCTTACTCCGCCCTCGTATTCAACCTTTCATTAAATTCCGGCATATTCCTATCTGATTTGAAAAGAGCGTTTCTTGTGCCTATATCTTTAAAAAGAATATCTTTAAAAGGACATAGGTACAAAACGGCACATTTTTCAAAACGGCATTTATCAAAATTTCATTTTTCGAAACGACATAGATATAAAAATTTAGCTGAAGGAGAATATTATATGCATACTAAATCTTCAAATAGTTTCTAATTTCCATGAAGGTCCTTTCTTATAACATACCTATACTAAACCTAAACATGTGAAATTAAATCTTACTCGAATAAGAAATAGTCAAGTTCCTTTTCATTTGACTTTATCCTAGAATTTAATCCAAGAATCGTTCACAAATGTTCAAAAATTTCATTCATCTCAAATTTCATCGTGTAATAAATAACCGTACCTGTTGGTCATATTCCAGAAATTAATGAAAAGATATTCATAATCGATTAAAATATTTCATTCTGTCTTGTGCAGTTTTGAAAAATGCCATTTTGTACCTATGCCGTTTAGAAAAATGTCTTTTTAAAAAATGCCATTCTGAAAAATGTCGTTTTAAAATATGTCGTTTAGAAAAATGCCGTTTTGAAAAATACTCTTTTAACCCTTATGCCGTTTTGAAATATGCAGTTTTGAAAAATGCAATTTTGTACCTTATGCCGTTTCGTACCTTATGCCGTTTTGAAATATGCAGTTTTGAAAAATGCAGTTTTGTACCTTACGCCGTTTCGTACCTTATGCAGTTTTGAAATATGGCGTTTTGAGAAATAGCCTATTAAGGTTAGCCGAAAGTTGCCAGCCGAAAGTGAAAAAATCGATAATGCAGATAGTGTCTCGACTATGTCAGCCGAAAGTTAAATAAATTATGTATTAAACTGAAATCCCAGCCGAAAGTTACTAAATTACAAAATCAACCGAAAATTTGTATATATTCGTAACAAGCAACAAATAAAACTAAAATACCGATATTAATTTTTGATTCTTATGCCATATAATATGAATAAAATGTATATGGCTAAATTTCAAAAATTCGTAAAAACTTAACGTTTAAAGTGTTATGTCTGGAAAAGATCTTATTTGAATCGGTTTGTCGATGGTTATCGCTGGAAAATTTTCCAGATCAAGTTTCATGTTGGGAGTCCGGGAAAATGGGAGGAAGTCAAATACACGTGCAAAGTTCAAAAATTCGTAAAAACTTAACGTTTAAAGTGTTATGTCTGGAAAAGATCTTATTTGAATCGGTTTGTCGATGGTTATGGCTGGAAAATTTTCCAGATCAAGTTTCATGTCGGGAGTCCGGGAAAATGGGGGTGAGTGAAATTCACGTGCAAATTTCAAAAACTCGTAAAAACTTAACGTTTAAAGTGTTATGTCTGAAAAAGATCTTATTTGAATCGGTTTGTCGATGGTTATGGCTGGAAAGTTTTCCAGATCAAGTTTCATGTTGGGAGTTCGGGAAAATGGGGTGAGTGAAATACACGTGCAAATTTCAAAAATTCGTAAAAACTTAACGTTTAAAGTGTTATGTCTGGAAAAGATCTTATTTGAATCGGTTTGTCGATGGTTATCGTTGGAAAATTTTCCAGATCAAGTTTCATGTTGGGAGTCCGGGAAAATGGGGGTGAGTGAAATATACGTGCAAATTTCAAAAATTCGTAAAAACTTAACGTTTAAAGTGTTATGTCTGGAAAAGATCATATTTGAATTTGTTTGTCGATGGTTATCGCTGGAAAATTTTCCAGATCAAGTTTCATGTTGGGAGTGCGATTCAAATAAGATCTTTTCCAGATATAACACTTTAAACGTTAGGTTTTTACGAAATTTTGAAATTTGCACGTGTATTTCACTCACCCCCATTTTACCGGACTCCCAACATGAAACTTGATCTGGAAAAATTTCCAGCGATAATCATCGACAAACCGATTCAAATAAAATCTTTTCCAGACATAACACTTTAAACGTTAAGTTTTTACGAATTTTTGAAATTTGCACGTGAATTTCACTCACCCCCATTTTCCCGGACTCCCGACATGAAACTTGATCTGGAAAATTTTCCAACGATAACCATCGACAAACCGATTCAAATAAGATCTTTTCCAGACATAACACTTTAAACGTTAAGTTTTTACGAATTTTTGAAATTTGCACGTGTATTTCACTCACTCCTATTTTCCCGGACTCCCAACATGAAACTTGATCTGGAAAATTTTCCAGCGATAACCATCGACAAACCGATTCAAATAAGATCTTTTCCAGACATAACACTTTAAACGTTAAGTTTTTACGAATTTTTGAAATTTAGCCATATACATTTTATTCATATTATATGGCATAAGAATCAAAAATTAATATCGGTATTTTAGTTTTATTTGTTGCTTGTTACGAATATATACAAATTTTCGGTTGATTTTGTAATTTAGTAACTTTCGGCTGGGATTTCAGTTTAATACATAATTTATTTAACTTTCGGCTGGAGTAGTCGAGACACTATCTGCATTATCGATTTTTTTTTCATTTTCGGCTGGCAACTTTCGGATCTTACTGAAGTTAGCAGAAAATTCAGCCGAAATCTGCCTTATCGACCAACTTTAAAGGGAAAATAAAATAATTATTTAACAAAATGTTTAAAAATCAATAAGTAAATCGAATCGATAAAATTAAATAAATTTTTTTAAATGTGAATATAAATTAAAATGTACTAGTAAATTCTTAATGTTATGTTACTATGTCTATTAAATTTCAAATATACGTTATGAAAATATTGTATATGAAAATTCGCGAAATTAACGTAATGCTCTTGTCATGTAAGCGTATTGCTAGTTAAAAGTGAAAGCGTGTAAGCGTACTACAAGAAAGCAATAACCATTCATGTAAAATATCAGATCAAAGTTTATGTGGCATCATAGTTAGATATCCGAGAAACCTCAACCATGTCTGAAATCTCTTTTTCTCATCAAATGATCAACATTCAAAAATTCGTGTAGCCCGCATTATTCATTTGTCGTGTAAGCGGGATATATTATTAGGCTTGGGCTTACAAATAGAATATCTGTGCCAAGTTTGAGGCCAAAGTTTATGTGGGATCATAATTAGATATCCGAGAAACCTCAACCATGTCTGAAATCTCTTTTTCTCATCAAATGATCCACATTCAAAAATTTGTGTAGCCCGCATTATTCATTTGTCGTGTAAGCGGGATATTTTATTAGACTCGGGCCTACAAATAGAATATCTGTGCCAAGTTTGAGGCCAAAGTTTATGTGGGATCATAGTTAGATGTTCGAGAAACCTCAACCATGTCTGAAATCTCTTTTTCTCATGAAATGATCCACATTCAAAAATTCCGGCAGCCCACATTATTCATTTGTCGTGTAAGCTGGATATATTATTAGACTCGGGCCTACAAATAGAATATCTATGCCAAGTTTGAGGCCAAAGTTTATGTGGGATCATAGTTAGATATCCAAGAAACCTCAACCATGTCTGAAATCTCTTTTTCTCATGAAATGATCCACATTCAAAAATTCCGGCAGCCCGCATTATTCATTTGTCGTGTAAGCTGGATATATTATTAGGCTCGGGCCTACAAATAGAATATCTGTGCCAAGTTTGAGGCCAAAGTTTATGTGGGATCATAGTTAGATATTCGAGAAACCTCAACCATGTCTGAAATCTCTTTTTCTCATGAAATGATCCACATTCAAAAATTCGTGTAGCCCGGATTATTCATTTGTCGTGTAAGCAGGATATTTTATTAGACTCGGGCCTACAAATAGAATATCTGTGCCAAGTTTGAGGCCAAAGTTTATGTGGGATCATAGTTAGATATTCGAGAAACCTCAACCATGTCTGAAATCTCTTTTTCTCATCAAATGATCCACATTCAAAAATTCGTGTAGCCCGCATTATTCATTTGTCGTGTAAGCGGGATATATTATAAGGCTCGGGCTTAGAAACAGAATATCTGTGCCAAGTTTGAGGCCAAAGTTTATGTGGGATCATAGTTAGATGTTCGAGAAACCTCAACCATGTCTGAAATCTCTTTTTCTCATGAAATGATCCACATTCAAAAATTCCGGCAGCCCACATTATTCATTTGTCGTGTAAGGGGGATATATTATTAGACTCGGGCCTACAAATAGAATATCTATGCCAAGTTTGAGGCCAAAGTTTATGTGGGATCATAGTTAGATATCCAAGAAACCTCAACCATGTCTGAAATCTCTTTTCCTCATCAAATGATCCACATTCAAAAATTCGTGTAGCCCGCATTATTCATTTGTCGTGTAAGCGGGATATATTATTAGGCTCGGGCCTACAAATAGAATATCTATGCCAAGTTTGAGGCCAAAGTTTATGTGGGATCATAGTTAGATATCCGAGAAACCTCAACCATGTCTGAAATCTCTTTTTCTCATCAAATGATCCACATTCAAAAATTCGTGTAGCCCGCATTATTCATTTGTCGTGTAAGCGGAATATATTATTAGACTCGGGCTTACAAATAGAATATCTGTGCCATGTTTGAGGCCAAAGTTTATGTCCCTTCAGCGGTCCCTTCAGCCTGACAATTGTCACCGTGTCATGTAGTGTCCTTGACTGTAATAGGAATTTCTTCTGCTTCGTTTCAACTTGATCGCCTGATTCATTTAGCGTTACCCAGGGAGCACCGCGAGGAGGTGTGAATCTAGGACTTTGCCCCCCTTTGTACGCCCGCCTCTAAATTCATTTCATTTTTCATTTCAAACTATTTCTTTTTTTTGTTAATTTTTTATTTTTGATTTTTTTTTGGTTTTTTAATTTTTTTTAAATTTTTTTTTTATGTATTTTTATTTTTTTAATTTTTTTTTTTATTTTTTGTTTTTTTTTTTATTTTTTGTATATTTTTTTTTAGATTTTAATGTAGTATTTAAATTTCAAAATTTATTTTTTGTTTGGTTCATCCAAATTCTTACCCTCTCTATTATTTTCGTTCATGTTTTGGTGAACAATCATTTTAGAAAAATGTTTCTTACCGTCATTCTTTTTCTTATGATTCCATTTTTCTATGGGATCTACTTCCTCTCTGTATTTTGGTTTTGATTTAACATTATTGAACCCTTTTTTGGGAAAATTATTTATAATTCCATATATTTGATCTTCGATCCTATTCATCGAAAACACTAAAAATCGTCCAGCTTTTATTGGTCGTTTACCAATTTCAACAGCCTTTTTGTCCATTTCAGATTTTGTGGTTCCAAAGTAGCTTTCTATTGAAGCGTTTGTAAAATTTTTTGTAGAGAAATCCTTTGTTTCTACTATTGGAGTCCACAATGGCAAAATAGACATAAAATGATTAAGAATTTCAATTGCAAATTCCGGATTGTAAAAGTGATTTTGTGGCTTAAGTATTGTTTCTCGTTGTTTTATCATTTCTAACTGCGGTTGAATTTTTGATTTGAGATCGATGTAGAATTTAGATCTCTCGAATAATGCTGTTCGATCGCTGCTGATTGAATTGTCTTCTAGTAATAATGTTTCCGGTTGATCCGTAAACATTTCGGATGCGCATTCTATCTCTTCCAAATATTCTTTTTTCAATAAAATTGCCAATTGAACAATATCGGTATCTATGTGATTGTTGGAATCCGTACAACAAATTTTCCATAGCTAATCTATTCCATAGATAATCTATTTGTAGGCCCGAGCCTAATAATATATCCCGCTTACACGACAAATGAATAATGCGGGCTACACGAATTTTTGAATGTGGATCATTTGATGAGAAAAAGAGATTTCAGACATGGTTGAGGTTTCTCGGATATCTAACTATGATCCCACATAAACTTTGGCCTCAAACTTGGCACAGATAATCTATTTATAGGCCCGAGCCTAATAATATATCTCGCTTACACGACAAATGAATAATGCGGGCTGCCTGAATTTTTGAATGTGGATCATTTGATGAGAAAAAGAGATTTCAGACATGGTTGAGGTTTCTCGGATATCTAACTATGATCCCACATAAACTTTGGCCTCAAACTTGGCACAGATATTCTATTTGTAGGCCCGAGCCTAATAATATATCCCGCTTACACGACAAATGAATAATGCGGGCTTCCGGAATTTTTGAATGTGGATCATTTGATGAGAAAAAGAGATTTCAGACATGGTTGAGGTTTCTCGGATATCTAACTATGCTCTCACATAAACTTTGGCCTCAAACTTGGCACAGATATTCTATTTGTAAGCCCGAGCCTAATAATATATCCAGCTTACACGACAAATGAATAATGCGGGCTGCCGGAATTTTTGAATGTGGATCATTTGATGAGAAAAAGAGATTTCAGACATGGTTGAGGTTTCTCGAATATCTAACTATGATCCCACATAAACTTTGGCCTCAAACTTGGCACAGATAATCTATTTGTAGGCCCGAGCCTAATAATATATCTCGCTTACACGACAAATGAATAATGCGGGCTGCCTGAATTTTTGAATGTGGATCATTTCATGAGAAAAAGAGATTTCAGACATGGTTGAGGTTTCTCGGATATCTAACTATGATCCCACATAAACTTTGGCCTCAAACTTGGCACAGATAATTTATTTGTAGGCCCGAGCCTAATAATATATCCCGCTTACACGACAAATGAATAATGCGGGCTTCCGGAATTTTTGAATGTGGATCATTTCATGAGAAAAAGAGATTTCAGACATGGTTGAGGTTTCTCGAATATCTAACTATGCTCTCACATAAACTTTGGCCTCAAACTTGGCACAGATATTCTATTTGTAAGCCCGAGCCTAATAATATATCCAGCTTACACGACAAATGAATAATGCGGGCTGCCGGAATTTTTGAATGTGGATCATTTGATGAGAAAAAGAGATTTCAGACATGGTTGAGGTTTCTCGAACATCTAACTATGATCCCACATAAACTTTGGCCTCAAACTTGGCACAGATATTCTGTTTCTAAGCCCGAGCCTTATAATATATCAAGCTTACACGACAAATGAATAATGCGGGCTACACGAATTTTTGAATGTGGATCATTTGATGAGAAAAAGAGATTTAAGACATGGTTGAGGTTTCTCGGATATCTAACTATGATCCCACATAACCTTTTGCCTCAAACTTGGCACACATATTCTATTTGTAAGCCCAAGCCTAATAATATATCCCGCTTACACGACAAATGAATAATGCGGGCTGCCGGAATTTTTGAATGTGGATCATTTGATGAGAAAAAGAGATTTAAGACATGGTTGAGGTTTCTCGAATATCTAACTATGATCCCACATAAACTTTGGCCTCAAACTTGGCACAGATATTCTATTTGTAGTAGGCCCGAGCCTAATAATATATCCCGCTTACACGACAAATGAATAATGCGGGCTGCCGGAATTTTTGAATGTGGATCATTTGATGAGAAAAAGAGATTTCAGACATGGTTGAGGTTTCTCGGATTTCTAACTATGCTCCCACATAAACTTTGGCCTCAAACTTGGCACAGATATTCTATTTGTAGGCCCGAGCCTAGAAGTTTTCCTCGCTTACACGACAAATAATTTATATGTGCTTCGCGGATTTTCTTAGATACGTTATAAATATAATTTTACAAAATTTTTAAGTTATCATATGACTTTGTATCTTTTAATTAATTAGGTAGCTTTATCCAATGTTCATATTATGTCGCAGAACTGATTTGAATATGATTTTAGAATTTGTTAAAAGTTTTAATTTATTTATTTAAAAACATCTTCTTGTTTTCGTTCCCTGTGTTATTTTGTCGGTAATGCAGTTTTATGATGAATTTTCTTCCGAAATGTCGGTAGTGCAGTTTTTATATTATTATTAATTCCCTCGTAATATGTCGATAAAGTAGTTTTTTCTGCCAAAATTTCGGCTGAAATGCCGATAATGCAGTTTGTATATGATTGTGAAATCTCCTTTCAATGCGCCGATAAAGTAGTTTTTCTGATGGAATTTCTGCCGAAATGTCGATAATGCAGATTTTTTTCTGCCCAATTTTCTGCTAACTTCAGTAGTATAACTTTCGGCTAACTTTAACAGTATTTGAGAAATGCAATTTTAAAATATGCAGTTATGAACGGATCCCTTCTTAAAGCTATAATTTTTTTTAACTTAAGCCTTAATGTTAATCTATTATGCATTATTATTATTAAATTATTATTAATTACTTAATTTTGTGTTAGGTCAACATGCGCTTAATTATTATATTATATTTCTCAGTTAATTAAATCTACAGGATCTACTCTGCGAAGCCGCCCGCATTTCGGCTGTCTTAGTAGTTCTCTAGCTAATTCGTTAGAGTGTGATTCCAGTTTTAGTTGGTATTTTAGACTGCATGATTTTGTCTCTAACAGTTTTGATTCCTAGGTCTCTATGGATGTTGCTGTTTCGAATTTGTAATGCTACGAAGTATCTTTGCTTGCGTTCTTTGTGCGATATATATATTTGATGCACAAGTTGAGCCCGTTAGTTGGATACCATATGTCCATATGGGGATTAGGATCTCTTTGTATAGTAGAACCTTGAAGTCTAGAGAGAGTTTCGATTTTCTTCCGATCATCCAGTACATTTTAGAAAATTTTATTTTTATTGGATTGCGTTTTGTTTCAATGTGTTTTTTGTGATATTGTTTAATTTTACTGCTGGACATGTACGTTTATTTAGTGTGAATGTTACATGTGTTGATTTACATTCATTCGTCCTGATCCACCAAGTTTTTAGCCAATCTTCTATTTTGTGTAGATGTTCTTGTAATTCTCTCGATGCTGTTTGAGGATTTTTGTGTGAAAATAATATAGCTGTGTCATCAGCAAAAGTTGAAGTGACTATTTTTTCAGTTATTGGTAAGTCAGCTGTGAATAACAAGTATAACACATGCCTCAATACACTACCTTGCGGTACTCCTGCCTTTTTCTTGGTTAGTTCAGTAGTTGCCGTATTTTGTTTCACCTGGAACGTCCTTTGGGCTAAGTAGTTTTCAAGAATTGCATGAAATTGTTTACAATGAGAAAAAAAAACCAGTAAAAATAAAAAAGTATACATATAAAATCAAAAAATATACATATGTTTTTTAAGCGAAAAGTCTCGTTTTTAAAATCAAAAGAATAATCTTTTTATTTTTAAAATAAATTTTTTCGCCAAATTTGTTTATAAAAATTAAAAAATTGTTTTTATTGTAAGCTGTGGACGCAATCATTATTTTGTTCGTTTGGGGTGAGCACTTTTTGTAGATGGTTAGAGAAAGCGATAGCCTTTTCTAAGTCACTTCTGGCCCAGTGACCATCTGGTTTTCTTATCGTGGGTTCGTTAGCTCTGGTCTTTTTAAATTTCTTGCTGCCTTCCACAGTGAGTAATCCGTTTTTTATATTGCTGTTAGCTCACATAGGTAACTCTGTATTCCTAAATTTTGTTCTTCCCGTATCGCTTCTCTCAGAGCTTTAATAGCTCTTTTTAATTTCCATTTACGCAAAGGAGATTGGTGAAGCTGCCATAGCCGCTGAATTGCCCGCTTCGCTGCCAATATTTTGTGAATGTAACTTGAAAGCCTTATATTTTTTCGGAATTGTTGTTCTCCAGAGTAGCTCTTTTACCCCCATTTCCATTATTTGACTTAAGTTTTCTATCGCGGCATCAATGTCTTCTGGTGTGCGAAATGGAACATCAAGATGACAATTTACATCTACTACGTTTCTATAGAGAACCCATTTCGTTAGTTTGTTTGTTAAACGTTGGGGTGGTTCAGTTTTTAATGCTTGGGTACTTATTGTTACTATTATTGGTGAGTAATCTTATGATAAACCATAACAGTCAAATCATAACAGTCATAAATCATAGGCCAATATGTGGGATGTCCAGATGTATTGCTTCGTAGAGTTGCTTTTCTTTGTGTAACGTAAACCTCGAACCCCATTACACATGTTCAGCGTTGTAGTCACCCCCCCCTGCTAGAAATTTGATTCCTAACTGATTAAAGTTATCGATAAATTGCTGTTATTTAATTGCGCGTGTTTCGGTGGACAGTAGACTGCCGATATTAAAAATTTCCCAGACCATTCTTCCAAACTAACAGTTGTAGCTTGGATGTGATCTTTAGCATATTTCTGGAGATCGTAGTGCTTTAATCTTCTTTTTATTAAAATGCAGCGCCGCCGTGTGCTTCTCCATCAGGATGTTTGGTGTTATAAACGGGATAGCCGGTGATATTAAAAAACAAAAAAAATTAAGTGTGCTTTAGACCACACAACTGAAGTAAAACTTCTAATATATTTTTAATATTTATAATATAATTAAGAAAAAATTGGTCACCCTGTGCGTTCTCGAGTGTCACCTAGCCGTTTATGTCTGAATAGATAGTCGTAATAGATAATGTTTATGTATGTGTAACAAAATGGACAAAAAAATCATTTTTGAAATCTCTTCGCATGGTAAAAATGGCCTTGAAATATTTTTTATTTCATTTATGTTTGTGTAGTGTGGTTTCATCGAAAATTTGTTTAGGTCGCATTAAAACCTGTATCATAAGAAAACGGGGAAAGAAACGAAGAAAGAATCGGTTTTTGTGATACCTCGTGTGGAATGGAGCTATAATGTAGAAAAAAAGAAGGGAAAGGAAGCATTTTTGTTGCCTATAAAAGAAAATTAGGTGTGGTGATTTGTGTTTATTTTTGTGGAAAAGCCCACAAAAATAAACACAAATCACCACACCTAAACATTATAACCACCCCCACCCACTATCCAATTCAAACCCCCAAAACCCGCACCACCCTATACCGCACCACCCATATTATCACCGTTTAACACCTTCATACGCACTTCCATACACACACCACCCACACAAACCCTCATCCACCAAATTCCAAATTCTTACACCAAACCCAAAATGCCTCATCCCACCCCCTCTACCTGCCATATCACCACTCCTACCACTCCCATAACCACACCTCCCATACAAAACCACATCCAGACGAGATATATTTTTATTTCACATTCACATGCTCTGAAACCAAAATAGAATAGAAAATAAAAAAAAATATCAATTTTAAAGAGGGGGTTAAAAAAACCAAATCAATAGGGATCATTCCCATGAATTTCTTGAACTTTTAGTGAAGAAATTAAGTTGATATCTCCATCCGTTCTCAAGTTATCGTGCACACAGACGGACAGACGGCAAACCGAAACCATATAGCATTTTTTTTAACAAAAATGCTTAAAAATACATATTTAAAATATACAAAACACCCTGTGCGTTCTGGAGTGAGTCAGTCAGTGACATAGAAGTCTATATTATGACTTTCCAATTTTCCAGTTTTTCAATTTTCCAATTTTCAAATTTTCCAATTTACCAACTTTCCAAATTTCCTGGTTTTCATATTTTTTATAGTCCTATTTTTCAATTTACCAGTTTTCCAATTTACCAATTTACCAATTTACAAATTTTCCAATTTTTCAAATTACCAATTTTCATATTTTCCTATTTTCCAATTTTCCATTTACCTATTTTCTAATTTTCCAATTTTATAATTTTCCAATTTACAAATTATTCAATTTTGCAAATTTCGAAATTTCCTATTTTCCAATTTTTCCAATTTTCCATTTACCAATTTTCCAATTTTCCTATTTTCTTATTTTCCAATTTTTTTAACCAATTATTAAAATAAAATGGTATCAACTAATGTTCCACCTAGGGATTTATGAATTGTCATGGCACATCCTGATGCTAAAGGAAAATGATTTCGTTTTCGTTTATTGTTGTTGTTGTGTATTGTTATTGTTTCGTTCGCCTCGTCCGATTTCATTTTTCGTAACACATTTGCCAGTTTAGTCCCAAAGTCAAGCGTGCCTAAAGAAGTTTTACTTCAAAAAATTTGTTTTGTGAAGTGTGTTTCGGATATTAGCTTTATGTTGCGAGAGCCCGTTCGCATTCCAAATAGCTACTTTAGAACTGTCATTTACGATTTTTGACTATAATTTGCATAAGCGTATTCATATTTTGCATCATCATGCTCATTTATTTATTACACGTATAAGCCCCCTACCTCCAATAGAACATCTTGGAAATACCAAGATATTTTGGTAAACTTACAAAACAAAATCGAAACACTAGAGGGGCAAAATAAACCTTCTACGTCAACTAATGGTAGAAGTCAGAGCCTACAAAGTCTCGACAACGAATACTTTACGGATGAAGAGGAACTTGAGAAAGAAACCCAACCTAGACAAAATAAAGTAAATGTAAATAAAAAGAGGAGACTTGACAAAACGCCATCACCAAGAGTATCTCTACCGCAAGATAACGAAATACCAAAACAACCACAACATGCACACCAAAAGGAACCCTTACCACCACCAATCAATGTCAGCAATGTTAGGAATTTTAATATACTCAGAGCTCGAGTATTGGCAGTGACAGAGAAACCTGCTCAGTTTAAAGCAATATCCAATAACGATATCAAAATAACAACGCAGTCTGAAAATGACTACCGTAAAATTAAAAAACTACTTAGCGATATAAAAGAAACTGAATCCAATAATAAGGATAGTACATTATATAAGATGGAATACCATACTTATCAGCTCAAAAGTGAAAGATGGTACAGAGTCGTAATACGAAGTTTACCGTCATCTACCGATCGCGAAGAGATCAAAGCGGCAATCGAGAAACATGGTCATAAAGTAACCAACATTATTAATATTCATAAAAAGTCGACAATTAATAATGACAAAAATTATTAGACACTTCCCATTGTTTTATGTAGACCTGTTGCAGGGGGAAAACAACAAGGACATATACGAAATTAAGAACCTGCTATATTGCAAGGTGTCTATTGAACCACCTAAAAAGGTAATAGGTATACCACAGTGTACAAATTGCCAACAGTTAGGACACACAAAGAACTTCTGCAATAGGCAAGCCAAATGTGTCAAATGCGCAGAGAGTCATCAAACAAAACAATGTCAAAAGCCGCGAAATGTTATACCAACTTGTGCACTGTGCGGGGAAAAAGGTCATCCGGCTAGCTACAAAGGATGCCTGGTGCGAGAAAAATAACAGTAGCAGAGCGACTACAGCAAAAGCCTAACCAACAATATGATACTATTAGAGAGGGGGTTTCCTACGCCCAGGTGAACAAAACCTCAAATAACAATCTAAATCAAGAAAGCAGGCAGAAACCTGTGTCCAACGAGCCAACCATTAGTAATATAATGAAAATGCTCACCGAATTTCAGGCAGAAATGAGACAAAATTTCAGCCAGCTTGCTACCAGGGTGGATAAACTGGAAGATAATTCCAAGCCACCAAATAAACCGCTAAAACATAAAAAGTAAATGACTATAACGTTCCTACGTATAATTGCCTGGAATGCTAACGGGCTTAATGCAAGAGCTCAAGAACTAGAAGTATTTCTAAGAACCAATAACATAGATGTAGGTAGCTTTAATATGAGAGACGCACTTTACGGAGAAAAACTTTATCAAATTTACAGGATATAGTGCCTATTGGACATTGGATCCGAGTGATCGTGCTCGAGGAGGGACAGCAATCTTAATCAAACAAAATATCCTACATTTCCAGCAAGAAGAAATTAAGGAGCCATTTGTGCAAGCTACTGTAATAACGATTAACCACGGTGGTGCTGAACTAAGTTTAGGGGCGATCTACTGTCCACCAAGACATAATATCGTAAGAAATCAATATCATAACATTTTTAATAAACTTGGACCAAGGCTTATCATAGGAGGTGACTACAACGTCAAACATACTGCGTGGGGATCTCGACTCATAACACCAGGAAAAGGAAAAGAACTCCTAAGTGCAATAGAAATGTCAGGTTGTGAATATCACTCATCGCGTAAACCTACCTATTGGCCTACAGACATCAACAAAGTTCCTGATTTGATTGACTTTTATATCTCGAAAGGAATAGCCTCAAATTACATTGAAGTCGAAGGTATTGACGACCTTACTTCCGATCACACACCGGTCTTAATGACTCTGAGTACATTAGTCATAAAAAAGAAAACCAAACTTAACCTTACTAATAAATTTACTGATTGGGAATTATTTAGAGAGAAACTGGACAATCTAATTGAGTTAAAAGTTAGTCTTAAAACTAAAGAAGAACTTGAATTACAAACTAAATATTTTATTAACTCCATGCGTGAAGCTGCTAAAGAGGCTACACCCGTATTAGGTGAGAAAGTCGTACAAGAGATCAACTGCGTAAGAAAAGACGCATGTGGCATAGAACCAGAAATATTATTGACAAAAGAGAATTTAATCGGGTAAGTAATAAAGTTAACCGATTAATTAAAGAACATAAAGAAGCTTGTACTGAAAACTATTGAAAGGACTGGGTCCTGAAGCTGACAAAAATTATTCTCTTTGGAAAACTACTAAAGATACAAGAGACCAATAATCCAAGTGCCACATATAAGGAACATAAATGGAGAATAAGTGCGACGTAACGAAGACAAAGCAGAACTATTTGCACAACATCTTGAGTTATCAAAGAGAACACCACTATGTTAACATATACATATATATATATATATATATATATATATATATATATATATATATATATATATATATATATATATATATATATATATATATATATATATATGTAATGCTTGCTTTCGACTTAAATATGTGCCTGAGTGCTTCAAGGTTGCAAAAATAATCATGATAAACAAACCAGACAAACCAGCCGAGCAAATGGGATCATACAGGCCGATCTCTTTGTTACCTACTGTTTCAAAGTTGTTTGAAAAGTTGTTATTGAAACGACTAAAACCAATTATCATTATACTTGATTTTCAGTTTGGATTCAGGAATAAACATTCGACAATTGATCAAGTTCATCGCGTGACTGCAAAGATAGAACAAGCACTAGAAGAGAAGAAATATTGCCCTGCCGTATTTCTAGATGTACCACAGGCTTTCGATAGAGTTTGGCATGAGGGTCTTATCTACAAGATAAGTAAATTAGTGCCAGAAAATTACTGCCAATTGCTCGAGTCGTATCTCTCCAAACGAATGTTTAGAGTATCACATGAAGAAACATGCTCTAACTTTTACCCAGCCATAGCAGGGGTGCCCCAGGGTAGCGTATTAGGACCCATCTTATATCTACTTTACACTTCTGATATACCGACAACGGAAACAACCTTTATCGGAACTTTTGCTGATGATACCGCAGTATTGGCATCAAGCGAATCGCAGAACCAAGCAGTAGAATACTTACAGCAAGCACTCGATAGAATCAGCCAATGGACCAGGGATTGGAAAATAAAGCTTAACGAGCTGAAATCAGTACACGTAACATACACGTTGCGGCGCAAAAATAGCAACATCCATACATTTCTCAATGGGGTACAAATTCCCCAAGCTAAATATGCAAAATATCTCGGATTGCATCTCGATTCAAGATTGAACTGGAAATATCACATTAGACAAAAAGCAGAGCAAATGAAAATAAAACAACGTGAGATGTACTTTCTATTAAGAAGACATTATAAGCTTAGCCTGTACTGTAAACGCCTGATCTACGAATCGATATCCAACTCTGGGGCTGTACTAAAGAATCAAATCGTTTAATTATTCAACGTTGCCAAAACAAATTTCTACGAACAATAACGAATGCTTACCGCTACGTAACCAACGAGGAATTACACAACGACCTAAACGTTAAATGGATTGATGAAGTGATTCAGGAATTTGCCATCAAACGTGACAGAAGATTACTGCAACATACCAACAGTGAAGCAATACAACTTCTTGACATAACACAAGAACTGAGACGCCTTAAAAGAATTAAACCGCATGAGCTGGTCATCTAATAAATAAAGATTCATTATTGGGAGCAGCATATTGATTGCTTGTAAACCCACACTCGCTCCACTAATTAGTTTCAGATAAGTGCGTTATCATCATTAGTAATAAATTATCATGTGATAAGCTTGTACTATTTAAATAAATAAAAAAAAAAAAAAATCATGCTCATTTGTCTTTCCATCATCATCATGAAACTTTCGATGGTTTCGGTTAATTTATTTACAATGGTATGAATGTTTAGGTCCTCCTCATTAGAATGAACTTTGGGTTTCGATTTGTTATCTTAGGATATTTGCGTAAGAAACACCTGGCTGTGCAAAACTGCTGGCAAATGTCTCCAAGTTATCATTTTGTGTGTTTGCTCTCGTTGGTTTGAAGACTATGTATTGTATTTATTACTGAAACACTTGTAAAAATGAAAAATATACATAATAAAATCAAAAAAATATACATATATTTTTTAGGCAAACAGTGTCGTTTTTAAAATAAAATAGATTTTTTTTAATTTTAAAATAAAATTTTTGGGCAAGTTTGTTTATAAAATTAAAAAAAATATTTTTAATTTTCAAAATTGTGTTTCTCATGTCATAAATGAAATAATTATTTATAATTGTAAAAAATGTTTTTTTAATAGTAAAGAGATGATTTTCTAGTCTCAAAAGATTTATTTTCATTTCGCAATAAATTCTAACATTAATTTTTAATTTAATAATTTTTTTTTTACAAATCGTAATTAAACGCAAAACATAAAATAAGGTGCCATTATTATCAAACAAATGGTTTTTAAATACAGAGTCTTTTTGAAATTTATTATTCTCGTCAAATAAATATTTTCTTTATATTTAAAAAAATTTAAAACCAAATTTCTATTAATTTTTAAAAATTTCATTTAATAACAAACAAATAATTTTTAAATTCAAAAAGAATTTCAAATTTTTAGAAATTAAAAATTTTGTTTTTCAATTTTACAAATCAAAATTTTAGCAGCATTAACAGCACTAACATGAATTTTCGGATTATTTTATTTATCAAAAATATTAATATAGGATATGCTCGAAAAAAAATCTAGCACAGCAATAACGATAATCAAAATTACTCTCTCGTCAGATTAATTGACCTTATGTACAAATAAAATGATGTGGTTGACGATTTCATATTTTCGATGATATGGTCGGATACCGTTGTTTCACATTAGTGGACTCAACCGTGATAACCTTTGCCACTGAACAATTCACTGAAACTGTTGCGGAATTTAGGAAATAGCTCCGGTACGATTCAAATTGCTACTTTCAGTATAAAAATTGTGCGTCCTGAGACAGTTTCAGTCGTAGTTGAAAACCCACTTATATTTTAAACTATCGAAGAAAATTCATAATATTGAATTTTTATAACCAACCTTTAAAGAAAAACCTGCAAATAAGTGTTCTAATACCAATCAGGCCAACTAATATCATAATTAAAAAAAGCGTTGGTCGGGCAATCTGCAGCTTGATGATAAAAACCCTTCATCACTTCTCGAAGGAGAAGCTATTGACGGAAAGATTTATAAAATCGACTGCCAAGCTCGCGGCCGTAAGAGATCATCATCGGCACGGAATCCGAATTTGAATAAATGTTGGTGGCATGCACTATGCAATTTCGATAATACAAAACTGTAGATGATCAATCACTTGGGGACGCACAAGTAGTTGAACAAATGCAATTTAATCGGTTGTATATTTCTGATCATTCGACAACGAGACTTTTAAAATTTTTAATAGACACCGGTGAAAACGCGCTCGTAACGCGTCTTCACACGAAAGTTAACCTGCACCCGAGTCCCTCAACATTTATGTATCCTGCAAACGGTACCAAAAGTTAAAACTTTAGTCTTCGCAGATAATTTATGTAGAATTTCATGATTGCAACTTATATAGTATCCGGACATCTAATGTGAATAATCCTATCACAGATATTCTTCAAGAATATCTAGTTGCAATATCGCTTTACGGCAAATGAGAGAAGAATTCCATCTGATAAGTTGGAGATAGCGAAAGGAGAATGACAACTATGTCGGTACTTATACCATTGGCCGGTATCTTACACCATTTATTCAAGATTTTGCACGTTCATATTTTGTACGGTTAAACTCTGCTCTCGGCAATTAATTTGCAAAGATTGTTTCTCAAAGAGCGTTGTTTGTTTGGAATATATGACGGATTGTCGCGTTTCTTTTGTAGCAAAATATTGTGCATTTGATTTCGTGCTTTTCACAACAGTAAATATGGGTTGGTAATATCTTTTGTTTATCTGATGGTGCCGACTAAGGTTTTTTTTTTCTTTATTAATTTGTAATTACAATATGAACATTATACTTTTATACAAAAAATGTTTTGTTTTTTTTTAAGTTGCTGTAACCCAAAGGGTTTTATGCAACTACTTTTTAATTTTACATTTAAATCAAACTGTTTTTTTAGTTCGGGCTAAATATCACAAATAAGAATTTAAATAAATAAATAAATTAAGTAAATTAGACTATAGTAGTGCATTAATTTAAGTATACTAAAATATTGAATTCAAATTATTCGCTATATAGTTTCATTAAACATATTTTTATTTAAATTCATAAACATTTTTGTTTGTACTTTGAAATTTTTTAAGGTTCTAATATTTTGAATTTCGGTAGGAAGCTTGTTATATAACGGAATTCCTCTATATAATAAATTGCTTCTTGTACAGGTATCTCGAGCGAGAAATTCTCTTAACAATAACGGCGCATTTCGTAAGTTATAGCGATTCGTGTCGCCTGCTTTTACAATGATTAGATTATGTACAATTAAATTGTTTAAAATCTTATACACATACAATATCAATTCGAAATTGTTCATAAATGATAAAGAACCGAATTCTTAGTACAATTCAATTGTTGGGTAACGTATTGGTACACCCTTAATTAACTTTAAAGCCCTCTTGCGGATAATTTCTAATTCATTCAGTTAAAATTATGCTACTCCACTCCCAAGAGGGTTTAAGTATAATAATCTGGAATTAATATACGCATTATATATCAGTTGCAAATGTTCTCGAGTTAAAAAGTTCCTTATTCGTTTAATAACAAACACGTAAGGACTTATCGATTTTTTGATCCAATCTACATGATTCTGCCAATTTAACATGTTATCGATTGACAATCGAAGATAACAATATTTAGTCACTTTATCAATTTTTGTGTTTTTATACAGAACTTGAAGATTGTTATCTAAGTCTTGATTACCAAATATTAAATATTTTGTTTTTTCGGCATTGAGCATCAGACGATTTAAATTTAACCAAGTATCGATTAACACCAGATCGTTATTAATCATTGAAAATAGACTATGTTTTGAGTCCGCTGCATAAAATATAACGCTATCGTCTACCGAAAGGTTGCAAGGTACCTTTCAATGGCAAATTAAAAATGTCATTAATATAAATTTTAAATAGCAAGGCCCTAAAATAGATCCTTGTGGAACGCCGCATAACATTGTTAATTCATCACTTACAGTACCATTAACAACCACCTTCTGTTTCCTACCATGTAAATAGTTTTCAAATAGTTTCAATTGCGTCGTGTTAAATTGCAGTTTTTCTAATTTCAGTAGCAGTATTTCATGATTAACACAGTCAAAGGCTTTTTTGAAATCTAGAAACAGACAAGCACATTTCTTTCTAACATCTAAGTTTTTTGTAATTAAATGGGTTAGATTAGAACATGCTGATAAAGTACTTGATTTTTCCTGAAATACAAACTGATACTGATTTAATACATATTTGATTGCTAACCAAAAAATTGTTTTCTTAGAATTAATTTCTCAAATACCTTGGAGAAAACTGGTAGGATTGATATTGGCCTATAATTTTCAAAATTGAGCTCATTTTCGTCTTTAAATACGGGGACAATTTAGGCTGTTTTGAGGCAAGCGGGAAATTTACCAGATTCTAAATAATTATTTAAGAATTTGGTAACAGATTCGCCAAATTTTCCAACGAAATATTTAAGAACTTTTGTTGAAATTCCATCCAAACCGTTAGCCGCTCTTGTTTTTAAAGTGTTAATAGTTGTTATTAGCTCGGCTACTTCAATAGGTTCAAGACTAAAAGGACTGCGAATATCATAACACTTTACTAATATAAGCAAAGTTTTCAGGGTGAGGAACACCCATTCCACTCATTAATTTTTGGGCTACTGCAGTAAAGTGTTTATTGAACAAGTTTGCAGCTACTCTATCACTAACTAAAGCACCAAGTTCATTCTGAATAAATATTGTTTTATTGCTGCAATCCATGTTGAAAATAATTTTCCTAAATTGCTGCCAAAGAAGAGTAGTGTTGTTATTGTCTATATGCTTGATTCTATCAAATGTCCATATAATGGAGCTTTTTAGCCAGTTTTTTTTGATTCTTAACTAATCGAACTACTTCTTCATATCGTACTCGCAAATAGTCATTTGTTGGAAACCTTATGCCAATATCCACAGTTTGTTTCTTTTATTAATATTTTGCAAAATATCTGCTGACATCCACGAATTCATTACCTTCACTTTTTTTGTTATAATGTGGCTATGTCGCGTAACTAACTTCCCTAATTCAGTTATGAAATTTTCGAGATTCATCAATTTGAGTAACTCTTTCCAACTCATATCGCTACTAAATGATTGTTTTTTTTTCAAGAATTCCTCGACTAATGGATGTCATGTAAACCAATTATCGGTACCCCCTGTCGAAGTTCAAAACCCATGGACCGACCCATCTTCCATGACAGTATAGGCTGGCATGGAGCTATGCAATGTGCAGATGGTGATAAAAATCAGACCTATAGCCGTACGTCCGCGAATTGGCTGGCAACGGCGTAAAATTATGGACGGAAAAAGCAAACCGCGAAAGAGTTGGAAGAGCCTTGGAAGAACAGATTTCAGTGATAATAAAAAAAAATTAAAAAAATAAATTATCGGTTGTGATAATACAATTTGTTGTGGTTTTGTCGCAAAGGTTAAACGGGGCAGGTGGACCGCATAGTTCTATAATTTCGACGTATAAAACTAGTTAGAATCAACAGCTGAAAATATTATTTAACTGGCCATATTTAGCTGGCTTGCTATCGAAAGCTCTCTAACTTCTCGTCAATGGTCCCGTAACATTCAACGTTAAAATTTTCTTCAAAATTACTGTTGAATGTTTTAAAAATATCGGGATTGGGTGCCAATTTATCAATCTTACGCCGTTCTTCACAAGTTTCTACGTTATCAAAACGAATGCAACTGCATCACAAATTGAAACCGGACATGACTCATTTTTATAGGGAATATCTCCAATCCGATGCCGTCTTGTGAACATAAATCTCAAACATGAGTATGTGACTAGAATGCACAGTTTCGTACAATTAAACTAAGGTAAAACATATGCTTCAATGATTAAATGGATCTGTGGGATTTCTTGTGTTATCAATCATTATGCACAAATTTTACCGTCAGACGCACAAATTTGCATAATCACTCGACAAAATAGGAAAACCTTGGGATTTTCGAAATGGGGTTTCCGTTTAATTAAGGTTTTCAAAAGAAAATTTATTTTACGCATAACATAGTGCCTATAGAAACAATTTGTATGAGTCTGAAATTAACGTTTCACAACTTAAATCCTGTGTACCTGATACCAATTTTCAAAATTGCGACAAAACAATTAAATATTAGTTCGTAACAATGTAGATGGCGTAACACACATAAAATATTATTATAATTCGCAAATTTAGTGTGTGTTTTATCAATTGTCGCTGTATTCATTATCGCTGTTGGATAAATAACAATTTAAAAATTATAATCTAATTATTAGTCATATAATATGAAGATTATGATTTTGAAATTGTTAATTATTTAGTATAAGTGGACTGTGGAAATATAGTTTGAAGTAATAATAATTTAAATGAAATAAAATTCAAATTATGCATGCCATTCAAACAATGAGCGAAGAAGTTGTCGTTGTATACGATTAGTAGACGTATTCGACGAGTTGTTGAGTTTATCGACGACTTGTCTTATGTCTATGCGATCACGTTAAAATTAGTAGATTATGTGTAAACTCCCATCTCTGATACTTAGCCCAGCTTGCTGTTTTCGAAGCTTGAGCCAACTGTACAGAACAGCTTATTATGTGATAATACAAACTGGGAAAATGGAGTTTCGGTGCCAAATCCGATTTAACCGTTTTTAAATTTTTCAAAATCGGTAGAACGAAAAATCTCAACCACGAGCAGCATATATACATGCTATAAATATCTATAAGAAGAATGCAAACACACACAGCATTAAATAAATTCAAGTTACTTTCGTTTCCTATATTTTAGATTTCAGGTAATTCACCGTTCTAAAAATATTATTTGTCAATCCGGCAAGATCTACTTTAATTCTAAATTAAGTCGTTGATTCTGTCTTATCTGTCTATTCTTATTTCCTTCCTGTAAAAACCCGCCTTTTCAGAGAGAATATGGTTTAGGTTGTTGTACGCAATATTTTAGTATTACAGAGAATATAAAAATATTGTGACCAAAAACTACATAGTTGGGAATTTAAATAGTTTATGGAGTCCAAATTAATCAATTTCCTAAATACATTTGGGACAACCTCCGCACTAATCTGTAAAAATTGTTCATTCACTAATACCACCATGATTAGCCTACAGTATGTTTCTACCATACGAATTAACATCAAAAACGAATTTTGAAAGGCCACACATAATTGAATGATTGATTGCCTTTTGTCTTCCAAAAAACCAAAATCTTCCATGTTTAATGCAAATATGCGTGTTATCACCAAAAACAGCAACCAAATTCCATATTCAACAAAGAAAACTTTTTTTTGCGGCAAACCCGCATTATGTACAAAATAAAAACTTCGAACATATTTTAATAAGATACGCGCAGCTATTTTATTCTTGACACTTCCATTAAACAGAACAAGCAACAGAAAAAAAAACTTTGGCCGTAAAAATTAATTACCGTTGTTCAATAATACGCAGTTTCAGAACCAAAAAATCAATAACAGAAATTCTAACGCAACAACAAAAAAAAAACAGCAAGCGCGGGAGATAAATTTCACAGCACCATACAAAATGTATTATCAATATCGACAGACAATCCATCACACAACTTGAACAACCAAACCAAAGCCAAAGTGTCGAACGAAAATCAATAAAATCAAAACATTTTTCTGTTTTGTATCTTTTCAACTTTTGCTCTATCTCTGTTCAATTCCATGATGGCCACCAAACTGCAACAAAAAAATATTTTTCCGCAAAATAGCTACTGCTAGAAAATTAATTTTGTAATGCACTTTTAATATTCCACAATTACGCTAATTAAAATCATACTATAAAGTAAATTAATACCATTTATAATTTATGACATACACGTAAATTAATATTAATTTGTGTGCGATAAAATAAAATTAATTTTAATGAATTTTCAACGCATTCCAAAGACTTAAACCAGTTTACTGCACTTTATAATGTATTTTTTATTATTTATTCTACTTTCCAAATATTTTCTCTTTTATTAATTTTATTGACACCTGTTGGATAATAGTAAAACTATTAATAATTTTTTTTATAGTCGATTTGATTATGGAAAGAGAAAAGAAGAAAGAAATATTTGGTTTGCATTTTTAAACCATTTTGTGTATAAATTATTTTCAATGTGTTTTAAATTCATGTTTTAAATTTTTTTGAAGCAATTTCATTGATTTATAATTATTGATGTATATTTGGTACGAGATGTCAGTGAAATTGTAGTGATTCATATGGTGAGACGGATAATAGGCAAATTTTCATGACGTAGTACACTACATTTTATTTAGATGTGGCTGTGGACAGCTAGGAGGTTTCAAATTTGGATTTTGATTGGTAGAATCTGGATGACATTCTTATAAGAATGTTAATGGCGTTTACCCAAAAAGAAGAGTTTTACATATCGTTATAATACCGCTGCCGCACGTAATTGTAATGAATGTGTGAGTATGACGATTTAATTACCTTTAGACGAACGAGAAATTAATCATCATATTCGTTAATGATTAGCCTAAATTCAATGTGTCAAAGTTTTTTTATTGGTTTGTGCTAATTTACCATATAACACCTCTCATTATAAAGGACTTTCATCACAATAAAACTCTATACTCGTATTACCAGCATAGAAGAAGCATGTTAGTGGTACACATTTAGGATAGTTGATTAAGAAAAATCATAAACAATTTTGGTACAGGTGACATCACGCACAACCTGAAAAATGTGTGAATCATGCCAGAAATCCCATTTTGGAAATCCCACGATTTTCTTATTTTGTCGAATAGTATTTGATTGTGAAATTTTGTGTGTATAACGGTAAAATTTGTGCATATTGTATTTCGGGAGATATTGTGGGATTTCTGACGTGTTATCACAAGGTGTTTATTCAACGTACAAAAATTCGATGCAAACTTGCAAGAAATGTGTCGTTGATTATTGTAACAAGACGAAATATTATCACTTTTGGTTGGGAAGTCCAATTATTGTTTGGAGTATGTTCACAAGTTGAGTGATAAACTATTGCTTTGGGAGTTTTCAGTTGGTTCATTGATGGATTTGAGTGGCAGCTTACTCACATTCACTGCAAACCATTTCAAATTTAGGTTTCTGACTTCTTAGAACAATTCTGGCTTTTATAAGAGTTTTCTTGACCAAATACGATAATTTTTGACGATTGTATAATATGCAGCATCAATTATAAAGATTTAAAATAATTTTACGTTCCCAAACCGCTTCAGTTCACACTATGCATCTTTCAAGTCATGTTGCTTTATTTTGTCCAAAACAAAATTTAGCAATAATCTCCATATTTTATTGTTACCGTGTATTCTCAACAAAACAAAGCGATTACCTATAGTGAAAGAAAATGAAGAATCTTGCTTGTGCCTGATCCGTACAAACTCTTAATGGAAACAGAAATTTTACCTTTAAATTAAGAGAAGACAACGAAATTAAAACTGGTGGTTTTTATAGCTAAATTTGAAAATTGTGTACTTGCGATATTCAAATTGCACCAAATAGTAAAAATGTCTTGCCTGAACGGGTCACCTACAAGTCTACAACCAGATTACTGAGTTCTGATATAATCTTCTACCGATATAAGCAAGATATTTGACAAGGTTTCTCACAGTGTTATTTTTAAACGGCAGGAGGCTACCGGTGTGTCTACTCAAACTATAAAATGGGTTTTGTCCAAACGAGTGACGAAAGCACCTACTGTGCTGAAAGTCGAACTTGTATATATACAGCTAGTTTCGAACTTTTTCCCTTTGAGATCGCCATGATCATGTTATAAACCATTGGAAAGGTCTTGAAAAATAGACTCAAATATTGTATAAAAGCATGAATTTCTACCAACATTGAGTGGAGATATGACCTTCCGAAAATTCCCCAAAAAATCAGTTTTTCGGGTAGGTATAACTACCCCAAAAAGTGCCTCGATTATATATATTATGATTGTATACGTCAATACCAATTCAACGACACCTTAAACGTCCAAAACGGATGATTT
The DNA here is from genome assembly GCA_932526605.1 of Nephrotoma flavescens. NCBI lineage: Eukaryota > Metazoa > Arthropoda > Insecta > Diptera > Tipulidae > Nephrotoma > Nephrotoma flavescens. The sequence goes on along the minus strand of OW052220.1, from coordinate 114,497,322 downwards.
CGACCAAAATGATGACATTTCGAAATTTTTTTATGACGTCACCATATAATCTTGCTTTGGTATATGTGTTTGTCCGTACTTCTTTCATTTCATCTCATATTTTTAGGGTTTGTAGTACTTGAAAAACTAAGCCAACTTTGTTCTACAAGTTTTTGATTTGGCCGCCATGTTGGCCGCGGCAGGCCTCTGAATGGCCGTTTTAGGCCATTTTGACCACGCCCACAGCGCTGAACCTATTTGACGTACCCCGGACATATGCATATCGTTGGAAAGGTATTGACGGAGGAGGTATAAAAAGATTTCAAAAAATTAGGGTGTAGGGTCATTTTGGCCAAAAAACTGAAAAATGCCAAATCGGCCGTCCACATTCGGCCAAATTGTTAAAAATTAGTAAAAGACTTTTGGTTCATATTTTCAGGATAATTAGCCACAAACCTCACCTACAATATGACATCAACTGTTTGTCCCAGAAACTCGTATATTTTAGATATTGACCTCCATAACTTAAAAGCCACCCTAATTTTTTGCAAAATTTAATTTTTTGGTTCAAATGCACCCTAATATTGGTCCGTTGCGGAATAAAACAAAATGAAAAACCTCTTAACGAGGTAAATGTTCGAGTGGAGAAAGCCGAATTCAATTCATAACATTTCTGATATCAAATTTGTACCGAAAAAAACAATTGCATTCGATTTTTCAACGATTTTTCGGAATGTTAGTGCATTCGGTGCGTTTGTTTACATTTTTCTTCTAGCTGTCAAAAACAACAACTTGTCAATGATTTTCGGAATGTTAAACAACAACGCGCTGAATGCACTAACATTCCGAAAAATCGTTGAAAAATCGAATGCAATTGTTTTTTTTTTCGGTACAAATTTGATATCAGAAATTTTGTGAATTGAATTCGGCTTTCGTCACTAGAACATTATCCTCGTTAAGAGGTTTTTTTATTTGATAAGTTATACAGCAACATCCGGGGTGCCGCAGAGCTTTCATTTGGTTTCTCTTAATTTCATCATTGCCACTAATGCAGTTCCTCTTGTTGGTAGAGGTTCTCATTAAGATTGGTTCGGGCTGCAAAATATCGCGGTTTATTACTTCGAGGCTGGGTTTCTCCATTACTCCAAAATGGCCTTTATGGATTTGTATTGTAGTGTGATAACAAAGGGCTCGGCCTGAACGTAAACAAATGTCGGGTAATTTTGTTCTCCGCAGAAAAAAATTGAATACTATTCTACACTATTGTTGGTTTCACGTAAATACTTAACGATACACAACTCAAAAGAAGAGAAACAATTTAATATTTAGGAAGCGCTGGGCGAACGAATTTCGGTCCTTGAATACGCAACTCTAGGTTAAGGCAGTTCCGAAACGATTTATACGATTAGCTTCGTGCTATAAGATGGGCTCATTCTTTGCGTGATCAGTTCGATGAGGGTCGATTCTAAACATAGGTACCGTTCTTAAATCTCGCGAATTTATATTCAGATCAATGTTACATAACATAACTGGAGAATCGATACCGCCGGTTAGTATTTGATGAAAGAAAACCACGTCTGCAACAACTCGGCGCTTACTAAGTGATTGTAAATTAATTAGCTTTAAACGATCTTGATATGGAGGCAGATTGAACATGTCCACCCACGGTAGCCCGCGTAAAGCAAAGCGAACAAATCTTTACTGGACTGCTTCAATCCTCTTAATGTGAACCTCATGAAAAGGCGACCACACTTGGCTAGCATACTCGAGCAGGGAACGAACGAATGTTGAGTAGAGAGCCTTCGTAACATAAAAATCATCAAATTCTTTCGACCAACGCTTGATGAAACCGAGCGCAGAGTTGGCTTGATTGATAATACGATCGATGTGATGTCTGAAATTCAATTCACTGTCGCAAATGACTCCTAAATCACAAACAAAGCTGGCTCTGGTAACGGCATCGCTGTTAATGTAATAGTCGCGAGAAATGGACTGTGCACATTTTCGAGAGTAGGTGGTTGTTCTTTGCACACCAAGTGGACAAGTTATTGAGGTCGGATTGTAATAGGTTCTTGTCGGTTGTGTATGAAATCCATTTGTGAATCTTTATGTCATCAGCGTATATAGATATCGATGAATTTTTTATTAAACATTCAACGTCGTTGATTGACAGAAAGAAAAAAATTGAAAGAAATTTGCCCCAGATGGCTGCCTGGAACAGTACATGCTATAAACGGCCTTTGAGATAAGAGACCAACGGAGAATTTGGGGAGGAAAGCCAAGGGGATTTAGTTCTTAGGAATCTTTGCCAACGTTTGTTCCTCAGATTGCGTAATGTTCGTGATTCATTATTATACCAAGGCGGTGATGGCGATACACTTTTTTGGCGGGTATACGGAATGGATTGTTCAAAACATTCAAAAACTGCAGAGCAAAAATTGACAGTTTGTGTTTCTATGATCATTTAAACTGGTGTTAAAGTCTACGTAAGCCAAATGTTCAAGCTTCACAAAGTCGGCCTTACAAACATTGAAATGTTGTGGAGTTTTAGAGTTGACATTAAGACTCACTTGTTCCAGACAAAAGGTGATCAAAATGGGAGGGTGATATACATTTATGGTACAGAGGATTAGATTGGTTTCAGAAGCGACGCTTTTGTTGATAACAGAGGAAAACACTAAGTCAAGCTACCTGTTCAGACTGTTCTTAACGTTGCTGATCTGAAATAGTCCAGAGTTCAACATATTGTCTGTGAACAAAGTTTCTTTGGCGGTTAGTGCATTCGAAGCAACATAATGAGTGTTATCATCTGAATAATCCCAATTAAGCCCGCGGGGAGATTGAAATCACCCACAACAAAGATGTCATCGTGAGTATTCATCAGGTCAATGAGTAAGAAGCTGCGATAGCTTACAATCTGACTTAGTGGGCGAATATAGCAACATAAAATAAAAACATTATTTTTATTATTTTTATTTTTGACACATGTTAGCTCGATATTATCAGTGTTGGGAATGATAACAATTTGACTATCAAAATTGATGTATACTGCAATAAGAACCCCCTCTACCGGTTAAATTCGTGTCTGAACAATAAAAAACATCTTTCCGGAAGACGTTAAAATCCGAGGTAAAAAATTCGTTACTGTTGAAATCATTGGTCAAATTGGTCTCAGTGAGTGCAAAAACATCAAATGGAAGTCTTTGAATTGCAAAAAAGTTATCGCGAGATTTAGTTCTCAGCCTCATTACGTTTTGGTAGTATAGAAAGACAGGTGTTTAAATTTTTTAGGGGAAAGTATTAGGTCAAATATAACTTTAGGAATAGTTAATTTAAATGACGCAACTTGTCCATTGAAGCGGGATATATTTTTACAATTTGACATTTTGTCCTTGGGTGTTGTGCTGATTTAATATAAAATTAACGTGTGATATAACATCGGCGTTAGTTGTATTGTTACACAACCGGGATACAAATATAATTTTCGGTTTAGGGACAGTCCTATACGGATGCGTGAAAGATTAATATTGCTGCTGCTGCTATGTTGAGGTTGCTGGAGTTGGTATCAATGTTAGCAGGAACCACTTCAGATGAACGGGCAAGGCTGTTATTTTAATGATTGATAGCTGTGGCAGGAAAAAGTTCCTGATGAAGACTCAGCATATTAGCGCGTTCTGTAATTAAAGCTGGTTTGTGAATTAAAAGGGAATTCGTTAGTTCAGGGCAAGCATCACTGGTAGCTTTCAATTCCCTTTCGAGTTGCACGATTAGGGAGTCATCATTGGTTTTACTCGACCTGGTATCTGCAGTGGTGCATTCTGCTACACGAGAATTAATATCGTTGGATAAACGATTAATTGAGAATGATTAATTTAGAATTCGATGCAAGATGTTTATTATGATGAGCATATGTGTTGGATCTTGGTCAAGTTGTTCTTAATACCGGAAACAACTGATTCAATCTTAATACTGACCGCTTCATTAATGATTGAATCGAAATTGTCAATAAATTTAGTAATTTTCGCGAAATATTTTTCGTTGCCGAAATTAGAAAGCGCTGATTTGGTATTAGCGGCAATGCAATCTTCGGTACGATCTAAAGAAGAAGAAACTTCGTCAAAATTGTTGCACATTAGGATGCTCCGAGTAGCAACGCAAACAGATATAATTTTGATTTCTAAGATAATAAATCGATATTATCAAAAGGAGGCTTCTTTTTTTTACTATCCCTATGCGATCTGTTCTGCGGCCATGGCTCTTCCAACTCTTTTGCGATTTGCTTTATCCGTTCTTACTATTACACCGTTGCCAGCCAATTCGAGGAGGTACGGCTAAAGGTCCGATTATCACCATCTGTACATAGCATAGCTCCATGCCAGCATATGCTGGCATGAAAGATGGGTCGGCCCATGGGTTTTGTTTTCCTATAGGGGGTCATAAATGTGCTTATTTCATCAGAAATCGTAATCTGTTGATGAAAATTCTGTTTGCATCCTGTCCCTATCGGGATTCGAACACGGTACCTCCCGATCCAAACGCCAAAGCTTTAACTATTGTGCCATTTGGTCGGCAAAAGGAAGCTTCGATTGAATATAATAACGCTTGTGTTAAACCCTTTTTTTTGGTTTTCTTCTTCACGTACGCTGGTCTGTTGGCGATGATTTTTTTTTTCTGCAAAAAAAAAATCTGCGATAATTAGATAATTAGACTTATTGAAGCTTAAATCAATATTTTATTTGATCAAATATCCAGTCCTTGTAAAATAACATCGAAAAAATTTGTTCTTATACAGTTTAAAATTGTGCATGAATCCAGCATGAATCCATGCTTGACGATGCTAAGCTATAGTAAACGAAATTTCAAGCTGCATCGATTGGTGTTAGAATCGGGCTCGCAATTTCATTCCGAAATTGACTGAATTTTATATCGATCAGTTAATGTGTTAGTTTGCAAATTCGTCAACAATGAATACGCCTCTCTCGCTGTCTCTCTAAAATACAAACATCCGGGGTCATTACTAGTTCAAGACTTTCAAGATACGTCTTGGACAGGACATCATTAAGATTATCTATAGTCCGTATCTATGCTAATGACACGCTAGCAGATTTCTGCCTAATTTACAAACTACACCATATTGATGGTAAAATTCTATAGAAAAATTCTTTCTCAAAAAGCAGAGATTACATTTATATTTATCTAATAATATCCGGGCTACTGTCATTCAGTAGTGCAACTCACAAGAGATTGCCTTTTGGTTGAAGTGACCATACTGTTCTAACATATGAAAGTTCAAGTAAGAATTATTCTTTTGTAACTGGGAATGATGCAAATTTACAACATTTCACATACACGGTTACAACATTTCACATACACGGCAACAAACACGGTTGCAGAATAGTTGATTTGTGTTTTTTGTCAGTTTTTGATTTAGTTCGAGACTATGGATGGTAACTAATGATATTTTGATCGATGGTCACAGGTTTGCCTCCGATTTATCTGGTGTGCTTTATACACAACATTTAAAATCAAATCCCTTGGGGAAATTGAATCATTGGCATTTCGTTGTCGAAATCATCCATTTTGTATACACTTTACACCCAGTTATTATTGGTCAAAAGACTCAGAGCAAGCTATTTTGATGCTTTGACCATATGATGATGCTTTGTGTGATTTAAAAATGTAACAAGAATAATAAATCTTTATAAATCATATAATTTCTTAAAGGCACGAGAAAAAATCGAGAAAATAAGGATTGATAACTGCCGACTCATTTTCTCAGTTTACTCAACGGAAACTTTACATATTCCAAAACGGAAGCAGAATTGTATCCCATTGATCCAGTCAGATCTGCTATAGAACTCTAATTCTTCTAGACTATTTTCTTTTTCGTCCGGAATGGTTCCAATATTTTCAAGCATCGGTAAGTTTGAAGTCGGTAAGTTTGACTATACCTATTTCATTGGTTTTCGTCCAGTCAATCTATCTTACCTTCCTAAAGTCCTAAATGATTTTTTTTTTTTTGAACAAAGAAAGTATTAGTTATCCAATGGATTTAATGTCCTTTTAAGGTCAATTAATACCCCGCTTTTCATTCACGCACACACCCACCCATACACCTACTCACACAACTACAGTATACCACCTGTACAGTGACATGGACGGTGGGTCGGCGCTGAGTTCTGCACTCCAACAGAGGGTCTAAGTTGTGTTTATTAACTTTACCGATCGTATTTGATGAAGAAAATTCGCTTTTGCATCGTGCCTCTGCTGGGATTCGAACCCAGTACGTATGATTGAAAAATCATTTAATAACAAGGACATTCTCATAGGTATACATTCTGGGATATGGCAGGAACCGCGATTCTTTTGCTTCGATCACAAATGCCTGTCAATCAATTTTGGCGTAGACCACAATATTGTGAATTTACTTAAGATCGATAATTTTTTTGCTTTTGACATCGTTACGAAAGGTTGGCCATAGGATGAAGCGGCTGCTAAGCATAGGGTTGGTCAAACGTATAAACGTTTTTTTATCTTGCAAACTAAGAACTCTAAATATACCACGGCCTATTTATGAAGTAATGCGGACTAGAGGTGAGTAGCACGCGATGTTGAAAATTCCATTTTCTTTGTAGATTTTTTGTTTTATTACGTTTGAATAAAGTAAAGTTTAACAGGATTTTTGTATTGCTATACCTTTTGAAATAAATCACATTTTTTACTTATTTTCTCCTTGATTTTGAGCCACCAAAATTATGCCGGACATGCGTGTGTCATTTTTTGGTTACGTTTCTTGACATCGAGTTGTCGTTCAGAAATTTCCAAAGCTTTTTTTCAAGGTTTCTAAATTCTCTATAAAACGGCTAATTTGGATTTGGGAGTGAATTATCGAGCAAGTTCGTTTACAGTTTCAAACAGATCCTAATATTTTTATGTTTGGTAAAACATTTAGGGGACTCATGGGGGGTTCATGTTACACGCTGCATTAAAAACTGTTATGTTGAATATTGCGTTAAATTGTTGCGTTGATCACGTGACTTTTGACGTAACATGTTATACAGAAAAACCTCGATTTAACGTACTAATTGGGGACTCCGTTAAATCCTATTGTCCGTTAAATCCGAATGTTTTTTAATTTAATCTATTCGATCGAATTTAATCTGAACCGGAAATCAGGCATTTCTTAGCCGATTATGTTTTGATCGGGTACGTTGGATGGAAGTGGGGTTCTTAAATGATTTTTATAAGAAGTTCTGGAATATGGCTACCTGAGATGGAACTCGAGCAATTCCTAACCGATTATGATGCGATTGGGTACGTTGGATGGAAATGGGACTTTTAAATGATTTTTGGAAGAAGTTCTGAAATATGGCCATCTAGGAGGGAACTTGATCAATTCTTAACCGATTATGACGGGATTGAGGTATGTTGGATAGAAGTACGATTCTTAAATGAGTTTTGGAAGAAGTTCCTTAATATGACCACCTGAGATGGAACTCGATCAATTATAACCGATTGTGATGGGATTGGGTATGTTGGATAAAAGTGGGGTTCTTAAATGGTTTTTGGAAGAAATTCTGGAATATGACTACTTGAGACGGAACTTAATCAATTGGTAACTGATTATGATAGGATTGGGTATGTTGGATGAAAATTGGATTCTTAAAAAAATCCATATGAGAAAGACCTTATGTTTTACCAAACATTTGCGGATAAGGTGGAGCTTGAACCTCGTTCGTTTTTTTTCTTTTAGACAATTTTTATTTTACTCAAAAAAAGTCATAAAAAAACAAAATAAAATAACGGATTCCAGTATCGAAAAAAAGACAAAATTTCCTTGAATAAGAAGCAAAATAATTTTTGGAAAGGCGTTATTTTACCAAAGAAACTTCTGTTCTGATTTTTTTTTGTGCACAATATATATTTTGCAGAGAAAGTTGCCGAGTACTATTTGGGAGGGTTAAAGAGATGGGAGCATCGCTGGGAGAAAGGCATTGACTTACAAGGGGACTATGTAGAGAAATAAAAATAAATTTGAAGAAAAAATGTCTTGTATCTTTGTTAGGTCTGAAACTTTGCAGACAACCCTCATATGTAACATAGTTTATTAATTACGCACGCGGCATTTCCCTTGAACGTACTAATCTCACCTATTTATTTTTGTTAAAATTTAATTTTAACTTCCAAAATTTTAGAAAACGCCTATTTAAACTGGAAAACCGTGTAATGGAAACGTCGCACACCTTTATAAACGTGACAAGGTACAATTGTATAGTTTTTTCGTTTACAATAAAATGATTTCTATTTTCGTTTTATTATCATTCTGCGTGGATATTTTTTAAGTCGAATATAATTATTATCAACTAAAGTGTAGAACAAAATTATTTAGTAAATCCGCAAAATAAAATAGTACCCCTTAAACAAAGGTACGTTTGTACCTATCTATATTTTTTGTGAAAACAAAGCAGATCCTTACATGGGAACTTATAGTTCTAGTCGCAGATACAAATGGTTGAGTATAAAGATTTTCAAGATGGCCTAACATGGACTCTATTTTTGATTTAGAGGAAAAATGGGCTAATTTTTTTAGATATTTCGCATGATCTTCTATAGGCGACATGGCCAATTGTTTGCCTAGATCCTGCCGTAAAAATTTGGCTCTTTCGAGGTTGTTTTCACTGTAGAGTATAAATGGACAATTCGTATTAGGTTATAATGTGATTCCTTTTCGGAACATATGAGCATATCCTCATTTTCCCATCGACGTTAAACTCAAGGGATGAATATTCTTCTTTACTTGCACATCGCTTGAATTCCTTTGGGATGCAAATTTTGTTTGGTTTTAGAGTGCCTACCACTGTAAAGTTCTACGTCAACAATAAACGTGCTAAAGGTACCGCGAGCAAGAAATTGTCCATATGGTTACATTTCGGCCAGAACCTTTAAATTGGTGGCACAAATCGCGAACAACTCGCTGTCTTTTATCGTTTTCTGGTCCACCAGGTCCTTTTCCCGTATACATTTAACTGTGATGGGATATGAGTTCTTTGCGTCACAAACAAAAACCATTTTTAACCCATATTTGGACGGCTTGGATGGTATATATTGTGTGAACCGTGTCCTGCATCGATAGGGAAATTGTTTTTTATCTATATACGGTCACAATATCCGAAACTGTGTAATGTGATGACAAGGTAAATCAGCTTGTTGTTGATCTTAACTTATTCTGTAAAACTGTCGAAAAAAAATAGAACAAGTAATACCAAAAGCTCGTTCAAAACTGGTCAGCTCGGGATAATTCATTCATATTTACTTTCAATTTTTGATATCCCGAAGGATATATAAAATCATTCACATTTATTGAAAAAGAATAACAATACAAAAAACAAATAACTACCGTCTCAATTACCGTTATGTTAGATAATTTGTATTTAATACGAATTCCATTTCCAACAAATACATGTTTAAGTTGCTATTTAATCGAAGATAGTGAATTTTCCATACAAAACGTATGAAGGTACAAATACACCTTAGCCACTTGGGGTATGATGTAAAAATTGCCAATCACATAAAGGTTAACAAACATAATAGAAAAAACCAAAAAAACAATTAACATTAGCTGTGTTTCGTGATGCTTGATCTGACCCGGTTCAGTTCATGTTTCATGAAACAACGCTTACTAGATTTCAAATCAAAATTTGTGATCTAAAACAAAATTTGGATCAGGGTTTCCTTATAAAATTAAATCGTTGTCATAAAGTATGGCAGTTGTCTACGTAAAAAATAATTGCATTCACCTACACTATTTTCGACCACAACATGTAGATAATTCAAACATACGAGTAGATGCGCAACAACGCGGGTCATCAGAGGATACCGTGGACATGTAAAAAATGTAATATAACGGGTGAGTTTTTTAAGCTGAAACTTTCAAATATCTCGGAAAATAAGCCCTCTACGATAAAAATGACCATTATCAAAATTAAATCATTCTAGAGGGGAAATATATTAGTGCTAAAATTAGGAGTCCCGCCCCTGTTTGTAAGGGGGGTGGGGGCAACTTGGAAACTAAGATAGGAACCCCTATTTTTTATTGCAGATTCACCCGGTATATGTATATAAAGAAGAAAAGTATGTATTTAACTATGTTTTTTCCACAAAAACTTTTGATCCACTCTATAGCGATTGCTCCCAAATTTTGCAAGAATACTTTTTAGCAGCAGAGAAAAAACATAAGGGGTTAGTGATCAAAAAATGCTGCCCCTTCTCTATGCTCACCTGTAAGTAGGAATTTGAAAAATATGAAAACGTTTCATTAACTCGAGCGATTGCTCCTAAATTTTGCAAGAATACTTTTTAGTGATAACAAAATGTTACCCTTTCCCCATGTTCATCTGTAAGTGGGGATTTACAATATATATTCAAACTATTGATCCACTATAGCGAGTGCTTAAAAATTTAGCACGATTACATTTTGGCAGCCGAGAAAAACAGTGGAGAGTTACCAAGTATTTTATATGCATCAATATTTGATGAATATCGATCGTAATTATTACACGTTGGAATGCCTTCTCCTATCTTGAAATTGAAGAAAAGAACATCAATAATGCTTCTGTGGAATCTGGACCAGCCAAAACTATGCAATGGAACACGGCTCTGTGTCAAAAGTCTTTTCCCAAATGTCATCGAAGCCGCTGTATTGACGGTGATTGCAAAAAGAGAGGACGTATTCATACCTCGCATACCGTTGATACCAACCGACCAGCCATCCAGCTTCAAACGAGTCCAGTTCCCAGTTAGATTTTCATTTGCCATAGCTATCAACAAAGCTCACGGACAATCCCTTAAGTTTGCAGGTGTGAATTTGGGAAGTCCTTGCTTCTCTCGTGGCCTGTTGTAAGTGGCAAGCTCAAGAGTAGGGACTTCAAAAAATTTGGTTGTTTTAGCCCCGGGAGGAAAATCAAAAAGTTTGGTTTATAAGCAAGCATTGCGGTAAACCCGCAAATTATTTTTGTATTGATTTTATTCAATTCACTTAAGTATTTCTAATTAGTTATACAATAAAAAAAACGGGTGTGTAACGAAATCCCGGTTTTCAAAATTCCAGTTTGTTAAAATCCCGGTTTTCGAAATCCCGGTTTTTATAGAAAAAATACCAATATTTAGAAAATCCCGGTTTGAACTTTTAAAATTTGGCATGAGTGCCTCTTAAATGATTTTTTGACAAAATTCAAAAAAGTGTTTGAAATAAATTTCTAGAAAATGGCTAACATAGTTTTTTTAATTTATTTTACACCCAAAAAAACACCTGTTGAAGTTCAGTACTTCAATTTTAACCCGGGCAAAGCCGGGTACTTCAGCTAGTAAAACTTAGGTAATTAAAAATTACCTTTCGGGCCAAATTTTTATTTATGTGGCCCATACACATTACGACAAGTTCTACAACTGAGTCGAGTCGTACTATAGTCGTACCGTGTGTAGGCCAGCGTGCATACTCATTTGACAGTCTGCAAATCGAATCAACAAAAATCAAAAAAATTGATTTTTGGAGGCGGAGTTTATAGCTTCATAAACTAGTCGCTGCGTGTGTGGAACAGCCTGACAGATTTCAACGCTTTTTGTGAAAAATATCCAACAACGAAACAGAGGTTAGGTTACGTCTCTTCTGTCATAGAGTCGAGTTTGTCCAATCAGTTAACATTTTTAGTGTATAATTGGGCGTAAGTGTAGATCGTAGGTATAAACTTAAAAAAAAAAAATCTTTGTATGGTGTATCTATCGTTTTTAGGAGTTGCAAGCCAAAAATTTCGAAAAAATCACAACATTTCAAATTTTCAGCTTTTTCAAAAATATTTTTTGTTTTTTTTTTCATTCAAAAATTAAAAATCTGTGGATTTTATTTATCAAATCTTAATTTTAATTATAAAAATTCGAATTACGAGTGTGGTACGTAGTCTCGCATTTCAAAACCTTGAATAATAAAATTTCGCCTTTCCAAATCTCGTACTTCAAAATACCTCGTGAAGGGTGAATTAAAATAGGGGGGGGGGGGAGGGTAAATTAAAATATGAGTGATTAAAACATTGGTTTTTATAATACAGGATTTTGAAATACGGGATTTTGAATTGCGAGATTTTGTAATGCGATATATCGTATCGCTCCCTTCGCATGCTGAAATTGGGAACTTCCCAAAGCCGCTTAGCTTTCATCTCCTCCGCAAGGATAACCCCTAAGTAAATAAATTTCAACATCAACATCTAGTAGAAAACTTATTATTATTTATTATTTTTAAGCATTTTTGAAAAAAATTTATATGGTTTCGGTTTGCCGTCTGTCCGTCTGTGTGCACGATAACTTGAGAACGGAAGGAGATATAAACTGAATTTTTTGACTAAGTTCAAGCAATTCATGTGAATGATCTTGCCTGATTTAGACATTTCTGTGTTTAGGGTGTTCGGAGATATGTAGGGTTTTGTTAACCCCTCTCCTTAAAATTGATAGATTTCTTTTTATTTTCTATTTTATTTTGGTTTCATAGAGCCTGTGAATGTAGAATAAAAATATATGTCGTGTGGATGTGGGTTTGCGTGGGTATTGTGGTTATAGGGGTGGTAGGCGTGGTGGTACGGGACGTGGAGGTGGTGGGATGAGGTGTTTTAGTAGAGTGGTGCGGGTGGTATAGGTTTTTGGGGTTTGAATTGGATAGTGGGTGGGGGTGGGAATAATGTTTAATGTGTGGTGGTTTGTGTTTATTTATGTGGAAAAGCTATTTTTTACTATTTTATAGGCTAAAAAATGCTTATAGAGTTCGGCTCCGAAACTTTGCCGTCTTTTTTAACTTGTCATCAAAAAAAAAAAAAAAAAATTAAATTGTCAAAATGTTCCCGGAAAATGTGATATTTTTTCCTAAATTTTTAGCTGGCACCTCTTAAAAACGATAAATACACAATCCTACAAAGAAAATTTTATAAAAAGTTTTCATCTTACCTGGTTTTCGCGATTTATAATTAACACGAACATTTTTAAAACTTTTGAAATTAATTTTAACTAGCTGCCCTGTGACTGAATAATCAGTCACGTGATTACATTTTATTACATTTTTGGTTAAGAAATGATTAGGAAGATTTTTTAAGATGTAAATTTGATGTACTTTTATCAAAATTAAAGTAAATTCAAATACGCTATTAAATATTTAATAAGAAATGTACAAAAGGATAATAAAATATAAATTTACATTACAATTTACCCTTAAATAAACGTTTTAAATTTAAAAAGTATTTTATAAATAATTTTACATAATATTTTATTAGAATAAAAACCATTTTATTAGTGTTTTACATATTATTTTAAATTTCAATTTATTTCAAACAAATTTGTAAAGGACGCTTCTTGTACACGTTTAGAGAGCGCTCGTAAGGTGGCTCCCCCTCGAGAGCGCGAAAGACAATTGCAACATCAGAAGTTGTCGGCAGATTGAATCGGCGCGTGTCCTGATCAGCTGTTTGGATCATATGCATTGCCAGATTTTAACGGTCATGCGCAGTCATCTCGTCCATTGTTCAGAACTCGAGAATGTAGATGTTTACCAGACGAAGCTCAACTGTATAAGGGTGCGCGCCAAGCGCTCCATCTTTTCCTTGCCCGTGCGTAACGTGTAGCCGGTCAAGTTTGTACAGCGCATGCGCGTCCCCTTCTTGACATCGTAAAAAAATATCTGCCCATACTTGGGAGCTGAACCGTTTGAGGGCCGTGATGTGCTGATGCGGTAATAGACGGATCCGTGCAGTGAAAAGAAGTATGGTTCGCCAGCGCGCTGCTCTTTCAAATTAAGCTTCCGGATGTTAGTCTAGTAGAATCGCGAGATGCAGTTGGTTCCGAGGATCAGCTGATTGAGGTACGGGGGATTGCGCTGTGCGGGAAGGGACACCTTATAAATATCCAATAAATTTAAACTAAAGTCTCCTATAACAATAGAGTTCTTAAATTTAACTAAATATTCTTCAAAAATTTTACAAAAATGTAGGTAACAAGTTTTTTTTGGGAACGATACACCTCAATAATATTTATGTTGGACTCTAGCAATCGTACACCGACAACTTGGCAAAAATTATTATCATCTACTAAAATTTTCACCGGTTTTATATTTGACCTAATGAAAATTTGGTGGTACAGCAAATATCCACCCTTTCTATTACGAAAGAAACCATTATAATACTTAAAATTGAAAAATTTATTCTCGTCTTTAGACAACCAAATCTCCGTTAATACCAATACGTCAATATTATCACCAAAACTATTTATAAATATTTCAATGTCAAGAAACTTGTTGTGCATGCTCCGTACATTAATATTCAGAATACGTAAATTTGCATGATCTACTACAATTTTGTTATGATCATTCTCATTAGCATAATACCTCAACCAGTCAGACTTAAGAGCTTGTAACCTCGTTGGTACCAGGGGAAGCATGGTTTGATTAATGTCAAGCATAGTCACCGCAGTATCAATAATGTTAACAAAAAATTTTGTTTTGTTTCTTCAATTATTATAATCAGAGACAGCAGCACATTTGCCCGCTAGAGTGACAGCCGTAGGGGGGGTTCTTGTTCTCTGAAAACAATTGAAGCTCGCATGTGCTGCTTACCAATGTCAAGAAAATGAGATACTCTAACTCAAAAAAAAAAAAAAAAAAAGGGAACAACAAAAAAATAAATACTAAAATTAAGACAGTTAACTCAGTTCCACCATACTGGAGGCCGTCGGTCACCTGACCTCAGTGCGTACACCACCCGTTGAAGTACTTAGTTTAATGGCACTTCCCTCCCCTTATGACTTCTAAGCCACTACATATTTAAGACACTTTACGCATTACACATAATTAACACCAACACAGAACTGCGAGAAGTATAACAATGATAAAAGTAAACATCACCAATTTTCGAATCACGAGCAAGTAATGTAAAGAAAAATCATTAATTTCGATAATTTAGAAATATCCACATGTCACAAATTATTTATTAAAACTAAAAATTACTATAATGTTACTTAAGATTACGTTTTAGCTACTATAAACACAGTTGACCGGTCCCTAACCCCTTTAGAAAATATAGACGAGCATAAAAACCTAAATCTATAGTTCACTTAAATTATTAAATTACACATAAAGTAATATTAGTTGAGCATTTTCTTTTGTTTAATGCTATATTTATAATACAAGAAGTACTTTAGTACGTCTTATTCAAGTTAGGAAATTTAGTAAGTTATATAATTATAATAAGAAAAAAAATAATAAAACTTAGTGGGTTTTAAAATCTACTTGCGGTTTTATTTTTCCCCTTCTGGTATGTTCATTGGTATACACGCGCGCGCTGACCTACGAGGCATGCATCCATACAATTTGTAACCGGTAAACGAGTATTGCTGGCTGTGCTGAAGTACCGTATCAATTCCTCCGTATAATAAATTTTTAGCGCCAAAAATAAAAAAAAAACGCGGAAAGCGCCCGGGTTGACGCGACCGAACTTTTGCTAATAAATTTAATGAAATGGGGGAGAAAGCAAAAAACTCTAAATAAAATTGTGCCACCACTTTACCAATTGGCATATTTACCTTTCCGTATGCGTACGCTATTAGCGTCAACAACTTTCGTGGGATTTTCCACGTAGCGTGAACACCAATTTTTCTTTTAGCAGTTTGGTTACTTTACACTACTGTGAGAAAAAAAAAATAATTTAATTTTACACATGCGTCACTTAAAAAGCACAAAACATTCGCGAAATTTACCTAGGTTATATGTTTAATTAGGCGTATAGCCACTGTAATGCTATACGGTTTTTCACCCGACCGATATAGTCCGTAAAAGATTTACTTGGACTATATGCACGATATATATTATGTAAGCACTGATTTTACAGGAGTTAAACTGAATTACCTTCACAAATTTATTATTTATAATTGTAGCAATTTTTTTAATGTTTTATTGTTTCACAATCCACACTCAACTAAATGAATTCTCGCAAATTTTCTTTATTTGACATACTTTCCGTTTACAAACAGCTGACCGATGCCGCGTATGTACCACGCACACTAATTATGTTTATTTGTATATAAAAATATATAACAATATTCCGATACCAATGATCAGCCAAACAATATACAGACAATGAGAAAAATCTAACCACTAGTACAATAGAGAAGTATATATTGTTAACGATTAATACATAGCCTGCCCATGAATATTCGTAAATCGGTGATGGACAAGATACAAGTTGCGTTCCTATATAACACAAAGAAAGAGTTAAACTTCTATATGTTCTTTATAGGTTTTTCAACCATGGAGCAATTTGTACCAAATTGTAACAAGCTTAGTTACACGCCGATTGCACCACTTCGGTTAGTGCTACAACCACCAAAATTGTATAGGCTTCTTGTCACAAATAAACAACTGACCTTTAAAATTTTGGTGGTCATACCGCTCTCCTTATTGGTCCACAACGGAGCACAACTTACGCTCTTAAGTCTGACTGGTTGGGGCATATTAGTGACATTTTGTAAACATATGTATGTTTTCAATTTGATCATCATTCGCAAATCAATAAGTAAACCTAAAATTGCAAAATCAACCTATTAAGTTAACATATGCTATGTTAATTCAACAAAATTGATAAAATAAAATAATAATTTTCGTAAAACAAATTATTTTTTGAAAAATACTAATAGATTTGTAAAATAACCCGAGAGACATGCTAATTTTACTAATTCACAATGTAAAACAAATTCCTTAACAAAAATTTTCTCTTACATTGTAAAGTTTACAGATTGCGGTGTGTTAAATTTACATCGGTGGTAGGTTACATTTATTATTGTTTTTTCAATATAATTCGCTAGGTCAATTGATGTTTACTTCATTTAAATTTCATGATGCATGAAAATTATTTTCGTAGTTTGATAACTACATAATCTGATGAGGATATCGAATCTTTTAATTAAAAAGATTCAAAATGTTTACCTCATTGGTTTTGAAAAGGTGAGACGATTTGCTTTCACAAAAGAACCTATTTCACATTTATTTCAAAATTTGTGAAGTTTACTTTGAGCATATTTCACTTTCCATCGCATAGTAAAATCTACATATATTGATACTAATTACACTGATAACTATGTTGAATCTACTTTAAAAGGTTGTTAGTTTTACTTAATCGCTCAGTTAATTTCACCAAAATGCAATTCATATTTCACTTTTGATTGCGGTAAAATCAACATATATATTGGTATTAATTTTACTAAGGTGAGTGGATATTTTAACCATAAATGTTCTATAACTTTACAACACATTTTAGTAAAAGAAATGTGGAGATTAACTTTTCTGTAAGTAATTTTAGCATTCTAATCAGCCGAATTTACTTACTATTTAACATTTATACTATTTACCAATCAATAAGTAAGTCGAGTTTGTAACAATTTTTTGGTAAAGTTATCTTACTTTTTTGGTTAATATGACCAATTATTTCTCTGCGTGTATATTTTCGAGTGACCGACAAGGGCGACGACGAACAATGATCTTCTGATCCATCAGCGCAAATTTGTTCTCAAATTTTGTAATTAAACGCCTCATTCATTTGGCTCATTATTGCGACCGAAAATTTGAAATAAAACTTTCACCATTTTTGAAATGTTTTTTACAATAATTAAACATGGTTGGTTTGAATACGTCTCCATATTCTTAAATCGCGTGGTATGTGCGTGACAAATATTAAAAAAAAATCACCGTACACTTCGTACTAACAAAATGGCGGCAAATTTAAATCCGGCGCTCTTGTACAGACACCCTTTATATTGTGTTACCCGTTTTGAAATTGAGTTGGTGAAACATAAATTTAGACAGATTTCTTCATATTTTTGTTCCCAATATTCACATTTACTTTCTAATTCTTATTTTTATTACTTCATATTTATTCTTGATCTAATTCTTATTTTTATTACTTCATTTAGTTGTGCATCATTCAATGCCTTCATCGGCTACTTATTAGTAATAATAACTTAGTAAATAATGCATCTTTCCGTTTTTATGTTGGTTTTGTTTACTGCACGCGACCCCTGTAGCAAATATACATACGTTCACAAAATTTATCTTTTCACACTCAGGAGTCAGGTTTACAATTAAGTATGTTGACCAAACCACTAAATTTTTTCGACTTACTGTCCGTACAATTAAGTAGTCATAAAAGTAAGTGTTCTTACGATACTATGTGTGATGATACTTTATAAGAGTAGCAAGTACATCATAAATTATTGTGGGCATCGACTACTGTATTTGGCTGCTGTACAGTCGATCTACTGTCTCTACACTATCATATAAAATTACGATAGAGATTGGTACATATAGATAAACCTACGTGTTTTTGGTACGGCAAACCAAAATTTTATCATGCGTTAATTATATTGACCCTCTTCAATACATAACAATCTAAGCACGTTAATCTATCCTAAAATGCATTAAATCCTGGAAAGATAAACGAAAATTTATGATTGCGATAATAATGTAAATACGCGCAGATATACGGTATAGTAGTTGCACCAGTAATAACTATAACAATAAAATGTGATGTTTTCCATATTCGAAAATACGCAAAATAGCAAATATGTACTCGCATTCCCTCCAAAATCATGTATAGTATCTATATATTCCATTTTAATTACAAAAATAATAAAAATTATTTTAATTCTAAAAATATTTACTTTTATTTTCATTTCCGATAACACAGCAACAACAGTAACGAGCGATACCAACACAAATTTCCCATTAAATTCGTCTTTATCTCATGGCTAAACAATAAAATAGGAGACATTTATTCTGCAGTATATGGCTTACGTACGTCTATTATATGGATATGATATTTTGGGGGACACAATATATTTTGTCAGATTTTTAATGGTAAATTTACACCTGAAGGTATATATAGCACTGGAAATAAATACTAGATTGGATACTATTAAGATTGCAATTTAAAGATAAGAATTAATTATGAATATTACTACAGTAAAATTATATTTATACTTGCCTATCTATACCTAAGTATATAAGATGCAAACAATATTTAGACGTCTGCCCGCATCCATGCACAATCCGCTTGTATACGCAATTTGAATATTTTAAACAACAAAATCAAATAAAAATCCAATTAAATTATTTTTTTTTTATTTTTTATTTATCCTTAGTTTGTTGTATTAACAATAATGCCATACTCGAAATGCCTATAAACGTGAGAATTTGCTGAAACAACCAAATAAAAATCATTTGATTTTTATCGCGTTCTACATTAATGAGATAAAAATGTAAAAAAAAACTAAGTAAAGAAGCAAAAATGAACGAACGAAACAAAAAAACAGAATTCTAACACGTAATGTTACGTTTTTTCAAACATTTTTGAAACCTATGGTTCGTGCAACAATAACATGAATAACCGACCCTGCTGTATATTCCTCGGTATATATTATGTGTACGAGTGTACGACTTAGAAAAACTTGTAACGTTTTCAAAATGAATTTTAGAACGTATATAGAGGAGAATTGAAAAGAATAATAATACATCCCTTCAAGATTTATGACTGCAATTTCCTTATTTTGTTGAGAGAATGATTTTTTGTTTGCCTTGCTTCTTATATTCCTGCTATTTTTATATTTCGGCTCTATATAGAAGGAGGAAACATTGGAAATTCCACCACAACGCAGAATGGGTAGTTAACGGGTACGAGAAAAAAAAACCGTATATTGGAATGAGATAGAAAATTATGTTGATGTTTTTTGCCTTGTATAGCGCTGACTGCGTTCGAATTCCGAAGGGCTGAGGGGTCTCCGTTTTCTCTAACAGCATAATCATATATATACCACACACATGTAATCCAAAATTCGAAAGTAAAAAAAGTAAACAAAACATTAAGAAATTGCGAGAAATAAAATGATAAAATATACATTAAAATTTCGTTCGGTTTTTGTTGTTGCCGCAGAGGAAAAAGAAAATGGGAGGAGTAACTCAAACAATAACTGTATATGTACGATATATACAGCAGATACAAGAAACATACTAAAAAATATTCTTACAGCTTAAGGATGAGGACGATTCAAGCTGATTTAAATTGAGGCGTATTTATTTTTAGAAATTTTGCAAAATTTAAATTTTTTTTGTCGGCATGCGAAGTTTTTTAGTTTGCGTTCAAATAGTGTTGAATAAAAAATAGAAAATTAAAAAAAAAGTGAATTTCAACTTTCATGAATAATTTAGATAAGAGTTTTAAATTTTGACTTCTATTCAAATGAATAAAAGATTATATTTTTATATATGTAGAGAAAGATTTAAACATGAATTCAATGGACTAAAGTGGGCTATAAACTATAAAATATGTTTGGAGTGAGGTGTTTTATAGCTTTATGAACTGTGTTATAGGAAGAATTTGGAACGATTTTAATTTGCAGATCGATACAATAATTGTCAGTGTTTGCGAGTATAATTTGCATCAATACCAAGTTTATAATTTGGAAAAAATTTTTATTTCAAATTGGAATTACTCCTATAGTTGGATGTCTTGTATTTGAATCTTCTAAGTTATTCTGCAATCATTTTCAGTTTATTAAAGACCATACTTGATTTACTGTAGTGTCAAGATTTTCAATTACTACTTAAATTTTTTTCCAAAATAATAATTAGTGAAAAAATATATAATTTGAGAACAATTACTTTTAAGTTACAATATCTTCAATTATGTCAATCAAAGATGAGACGTTTTCTCTTTAACTTGACTGTATGGCCAAATCTAAAGTATTTTAATGAGTAAAACACAAAAAGTTATGTCGTACTAGTACTATCAACTTTCTTACGGAATAATATAAATTTAAATGAACCACACGAGACAAATCAAAGGTTGGTTCGGATGTTAGTTAGTCTTCGAGTGTTTAAATGTCTTAAATACTCGTTGTCTCATTGAAACTTTTAACACGTATACCAATGCTTATAAACTAATTAACATACTTAATTTATACATCAAGTCAGAAAGAGTTATTTTGAAAAGGTTGTATGCGAGAGAAGTATAAACTTTTTTCAAATTACTTTGGTATGAAAATTTAAAGTGGTTTCAAACCTTAGCATAGAATTGCAAATAATGATGCGCAAAGAGACCGGCGGGCCCCTAGTCTAATATAATTTTACAAATTTTGATTCCACAGACGCCTGTGTAAAACATTCTGGGGCGGTATGTTGTACCCTCACTTCGAATCGAAAAAATTCGAATCGAAAAAGTGAAAGTTGTATCATTTTCGACTTTTATTGTTTTTTAATCTTACAATACTTTTTCTACGTGGAATGAAATGTCAGCTACATTTATTATTACTTTGGTTTTAAATGATGAAACTTTATCATTTATCGCGATTCGAAAATGATACAACTTACCGCCATTCGACTTTTCTCGAATTTCGACTCGAAGTGATGGTACAACATACCGCCACTCATCAACTCCAACAATTGTTGTATTATTCTTAAAATGCTGGTACAACACTATATTTTCAAAGATTTCCTTAAAGCATTTAACTCCCTTTTTTATATTTAATATTCGTAATACATGATAATTTGACAATTTCAACATAAATCTAGGATAAATAATGTATCTAATCTTAGAGAAGTTATCAATCAGCAGTATAAAGCATCGAATCGCTTCATTCAAGAAGATATTCTCGTTCAGGTAACTTCACGAGTTTATTTATACGAAAACAATAATCAATAAATTTCCCGGAGCTGCCGATCTTTAAATAGGTTTTGCACTTCAAATTTACAATTTTGCAAATGATATTAATTTTTTTAGTTCATTCACAACTTTTTACAATCCAACCATACTTTTTTATACTTCATTGTCAATTTTTTCTAAATCAACCTCAATTTTTTGCAAAGCAAATTCTTGTTTTTCAAAGTAATTTGAATTAAATGTTTTTAATTCAAATATTTTTAAAGCAAATTTAGTGCTCCCAATTCTTAACCGATTATGATTGAAGTGGGTTTGTTGGATAGAAATGGGATTATTAAATGATTTTTGGAAGCACTTTTGAAATTAGACTACCTGGGACGGAAGTCAACCAATTTTTAACCGATTATGATGGGATTTGATATGCTGGATGGAAATAGGATTCTTAAATGATTTTTGGAAGAAGTTGTGGAATATATGGCCACCTGGGATAGATTATGATGTGATTTGGTATGTTGGAAAGAAATGAGATGCCTAAACAATTATTAAGAACTTGCACCCTTGTTATGAATGAGCTTCGATTCTCAAAATGGGGTGTGCGATTTTGCAAAATTTGTAAATTGTCTAAATATAAATAAATAAATAATAAAAAAAAAATAAATAAATAAATTCTGGAATATGGCCACCCAGGACGGAACTCGGTAATTTCTTAACCGTTATGGAATATGGCAACCTGAGATGGTGCTTGGTAATCTCTCAAATGATTTTTAGAAGCTGTTCTGGAATGAATACGGCCACCTGGAACGGAACTCGGCCATTTGGTAACTAATATTGATTAGATTTTGTATATGTTGGATGAAAATGGGATTCTTAAACGATTTATAGAAAAGTTCTGGAACATGGCAACCTGGGACGGAATTCGATAATATCTTACCCGATTATGCTGAAATTGGATATGGTGGATGAAAATGAGATTTTAAAATAATTTTTGGAATAAGTTCTGGGATATGGCCACCTGGACGGAACTAGGTAATTTAGACTAGGACGAAGCTCGGTAAAAAGCAGATGTCTTTCTTGGAGGAAGCGGCTCGTGATGTTAACATGTTTTTGGTAAGGCTGGATCACTACGTGGCCCACTCATGTAAATGGTGGGTTGAGCGGCAGGCCAAATACCCAAGCGGAAATTTTATTTAAGGATCCCATAAATTATTTAAGTATCCCATATTTTCATCCAACAACCCAATTACATTATAATCAGATAAATAATGGCCGAGTTAGAGGTGGCCTATTCCATAACTCCTTCCAATAACATTCTAGAATCCCACTTCAATCCAACATATCCAATTGCATTATAACCGTTTAAAAATGAGCCGAGTTCTGCCCCACATGGCCATATTCCACAACTTATTCCGAAAATTATTTATTAATCTCATTTCCATCCAACATACCTAATCCGATCATAATCGATTAAGAATTGATCGAGTTCCGTTCCAGGTGCAATATTCAAGAATTTCTTCCAAAAAACATTTAAAAATTCCATTTCCATCCAGCAATTCAATCCCATCATAATCGGTTAAAAATTGATCGACTTCCGTCCCAGGTGGCCTAATTCCAAGACTTCTTCCAAAAATCCTTTAAGAAACCCATTTCCATCCAATATGCCAAATCCCATCATAATCGGTTGAGAGTTGGGGGCACTGAATTTGTTTTGCAAACAGTTGATTTTGAATCAACTGCAAAAAATTGATGTTGGTTTAGAAAAAATTGACAATGAAGTATAAAAAATTGTGGTTGAATTATAAAAAGTTGTGAATGAACTAAATAAAATTTAATATCATTTGCAAAATTGTGAATTTGAAGCGTAAAACCAATTGCTACTACCTGTTTTATGGACGCTACTTGTGTCTTGCCAATAATTAAAGTGCTATTGCTTTTATTTTTAACGTCGTCCACTACATACGCCACTGCACCATAAGCCTTCTCACTTGCGTCACTAAAGTTCACTTTCTAAGTTCTTTTTCTAAACCATACCATGTTGATCATGAATAATTTAATAAATCATGTCAGTGATCCTTTCACCCGAAAAATTTTGAAATAGAATTTTAACCCACACCGTTCAGAAGTGATAGCCAATCAAATGAATCAAAAATTTTGATTGCCGTTGACAGTAACTCTCGTTTTGTGGTATCTTGCTTCCCCGATAGTTTGAGGATGAACATGAAACTGTCTCCTTCTGCATTCCATGTAAGAAATAATAGATTTATGATGTCGTCATCACTGGATATCTTCTTGGTTTTATTAGTCTGATCGTTAAGTTCTTTGAAGCAATTTTGCGCTTGACCCCCCTTGAAGCTTCCTCAAATTTAATTCAGCTTTAACTCATAATTTGACTCATTGTATTTTGTTGTTTTTGTTTATTGTTATTGCGATCATTAAATCGTCGACATGAATATCATTTTTAATAGCATTAGCGGCTTCGAAATGTTGGTTTTTTATATTGGATCCGTACCATATGTCTCTTTATTAAGTTGATAAGCTCATACTTGATCCTAAACATACAGGAGCCCAAACCAAACATACAGCCATTTTCAGGCGTGTACACGGAATGTCAATCGTTTTATGATTTATATACCTCCGCCATACATAATAAGGATTTAATAAGCATTGCACAAACATTTCAGAAGTGAAGCCGCGGCACTATTTAGACACTTCAATATCACGGAAGCCGATTATTTTCAGGCGTTTCAAAAACTGTGTCGAAGATACAACAGGGAAAGTCATACTGTGAATATTATGATATTCATCGATTAACCAAGTATACCAAAACCCAATGCACAGAACGCTTGCAAGTTGATGGATACATCAGACGATGTGTCACACATTAGACAAAATGAAAGTGATCCATGACTAATAAATATTCTAGTGAACAAACTAGATACTGAAACAATTACACAATGGGCAGAAGAAACCATTGATCTTGGTTGGATCAGAAAAAGGAGTAGATGTGATAGAATATATCAAAGGTATTGCAAATGTTGTGCAACGATATCAAATGTTGTGCAAAACGATATCAAATTCAAGTACTCGCCAGCACCGTCATGAAGGAAAAGTGTTAAAATTGCTACAAATCTGCTTCCTTCCCTTGATATATGAATGAGGCTAGTTCGAGGAAACGCCATTCAAGCGAGTTACATTAGTGAGTGAGGACAACGAATAAATGTTTCAACTGTCTCAGCCCGTCGCACAGAATTTATGATTGCGGAGTTCGTGCTAGGTGTAAAAATTGTGATTACAAATATCACACTCTCCTTCATGATGTGATCAACCCAGATAATATACGGAGCGCAATTAGTCGGCGAACTGAGGTAGATTGCGAATTGTTGAAGAAGCTGAAGTTAGCGGATTCTAAATTTAATAAAGCTGGGACAATACATGTCCTACTGCGAATTGATATCTTCCTAAAAATAGGTCAAAATTGAAAAATATCAATATCCAAAAGTCTAGTGCGGTAAATACTAGATTTGGTTGGGTGATGGCAGGTCATTCAATGCTAAATATAGATACAATCCAAATCCTAATAAAGACACAATCCAATTCTGGGAAGTGGAGAAAATGCCTGAAAAGATACGAACGACCGAAGAAGGTGATAAATGTAAGGAAATATTTTTTAATACTTTAAGAAAGGTTTTAATTAAGACCGCCATTTCTTCAAGCAGCCTCAAACTTATTGACCTTCTATAATACATCCTTGAAACGATTGTCACAAATGGAAAGGCGGTTTCATCGGGAGACATGTACATAAGTGGTTAAAGAATATCAAAAAGTTAATGAATATTTTATTCCACATCAGTGAGTGATAAAGGCATCCAGTGTACTACAACCAAGCTTCGTGTGTTTTTGATGCTTCCACCAAATCTAGTACTGGATTATCGTTAAACGATGGCTGATGGTTATTCCTGTGGTGCAGTCAGGTAAATGCATTCGTGCGGAGGTAAATGCATTTCAGTGTAATAGCTATCCTCGATTCTGTGTGATTCCTCTGTATGATTGATTTAAAGTGACTGTTTTGTAACTTAAATTAATGACGTCTTCCCGAATACATCGGAATACAAAAGTTTTTTTTTATTTATAAAGAGAAATGTTCACCACACTAAAATACAGAGTTAAATAAATATACTATAACAAAAATTTATGTCTTCACTCTGAAATTTAAATTTATAATGATGAAACATAACCTCAAAAGTATAATATAATTTCATGATAATTTATCGTGAAACAGCCTCCGGATAGTGTCAGATTTTATATAAAATACTCACACATACATTGATACCCTAATAGAAAATATCAGTAAAATTGCATAGTGTAGATTCCAGGTAAGGTTACAGGCATCATGACTGAATAATGTTTGACCTTCAGCCCCTTTAAACGGAAATTAAATATTTTTCACATGATTATAATTTTGCAAAAAAATTAGGCATTAAAAATTCTGATACTTTAGTGAATTAAGTGCTCAGTAACAACCTGAACATGATTGCAGTATAGATTAGTTTTTAAAGACCTTAATGACAACCAAATATTCTTATCAAGCAAGCAGTTATGTAAGATTTAGTGATATCATAAAGAAAATTAAAGTTGTTGATAACCGAATTATTCTCTTGGAAAGAGAATTAAAGGTTATGAGAGATTTGAATTTTTGACTTATAGATGGAAAATGTGCAAGAATCACAACAGTCAGTTTCGAACGGATGAGATTACTGATTTGAAAAAATCAGCCATCTCCTCAGGTCACGACGACTGATGTTGTATTATTTTACATTCGAATATTGTCTATATAGAACAATACCATGTAGTTGTAATACTAGCAAATTACTGCATAGCGTACGAAATTCGATTATTTTACATTTCTCATCTATATTGTATTTACACAACTAACTTTTCGTGTTTACGAATTTATTACCTTTTACTTTGGTTTTTCGGTTGTAATGGCGTTTGTGATTGTTCCGTATATTGGTCTATTTTCAGCACTCTCGAATTAAATACACAATTGTAGGAAATTCTTCCATTTAGCGTCAAATCTGTATGACAACGAATATGATAATCGACACTTACTTATACAAAATCAACTTCCCAACCACCCCATACTTTTCTTTCCGTTATCGCTAGATCGCGGATAAATTTGAATTTTTGACTTATAGATCAGTTTCCAACGGATGAGATGACTGATTTCACAAACACCACAATCGAAAAACCAAAGTAAAATGTAATAAATTCGTAAACATGAAAAGTTAGTTGTGTAAATAGAATATAGATGAGAAATGTAAAAGAATCGAATTTCGTACGCCATGCAGTAATTCGCTAGTAGTACAACTACACGATATTGTTCTGGTTAAAGTGACTATATGTAAACTAGTATTTGATATGTGTCCTTACACATTTCATATAGTCACTTTGACAACCTCTGTGTGATTCCTAATTAAATTAAATAAATAAAATAAAAAAAATGTATTAAAGAAATTAAATTAAATTAAACTAAGAGTGCTTTGTTTTAGAAATTTGATCTCGTAACTTTCGTTCCATAAATTAAAATTTTTCTATATAATTGTTTTGGAAAATTTGTATTTGTTAGAAAATTTCAAATATTATTATGAAGTTCAATTTTTGGGTGTTATTTTTAAAAACAGATTGGTTCCTTAACCAATCATACACAGAAAGTATTGATAGTGCTCAAGTGAATAAGGAAACGTTCAATGTATGGTTTCCTGGTCATATTTCTCCCTGATATCCCGAATAGAATGTTTTCATACTTTGGCTAAGGATTAATTAGATTAAGTGCTTCCTAAAAATATTAGCCAGATGTATGACCCGTCCTGGAATAATGTTTATGGAATCAAAGTATTGATCGTGCTTAAGTTAATAAATATTAATAAATTTTTGCTTTTGGGTAAATCAACCGCTTGTTTAATAAATTAAATTTTAATAATTTGCCGCGTTCCATTGGCGTTAGCAAAGTACTTGTGAGTAGATGTTCAATGGAACGCAAATTTGCTATAATAGTAAAACATAAGAAAACAAAAGTTTTGATTGAGTATAGTTATGAGTAGCTATAAGTATTTGCTAGTACTTTACTAACGCCAATGGAACGCGGCAATTAATGCGAATAGAATTTTTATATTAAAAATCTTTCTTGGTAAATTCTTATTAATTTAATTTTTAGAACTAATTTTTTTTTGTTATGTTTCTCTTATTATCAAATCAATATTGATGCTTACTTTCAATAATTTGATTGACTGTAACTAATTAAAATCAATTGTTGAAAAATTTACTAATACTATCAAACGTTTTAGTTTTAGGAAGTTTTAAGAAATTCTTCATCACTGAATGTTTAAGAATTTTGTATTACACTCAATGATATTCTCTCTCGAATAACAAAACATTTTTGTGCCGAAAATAGTGTAGAAAATGAATTTTGGCGTAGACAATGGCGACAATTGACAGAGTAGATAGATAATTTGCAGAAAATGTAGAATATTATTTTTCTTATTTTATTCTTTAGTACGAGGAATATTATTTTATTCTTTAGTACGAGGTTACCATCTTATACTTGTCAGTTCTGGTACGTTTAAAATAAATAAAAATATTATTACCAAGATATCGTTCAATTTCTATAATCGCCCTTTTATTTGTTTTATTCTTTAACCAACTCTCAGCCTTAAAACTCGGATTATAACTATACATGATAATACTAATTACGAGGAACAAATCTTTTCATCGTCCGTGCTTTTCAACGTTGTTGGCAGGTTTCTAAAGACCTTTCTCGCATTATGCATTTAATTTTCTCTCAATAGTTTTAATGTTAAATGGATTTTGGTATCGAAATTTTTATTTACAAAATTTTGAAATCTGGTGTTAATATTTTGAATATTAAGAAGTTATGAAAAGCTCACAAACACGTAAAATCATTTAATCACATACTTGTTAGCGTCACTTTACAATTTTACATTAGAAAATGAGAAAGAAATCCCCGGTTTTCGAAAATTTGACAACTCAAAACTACATAAACTACTACAACCACATTTTAACTACATTCCAACTAAACTAAAATGATAAAAATTTTATTTCTTGAAAATGTAAAAGCGTTTGGTAATTGAAATTAAAAATTTCGTACACACGTTGGTAATCGTTTATTAAATTAAATTCAATAAAAATTAACAACTTGACGCTATATTAATCTGTTGGCTTAGATCTGCTTAGAATTTTTGTCATTTCCTTGTTATATTATTGGGCGCAAATTCAAGCAATCATTTTCTTTAAATGCGAGTACTTGTACGCGATACTGTATGAAATTTTCATAATACTGCTGTTAATAAAAATTTGTTTACGTCAATTGTGGATTGTTCACGTTCAACAAGCTGAAATAATTTTAGTATTTTTTACTATGCAAGTTCAATGGTGATTTTAAAGCTATAGCATTAACGTCTCTCGCAAAGCATATACGAAAATTCCACATAGTATTGTAATCACGAGCAAATTTTTCTTATTCCTCAGGAATTCTGGGTGTCCAAAACATGTTGTTATTTGTATCATTTGTTTAAAAATTTATTATCAAAAAAATTTATTATCATTTATTAAAAATTTATTATCAAAATACATATATATTTTTATTGTTTTCATATTTTTTTATTTTTTTCAGGACAATGACATCTCATCAGATGATATTTCTAATAACCGACTATACTAACCATGGAAGCCCAGATCAGGAAAATCATAGAAATTCATCAGAAACGACATCGCCGATAACTCTAAGAAATTGAAAAAGCAACCACCATTTATGACAGCCGGAAAACAAAAAAAAAAGATTCAATGCGTGGTGAACACGAGGTGTTTGAAGAATTTGTAGATCGAAAACTACAAAATTTAAAAACACATTATGCAAAAGCTACTAGCTAAACGACGTTTAATTAACAATATGTACATTCAAACCTCTTTTATCCGGAAATCTGTTATCCGGAAAAACATCTATTATCCGGAGAACGTTTTATCCGAATTCTTTCATTTTCTCTTTTATTTACCTTATTTTTCAAAAATGAAATAATTACTATGTAATTAACCGAAAATAAATTTAAAATCTTAATAAATGACATTGAAGTTTAAAAAATATTAAAATAAGCTTTTTTACTGGTTTTACTATGAAATTATTAAAAAAAAATATTTATCCGGAAAAATCTTTTATCCGGAATTCTTTGCCCCAATCGTTCCGGATAAAAGAGTATATTGTACGACGCAGAGGTAGTCAAATATGATGTACCACAGACACCTATATTTATCAAGACTGAGTAATACTTGTTTTACTAATACATTTAAACGCTCTATTGAATTTCGATGGAAAATGAAACAATGTAAGTTAATGTTTATAGTTTGAATAATTCACATTTATTTTGAACTCAATTGAATAAAATTATAAATTTAAAATAAATAATAATACATTTCATATGTAGTTAAATAATAAATATACATTTAATGTTTACTTAATTCAATATTTCATTACTATCAATATACTACTAACATAAAATATTAACAACAGTAATAATTATTATCATGATCACAAGTTTTTAAAACTAATTTTTATACATCTATGATAATATTATTTATTAATTTATGACACTTATGGTTTCCTAATAATCGTACATAGAATCTATAAAAAATTAACTAACTTTCGTTTATTGAAATTTGCAGTGGCATAATTGTGGTTCACTTGCTTACAATAATTCAAAATAATTATGTTTGCCATCGGAGAAAGCAACATTTTAAAAATATTAAGGTTCGTTTGGCCACATGAACATAGTCTGTTGGTATCGATACAAAAATTGTCTTGTTGTACACTATACATTGTTAATTTATGCAAGATCACACTTTGGTTACTTTCAGATAAATACTTGGCTTTTACATCATCATGGCGAATAATTTCCTGAAATATGGCGCATGCATGAAAAAATAATTGATAGACAACTTCTGTTGATTGAACTAAACCACCCCTTTGTAAATAATCAAAATAGGTATCGTCAGCTTTAGTTCCAATTTCTTTTATAAAAATCGTTTGACACTCGGAACACTGAATCTTTTTAAGAATAGAATGTGCAGCAAAGCCACACACATAAATATTAGAAACTTCATCAAGCTCAACGTTCGCCAAATATTCAGTGTCAAATATTTCCTTATAGGCAGATATGGAAATGTCATCTGAAATATTTGCTTGTTCAAGTTCTCGAGATTTTTTAAACTGGCTTATTGGGATTTCTCTTCTAAAAATTTTTCTAATCCGTAATTGGGTTTCCGATTCAGTTATATTTCTATAAGAAATATTGTAGCAACGCCCTGATAAAAATCTATACTTACTAAACCTATTTTCTAAGTTATCACTTTGGAATTTACCTAATAAGACATACTTAATGCCGTAATGGTTAAATGAATATTTTGTGATATCGATCAAAGCTTTGGT
This sequence comes from Nephrotoma flavescens, assembly GCA_932526605.1. Taxonomy (NCBI): domain Eukaryota; kingdom Metazoa; phylum Arthropoda; class Insecta; order Diptera; family Tipulidae; genus Nephrotoma; species Nephrotoma flavescens. Next base: position 114,466,119 of record OW052220.1, on the reverse strand, counting down.
GGTTTTAACCATTGCGGTATGGGTTTCTCTAGACAATCTACCATTGTTATTACCGGAATTGTGCCAGTCTGTTAGCCATTCAGTAAATTTTTGCAAAAATAGCAGCCTATCGTCATTAGGGGAGAAAATTGGTTCACAGTTGTCATTACGTTTTGCAATACCTTTGAATTTAGATTTTACGTTTACTATATCCCACCACTTTCGAAATAGTTACAAAAAATTTGCTGTTTGTAAATAGTTATTATTTTACCTAAGAGCTGCAATTGTACTATTGTGGAAAAATTTATTATCAACCAATGAAACCTTTTGCTTTTCTAAATTATTAGAATACATAGATTTAAAGTTAAGCTTAAATGCGGTTTTTGAGGGTAAGTGTATTTCGTTTGTATATTGCTCTCGTAAGTGTGAAAAACGAGCATATTTGATTTCATGCGTATCAAAATCTGGATAAACGAAAGAATAATCGAAATTTTTAACGTTCAACCAATTGTTTCGGATATTTTTAAAATTATGAACGGGATCATAGTAACAGAATATGGTCTTCGTGTTATCGCAAGGATGAGGAAATGAAAAATCACCTCTGGAAGTAAAAAGTTCGAACATGCGTAGATTACAACTATTGTTATCAGTCATAATAACAAATACTTCTAACCCAATACTATGCAAATATATAAGAACAGTTTTTGTTAAGCTGTAAAGTTCTTTACAAGTACAGTCTTTAACTGGTGCCAATTTCACAACTTCCTTAAAGGTACCAAAAGCTGAGACAACCATGAAAGTTTGTACTGTTTTTGCTAAAACTTCTACCGAATTTTGAGCAAATCCTTTTATATTACCAGCTTTATAATCAATTCCTGATTTTATATATATTTCATCAATCATCAAGATGACTTTTTTTTCTCTATCAATTAATGTAGAAACAATTTGTTTGAGATAATTATTATTTGAAATTTCACTATTAGGCGAAATGTTTAAAGAAGCAGAAATATGTCGAATATGTTCGGGATGCGGTAAGTTTAAATACTGTCGGATTATATTATATGCAGCGCTTGATTGTGAATGCAAAAGATGGGCAACAATGATCGAATTCTTAGAGTAGCGCGGTATTTTATTTTTAGGTTGCAATAATTTAATTTGGTCAGTTAAAAAAATAAGTTCATTTGGGAATAAAAAATCATCGGGAATTTCCGCGGAAGCCGTATTTAAATTCATTAAAGCATTTGCCAATAGCAAATCAAAATCACTTTTTGAACCAAAATTTGACAAATTTTTGTATCTTACCAACAAATTCTCCAACTGCGACCAGAAGCGCCCATTGCAAGTCCTTTTTGCACACAGAAATTTCATAAACAAAAATATTAACTTTTAAATCACTATTTATCACAGTCTTTATTTTAAAATTGCAGCCTTTTTCGATATCTTCATCAAGAATATAAAATACTAAAGAATTATTTTGAGTGAACATCATTTTTAATCTTTAACGTATAATTGGTTTTTCCATCATCAAAACCTATTATAATGTCTGCCCGCAACACAGCCTCATTTTGTCCTTCAATCCTGCAATTAATTTCCTCGAGTCTTTGGCTTCTTCGGTAGTACTGTTTTAGGGTGTGATTTTCCTGGAAAAACTGATGGAACGGCCCCATTTATTAATTTCGAACGGGATAATTTATAATCAGTGTCCTCCATCTCTATTTTTAAATTTCTTTGGACATCTTCCGGTAGGAAATGTTGAAGACACACAGCTGAATATTTTGTAGGATAACAGTTTTCTCTTTTGAGTGCTTTTATCCATTTTAATGTTAAATTATCATCAGCCGGGAAACAAAATATTGGGATTATTTTATCATTTTCCTTATTACGACTAGAATTGCTTTGACAGCCGATAACACAACATCTTCTTGGCATTTTACGAGATCTTAACACTAATTATCACTTATTAATTTTATTTATTATCACTACGGCAAGAAAATACAATTAAAATGTTATATATAATTATTCAAAATTAATAAAAAACATATATTATGTACCTTTACATCACATCTATACGCATTGAATTACAAAGAAAAACTAAAAAAAATTCAATAGAAAAAACAAAGAAAACAAATTCAATACACACATTGACAAAAATATTACTGAGTCTTGATAAATATTGGTGGCTGTGGATGTACCCATATATTCACACTATATATAAAGAAGCCCATTACAATCATCAAGACCTGCACCATCACCTTTACAATTAATTGTTATGAGTGATAGTTTAAATACGAAGAAGTGGCCCATCAGATTTTAGATGATTCTTTAGTGTGGGTTGTAGCCATATCTTTTGGTCTCAAACCCGATAATGAGTAACAAGAATTTAAATTTATTTTTATAATACAATTATTTATTATTTTATAAATTGTTAAAATTCTTGATTATCTACTGTTTATCTACTTTTTTATATTTAATTTTCTGATAAAATTATGGCGTTTTCTTTTTACAAAAAAAAATGGCAAAATATTTTGATGTACATCAAAATTTTTTGATTTAAATCACATTTTCGCATTCTTTTAGCGGAAAAAATAGCAAAAAAAATTGATGTACATCAAAAATGAAAATGTAGATTTTTACTTTTATTGTAACTACCACATAAGTACATATATTTATATACATATAATACGTTAATCGTAAATATTTTAAAATATGTCAAACTCATCATTTGAAGTTTTTTCAAAATGGTTTGTTATTGTTTTCGGCATCCCTTTCGGGTTTTTGCACACTACGATAAAAACACATCAATATTTTTTCGTATTCTTTTTAACTATCAGTAGCACTAATATGGTAATTCCCCTGGAATTGGGAATTGGGGAAAGAATTTATATGTACTTTCAGTTCAAATATATTTTTTCCGGCCTACTGAGGAAAAAAATTTGATGTAAATACAATTTATAAATTGGGAATAATTTTTCCATATCTAAACTGGCAGGGAAAATTATTCCCAATTTTATTTAATTTTCAAAAAAGTTACCACTTGCTTTTTACCTCAGTATGCATGAAAAAAAAAAAATTACATATAAAATCTTTCCCTAATTGACTATTCCCGGGGAATTATCAGAATAGTGCCACAGATATTTGATTTACATCAAAAACGTAAAAGAATTCGCTATTAAACTCATTAAATTGTAGGTATTTGTACATAGTAATTGCCTTTACTTTAATACAATGTAGAAGAGCGTCATTTCAGCAAGCTGGCCAATTTGAACGGTTTTGTAAAAACCTGCATTCGCAGAATAAAGAAATTAATTAGCGATTATTTCACTAGTTTAAAAGCGTTTTGGGAATCTAAGGTCCAATTATGGTGCTTTTTTTTCAATAAGTTCCTGAGTGGTTTAGAAATGCCAGAAAAGGGTGGTATAAATTTACAGTAGTATACCGCTAGTCCGAGAATTTTTTTTATTTCAGATTGATTTTTCTGAAATGAGAATTTCTTTACCGCTGTTATTTTTCGTTCATCCGGCTTAATTCCATTCGGGGTAACCACATGCCCGAGATAATTTATGTCTTCCTTTAAAAATACGCAAAATACGGGTTTTTTTTTAAATTGTATTCCCTCAAAGTCGTTTAAAATCATCTATTAATCGGTTATAAGTTCTAAAAGTATAGTACCAAAAACAACGAAGTCGTCTAAATAAGCAAGGATTTTACATTATTGAATCCACCAAGACGCTGTTGACCATTCGTAATAACCTTCGTCAGTGCTGAATGCCCATTTTGGTGAATCTGAATTAGAAAGTTTTATTTGGTGATATCCACTTTGGAAATCGAAGAGTGTTGGGCTTTTCCGAGTTTATCTATTATATCGGAAATAATAGTGCTGTGATCTGATTAGGACGTCGGTAAGCAATTGCTACCCTCCATTTTTTTATCAGTAGTGGTTAATTTTTTTGGCACTAATAATAAGGAAAAGTTCCAAAGGCAGTAAAACCGTCCACGAACCATTGGTCTACCATTTTGTTTATTTTCGTTGTATCTAGGCGTTTGTAGAATGATCTTGCTGAATCGGTTTGGTACTTAACGCATCTCCAATTCAAGATAAAATATGTTATTAAAATTGGTTAAAATTGGCAGAGGCGAACTTAATTTCTCATTATTCAAATGGACGAAACTATAATAGAAGTTTCTAAAATAGATATGGTTAGTTTGTTATTCGTTGTTTTGCTATGTAAAGTAAAAAATAAAAAACCAAAAAAAAAAAAATCATTTGGAAGTTTTACTGGTAATGCTCAACGACATGGAAGTTTACTATATTTTAAAGCTTCTATTTCCATATTAGGCAACAATTTTACTGAAATTGTTGTTTTTGCTTAGGAAATTTTGACCAATAACTGCCAAAGGCATTACTAGGAAAACTATCGTCAACTATAGGGATTGTCACTTTGATGGCTTTCCGTTTGGTAACTGATCTGTTGCATCGCATTCGTTTCTAACAGTTCATTCGAAATATTTTTCAATTTTCAATTGGCATCTTGATAAATAATAAATTATTGAACGAATAATTGATATTTTTAATAATACAAATGTCAGCTCCAGTATCAACTAAAGATATGATTGTATTTACAAATGATTAATGTCTAAATTTATATATTTATGTAAAAGGTTTGCCGGGTTCGATCGATCGTTTACATTTTCGGATTTTCTCTTGGAGCAGAAGTGGAATTAGGTACTCTGAAGGTCTCGAGCTCTCGAACATTGATTAGATTTAAAATAATCTAATTGTTTGTTGAGGAAGCAATTTAGAATTGTGTGACCCGATTTTTTTGCAGTAAGCGCAAAACATATTTAAAGAATTAATTGCTCCAGAATTAAATGTACGGCTGTACATTTATATTACAATTCGTTTTTCGATTGCAATGTTCCGTGCTATGTCCTGAAAGTTTACAATTTTGACAATATTTTAAGCTTTGTGAACATCAAGATAGAGTATCACTATGAGGAAATTTACTGTTTGAATGTTTTATTTTTAGTTCTTCCTCCATTGCTCTATTGATGGTTTCATTTAAATTATCAAAACAATAGGCTTTGACAATAATTTTGATTGAGCTATCCAACTCTTTTTGGAAACATTTAAAGGCTATATTATATTAGAATGTATAGTATACGAATGGCTTAATGTTCTTAGTTCTCTTTTCTTTATACAGAAAAGTTCCAATTAGAGATGACCAATCGATCTCGTTTCCATAAATTCTGCTTCGACCAAGTTTTTAAACACTTCCCCAGTATACTTAACTTAAGTCTCTAGGATAACTTGCAAAACTTAGAACTTTTTTCAATACAAATTTTGAATCAAGCTCAGCCATTATTTTTTCTTTTGATTGATCCAAAAATTTATAATATGTAGTTTTGTTACGAGTGTAAGTTGTATTTAATACTTTTGATGATTGGATTGAAGAAGAAGATCGTTCTAATTGTGAAATATCAATTGATTGTGTTTCTGTTTGTCGTAAAATGGGTTCTTCAAAATTTGGGTAATAATTTTATTTTGTGTCAGGTTGATTTAATCGCATTTAATAATTTATTATACCAGACCACCACCAAATATTGGGTCAATTGTTACTCCATGGTCCTTGTGGAAGAATCAACCTTACTCATTTATGAAATAAATACTTTTTGTACGGAATTGGCTTCAAATGTTAAAAGCTTCAAATATATAATTTAAATGTCGATTTTACTATATTTGAGTATTTTGCCACTTTTGATTGTGCAATATTTGTGTATTCAATTATTTTTGAGCCAGGGTGCACTGAAGAATTTGCTTCAAATGGTACAGGCTTCAAATATGTAATTTAAAGGTGGATTTTATCACCTTTAATACTTTACAACACCAGACCGCCACCAGATATTGAATCAAATAATAGTACATGGATTTTGTGAAAGGCAGGTCAACCTTATCGAGGTGTGTAATAAATTATTTTTTGGCAGGTTACACGGAATTGGCTTAAAACGGTAAAAAGTTAAGATTTGTAATTTAAATGTCGACTTTACCACCTTCCATGAATTATTACACAAGATCGCAGATATTGGGTCAACTGTTACTCCATGAACCTTGTCAACAAGCAAAGGGTATATATACCCAGTACACCTTTACCAAGCCGTAAAAAATCCATCTCATGATTGGGGAAATGAAGTGATGGTGAGCAGATGATGTTTGTCTTGCAAATTTGATTATTATAGATGAGTGTTTTATGTGGCATTAAGTTATTTTCTAAATACAATTGATAAGTTGCTGCATCAAGTTATGCAAACAAACGTTACTTTTGGTGGAAAGGGCAGGTTAAATAGAGGGGGTTTTCATCAATGTTTAACTTTGATCAATACTATAGTAATTGGTTGTGACGACTTCGAGCTAGTACACTTGTTTGTAGGAGCAACTTACCATCTGACATTATTGAAATAACAAAAACCGTAACTTGTGACGATAATCGACTTAAACTTCTGGAAAAATACATTTTTCAAAAGGCGTCCGTTCTTTGTCGCGAAAAGTAATTTTATATCCAAAGAAGGTTGATGTATGGCGGAATCAACAATCAAATTATTCTTTTGTTTCCATAACGAAGTATGGCTACTCTGCACTAAGGAAAGCTGATTCAAGGGGTTTTACTAAAATGTCGCTTATTAAAGATATTTTGAATTTATATCAATTGTAATCATTCTTTACATTTTTCGTTTTAAAATAAACTCGAATTATTATTATTATGTTAAAATAAATCATATATATATATGTACTTACATATCATTTCACAAATATTTAGATTTTTTACAGAATCTCCGAATGTTTACATGTTTTGGAAAATAAGGTTTCGCACAAACACAAATAATATTCTGGGGATATTATGTTATATAAAGCGTTAATTTTATTATATGTTGATTGTCGTTTAATTTCTAACTAACAAATTTCTATAACATCGCAGTAATGGTCCATTCATTGAATCTATACAGCAATAAAAATGATACACTAAAATCCTAAACTATATAATATCGTATACGGTTAAATGAGGGAAACTTTATTTTATTGACCGTCTATGAACTGCGATTACACATATCACATTCCCTGCTTTTAATTTCATATTACGTACATCATAACATAATTTAGACTACATCAACACTTATCATTAAATACCAATTCGAAACGATAAACAACTTATAATATGTATCCGTGTATTTATTGTGTATAAAATGGTATCGTCAATGGATGGTTTATAAAATTGAGTTTTTGTTGTAATACAAAGAAAGCCACCGCGGATCGAAAACGACACACATTAAGATTTAAACCATTAAGTAACATATTTAATTGTTTTATAAATATATTTTGATTTTTGGGAAAGCATTCAAACAAACCATACATTATATATCCATATCAATTTATGTCGATAATATCGCATATTACACTAAATTAAGTATTTAATTACAAATTTTAATTTTTTAATTAATTAATACTCAAAAAAAAAATTAAATTTGTTTTTAATTTATATTTAGTTCATGGATATAAATAAAATATCATTGAACTTTAGTATTGGTATATTCGGGCTTTGAGGCTTTCTTAATTCGCGTAACGCAATTTTACGGCAATTTTTTTTTTGCTGCTTAAGATAATAAAATATATATGGCACATTACAATTCATTAAATTTATATAAAAGAAATTGTTTTATCATTTTTATATGTCCTCTTGTTATCATCATAGCCATCATCATCATTACTGTAACGATAATAATAATTTCAATGAACATCATCGCATCATTTAAAATTCCATTTTCCTCTTTAAAGAAAATTCTTATTTTCGCAACAAAAAAAAAAAAATATCATGAATCTCCCTTTCCATTTAATAAATTCCATTCTTTCCCTAATTCAAAAATATTTTTCCTAAAGTTTGGTTGCGCTCCGCTTCTTGGGCAAGAGAGAACTTTTTCTTATTTATTTAATTTTTTTTTTGCTTCCATTCATTTCCGATAGAATTTTTTTTCCAACGTCGTTCGTAAGAAACAAACAATAAGAAAAGTTGTTTCGTATCAACGGAGTGGGAAGTAGGGAGGAGGAAAAAAATTCGATTTCGAATTCTATATGTATACACACAGTACGCTGAGATGGGGGCGCCGAAAAGAAATTAAACTAACACAAAACAAAAAATAAAACAAAATTTATTGGGGTCGTTTCACATTAGTGTATATAAAAAAAAGGACTAAGGGTGGTTTATTATACAATTTTCCCTTGCCTTGCTCTGTTCCGTTTATATTATATTATACCATCTCATTCCGAATGGTTGGAAAAGATTCAACCCTCGATTTTTATTTCCATTACACTTAACTTCATCAAGAAAACACTGATAAACAAAGAAAATTCTAGATAAAAGCGAACAAAAAAAGAAAATTTTTGGTTTATTTTATATTTTCGGTTCATGGATTTGAAAATGTAGATATATACGAGCTATACAAATCATGAAAATAAATTTTCCGTATTTGCTTTAACCCCGAGTGAAAATATTTGTATTGTTTCTCTGGCGTTTTTGTATGCCTATATATAAAATACATGTTGAATAAGTCCGTTTGAAAAACAATCTTTTATGATCTTACCAATTTTCTGTGGAAACATTCACGCAACAAAAAATATTTAAACATTTTAAGTATCCATAAAATTCATTAAAGATCGGTAGATAGTGATATTCTGAATTTACCGTGATTTTTAGTACCTGTATACATCAGAATTATGGTTTTACGGTGTATTTTCCTTAAAGTCCCTTCAAATTAGTTGGTATACTATAAAATATGTATTTTTCTGCTAAAGAAAAATAATTTGTTAAATAATTTGATTGATCAAAAGTTTAGCAATTTTTCTTGATTCCTCACGGCTATGAAGGAGCAATACATTAATAACAAACGATTTTTTATAACAATTAGTGTACTCTGAATGAAAAGTTTTCAATTGTTTTTCGTCTTGTCTAGTCTATTTTTAATCTTTGCAACTTTTTTGGGGCAAATGCAACACAAAATTATTCGTGTTTCGCTTTTCACTTCATGATGCGTGACATAGCAGATCAGATGATACAATTAATTTCGTACCTTGCTTCTATCGGAATTCGAACCTCCCAGTGACGGAGCATTTAATAGCAAATAGAAATATCTAGTTAACAAATGTTAAGTCTATATAAGAATATCAATCATGTTAAAACCGTATGAAACTTGTTAAAAATTGTTTAGATTTGCTTATATAACTATTGCGGTATTTGGAACTACAGAACAAACCTGGTATTTTTTTTTGTAATCTTACAAGAAAACGTTAATATAAGCGGTTCAGTAGAGCCGAACTTTTTAATTTTTAGACAAAATATACTTTTTAAATTTATGTTTCTTCCGTTTTTGTTTACTAATAAAATAATGTCAATTTTTCGACGAGAATGTCAATTTTTCAAAAAATGGCTAATTATGGCAAGGCCCTTCTAAAATGATTGTTAAATGGGTGTTAATTAAAATAATATTGAAACAAAATAATTTGTTAATACATATAATGTAATCCGTCGATCAATCTCGGTAGAGCTATGACCATTTTTAAGGACGAGGAAGAATGCACGTGTAGCGAAACCTTAGTCATTCATTATTCAGCAGTGGCTCCGTATCTAAGCTCGAACTACAAACAATTTGGTATATAAATTATACAGAACTAATCTTGAGCCATAAATCATTTTTATCCAGATGAGGTATTCTGAGATCGTCTCAAAATTTCGTATATCAAATATTTAGACGACATGATTCATGTAAGATTTTATTTGCAAAAATACGTAACACTAACGTATTGGTGGCAAATTTTCAATAAATGTGAATTTTTATTTTTATTTAACATAGTTGTTGACGAGTCACGGATATTTTCGTGTAGTTATTTACACACGTGCAGACACCAATTTACGACCAATTGCTATGCTGTAACCTTGTTAAAGTTAGCCGAAAGTGAAAAAGTCTATAATGCAGATAGTTACCATATGTAGATTTTATCGATGAAAAATGGGAAAAATAAAAATGTCTCTCCCTATAACCCCGTCAGACTCACCCCTAACCTATACTCAGAAGCTACCTATGGTCATGGGCTATCGAATCGGCATAGTCAAATTGGTGTCTATATGTCAAAATCGCGAATGACGCCCATAACCCCAGCAGAGTTACCCCTAGCCTATACTCAAAATCTCAGATTTTTTTAAAAATCCCGGTTTTCAAAATCCCGGTTTTTAAAATTCTGGTTTTCAAAGTCCAGATTTTTCAAATCCTGGTTTTCAAAATCCCGGTTTTCAAAATTGTTTTGTAAAAAAAAGAAAAATCCCGATTTTTAGGAAATCCCGGTTTGAAATTTTAAAATTTGACATATGCGAAAATGGAGATCATTGATGTGATTTGAAATGATTTTTTGAGAAAATACAAAAATAAGTTTGCGATAAAGTTCTAGAAAATGGCTAATAGGGATAGAGTTTGGCCATTTCTCAACAGATTTTGTTGAAATTCGATTCGTGCGATGAAAATGGGATTCTTAAATGATTTTCCGATAAAGCGGTCAACAGAGATGGAACTAGGCCATTTCTGAACAGATTTCGTTGAAATTCTACAGGTGAGATGGAAATGGATTTCTAAAATGGTGCAAGTACAAAGTCTTGCAATTACAAAATCTTGCATAACAAAATGGTGCAATTATTTTTCTTTTTAATAGCTTTCATTAATTGATTCTATATGATCCATTTCTACGTGCGTCATGCAGTGCGACATGTTTGCTGATCGCGGCTCTTACGTCTCCCGAAGTTCAAATCTAAAGCCCCCCAGAGGGCTAAGTGGGGAAAGGGGGCGCAGCGATCTCTTGCTGGCCCGTGATTGTTATCAAAGCCGTCAGCCTCTACAATTATTGCATCTCAAAATGTTGCAGCCTTCGTTTTTTCTAGTATATTTTTGGGCAAGATATGTTATTTTTATTTTAAAATAATATTAGTCCGGCCGGTCCGAATTAATAAAAATATTTTTTTCAAAATCAAGACTTTGAAACTAGCAGAAAAGAAAACTTGAATTTTGAAAACCGGGATTTCGAAAACCGAGATTTTAAAAACCTGGGGCGGTATATTGTACCATCACTTCGAAAAAAGTCGAATGTCGGTATGTTATATCATTTTCGAATCGCGATAAATGATAAAGTTTCATTATTTAAACCTAAAGAAATAATAAATGTAGCTGAAATTTTATTCAATAAAAAGTATTTCAAGATTAAAAAACGTTAAAAGTCGAAAATGATACAACATGCCGACTATCAATGTTTTTCGATTCGAATTTTTTCAAATTACGATTCGCAGTGATGGTACAACATACCGCCTCTAGATTTTGATAACCGGGCTTTTGAAAACCGGGATTTTAGAACCTGGTAGTCGTAGTACACTCCTATTTTATATAGATGTATCTTATTGACATTTTCTTTTAGAAAATTAATGATTCATTTTAACTTTTAAATCTGTATTTCCCGCATTTTTCGGTTGGATAATGAAGTTAAGGTGGTTTATCGATGCAACCAATCAATACAATCTACATTATCGATATTTTAAAGTATTTGATATCAAAATTAATTGCATTATCATCTTTCGGCTGGAATAGCAAAGGCACTATCTGCATTACGATCGGCTGGAAACTTTCGGCTAACATTAACAGTATTGACGATTGGATCATCACGGATTTCACGTAGCGAAATTTTTTTGAACTATGATAACTACAAATTTTGATATTTATGCAACATGCATTTATTTATTAACAATCAGCGACATTCGCGATAATTTATTCGTTTTACTGTGCTAGTCTGGCTTGATTTAATTTTGTTTAACTACGTAATATATAAATTAAAAATGATATAGGCTTTATATAGTTGGTGAAATTGTCTTTGTGGCATATGTAATATAAAACACATGAATCTTTGTATTCGGCTACATATGTCATTTTTTGTAGTTAAGTTAGTTTCAATCTGGTTCACCAGCGGTACTTTTCGAACTTTTACAATCGTCAATATAGCTGTAAGGATATACCGCTGAACGCGAAACATATGTTTCTCATGTATACTGGCGATTCAGAAAAGCCAGACAAGCCCGCACAAATATGATTGGGTAATGGCGGAACAATTTTATTTCGTCTACACAGAAATATCTCCAAAATTGTGTCTTGACTAAAAGTAATACATGCCGTTTTTATTTTCAAATCTAGTGACAACTACTAACATACCAAGAATTTTTTCTTCCATATAATAGAAATTGCGTTTTGTTTTTTGTTATTACGTCACAAATAAGTAGTAAGCTGTAATGAATTGGAATAACTTGACAGGTTTATTTAAGATGGCGCCAAATAAATTAATACGTTTCAAATAAGTAAGTAACTGGAAAAAGGCCTAAGACTTGTAAACTCGTACAATTGTACACTCGTAAATTGCTGAGCTGTATATATGTAGTGTATATATGTAGTCCTGAGCCTGATACATAGTTGATGCAACAAATAAAAAAATTTTATGATTTTTAGAAAGTACCAATCTTCAACTTCAAATGATATTTGTCAAAATTTTACAAAAATCCAACGATTAGTTTACAAGTTATGGAAAACAACTACGTAACTTCTGTTATTTTCAAAACCATCGAAAAAAAAGAATGTCGTGTGTTGGTTAAACACTGTTTTGTGGTGGTAAGAAATACCGTTCAAGGAAAACAATGGCTTGATAATTTTTATAGGGACTCTGCTCCTCTAAAAGCAGCCGTCGAACGTTGGTTTGTGAATATAAACATAGCCATAAAAACAGCGATTATGCTGAATGCTCTGGCTGCCCGATTTCGGCAGTAATTTCGGAAAAATAAATAAAGTGCACAAAATCGATTTGAAAGATGGTTCTTTTAAATTGCGTGAGATAGCTTACACCTTTAAGATATCAACAGGAAATGTTAAAAGACACAGAGAAAGCTCAAAGTTCAAAGTGGGTGCCGCGCTTGCTCACACTGGATCAAAAACCGCAACGCATCAATGATTCGGGGCGCTGTTTGGATTACAGTTCAATAGCTATAATAAACATGATTTTTTTTACATCGGTAAATGTGACTATGAATGAAATCTGGGCTCTCTAATACACTCAGAAACGAATCGTCCATCAACTGGACGTCAAATGCGTGTGAAACGACCATAAATGAAAATGTCAACCGGTAAGGTTTTGTCCTCTATGATGCACAAGTCATTTTGTTCGTTCAAATTCAAAAGAAAAAAGTGATCATTCATGACAATGCACTGTGTCACATGTTTTTGGCTATACGATGGCAAAATTGCATGAATTGAAGTTGGAAGTGGTTCCTCTCCCAGCGTGTTCACCGGAACTTGCTGGCAGTGATTATTATCTATTCGCAGACCGCAAAAAATGTTCCAGGAAAAAAAATTTCCTGAAACAAATGAATATTTTGAGGCCAAACATAGATCGTTCTACAAAAAATGCATTGAATTATTGGAAAAACGTCAGAATGAATGTACAAAACCATATATCATTCTTGAAGGAAACTATGTTAAGCTCGAAACAGAACAAGAGCGAAGGCGGCGAGCGAAATCGCATTTCATATTACAAAACACGGAAAACATATAATACAAACACAACCATCGACGCAGGCGACGACGATTTTTTCGTTGAAATAAATTTGGAGCCTATTGCACGATTTATATGTTCCATGTTTTTTTCCAGTAAAAAATGAAGGGTTAAGTATATTAAGATTTTCGTTTGCGAGAGGAGCACGAAACAAATTCCAGTAAAATAAAATTGGACTTTTTTCTTTTTAATTTGAGCAAATGTTGTTTACATATGGTTGACTCTTTTTAACTAGTAACTTTTTGTTATTTGCGTGCAGCTCTATTTTTCAGTAAAAAATTTGTTGGGAAAAAAAATTGGAACATGTAAATCGTGCATATTTCTATTTTTATCGCCGACGAAACAATGTTGCCAACTATTTTTTATATATATCTCAGTTTGTATCATTTAACCGTCATATTATTAATCAATTTTTTCAATTTAGTAGGCTAACGCCACAACGTCATTTGTCAAAACACAGAAGGATATGCCGTTTGTGGATGTTTTTTTTCGCATAAGCTGACGCTTTAGTTCTGTTAGCTACAGCGATATTGCGCCGATATTTTTTATTTATTCGTCGACGCTCGTCGTCGTCGCTCTTGTTCTGTTTCTAGCTTTATGTTGATAAATAAAGTCGAATTTTGAAACAAAAATGTAAAATATTTTTTTTTATAGTTAGCCTAGGGATTTATTATGCAAAGCAAGTGAACAGTATAGGCGCGAGTGCTTCAATCTGTCGAACATCAGATGTTGTTAATTTATACAAAGAAACAGGTTTCTCATTTTTTCCTTCATATACACATATGAGCGTGGCTCCTCGCAGATGATACGATTATTTGTTTTACTCAACTCAACATTTTCCAGAATGTTCAATGGTTGATCGGTTAATCTACTGTAGTCCCCGATAATGTTTTCGGCAAAAGGTATGAGTATTCAGCACTTTATAGACAGTTTTCAATAAAGTATGTCATGATAGGTTTAGACTTATTTAGCAAAATTGAATTATGTACTCTGTGCAAAATTCCAGTATCCAAATAGATTTTAAGTTTTTTCGTTCTGTGTCGAACCATCGAGGAATAAATTTGTAAGAGAAATCAAGTAGTGCAAATTTTATAAGCCAACTTCTTGGAGGTTAATTTTATTTTATAATTTTGATATAAAGGAAACCCTCCAAGAACACGATTTATTCGTTCCGTGCTCTTTAAAACCGTGTTGTTCGAAACTACAAAAAAGAAAATTTAAAAAAGGTTACGTTTTATTTTTATTTTTTGTTATGATATACAAAAAACAAAATAAAAGAGAATAACAAAAATCGTGTTGTTTGAACCCGTGGAATTTGAGGAAATGGGTATCTGTGTTCTTCGAAACCGTGTTTTTCGAATACCGTGTTCTTGGAGGGTTACCTGTATTTATATACACAAATTTAATTTTTTCTATATTTAATCCATGTATACGTATATCTTATAAACAGATCGGCATAGTTATTTTATAGTTCCTTGTTCTTGTGAGGCTTATACAGATTGCCAATAGTAAAATAGATCAACCTCGGAATGTCTACATCAGTCCTCTTATGTATATTTTGCTCTATGGTTGAACTGAATTGAATTTAGAAGAATTGTATAATCGTCCGTGAATTTAATTTGTTCAAGAATTTTTTTGGCTTTTCGAACAAAATATTGTTTTCATGGACATTCATACAATGTTTACGACTATTTTAGTCGCAGAAAACAAAGAGGCCATTTAAATGCACTCCCCTCTCCCAAACCTTTAAATCCAGGGCACTTGTGTGTTTTTGTAAGGGTTTTGTGTATCTTTGTGTACACAAGTGCCCTGGGGTTAAAGGTTTGGGAGGAGGGGAGTGCATTTTTTCTACTTTTGTGGTAGAAATATTGTTAGTAAATGGCCTCTTTGTTTTCTGCGACTAAAATAGTCGTAAACATTGTATGGGTGTCCATGAAAATAATATTTTGTCCGCAAAGCCGAAAAAATTCTTGAATGAATTGTATTTTATTTCTTAAAGAGTGCTTGACTCAATTATTCAAAACCAGTAAATTTGCTTCTCATGTGATCGACAAAAATATACCACGAACATTTAGACAGTAGGCTCAAGGTAATTGATCGATAATTTTCCAACTCAAGAGGTGCTGGGTTCAATACCAACTTTAGAGGCAGGATACAAAAGTGAATATTAATAATCTGATTACGATAAGATTTCCTCGTAATAACATTTTATCGTTCAGAAAATTGAACAAAGTTGGGCCTTTTGTTCCAAGTAGTTGACCAGTTCAGTATGAAGTATTCCTTTATTTTAAATATACGATTGCGCTTATCGGTCTTTTGACAAAAACATCATTATGAAACTGAGATAAACGAGTAATTTGGAAAGCCGCACCATTAACGTGTTCAGTTGTTTATTTCACTAATTAACTGATCGAACCCATTTTGGCAGGCATAAGTTAATTAAATACAATAAATTAATTAAAAATAAAATAATTAATCTCCCTCCACATGCATTATAATTAAGAAAAAAACATAATTTGTAAATAACCTATACAGGATAAGTTCGACTGAATATTTTTCTAATTGTCATAAATATGTTCAACCAAATATACGTTGAGGTATGCAGTAACAAATCAGAGAGTTTTGAGAAATTCAAAAGTACTTTTTAGAAAAATGGACCCTTATGGAAAAATTAATCTTTATATGAATTTTAATCTTTTAATTCTTTGTTGTTTTTTGTAAATACTACTATAGGTTTCGAAATCATTACATAAATTGAAAAAGCTCCTACCGACCCTGTCACTTCCGGTACACAGGTTTTTACCAAATTCCGCAACAACATTCTTGTTTATGAAAAATCATAAATATGTTTTTCCAATCCTAGAATTTTGGTGAAATAAATTTTTATTATCAGAACTCGTCATGTCCGGCACAATTTAAAAAAAATGAGCTGAACTAATTTTGTTTTACATTTTTTTGTCTTAAATCGCAAATGCTTGGGCGCTGTACAAAGGCCGAATTTTGGTTCAAAAACTGTTTTTTGTAAAAAATCGTCATTTCCAATTAAATTTTGAAAAACAAACTTGAAACGGTAATGGTGCAATTTTAATTTAAAATTTTTAAGGCTATAGTCGTTTTTCTCGTAAATGACATAATTTTCAAAATATTTACCGGCGAAATAAAAAAAACCGAGTTTTTAAAAAATCTCTGACTGTGTCTGGGTGCGTGCGTGGCTTCGTGTAGACTAAATGTCGGTTTTTAACCGCAAACGGATTGGCTGGTCAGTGTAAACCCCATATTAAAGTTTTTTTTATAATTTAGGTGAAAGTGGTTTTTGCTCGAAATCGGTCCACCAGAAATGGCAGTGTTAATCGCGAATTTTTAAGATGTTATAAGTAAAAGGTGGTTAAACTATACAACATTTAAGTGTGGTAAATTCGAGATATGTCGGGTGATTTCCAAAAATTATTTACCTCTCTATTTTTTAAATCTTAATTATTTTTTATTTTTTCTTATCTTTTATTTTCTTTTACGAAGTAAAATAAAGTGTGGTAATCATGAAAATATTGGAAACGGTGTTGTGTGCCGTGCAGACTAAATGCCGTTTGGTTCCCTGCAGTCTAGTCATATTGATTGATATGAAATTGGAAAATTTCATTGATTTTTTGCCGAAATCGGTCCATCAGAAATGGCAGTTCCTTAAAAGCCTTCCATATTTTTAAAATATTTTGAAAGTATATTATTTTCATGAAAAACGATTATGCATTAAAAGATCGTAAAATAATTTTACAATAATATTGTTCCCCAGATCACTTGAAATGACAACAAAAACCTGTTTTCAACTTAAATTCGGCGTCTGTACAGCCCATACGGCTTGATTGTTTTGAATTACGAAGCTCCATTCTTAAGCTATTTCCATAAATTAGGAGATTCCAGTGATGTCGCTTTTTGCAAATATTTGAAAAATTATAAAATTATATAGCATTAAATTTATAAAAACAAAAAATTATAAATTAAGTTTCAAACAAAATTTGATTTTTATTTGAATTTTCCGTATTGACGAGTTTTACAAAAAATAAATGACGAAGTTGACGTAATTTGGTGATAAATGTGTGTACCGGAAGATGCTGCTTCCATGGTAGCTTTCTCAATTTTTGCAATGATGCTGAAATTGTTAAATGTTGTTTAAAAACGGCAATGAATTGAAACATTCAAGTTAATTTAATGGTCATATTTTCAATAAGGGTTGAACTTATTGGTTTTCTGAAATTTAGCAAGGCAAAATATATTTTTGTTATATACAATGTATTGATTGTAAAAGACAGTGATACCAAAAGTCCGGTAGGTTAAATCTTTCGATTTAGAAATAAATTGTGTGTATTTGAGATCTAAACAATTAAAGGCTTCAACATTTCAACCTTCCATTTTGCATTAGTAAAATGCATCCTTTTATTGTTGATAAATACTGAAGAATTATATTTTTCATACCCAGTATGTTTACTGAAGAATTAGATTTTTCTAGTCAGCCATGCTGAAATTTAAGTATTTCAAAAGCATTCGCTCTATGGCTTTTTGTTCAATAAAAACAGGATTTGGCTTCTTGTTGCTTTAACATTAACAATCCAACATTTTGAAAATTGGCCTTTGTCATTTGCGCCATTTTGTGGCAACCTCATATTCGTGTGGACCTAGAATCATGCGGCACCAAAACAGATTCTGTATTCCGTTGAACAGAGTTTCAGTTGTTTGTATTTTTTTAAACTATTTACAAATTTTTTGAAATATAGTGAACAAGTTTCCCATATCGAATTTAAAGTTTTTAAACGAACATGTTAGAGTTTTCAAATATAAATTAGCAAGATCTTACCGATCGGTAGAGAAGAATATATTGGCATTCATTAGACCAATACCGAGTTTTGAGAATCACAAATGTTCCTGTATTGTCATAGTTTGGATTAAATATAATCAATTTCTTTAATCATTAATGTTGCAGACATATACAAAGCAAACGTATGCTACATATAATAACGTGTGACAATTATTCGATTTTGAGTTCACATTAATGGTTGAAATTAATTTAATCATGTGTCTCTTTCGGTGTATAGATATTTGACCATTAACCTAAAAGTTAGCGTTGTGTTTTATGGCAGGGAAATTAATAACGAAGTAGTATACCTCAAGCACTCTAATTTATTCGTACAACACATTTTAAACTGGTCTTTTACCTATTCCCCTTTATTTTTAATTTGGCCTTATTTTCAACGCTCTGTAAAAATATTGTTTAAGATTTGTTCGTGTATCGATCGAAACGTGTACTAAAATTTAATTTTCAAATCACATCTTAATTAAAAAATCATACTAGGAAACGACACAATTTAAATTTCAAAATTTAATTGCCCGCGTTGAATACACACCAAATATATTCCGGAATAATTTAAAAAATCAACTAGACGCGTTCGTCTAAAATAATCCACCCTAATACATACTATTTCACGATATACTTTATATTCATTGCCAATAATATAATATTTAAGCAACAAGATTTAACAGAAAAAAATGTTCGTCTTTTAATTTAATTTTACATTTCTTTAATAAAGTTTTAAGTGGTTTGAAAATGTGACGAAGGATTAAAGTTCCTATGTAAATATTTTAATATAAGGAATTTAATGATTAAAGTGGTATGTATATTTAGCAAAAACGAGTAGCAGTATCTACAACTATGCTATGAGAACGTCTTATCATAATGACTCAATCAATACCGCATATAGACAAACAAAATGTAATCCTAAAGATTGATTAATGTCTAAATTTTATATATTTTTTAAGTTAAAGGGCAGCACTATCTTAATTATGTTATGTAAGGGTCATGGGATAATATACTCGTATGTTGTGTTATGTAAAGACAAGACCTCTTTCATATCTTTAGAGTTCTTTTATGTGATATTTTATGTTTATTTTATGTTTGATATATTTTTAATGCCGACACTAACTTTTGTGGGAGACTTCTTACATTTTTGTTTTGTTTAACCTGAATTTCTTAAGTAATGAGATAATATTAATTTATTTATTTTGTTTCGGTTGTTTATTTATAAATTCTATGTTCATGAATTATTAAAATATTATTTATAATTGAGTCATTATAGTTAAATTCAATTAATAATACTTTGCTTCCGTACTTTGGTGGGCATGACGTGGGAACGTTTTGTATGCGGACCGTGTTCAATCGAAACCATTACGCAAGGTAATTGCGATTTATATGCTGCGTTATAGCAAAATTCAATGTACGCCATTGAACTTTATAGCAATTAAAAAATATGTCTATATTTATAAATTACTGTAACTACAAATTATTGTTAATATTTTACATAGGCATAATAGCTAAAAGCAGAAAGTATCAGCTAGTGTACCCTGGTGGGTTTTTAAAGGTCATAATAAGGAATAATAATCATGCTATAATAATTAATTTAACTCACCTACACACACAGCATTCTTGTTCAATATTTTCGAGTTTGTAATTTTTTATCTACCTCTCCAGGTAAAATATACCATAAAATCAACGATTAATTTTTAATTTTTATTTTTAATTACAAAAATATTAAAATTTAATTTAACTTTGGAATACTCCTTCTTGAATTAAATAAATAAATAAAATGAATGTGTATGCCCATAGTGTATCTGTAGTAAGTATATGCTAGTAATATATTGGAGGAATTATTATTTAAATTTATGTAAATTTTAGTCAGATAACTTTTTTGTTTTGTTTTGTTAAAAAATATTTTTTTTAATTTTATTTTGTTTTAATTTTTATATTTTATTTTATTATATATTCTCTATAATCACCCAATCAAACATTTAAATTGAGTTTTTATTGAACATCAATGTATGTAAATTAACATTTTTTTTCCTGCTTTTATACGAAAAACAAATCACAAGAGTTAACATAAAATGAAATTCTTACCGCCATCATTATCGTAGAAAAGGTGGAATTTCAAGTTTTTGTTATAAAAAATTGTAGGAATAAGCATTTGTTTAGATAATTAAGAAAATAAAACAATATCTTCAATATAAAGATGAATGTATTTATGAATGGTGGAATCAAAATAAATTAAAATAAAATCGAATGAAAATTTGTGTAACATTTAAAGGCTGATCAATTAAAAGGGCCGATATATCTAAGAGAAATGTGGATGATTTTGGAATCGATATGGGAGGTAAGATTTTAGAAAGGTAATATTGCAGTTATTTAATAATTTGTTTATTTTCTATAACCAAAATGTTTAAGTATTAAATTTTTTAGGACTAAGCAATCATTGTCATTGTTCTGTAGCCTTAATTGTTTGTGCACAAAACTCGAGCCTATATCCGTTTCCGATTAAGAAATCCAACCAAGTAGAAATGTGTTTCGTCGCTCATACTTATTTTTTGCCAAAAATGTTGGTCGTCTATACCGAGCTAAAAAACTTGACACTCAAATTTCACCGCCGTTCATGGTCATTTTCTTATAGCTCATGCGTCAATTGAATTGTATACGGCTTGTTACGTTGTGGCTTAATTTCGCCCATTCTTTATTTTATCTCCCAGGGTATGCAAATTTTCAAAAATATTCATTACACGTTGAATAGTTGACTTGCACATGATTAACTGCATCACATGATTAACTCAAAAAAAGTTACGTCACTTTCTCCGCATATTCACAATTGAACAATTATTTGAATAAAATGTTTTATTAATTTCACTCACGTTGTTGCTACGTTAGATGCTCCATTATAAATTGTTATCAACCGCTCGCTACTACTGTCAAATGCAAACTGATAACTGCCATACGAAACAAAATGGCAGTCAAATAAAACTGACCTGGAACATGAACTTTAAATAAAAGATTTGGAATATTTGAAAGCTGGAGATCACATCCCTAATATGACAAACACGAAGACCAATGAAATAAAAAACACATCGAAAGGAAATATTAACATATACTAACATATTTATATTACAAAATTTATTCTAGAAATTTCATCCTTCTCAAAGAAGGCCTTTTTCGTGGATATGGAGATCCAATCGTTGCAGTAGAAGATAAGAGGAAAGAAAATCAATAACAGAGATCACTAAATTAAGTATTATAAACTGGTTATAGAAAATAAAAACATTTCCTTAAAAGACCCCAGCATCTGAAAAAAACAGAATGAATGAGATTGCACATAAATAAACGAGAGTAAAATCAACAGATCACCACGGCAGCTAAAAAAGAGGAATCTAAAAAATCTGATAAAACTGATGAAAGTTACAAGGTACCATAACAAAATCACCCACCAATAATTGTTAATAAAATTGAAAGCTATAGGGTATAGGATTCAAATCCAGGGGCGCGTGGCAGAGAGGGATAATGTAATAATAACTACAACATCAACGATGAACAACCTTTGCTTGGGTTAGTAAAAATTTGGTTGATCGAATGGGAATAATATCAAATAAATTGTAAATGGGAAAAAAGGATAACGAGATGAGATGGAATCCCCCCCCCCCTTAGTAGCAGCCCTGTGGTCTGGCTAGGATTCAATAGATCGATCACACATTAATCCGAAAATAAAACTGATTATGTATAATGAGGTGGCCAAATCTCTTCATGGGATGTAAACGCCAGCAAAATAAAATTAAAATAATTGAATTTAAATCAGTCAATATTAAACAACATTGCTGAACAGTGGAGACCTCAAAGAAAATGTTTTAAACGTAGACAATTGCGGAGAATTTACTCTTCCTTTCATTAAAAAGGGTAATACTTACCAATAAAAGTTATAGTAAAAAAGCTACATTCATCCTGTCAGCCACAGGAATAGTGCGAAGATTTGCTTCTGAAAAATCTAAAAATTAAGATGTCAAATTGTGAAGAGAACAGATTACACCCCTCTGCCCTTGTTTATGCTATCATTCGATGAAGGAGAAAATAGAAACAATTTTATGAAATTAGATATATCTTAATTATGAATATACAAGCCCTAAGGAAATCAAGCTTGATTCCACAATGCAAAGGATGTCAGTTTTATGACATAAGTTTCAGTCATTTAAGAGCTGTCGTTCCTTGTGCATCTATTTTAAAGGATGGATTTCTATAATTAACATTTACGTCACGTCATCGCATCGTTTTCTATTTTCAAATAAAAAATGTTGCTTGAGCTATGGTAATTGATTAATTCGACTTTAAGAGAGCATTCAGTGAGTCATTCAACAAATATGGCTTGCTAGATTTCGTAATGATAATTTTAATCTTGAGGATGATCCACGTCCAGATGCACTAAAATAATTTAAGGCGAAGAACTTAAAGTTTTATTATTTACTACATCTGCATAAACAAATCTGCTGTTAAATTGATATATAGTTCACTTTGACACGTATCAAAAGCTAAATATATTAACAAAAGCGCCCTACGTTTATAGTTTTAGTCATATTAATTTTAAATTTCTACTTGTTATAAATATACCTTGATAGGAAGACAATTTTTATTTTCTACTTTTCAAAGCCTTTTATTATATTATCTACTTTTTAGAGCCTTTATTAGCGTGGTTTTTTAAAAAGTTTTTTTTAAATATATTTTTTTCGTATACGCCTACATTTTATGATTGTGTAGTTTTTTTATTTTTTCTTAATTTGTGTAGCTTTACGCTTTTAATAAATGCTAAATAGTTCACTCCTTTTATAACCTTAAGATAGATGACTTTATAAAGTTGAGGATCAAGACTACTTGCCAATAATTCTTCTAAAAGTAATAACAACCGCTTAATGGAAGGTTTAACGAGACAAACCTTCAAGAATTCACTGATGAATTAAATTGAACATACTCACATATTAAAAAATACGATTATGGATTTCAGAGTTACATTTGTTGAAAACGCCATAATTTCAATTACACCATGTTTGGATTTGTTAAACGATGGACTGGTAAATTTAAAGATATTAACTTCGGTCTTTAAGACCGCTTATCGAAATTGAGATAAAAGCTATGAAAAAAACATTTGTGCAAAAAAGAACAAAGTTTTTGGAAAAGTAATCTCATTCAAAGTTTTTTTAGCCACTCTTCTTTTATTTTGAATTCGGAGAAAAAATCACTTAAAACGCCAACCAATAACAAGATATTGCATTATTTTTCCCCAAATATTCGTATGGTATACCGTTTGAAAAGTCTTAGATCAGACAACAATTTCGATATAGCTTGAGTTCAAAAGTCCACCGTTTTGGCGCCGGTAGCTAATAGAATATATAATTGTCGAATATCGTTGAAAAGGCCTTCAAGATTTCCGTATATTACTCTCGCTAAACTACGATTGTAGTGCTGGAAATAGTTACAACTTTTTTTTGAATGCCTGCCATCTGTTCTGGGGCCGAACCACTCCCTGCTCTTTCGCGTCTCATTTTTCCGGCCTGCTTTAAGCCATTACCGCCAAATCTATGATGTACGGCTATAGGGCCAGTTTAAGTTACCATCTGAGCATTGCATAGGTCCATGCCAACCTATAGTAATGGACATGGAAGGTTGGTCGGCCCATCCATGAATTTTGCACACCGATAGGGAGTCGTAGTTGTGTTCCTTTTAATTACAAATCGTATTCTGTTGATGAAACTTCCTTTTGCATCCTGCTCCTATCAGGTTTCAAACCCGGTGCCTGGATCGGCACGCCAAAGCTTTAACCCTTTGCAATTAGTTACAACTTTTATTATTCCCATATGTGTCGTATATCATTTAAAGGATTTTATTGAATGCATGAAACAGATTCTGGAGCACCATAGTATTTAAAACTATCGTTGAGGCGTTTTTATAATTCCATATTATCATAAGGTCTTGGAAAAAGGTTGGGTCCTCATACCGAAATTGGCCTATATTCAGCTGATTTACGAACAGTCATAATATTTAATGGAAGTTGAGATTTTCGGTGTTGGTCATCGGTCTCACTTTGA
The DNA here is from genome assembly GCA_932526605.1 of Nephrotoma flavescens. Classification (NCBI taxonomy): domain Eukaryota; kingdom Metazoa; phylum Arthropoda; class Insecta; order Diptera; family Tipulidae; genus Nephrotoma; species Nephrotoma flavescens. The sequence continues at coordinate 114,441,542 of OW052220.1, read as the reverse complement.
TTTTTGGGCAGATCTGGTTCTAGCCTTTACGAGTAAGAAGTTTCAGGAGGTTGTGGTGGGATCCTCATACCGAGAATGGTCTATATTCAGCCCATTTACGAACAACGATAATATTTAATGGAAGATGGAATTTACGGTGTTGGTCATCGGTCTCCTATAATTTTCGGACAAATCTGGTTCTAGGCTTTATGAATAAGACGTTTCCGGAGGTTGTGGTTGGGTCCTAATATCGATAATGGCCTAAATTCAGCCACTTTACGAAAAACCATAGTATTTAATGGAAGTTGAGATTTTCGATGTTGGTCATCGGTCTTACTATGATTTTCGGACGGATCTGGTTCTAGCCTTTACGAGTAAGAAGTTTTTTAGGAGGTTGTGGTGGGGTCCTCATACTCAAGTTTTAGTTGCCCAATATTTTGGGCTAGAATTTTGGGCCAACTTCACATACATTGGAAAAAGTATGTTATTGTTTTAGTTGATAAATTTGCCATTTTAGCGCTGGTATGTTATTATTAATTTATTATAGAATACTTCGGGTGATTTGTTTAATCCTTATTGGAGTGACAAGGTACCCGGGTACCTTTGCAGTTTTGAACGTCTAGCTTTGTATGTTTCAGTCATAATAGAAAGTTTTAATTTGTTGAGAACTTGTAGTGGACTGGGGGTAACTTAAAAATTAAAACTTAGAAATTAATATAGGAACCCCTATTTTTTATTGCAGATTCGGATTTTACGGCTTAAAGTACGTAGGATTTCTTTGAAACATTTTTTTCGATTCATGATAGATGGCGCTTTAAATTAAATTTATATTAATTTTTTCGATTTTTCTTACTGATAACCAAAAATTAACTATTATCGTAAGTTTGGGACAATCCGCTAACTATCCATTTTCCTCGTGTACTGTAATATGAGGATTATGAGTTCTGAAGCCAATACAGCAATTTCTTTACTTTCCTCAGTAACTGTTGCTCGACGAGTCCCTTTTTCGGTTGAACACTTCGGAAAACGTGAATCGTCAAGAGTGACAACATTATCAAGATCTACGGCCAGCTTCTCCTTAAACCTGGACTATTTCAATTTTTTCTTGTACAGTAAAATACTCCATTTTGTATTGTATTAAGAGCCTAACGCAAACACTTCTTATTGTTTTCGAAATAAGTTTGGAACTGAACCGATATTTTTAAAACTAAATATAAAAAAATCATTTATTTGAGAGCACATTTAATCGCATGTTCCTGGGTTACGATAACAGTTAATTTTAATTCAAAGGTATTTAGTTATATTGAAATAAGTCTACAAATTTGAATTGAAAATATTAAATTAAGAATACAAAATAAAATCAATCCCCGTTGGATTTGAAAATTTGAAATATAAAAGTAAAGTAACAAGTAAAAAACCACAGAGAGGCATAAAATGGCCTTAACCTACTTTTAAAATATTATCCTTAGTTAAACAATAATCAAATAAATAGTTAATTCTATTGAAATGTTTACACATCATCTTCACTGGTTCATTATCGACGTAGTTGGTTCTGTGTCTGTCTAAGTAGAGGAAGTCATGATCTCTTTGGTGTCTACCAACAAATACGAACAAATCGAAAAAAATTTAATATCGTTATTACAACGCCATCTATCATGGAATCGTAAAAAATGTTTCAAAGAAATCCTACGTACTTTAAGTCGTAGAATCCTTCCAATTTAGCTGAAGCATATTATATTAGTACTCCAAATAACATTACGGCACTGCTTACAGATACAATTTTTTTCTCAATCTGATATAACCATGTGACATATAGTTTTTAAGATTTTGGCCGAAGCAAAATTTTTTAAACAAAAATTTCAATCACAAATCCAGCGTTTTGATGCTCGTGGCAAATTATTCCTTTGGTACAGAATATATACGTACCTCATATCATTGAAAAGGATTTGCAGAATTTCACAAAATATGTAAAAGCACTGCTAGCTAGCAGCTTTAGTACCGTACAATGCGACCGTTGTGGTGCTGGAAGCAGTTATATTCAGTTCATTCCAACAAAATAAGGTGGCATATAAATCAATAAAGGTTGAACGGTCTTTGAAAAGCAACAATAATATAACCAACACTCTAGTTCATAAATTGGCTGCTTTGGCGCTGGTGTCAATTTAATAATAATATGATATGACATTTTAATAAAAATATTTTATAAAATATACGAAGAATCAGACCATTTTTGTGAATCGTGTTATATCAATTTTCCTGGTGCAATAGTAATTATATTTTAAGAAGAGTTGTTTTTTCATAAACATACATATATTTAGGCTGTGTGCTTAAGGTAAAATTTAATTTTAAGTAAATTATCGGTAAATTCAATTATTTTTCGAAAACCCTATGGCAAACTAATCGAAAATTCGGACCTAGAACCGGGTTTTACCATAGTAAACGATTTACTTTAAGTTTGGCTCTGGGAAAACTCATTTATCATCTCGTCGTACTCAATAAATTATTCAGAACACAAAATATACACCATTAATAAAGGAGTTCTTTTGGTCGCAGCTTCCATTAATAAAAATCTGGTTGACCTATTTAATTGAATTAAACAGAGCTGGTACTATTTACTAAGAAATATAAAATTCCGGTAGTCAGTCCTCCTACCGTGAACGGCACTAGACTGGCTTTTGCTGACAGAGCGAGATTTCTGGGCATAATCTTGGACAGTAAGCTAAGCTGGAAGCCTAACATTGTAGAAAGGGTGAATAAGGCTAATGTAGCCATTTACTCGTGTAAGAACGCCATAGGGAAGAGATGGGGTCTAAAACCAGAGCTGGTACACTGGCTCTATACCGCTGTGGTAAGACCTGTGCTGATGTACGGGGTGGGAGTGTGGTGGCCAGCTCTGGAGAAGGTAACTTATAGGAAGATGTTGGAGAAGGTACAAAGAACGGCCTGTATGCTTATAAGCGGGGCGCTTAGGTCCACACCTACACGCGCTTTAGAGGTTATGTTCCACCTTATTCCAATCGAATTTTTTGGTAAGCAGATGGCAGCCAATGTGGCTACAAGGCTCTCGGCTGTCTCTCAGTGGAAGTGTCTTTAGGCGGGACAATCAAGGATAGTTAGATCGCTTAGGGAAGAACTGGCGAATCTAGATTATATTAAACCAACGTTGTGCTTTGATAAAGTTTTCCGGACCATCTGTCCTTCGAGAGAATCCTGAAGGAACGGATCAATACTGGAAAACGAGGCACTGCAATTTTTCACGGACGGTTCTAAGCTAGACGGCAAAGTAGGAGCCGGAGTCTTCTGTGAGAAGCTTAATGTTAATATTTCCGTTCGTCTCCCTGACTACTGCACCGTGTACCAGGCTGAAGTGGTGGCGATAGGTGAAGTCGGGACATGGTTGAAGCATAACGTGGTATCCGTTAGGGATACCGCGATTTATGTGGACAGTCAGGCGGCGGTCAGATCGCTAGAGGCGGTTTGTCTGAAGTCACGGGTGGCGCTGGATTGCAGATCATCTCTTAATGAGATGAGCGAGTATTTCAGTATCCAGATAATCTGGGTCCCTGGTCACTCGGACATCACGGGAAACTGCAGGGCGGAAGAACTAGCTAGGTACGGTACGACTCTCCAGATGCAACCGGAAAGGGCAGGTCTGGGGAGGTCTATAGCAGCGCTTAGATCGGCGCTCAGCAAAAAGGCAATCGCCTTGAGAAATGAGAGGTGGACCAACACCCTCACGTGCAGAGTAGCAAAACAGGTTTGGCCAAAACTGGACTTGCGGCGCTCCAAAGCACTAGTATCCCTGGGAAAACGAGAGTTAGGATTGGTCGTAGGGATACTGACAGGACACTGCCTTTTTGGGCAGGCTGGGAAGGCTGCGTCTACAGACGAATGACTTTTGTAGAAGTTGTTTAGACGAAGAGGAGGAAGAGACGCTAGATCACTTCCTATGCTCGTGTCCGGCACTATCATACAGAAGGCATAAGTATTTAGGTGTGTACGGTATGGACAGCTTTTCGGAGCTCGCGGGCTGTGGAATACGAGATATTTTACGCTACATAAGTAGCTCTGGATGGTTTCAGCAGGAGTAAAGGGGAGATAGGATCCTGTGGTATCACAATGGGCCAATACTGGCCTAAATGTGCGATAGCAGCCACTCTAACCTAACCTAACCTAACCTAATTGAATTAATTTTGAAAAACAATCACAAGTTTTAATTACGAGATGACAATTCCAGAATCGACATCTTCGATGTGATGATTCGACTTGATGTGACAAAGGGCAACTTTAAAACCCCTTTAGAGTTACTTTTTAAATATTTCAATGTTCAATCAAAATTCAAATTTAAAATGTTTTCTTTTTTTAATTTTGTTAGTCACAAAATAAATCCTCTCTAATCAATAAATAAAGATTTTCAAAATAAAAGTTACCATAAGGCGATAACTCAAGATCTAGAAAGGAGCATTTTCTATTTATTAATTGTGATGTGGTCACGTTCATGATGTTTTGAAAATCAGGTCATTCTACATCTTCAGGACAATATTCAGGACCACCATTCATTGTGATATATTTGTTCCTTCCACCGATACACTCCACTTCCGGATACTGCAATATGCAGAATAATACGTCTGAAATACTTCCGAACTTTCAAAAACAACTTTACACTTTTGATTTAGTTAATACCTAATGCTGCAATAAAAAGTCAAGATCTATAATCACACGACACCGGATTAATTGTACTAAAAAGCCAAATTTTTGTATTATACTCATTTATTATAATTATTTGTCATCTTAGTAGTTTCACTAAACATGCCTTTCAAAATATTAAATATTTTGATATCTTAATTTGTTTGATTTTTATGATTATGATCATTTTTACGATTATTATTATTATTTTTATTACATTATTTAACTGCTACTATTGGGCTTTTGATTTTGTCGCGTGAAATTTTATTTAGATATACAAATTATTAATATTGTTATTACTCGCATTATAGTTCTGGTTTTCGATTTTACTTATAAGACGGAACCTTGTTTTGTGTCTTGTAATTTAATTAGCTCGTATGTTAAAAGATTTTGTTCTAGAATATTTTTTTCTATTTATATTGAGCAAATATTTTTCTCGTTCCAAGTAATTAAATTTTGCACGGAAATGTAACGAGCCAAAACATATACTATCGCGAATTTATATTATGAAATACGATCTAGTTTCTAATGTAATTGGGCAATCAATATTATGTAAATTTTTGAGATCGTTTTACGAAAATACTCATGAAATGATTTTTATATAAATGTTAATAATCATTTTGAGAATGAATACAAATTTTTTGTTTATGCAAAATAAATTTTCTAGTTAGTTAGTTACTTTTAATAACATTTTAACAACCAATGGTATAAGCTATAAGCTCATAACAATATCTCGACTATCTCCCGCCCCTTACTAGCATGAGAAACATTGAAATAAAAACCGTAAATACAATTTTCTTAAAGTAACATATTGTATGACTGGCAGCTTATTAAACTTCGTTGGGCAAATCTGCTTAGTAATTAATGGGATAAATCAAATAAAATCCAAACGTCCCCGTTCACATGACTTAACAACATTTAATAACAATTAACATTGGACATTTTAATAAATTGCCAATTTAATATATTTCTTTACAGTTGCTCATTAATTTTGGATTGCGATCTTTTAGCTAAAATCTAATGTTGTTATTAAACCTGAATACTGAAGATCATTAAATAATAATTTGTGACAGCTAATATTTATTATTATTTTTACGTTTAAAATTAAATAATAATAAACTATTATGTCTAAAAATTTAAATTCATTATAAATATTTTACAATTAAAATCTCGTTTATCGATTATAAAACAGATTATTTGAAATTTAATATTTAAATTTTGCGAATTTAAAACAATAACTAGAAATTTGTTTACGTAATATTATGACATTCAACATTAGTGTAACATATTTCAACTATAAAGATGCTAATATTGTATTAAGATATTGAAACAGAGTGATGTGTATCGTTTTAGCTAGTTGCAGATCGTTGATAGATCAAAGTGTTTGATTTCCAATGAAATGTGGATTTAGCAATAATCGACTTTGAATCATAATACTTTCCGATAAGATGTAAAATAATACGGATGAATAAATAAAACCTTTCTTATATCAAAACTTAATTTAAACGGTATAAACGTATATTGAAAATCATCCCAGTTTGATTTTTATGTTATAATCACATTATATAATCCTAACTGATTCATATTTTATATAAATTAACAAAAATTTATGTTAAGCTTATAATTTAATAACGAATAGATAAACTAGGATTTATAATAAAATTAAAAGCTGAAAATTTTACCGATTATACAGGATCATAAAACTTCTTAGAATTTACTGGGAGTAGCTAAAAGCTAAAGTCAACATCTAATTTATTTCTACCTATCTGCTGACGATAATTACTGACGAAAATTTATGTAAAACATAAGACACAATGGTAGTTTTCTAAAAGATTTAGCTAGCAAACAAATTTACCGTTCTGAAAATGTTGTGGGAGAAATAGAAAATTAACCAACGAATGCTAGAAATGAATGGCAGTCGTTGGTACGTATTTTTTAAATGAATGCAGTAACAAAAACTACTTGTCTTATACACATAATTAAAATAAATTCTCCTTTTTTGTTGTTGTGTTTTAACTATATTACTACTTTATGATCATTCTGATATGCAAATTGTATTTAAAATTTAATTAAAAGCAATGGAAAGAAAACTTGAATACCTATATAAATTAGGTTGTAAGTTAAATTAGCTGTTGTACTATAGTCTAGAGATGGATGAGGATATGATCATAAATTTTGCAAATTACTAACTTGAATTTTTAATTGATGCAATTTATCTACTTATTTTATGTCAACTACTCGTAAACGAGTAAATTTGTAATATACTGCTAATTGGTGTTGCAAATAATTATCATAAAATTAGACTATGATTGTAAGTAGTAAATCTACTGATAATTTGTACAGTATAGTTAGTTTTTTAAAGTGCAAGTAACAACTGGCAAATCCACCAATAACATATGGGTTCGGCAATAAAAATTAAATCTTTCGTATAGAAGTGTCATAATATTTTTTTTACAAATCTAACGCATATATCAGGTTCTCATTTCAGGCCATCATATGTATGTGGTCAATCGTAAGTGATTCCGTTCTCGTTTGCGAATTAAATTAATTTTGTTTTATAGATCCTGGATTAATAACATAAATTCTTTAATTATTAGTAGTTAATTTAAGGTTCCGGTAATATTTGGGCTAGCTTAAATTTTCGAAAATAATTTTTCGTTTATCATTCGGTAACATAACGTATACACCAGTGGCACTATTCTAGTTTTCCGTAAGAAAAATATATATCTGCATTTTGTTAAGATTACCATTTTCTGGTCTACTGAGAAATCGCGTTTGATCAAAATTTTGGTAATTTATAGTAATTTCTTTCCAAACAAAAAATTGATTTAAAAATCAAAAAAAAATTATCTGAAATCAATAAATTTTGATTGAAAGTCCGTGACACGCTCTTTCCAAGCAGAAAAATTAATTTATTTTTTAACAGCAATCAATTTTAAAACATCTCAACATGTCGGGAATTTTTTTTTGACGTTTACAAACACAAATAATATTAACGAGTCAAAAGTATAAACATAAACAAGAACTATTTATTTAGTTGCGAATTACAAATTGTTGTGACTAGTTGAAGTTGAGATTTTGACTTCAAAGATTTTTTTGTGTATTTTATGATATAATCGTGAATATTATATTATAAGAAATATTACACTATTGTTTTAATGGTTGGTTCACGTTTGCGATCAAAAATGATTCGCGAATCAAGCCATTCAAATCGTTGGAAACATATACAAATCTCCCCGCCTGAGATGAAATAGTTTTATCTTTGGGCAAATTTTGATCGCAAGCATCCAACATAGAAAAAAATTTAAACCAAATTATGAGCAATAACGGCGCTCATTATATCTCTTTTTCTACCAAAAAAAATTGGGTCAATTTAACCCTTTTTCAACCAAAAAAAAAAATGGCTCATAGTAAAAAATCATAGTACATTTATGTAATGGAGTTTTTGATAAAATTTTTTCGTTTGATTTGAAGTAAATCAACACAATTGTGTTTATGGTTATAGTTTTTTTTTCGGACAAAAATAAGTTTGAATTGAATGCACAAATGTGTAAGGTTCAAAACACATATAAAAATATATTTTTGACATGATTATTTTTCCTTATCCACACAATTGTGTGGGATGGTGGGGAAATATATATATATATATATATATATATATATATATATATATATATATATATATATATATATATATATATATATATATATATATATATATATATATATATATATATATATATATATATATATATATATATATATATATATATATATATATATATATATATATATATATATATATATATATATATATATATATATATATATATATATATATATATATATATATATATATATATATACAATATATACGTGAAACCTCCCGAAAGCGACCACCTATGGGACTATAAATTTGTGGTCATTTTTTGGAGGTGGTCGGTATGAAGAAACTTCTCTGAATAGTGACCAAAATTGTGTTTCTGGTGTTTGGTCTATTTATAGAAGTTGTGACAAATGGTAAATAAAACAAACATATGTATGTACATTAGAGTAGAGTGGACCTTATTTTCGAAAGTTCGAACATCTGACGGGACACTCCCTTGAAGTGTGGGGTTACGCTAAAACTTAAACAGAAAACATTAGGTCGATCGAAAGTGGTTTAGAGATCGTGCCTTGAGCACGAAGTTCGATAAAAACGGCATTCTTTCAATCTTTCACTTTCAAACGAACAGAAAAGTTATTTAAACATTTTTCTTAGGCTGAGAAAACTGTGGTGAGTAGAAGAGACAAAGACAATTACCCTTTCAAAATATCAAAGGTATCGAAAATCAGTTAACAAATAGTGAAATTATTGCCAAATTTCCAAAATTCTAAGACAAATTATTACTATTTTTTTTTATTATAAATGCATAATGTTTCTTCTATACAATGATATTATGAATTTGTTTTTATGATGAAAATATTCAATCTAGGTTGATTTTCTACACAATAAGGATGTTTTGGTATATGTTACAAACTTCTGTTTGTAGTCCTTTACAACTTGTAGTAAATATTGGATGCCATCTTAATTTTTTGATAATTTATTAATATAATCTTGTATTAACTTAACACGTAGGAACATCTATATGGCAAATCTCGGAATTGGCGACCACAATTTTGATAGCGTCGAAAACTTTAAATATCTCACGTCAGTTATAACATCGCTGAATGATATGCAGGCAGAAATAAAAGCCGGAATCGCTGCCGGACAACGAGTTTTCTACGCCAAATCAAGATTATTACGATCGAAACATATATCGCAGTCGTGCTAGCTCGCACTTTATAAAGCACTCATTAGGCCTGTGCTGACTTTTAGAAGTGAGAGCTGGACCATGACCTCTAACGAATAGATTGTTATCTACCTTCGAAAGGAAGGTCATCCGCTCAGTCTATGGTCCAATTAAATTTGCGAACAACGAATATCGGATTCGTATAATTCGCGAAGTAAAGCAACTCCTCGGAGACAGCGATATCATCGGATTCATCATATCCAATCGAGTGAGATGGCTCGGCCACGTTACAAGGTCCCCACAACAATGGATGATAAATAAAATGTTTCACCAACACCAGCTGGAGTGCGTCACAGAGGAGACCTCGACTACGCTGGCATGACGACATTTACCAAGATCCACGAACATTAGGATGTCGAAACTGGAGGACGAGAGCGATGGATCGAGATTGATGGAGAGCCATAGTGCAGGCGGCGAAATCTCTTCATAGGATGTGAAAGCCAGAAAGAGAGAAAAATTAACTTAACACCACGTTCTGCGATATCATTTACGACTTTTACTTGACTGATAATCTTCATTCCGTTCTTGTTTCTTGAAATTATCATGCTGAGGCCGCATATCCGGATCTTTGTTTCATAAATCTGTGGAAATCTTGGATAGTTTCTAAAATCTCTCCAGTGTTTGGTGTAACAAAGTCTTCTAGTTGTTTCGTAATAAATGTTTTCACATAATCAATTTTATGATGGCATAAAACATTCCTTTGTTTACTCGTTGTACTTTATTCTTATTTTTTATTTATTTTTTGTAATTTTGAATATAAGTTCCTGGATTTAAAAAAACTAAAACTAGCTAAATAGCTAAACAGAATAGAGAGGTGGTCAGGTTAAAGAGAATTTATAGATCAAATGTGTATGGTTAAAGTGTTGGGACTGTAGAAAAGTGGTCTATTTAAAGAGGTGGTCAGAATGAAGAGGTGGTCACATTGGGAGGTTTCACTGTATATATATATATATATATATATATATATATATATATATATATATATATATATATATATATATATATATATATATATATATATATATATATATATATATATATGTATGTAATTTTGCTGTTTTCTGACATTTCTATATGACTCACGTCAATGTCAAAAACAAACCATCAAAAGACGTGCCATTTTCATTATCAGCATTATAATTTGGTGTTTATATTTTGTCGTTCGTTTACAAAAGATAATAGTGTTATTTAAATTAAATATATAATAAATGATATTAATTTTTGTGTAATAAGTAAGAAAACTATCGGCTGTTCTTTAGAATGTATAAAATCAACCAGCAAAGTGTGATCAAGCTACGTGACCGATGTTCCGCGATATATGCTGTAAGCAATGCACTTACAATATTAAAGTCGCGCCAAAATGTTTATAGAAGCTTATCTTGACAAAGACATTTTGAATATTACTACCGATTAACAACAACGCGTGCAAAAACAAGAGATACAAACTTCAAGTTTTTATTTTATTTTATTTAATTATCAGTCGTCACCATAGCCAAACACGATACACAAACTAAAATCGTTGATAATGACAAATGGAACGTCAAGTAAAATAGCTTAATATTTACAGCAATAGCTTTTGTTGCTAACTTCATAGTGTGATCAAACATTTTTGATCGCATACTTGAACTTGCCTTAAACGTGCAACTGTCAATATAAAATTTGCGACATTTTATCAATTTTTGACATATTTTGTACTTTATGTTTAAATTTTAGGAAAATTATTCCCAACCTAATTTTGTTTTTGAAAATAATACACCACAAGAATAATTTTGTTTTTGAAAAAAATACACCAAAAAATAATTTTGTTTTTGAAAAAAATACACAACTGTGTACGCATAAATACACAAAAAATACACAACCATAGTATGCCAGAAAAAGATTAATTTGACAAAAATACTATGTAAATATTTTTTGCTAATTCCTTTTTTCTACGAAATGCCAGAATAGTGCCACAGTAGGATCAGTTTTCCTCATTACTTGCATAACAGTCGGTTAATCAGCAGCAACCGGCGCTCTTTTATAATAATATAATTTTACAAAAGCGATAGAATTTTTCTATACGGCGCTATTCTTTATAGAAGTTAATTATTCGAGTCGAAAGTGAGTTACATTCTTAACGGCAGAAAAAAAATGAATGTATGTAAGATAAATCACTTTGTATTTGTTTTACATGAAGAATTAACTTGAACGTTGGATTTAGAAATACAACCGGTGAGTTTGTTGATCCAGCATTTGTAGTGTATGGCTTAATGCTAACTATTTCCCCTTTAAAGATCCACGGCCCGTAGGTCATGTATTTAAGGTAACCGTATACATGAATCTTTGACCGGTAGCTGAAAATCCCCTGTTGTTGAGCTGGTTTTTGATGTCGTTTTTTGTATCAATGATTTCTTCTTGTGAATAAGAAAATCGAAATAGGTGCAGGTTGTGAAAGTATTCCGGATTTAAGTTTTATACCTTTTTCTGTTATATTTGAGTGCTTAAATCAAAATGGTAAGATCTGGGATGTGGTGGTTTCTTGGTTCGTCAATGTTATGTTTTATTGTATTGTTGTAGATTTTCCTCATTAAAGTTGTTCAGGTAACTTGTTACTTGTGGTGTCGTTCACTGTCTCAATTATTTGATTTTTGTTAAATTGGTAATCACAAATTTTCATTTTTGCGTTATTCACAATAACTTAAGATTAGATTGAAGATTAGTTCCTTGTATTCTAGTAAGTAAACCGGTTTTATAGTCCTGAACCCATTACAAAGATCGTAGGTTATGTGTATTCAATCGTCTCTATTTTAATTGCATATATAGAAGGGCTTCAATTTCAGCAACGAGTTGTCCGATTTCCCTTTTGTTCAGTAGATTTGTGTTGATTATTTTACTTGCCAATTGTGCAGCTCTAATTATCTTCTTTATGTCTTCTATGATGATTGTGAGTTTGTTGAACAGAATTTGCAGTGTTCTCCCATCTGATTCATTGTTCAATGATTCGACAATTTGGTTGTATTCACTAATAATCTTGTTTGCCATGTTCATCAAGGTGTTGATTTGATATTATTATTTCGTTATTGTTACTTATGATCTTGTTCTGACTTCCCACAATTTGATCTCAATTGGTGGCATCTGGTGCTCCTGCTACCCATTTCCATGCCTTTCCAATCCAGTTTATCGATCGTTTAGTTCGTGTATTTTGACCTTTTGGTTCTGAAATTATTTGAGTAATTTCGTCAACTTGATGAATCAGTTGAGGTCTAAGGATGTGTTTCTGATCGATGTGGTTGATTTCGGGTGAAACTCTCTTGACTGTGTTTTTGAAAATAGTTAAATTGATGATCCGTTCGGATCCTGCTTAAATGTTACCAGCGGATTGTTGTACTCGTAGATGTGTAGTGGTGTCGTTATGGCTCAAACACAGGATCTAGAATGTGACAGAGATGGTATTCATTCAGTTATTTTTTATGTGGGGCTTGTGTATTTTTTGCCCAAAGCTATTATCAATGTAACTTTGTTGTTCTCTGCTACTGTTTCCTTTTTAATTTTGCTTTGTCTTTTCCTTGATATGGTTTTATGGCCTCGTATATCGTATCCCAAACTTCATATGTTTTTTGGTTCTACTTTCTTCAAATTTTCTCTTCGTAGGTTGGGTTGTTGAGAGGTTTGGATTTTTTGCATTATCTTGGATTTTATTTTAGTGACTGAATGTATGGTGTTATTGTATCATAGCAATACCGACTAAATCCTTTATAGGAATATCTTTATATTCTCTCTTAGACTTCTTGTGATCTCAATGATTGTTAAGTGAGCCGTTTCAAGTGTGCCGATGTACGATTATCTTTACTTTTCTGGGATGGTGTAAAGTACATTTTTAGTCCAAATGTTTTGATGTATAGTCAGATATCATTGGGTTAACGAAATTCGATTCATTATACATCACCATTATTTTTGGGGAGGTGAAATAGTGCAGAATTTTAATGATATCTGCTTCTTAAATGTACCTCTGAACTACCCTTGTTATGGAAAGTTTCGTGAATTTGGTGAATTCGACGATGCACCTGATGAATTTTTCCTTTTTAATGTTGATTATATCGAAGAGGATAATCTCTGAAGAATAGGTTGGGATTAGTGTTTGTTTGTAATTTAACTTTGTCGGGATGACTGTAGTATTTTTTCGTATGACAAGTTTCGCATTTCTGTGTATATTTCTTTATCAGACTTGCCATCTGTATAGGAAAAAGTATTTCTCCAAAACTTGCTCCTTATTTTCCTGACAATTTCTATGGGCTCTTTTATGCTCTGCCTTGATTATATTAAATTTATTCTATTCGCATTTTATGTCTTGTATAATCTTTTGCGTTAAACGAATTTTATGTATACGCTTTTATATCCGTGGAATAGTCGTCTCGTGTTACAGGCTTTGGGTTTGTAACGTTCTCCTTGGCATATAAATTTATTTGTGTTCCAAAATGTAAGCTGAATCAATTTGGCCAACTTAATCTTTATAGTATCAACTAAGACGGTTTAAAGGTGTATATTTTGTAATCGGAAAGTTTGATGAGTACGATGATAATATATTTCCACCAGGATGGTGAGTTTTGGTCAACATTCCAGTTAGTTTTCTTTAACAAAAAATCAAAAACTTATTTTTAGTGCTTACAATTCATTTTAAGTGAACAACACAGTATGGATTCTAAAACGTTATCGAATTGAGATCGAATGTAAGCGAAATAAGTGAACACAACGTTTAACCGGGAAAAATCAACAAAAATTTCACACAAAACAACAACCCAGACAAATGTTCAATTTTTCATTGTGTTTGTAAAAATTTGTTTTTAAAAATATCATGTAATATAGTAGCTACTAAAACGATGAATTTGTGAACGAAAGTGCTTACTGCCAAATTGGTGCTTCTTCCAGCACCTTTGAAAAAGGTGCCACATGTTTATAGGAATAATAAAAGTTGTGATTGCTTTCAGCACCACACAACGGTGTTTTTGTGTACTAAGGTTTTTAGAAAAATTGAAGTAGAAATTCTAAAGAAATCCTTAAAGTAGAAATTCTAAAAAATTTTGGTAAAATCATTCCGTCCATCAAGACATCCAGACGGACGGACAAACTATTTTTTGCATTTTTAGGATCAGACACCTTCAAAGCTTTGAGAAAAGTAGTTTTGGAAGTCCTTTTTTATATTTGTTTAGAGCATTTCAATAAGCGGGGTTACAGATCAAAACAAATCCAAACATGGCGTTCGCTATAGCAATTCAATTTTATTTTATTTATTGAAATTTTGGCGTTTTCAAGAAATGTTACTCCTAAACCCATAACATTATCTACTCTTAAGGAAAAAAGCGTATTAAGACTCAACCCAAAGTATACGTTTCGCTCGTCTCGAAATTATAATTTTTTATGAAAAACAGAAAAACAAGAGGAATTAGGAGATTACAGTGATTATTGTCCGAAATCAGCTCACCAGAAGTGGCAGCCATATTTTGAAAAGTATATACGACTATAAAAAAGACTAAATGACTAAACAACAAAATTTGTTCAGATTAGTTTCTAAATTTTACCGGAAATGACGAGATTTGATAAAAAACTTTATTTCACTAAAATTCGATACCTCTTTATTCCAGGTGGATTGACCATTTAGCTTCATCATAAAGATTTTGCCACAACTTGAGATACCATGCAAAATATGGTGGGCATCTGTGTACCGGATGTGCACGCTTTCGTAGGAAGTATTTTTTTTTGCAGAGAAATTAAATTTTCAACAAGGGTCGACCTTGTTGGTTTTCTGAAATTTATGCAAGGATAATGATTTTTTATTATACAAGACGGTTTATATCAAAAATCCTGTAGGATCAATTTTTCGTTTTAGAAATTAAGTGTGGTGTATTCCGAAAAGTCGGGAAAGAAAGAAAATCGGGTGTTGGTTTCAACATATTCACCCCTCCAGTTTTGTTAAAAGATGTCAACCACATCAAACCTTATTTAAACTTGATCGCAATAGTTCCATGTATCAAACTGTTGGTGACTGTGTGACACAATGCTGTTTACAAAAAATAATCTTATTAAATTGATCAGCCGAACTTTGTAAAAGTAAAGCGTCCTGAGCTGCAATATATTAACCACCATGATTAAACCATTAAGGTTTTCTGTGCGATACTAAACAAGGTGCCAAAGATTTGCGTTGTAAAGAGACTGAATGTTTGTGTTTTTGGTAACACATAAGAATTGCCCGATACGATCAATGGTTACTGCGATACATGAATGTAAAGCCATTTACCGGGAAAAACGCCACGAATTATTTCCGCTACCCTTTATGTTGGTATTCAAATTGTGCCACGTGCACTGTTCGGAACTGTTTGGGTTCGAACCAATTTCTAATAATAATTTACATTTTTTAATTTTTTGTATATAGATTCACAAGTAAAGTTTTGTTAATAAGTTGAGTATTTCATCAATGATTTGGACCTGCAAATTTGATTAAATGGTGCTACTAAATATTACATTAGGTATACCTTTTGCTTCCCGATAACACAATTGCGTGGGTACGGCAAAAGTACCATGTCAAAAATATTGCCATTACATACTATGATTTTTTACTCATACATTTATGTTGTTTGGACTTAAATAGAGCAAATTTTTTTTTTTTTTTTGCTTGGAAAAGGGATATATAATTAGAAAGGGTAATCGTAAATGTACAAATGCCTTTTAAATATATTGAATACAATTGCGTTCACCGTTAACTTTTAGTCCCAATCATATTTTGTTACATAGGTCAATTCGGTAAAAATACACAATTATTTGTGATATGCAAACGAATTTTTTAGCACTTTTCAATACATGCATTATCTCAATAAATACACAAAAAGTATCAAGAGGTAAATTTTCCCTTCCACTTTATCAAGGTAATAAAATAAAACTATACTGCTAAGGATTTGTTATTCATTAACCAAACGATTTAGCACAAAACTTGGTCTGAAAATCTTTAGAAATATTGCTAACCACATTTTACTGCAAATCGTGCTATTATTCAAAAGAAGTTCAATAAAAACAAAAATTAATTTCGTAACGCTAACCAATTTTATATATTTCCCAAGATTAACATTTTTTTCGAGCATACCACCATCTGAATCAATAATTTAAATTCGTTTTGTTTTTTTTTTTTTTTAATTTTTTAATATCGTTAATTTAAGATGACATTTTTAATGTCTTTTAACTTTTTTCTTATTTATCTTATTATTTTTTTTTTTTTGTGAAAAAGTTAAGTTCCATTCCGATTTCTTCTAAAAATAAAATATATTTTTTTCCCTATCTCGGTATTGTCTTTCGTATCTACCATCCATATATACTCGTACATATTTAATTCGGTTTTTATTTTTTGTTGAATACATCTTATTTTTGTTTGCTGGTTTCTTTATTCATCTCCTTGGAATAAAAATGAATATTTCGAGAAGAAAGAAACATTTTTAATTCTTTTTGATATAATATAAAATAAAAGGAAAATACCAACCATTAATAGAAAACTAAAATATAAGAAGCCACCATCATAACAATAATAAAAGATGAAACAAAATATATTGAGTTTCTTTGGAACGAAATGAGATAGATAGAGATAATAATGGCTTTCTAAGAAATTAAATTCCCAATAAAATTATTGGAAATGAGTTTTTTTTGCTTTTATTCTTCTTAACTTTATTTTTTGTTTAATATTGTGTTTGTTATTTATTGGACTTCTTTCCGAACTTCGTTTTTTATATTAAGATATTCGTATATCGAGAACAAAAGAACTTAATTTATACTTTTGGGTCTGTTTTTTTGTTTGCTACGATTCGTAAAGGGTATGCTCATATCTTAATTTTTAAACCTGCGGGAATGAGGTAACATATTATTAATTAAAACATAAATGACTCATGTACGATTTATCTATTTATGAATCTTATGACTACATTAAGTAAACAAGTAAATTACCGAACTAATCTTGAAAAATTATTTAAAATTTATTTCGCTATCTTAAAACACGTATTTTGCCACATGTATTATAGTTCTAGGGTAGATATGAACAACGACTCAAAACAGATCTTGTGCTGGAACTCGCGAGGGTTGAAGTTCTGATACAGTACAGTTAGAATTGTTATATAAGATTATCATATCCTTCACTATATCTAGATTCACTATATCTAATCTGTCACTATATCTAGATTTAAAGATATAGTGACAGATTTACAAACTACAACATCGGGGAACTTTTTCGAGTGCCAATAGACAATAGGTCTCAATTTCAGACAACATCGTTTAGCTAACGATGTTATCTGAAATTGAGACCTATTGTCTTCGAAAACGCCTTCACAAAATTTTTTATAAAGATTTCGAACCGAGTACGTTTATGATATAAAGTAACTAGGTTCTCAGGGACTAATTGAAAAATTAAGGTTGAGAATAAAATTTTATTAAATCGCTCGCCTGAAAAAGTTGTAAAATGAGATTTAAATTTAACCAAAGGTTCGCGATAGATTAGCGGAAACTAATTTTACAGCAAACTGAAATATGTGCAATATATGTGAAATATTAGGTCATTACACATATTAGTTATGTATGGATGGTCAATGAGAAACTTACTGAAACTACTATAAAAATGAACATCGGCATCTGTCAAAATCGTACGAACGTGTATTCCCATATCATTGAAAATTTGCAATTCAATTAATTTCAAGATTCAATAAACTTAGTTTTCGAAAAATTAGCTTCATTTATTGTTTTGCATTCTATCATGCATCAAAAATGCTACTTGAAAAAAAATATGTTAAAGGGTATTCCCCTCATCAATTTTAAAAACCGTTCGAGCAGGAAAATTTTTAAAACCAATCTGCACTAATTATTCCTTATTATTACCTAATCACATCCTGGTACTCGAACATTTCCTCCAACCAATTTCCATCAATGGTCGAAAATTTTTCAATAATTTGTTTGAGGTTAAAAAATTAAAATTTAATAAACTCACTTGCTTATAATTGAATATTTTGATCAATGAATTTAAAATTTATTATCTACTCGCTTGGTTGGAAATCTTACTTTAATTATGAAAATATATCTATATGATGGCGCAATTTCATTATCGGCATTCATAATCAGATTTTTAATAAATTAAGGTAAACATCGCTCTTTTCTGATAAATATTTTTACATGAGGCGTGCTTTTTTAGTAGATAGGAGCGAGCAGAGATAATTGCATTTTCGTTTTTGGAGTGTGAACTGAAAGAAAATGTTCTGTTATTAGAATATTGTAAAATATTCCTTTTTTAAACTCTCGAGTATTACTATTTTTCTAATAAAACATTTATTTTCACATTTTAAAGTGCAAAATTAATAAATATTAAATATTAAATATACCTGATTTGGTCTGAAATATTTTTAACATACATCATAAAAGCCATGAAAACTGTTTGATGATGAAGTTTAAATTCATGTAACCACAACCAAATTTAGACAGCGTTCTTAAAACAGGAAAAAAAATTTGGACACATTAATTAATAAAATTACCAAGGTCACTGTAGAGCTAAGAGCACCTCAAAAAATTTTAGCTTTCTAGTTTACGACACCGTTATAGTTTTGTTTGGTGAGGTGTCTAGAACATCATTATCCTCAAATTTCACTCCCCTTGACTTTCTTGAAAGTGCGAATGAAATAAAATGAAAACCTTATTCATGCAGTATGTGGCAATAATTTTGATATGATATGGGAGTTTGGCAAAATGGTAGGGTATTTTGTGTTATGGACATTCAGATTTCAGGAATCCTTCCGCCCACTCTGAGAATGCCGTATCCATCTTTGAAGGGTGATAGTGTCGGCAGTTATCCTATTGATGATATAAATTCTCATTTCACCAGATTTGCTATGTCTTCAGCGTAATATTCTATATCGCACCATGATATATTTACAAGGGTTGCCTTTAACTTTTCCTGATAATTCTTTGCAAATCGTATGTAAAAACGAAGTACACGTCGAATTCTTCGCCAAGGAGAAATGTGCTTAAATATAGTCTCTACTTTTGAGGTTCAAATTTGCAGAGATTGCATCCGTTTCTCGCGTTCTTCTTTCAGAACTAATTCAGTGATTGATCTATATATTGTGTTCATTTTCCAAGAAGATTCGGACTCGTTTAACCATTTTGACACATGCCACCACAATTCGAATGGTTTTAAGACTTTCGGGAGAATACAGTTGCATATGCTGTCTCAATAGCCTCAAAATCCATTCAATTGAACAGATGAAATATTCGATGGGATGTATTTTGGTATTCTGGTCGTTCTAAATGTGAAAGGTTATCCCGCAGCTGATGCCATTGATTTGTAATATCGGTTGGTGAGTTCATCATTCTTCTTCGGTAATGTGGGCGTTGATGGAAGATTTGAATTATTCATATTTAAAAAACCCCCGCAGCGTACAATCAATATTGTCATTATCTATTATTATGTTATGATTATATGCTTAAATTTTTACAGCTAGTCTCTTCTGACAATACCCAACCAAATGCTCTGCTTTGTGATATTTCGTGTTCATCATCACTCTTCCATCGACCGTTTACTAAAATTTCGAAAAACTTGTTACATCCTAACAAAATGTTTATTTCATTGACTTTATCCCCAGTTGGGATCGGCTAGTTGTAGATTTTTCAAGTAATCATAACTTTTAATGTTGAAATTCGAAACTAGCGAAATTGAAATTAATTTTAAAAAAATGAACACTCTCATCTCAAAGCTTCTTTCTGATTCAAACCGGAGATTTTATAATTATAGACATCATCCCCCTATAGTTTACTGATGAATTGTAGTAATACACGACACCGTCAGTTTGTTCTTAATCGTTAGCCTCAGTATACAAGATCTTGAAATAAAAGTTGCTTGTAACCCAGAATCTAACAAGATCCTACACAGGATAAATTGCCAGGGTCATCCGTCAACCTAGAAAAGCATAGCAGATTTGTGATGAGATAAGCTTGAATATTATATTGTTGGTATATTCCAGGTTCCGATTTCTCATCCTCCATTTGTGCATTGTTCGCCTTTGACGAAACATTGTCTTTAAATACGTTGTTCTTTAAATACGTTGTTACTACAAAGTACTGTATGGGACATGGCTTCGATTGTTCCAAGTTATTCAGTATCATCGTTAATCAACAAAGTTTAATCTCACATTTTGCAATCAAACATCTATAAATTAAAGATTATCAAGAAATTTTCAGTACGACTAAAATTATTCAATAATTTTAATATAGTCAAAACTCGTGTAGACATCTTTGAAAAACAGTTAATCAAACGTTAATCAACAAAGTTTAATCTCACATTTTGCAATCAAACATCTATAAATTAAAGATTATCAAGAAATTTTCAGTACGACTAAAATTATTCAATAATTTTAATATAGTCAAAACTCGTGTAGACATCTTTGAAAAACAGAACACCATAATATGTATAAATATACGTCATTATTTGCTCAAAAGTTATTTGCTCAAAAATTGTTTATTCTCAATTGATGTGATAATATTTGCCTTAATTTAGGGAAACCCGGAACAGGGCTACTGGCGCTCTTATAATTTCATTTAATCCAATAGTGTCAATGTCCATGTGGTACTCAATACTTATCTGTGGGCACTTAATCTTTTCGAACCAGTTCTCACTGATCAAATATATGTATTAGAATGCCCTCAATTAGTATATAGTTAAGAAATAGAAAACGCAGCTTTCACGCTTGTGAGAAAGAAAATTTCGGAAAACCGTTGAACATTTATTACGAAATACTGGTTTGCAATACTGGCTATTAATAAATGTTATAGGTAAGTTTTTGTTTAACATTGAAAATAATAAATATTTAAAACTGTCCTTTTCAGGACAATCAAATAATAAAATTTAAAAAAAGATTTTTTTTATCAAATTATTACTAAAAATTATGGTCGACGTTTTTTTTAACCTGTGTTTATTTCAATACAATTACCAATCCACATCTTCCCCTATCGTTCATATTCTCAATGCTCTTCTTTCGGATAAGATACTTAAGATGTTTACAGGGCAGCTTTTTCTCTGGCTTCTCTTAACATACTTTATGTTAATTATAACCATGCCTGGAACACATGCGTAATACCACTACTGTATTTGTTTATTACCTAATTATTCGTAGAAATCTGCTACATAAGACAAGATTCGATGTCTGTCCTGATTAGGAATCCTAAACCTGCGAGGGCCTCAAATACTTCAAGATAAGGATATTTTAAATGTTATAGCTTATGAGAAAACCTACTTGAGCAAACTCTCGTTTTTCTACATTACAGATCGCTTCTCCTCACAAGTGCACCACCCCTGAATGGATTGCTTCCGTCAAGTAGCTGGTTTCACCATGTAGATCGTTTAAAAAGTTATACCTAAATAATTAAATTTTCCTTTTCACTTTTTTTTTAGGAATTCAACAATATCAAGAAACAAATGCTCGTGATTTCAAGCAGTGCACCACAAACCTTCACCCGCAAAATTGTTTCAGAACACACTTCGATTAGGTAAATGTGTAAAACAAATAAATAAAAATAAATAATGTCGATCGAGAACAACATGTCGTGAGAAGAGAATAATATAATCGATTGCGAAGAAAGTGTATAAGCAGATAGAGGGGCATCTGCTCCCTGCAAAATAGAATATCAAAAGATATAATCGTAAGTAAATATCACAGCATTATTTTGCTATAAATATATTTTCAAGTTTACAAAAATTTTGTAAGAATTCTTTGTACAGTTGTCCACAACGTGATCTCCAAGATATAACTTTCAATAGATTAATTGTTAAATCTGGCTCGGTGAAGTCGGATGGACATGTTTTTATTTCGTTGGGCCAGCAAGTAGTTCGATCAAGCATGAGCTTTTGTGAATCGGTTTAGTGAACTGGGTAGTATTTCCAAAGCAGTACTGTAACATACAAACTCTATAGGCAAGAATTTGATCACTGCAGGTTGATAGAAACTCGGCCATCGAATGATAACCTGGTAAAGTTTAATATTAATTAAAATAACAGTTTTCGTAAAACCACTGCTAGAATCACTAATCCTATAGTTGATTGTAAACCCTAGTTTTTTGTGATAATATCGTATTCTTAGTAACACTTGCATTTTCATTAACGTGGACAAAATCTTCAGTAGGCAAATAATGCTCGCTTAATACATGCATAAATGAGTTGGTGATAAAAAAGAACACAACTACGACCCCCTATCAGCGTGTAAAACTCATGGGCCGACCCATCTTCCAAGTCCAGTGCTATAGGCTGGCATGGAGCTAAGCAATGCGCAGATGGTAACGTAAATCGGCCCTTTAGCCGTACGTCTTCGATTTTTCATAACTGCGTAAGGTAGGACGGGAAAAACAAACTGCGAAAGAGTTGGGAGTGCTTCAACCCTAGAACAAATACGTTCAAATCTAAATTTAAATTAGTAGATTCGGATAATCTAACGATTTAATTTATTGAATTAGTTAGATGTGCAAACGATATTTAGTAATCGTAAAGTTTGAGTACTCAATAATAAGGTGGCGGTATTATGATTTTTGGGTTAACATGCCAAAGTTTTTGGGTCGTTTTACAATAAATTGTTACATGGCAAAATGTTCTTGGGTTATAATTTGTCTCACAGATTGATTAATTTGCGACATTGAAATCAGTTCTCAACTCATTTCAATACAACATATTTGTAAAACAATTTAATTTATTTAATAACCAACGTTTTGAAATGTCAGCCATTTCATTATCAAGGTGACTACAATTACTAAGAATGAAGAGAAAAACCCGTAATCACAACTGGATATGTTCACCTAAAATTTATGTATATAAATCATAATTATATAATAACAAGCCATTTACATTAAATAATTTTATAAATGTATTAAACACAATATAAAATCACATGTTTTGTGTAAGACAATTAAACCTAAAACTAATAAAATGATCAAATTATTGCACTGTAGAGTCGCAGGGAGTCCTGAGTCGTGTCAAACAGTTATGGTATTTTTGTTCAGTATATTTTTTTACTTTTCATCTACGAGGAATGTGTTTCTTGCGCTTAGAGCAACGTGAGCAACATAGAGCATGTGAACCATAACATAATCGGCATACCGAACGTACAATTCGCTATACTATCGAATAATTTGAAACCCAATTTTCATTATTGGATAATATACCGAATAGACCACATCCAGCACGCACGTATAGTGAAGAAAATAAAGCAGCTGAGCGTGTGATTTGAGTCGGTGCCGTTCTCAACAGCTTGGCTTGTCGTATGCAACAACTTATTAAGATGACCGATCTTCCAAATCATCACCGTTTCAGTCTTTGGGCTCTTGAAAAGCTTGAAGAAGATCCACTGTTTTCGACAAACATTTTGTTCAGCGATGAGGCCCATGGCTACGTTAGTAAGCAAAATTGTTGTGTTTGGGCTAAAAAACCACCCCAAGAGGTTCAAGAGCTACCATTATTTCCAGACAAAACAACGATTTGGTGTGGTTTATGGGCTGGTGGAATCTTCGGTCCATATTTTTTCAAAAATAAGGCCGGCCGGAACGTATTTACGAATAGAGCCTGTTACCACGCTATGATAACGGACCATTTGCTACCTGAAATTGAAGCTCGTGATATCGACGACATTTGGTTGCAACAAGACAGCGCTTCTTGCCACACAGCTCATGAAACCATGGCTTTATCAACCTTTGTCACCTACAGAGCTTGAAATTAGCAAAATTGTTGAACGTTTTGAAGAAACTACATCAACTGATCAGGTTGTAGAGCAAATGAATACCATCTTCCACTTGGTGCTCTTGAAGTAGCAACAGCTGTAGGTGAATGAACGTGTAGATGCAGTGACAGTGGATCAGCCACTTGGGCTGTCAAATGAATTCTGCTTCACGCTTCAAAATAAGTCGTTATAGATTTATTATTGTTAATTTAAAACCTTATTTTATATTTAAACACAAACATTTTTTGTATTGATTTATTCTGCTCCCTAGAAAATAAAATTTAAAGTAAAACCTATATCTCAAAAATCGCCTTTAATGTTTTTTATTTCATTTCTACTTTTGTTGAAGCTGCATCACAGAAAAATGTTTACCATCGGTAAATGGGGAAAGAAAAAAAGATGAAGCTGCTTCTTTGACGACCCGTGTGGAATGGCTCAATAGTCAATTGGCCGCCAAGATCATTTGACACCGTTAGATTATTTTCTTTGGGGTTTTTTGAAAATAGAGCATATTGCAAGGATCCATAAACAATTCAAGGTTTTAAGAACAACATTTGATCTGAAATTGGCGTCACTGAACTTCTTTTATTGGAAAAAAGTCGTCAACAATTTTGATGTTCGGATGCAGGTCTGTAACAGGAGCCGTGGTGGTAACATGAAAGATTTTGATTTACATCTCTCAATTTTTTCAGGTTTTGTTTAAATTCGTATGCAACATAAATACTTATATGATTCAAATTTAGCACGAACACGCCCAGTCAAGAATTTCATCCATCTTATAAATATGGAATTGCCGAACAATTCATAGCTCATTAATCATCATAGCTCATTATTTTGAACGACGAAAATCCACGGCTAGCCGCAGATAAGCAGCATAAAATTACAAAATATACGATTGATACTAAGAGACCACCTGTTATTATCCAACACAAGCTCTTATTCAAAATCTGACACCAAAATTTGTACACATTTTGTGCTAATGAATATTAAAATTAAGCCGCACCCAAAATTAATGCCAGCAATTCATAGTAAATTAGCCATAGAAAATTAATTTTAACCTTTCTTCATTAAATTTTAAAATCATTTAATTTGTGGTACATGCCGTGTGGTGCCGAAACTTACCGGTAATCATATACAAACCCATCAGGATAACGATATTTATCCTTAAAACCAATCATCCGATACACTTCAATTAAATCTTTGTAACCCCATTTAGCATGCGTATTAGAGCAAAAAATTCACAGAGACAACTTGCATTAACGGACATCAGAGATCGTTTCCACAATACAGACTAAAGAAATATTAAGCAAGAGAAGTCGTTCATTCTGTGTTTAATCGACCTGGACATAGTAGTATTGCGATGAAATAAACTTTGGCGTATCAAACTGTGTACAATGATAAAATTGTGTACCAAAACAGATTTTTTTCAACTATAAGGGTTTCGAACGGAAGTATAGGTGAAAATATTCTCACTGCTCCGTCATAACCTGGACGACACACTGAAGAACCAAAACTAAACACCGGGACGGAGTAGGGTTTCGATCAACCAAACGATCAAACTTCGTATACGATTGGAAATTACTAATCGTATTTCAAGCGGAAATTACCAGGCTAGGCTGCTACTGTATATTCAACAGTGTCTCCCGGTACTCTTCTTGTACGAAAGAGACAACTGAATTTAGTGAGTGTACAAATGTATCTTACACTGGTCCGAAACAATTGCTACCCATATCACAATCAATTTATTTTTTTAATAATTTGGGAAGTCATGTCATCGAAGCAAGTTGGAATTTATCGCTGTAGATGGGAGGGACGGCCTGAAAAGGTTATAACTTATGAGTTATATTTTTGGATATCGAAATGGGTTCTCAAGTTGTACTGCTCATTGAAATTTATTTAGTAAGTAAATATTGACCTAGTTCATTTAACTCAATAAATCTCAAAAATATGATAACGCTGTTTAATTTTAATGATAATTTGTAAAACGTTAAAGTGAGTAGTTTACATGAAATTCCAATTTACAGCAATTCTTGTTTAGCACGACTTGAATATTTCTATATGGTGTGCTGCATATCCATTTTAAAAATAATACATGCAGCAATATTATTTATGGTTTTTAAGGTCAAAAGGTAAATTGTTGAACGATAAAGTTATGAGTCTTATATAGTTCCATGCCGAGGTAATTAAAGTTTTAGAGACGGTACAGTATACCTTTATATTATTTAACTTTATTTATAATCATGAAAGGTGCTTATTATAAAATATTTGAACGTCAAAATTTATAAAATATTCTGCTTGCATTACGCAGAACGGGAAATTCCGTAAGACGATGGTGCAATATTTCAAATATGTCCCGGATATTATTGTGCTCGAATGTATGACAATTTCTAGCTACTGTCTATGCATTTATAAATATATTTTATCATAAATCGCTATTAGAAGAATATTTATTCAAGATTAATAAATTTAAATACTCCCACGAGTTAAGAAATGCTTGTAAATTTGAAAAATTCCCACAACACATTCTAATCAAAATTCGTATGATCCAATATTATTTAATTTATTTATTTGTAGTCATAAAAATCCCAAGGTACTTTACATATCATATTTAATATTCTTTTTATGAATGATGTTGATGACTTAAGCAAAAGGCCGGACAAATTTTTTGTAAATATGTAAATAGTTTACCAAATTCTACAAATTAGTAAAAGGCAAAGTGTAATTGTTACCTTCAAAAGGATAATATAAGACAATTTGAAATTTTTTGTTAAGTATTGCTGTCAACGTTCTATAATGTTACACAGAATGTATTGATACAGTTTTTACAAAAAATTGTTTATCCGTCTACATGCTACGTATACATGTTTTGCAAAAAACCAAGAAAAACTTGGCTCATATTTCCTAAAGTTATCCAGGTATCTTATTATTACAACATATTCCATTTATTTAAATAAAAAGTTTGAAAAAAAATCTAATTAAAATTTTTCGTAATTAACATCTACTGTTGGTATTTTCTATTCCTATATACATGAATATGTGTATGCCTAACAAACAGTGATATAATTTTTTGTTGGTTACATTTTTGTTTCCTACATCCTTAAAAATATTGTCTTTTCTTATTATATTTATAAAAGGGTTTATATTTTGCATAGCATATAAGTTTTAATCAAAATTACACATATGTAATTTTTAATAAAAAAGAATCGTAATATTATTTTAGGGAAAATATATTCTCCTTATTTCAAAGTTAAAATTAAGAAAGTTTTTACGATAAAAATCTTTTGTAATAAAGGGTAATTTTATAAATGTATGTATGCATATAAGTACATGTGTACCGTTAGATAACGAAGTCTAACAATATTACTAATTATTTAAAAACGATTTGCACGTTGGTCTGCTGGTGGTCTAATTTGATTTAAACCAATTTTCTTAAAATATGAATTATTCTATACAAATTTCAACAAAAAAAACCGACGGATTGAATATCCAAATACATACACACACCTATGTTAGATAATTTTCCTGTTCACCCGATTATATTAATCCTTCATTACAAACATAAAAACTTCAACGTTCACATAGATACCTCATTAAAATCTTTAAAATGTTAATTCACTCCTTTTAAAATATTATATTAAAATGCAGACGGGAACATTTTAATTTATTTTATTTTATACAAGAATTAAACCTTAACTTGTTTATAAATATAAATTAAGATAATAATTTAAATTTTAGTTCGTTTCCAAAATAATTTAACCATTTTGAATTTTTTGTTCGTATATTGCCTCTCTTAGTTATGTCGTTACAAGATTTATTGGTTTTAAAAGAAATATAGAATCCTACTGGTTTTGAATTTTTGTTTTGTATATTTAATTTTTAATATATACAAGTTTCGATGGGGTAACGTGATACAAAAATTATGACTTCTTAATTTAAGTAACGTTAATATTTTTCCTTTCTACAATTAGTTTCAGGCATGTAAACTTTTTACCGACGGACACGAATTCAGAAAAAAAATTTCCCGACGGATAAATTGTATATTTGCATTAAAAGTGAAATTAATTATTTCATTAACACTTCAGAAAAGATATCTGGAGTGGAGGGAGAACGGTATCGAAATAGCATGGTTTGCTAGGATTTTTGCGGGAGATAGAACGAACTGTGAGCGAGTGCAACAGAGCAAATAAAGGAGGAATGAAACACATTACAACACCAGAAGCATATGTTCTTTCACTGGTTAACCCATACTTATACGAACCTTTTAAATTATAATGGCAATATCGTCGGGTTCAAATAAGGGTATTACATAACATGAGAGTAGTTTTCTACTAAGTTTTTTTTTGTACTAAAATCTTTTTAAAATTAAAATTTTCATACTTCTAATGATTAATTTTTATAGGATTTGAACAGATTTTAATTAAGTTTTTTAATTTATTGAAAACTTTGAAGACAATTTGTAATAGGCTTCTCCGTAGAAAATGTTAATAAAGGTAAAACAAGATGCAATATTACAACTTTTCTTACTCGGCAATCCGCTGCAGAACCATGACTTGACGATAAGCGTTTCTTTTTTAAATATCAATTTTACAGGGTAAACCCATTGCTGAATGACATGTTGAAAATGGGATCCGTTCATAACTGCATATTTCAAAATTGCATTTCTCAAAACGGCATATTTAAAAACTGCATAAGGTACAAAATTGCATTTTTCAAAACTGCATATTTCAAAACGGCATAAGATACGAAACGGCATAAGGTACAAAACTGCATTTTTCAAAACTGCATATTCAAAACGGCATAAGGTACGAAACGGCATAAGGTACAAAACGGCATTTTTCAAAACTGCATGTTTCAAAACGGCATAAGGTACGAAACCGCATAAGGTACGACGGCATTTTTCTAAACGACATATTTTAAAACGACATTTTTAGAATGGCATTTTTTAAAATGGCATTTTTCAAAACGCCATTTTCCAAAATAGCATTTTTAAAAACTGCATATTTCAAAACTGCATAGGTACAAAACTGCATTTTTCAAAACAATATTTTTAAAACTGCACAAGACAGAATGAAATATTTTAATCGATTATGAATCTAGAGTTATCTTTTCGTTAATTTCTGGAATATGACCAACAGGTACGGTTATGTATTACACGATGAAATTTGAGATGAATGAAATTTTTGAACATTTGTGAACGATTCTTGGATTAAATTCTAGGATAAAGTCAAATGAAAAGGAACTTGACCGTTTCTTAATAGAGTAAGATTTAATTTCACATGTTTAGGTTTAGTACAGGTATGTTATAAGAAAGGACCTTCATGGAAATTAGAAATTATTTAAAGATTTAGTATGCATATAATATTCTCCTTCACCTAAATTTTTCTACCTATGTCGTTTCGAAAAATGAAATTTTGAAAAATGCCGTTTTGAAAAATGTCTTTTTAAAAAATGTCGTTTTAAGAAATGCCGTTTTGTACCTATGTCGTTTTGAAACATGCAATTATGAAAAATGCTGTTTTAAAAAATGCCATTTTGTAAAATGTCTTTTTAAAAAATGCAGTTTAGAAAAATGCCGTTTTGAAAAATGCCGTTTAGAAAAATGCTGTTTTGTACCTATGTCCTTTCGTACCTTATGCCGTTTTGAAATATGCAGTTTTGAAAAATGCAATTTGGTACCTCATGCCGTTTTATACCTTATGCAGTTTTGAGAAATGTCGTTTTTAAAAATGTCATTTTAACATATGCAATTTCGACCTGGACCCGTTGAAAATATGCAGAAGTGGAAGACATACACAAATGGAAGGAATACGACCACTGATTACTAATTTGTAAGGTTGACAGATTTTAACCTGATGCAGTTTTTTATTGTGTTTCAAAATGTATTTATTAAACATTTATAAAAAAAATATGCAAGCAAAACAGGCGTTATTCTAAAAGTTCAGGTTTTGATTAATCCATCTATATGCACATGGTTTGCATTTGGGAAGAATTGTGTAAAACCAAGCGTGGTATTTTTGAAAAAAACTGTTTTTGTTTGATTTCATTTATTTAAATTTCTAAAGCACATGGCAAACGAATATTTAAGAAATTTTAAAAATGTTTGGCGTCTTGACGTATCATTACTAATGATAGCCATGTTAAAACCAACAATTGATACGGTCTTATCGAATTATGAATATCTCATGAATAAAACGAAATCAGATGATTCAGAGTTTTTTGATTTTTATTGATCATTTTATAAGAAATGAAGCTATTCGGTTCACTAAAATAAAAAGGAGCCTTGTAATTCTGAAGTGTTTCAACATTTTTAACTTTACACAAAATATTGACAAATTTCAGAATTTGGTGAGTACTTTATGAAAAGAATAGTTCAGTTAGATTTCAAATGTACATATGTCTCATTTCTCAAATAATTGATTTTATTTTTCAATTGACTAAGCCAACTTAATAAGAACATGTCAAGCAACCCATTGATAATCCGGAAGAGCGGCAGTTAAAAACACGGAAGGGATATGCCATTTTGATGACAGCATGCTCAAATTTACCATTCCCCAGGGCATTACATAGCATACGTTTAGAGAAAAACTGGCCCTAGGAAATTACGTAATCCCTACGGCAAAGAGAAGCAAAGTCTGAGATTTATATATCCAAGAGGTAATCCCTCGGCGACTTAAATAAAAATCAGACTGTGTAGTATATACTGCATGGCAAAGTTAAGGAAACATCTCTACTGTGGCGTGTCATTGATCTTAAAATATTAACATTTGAGTTTTTTCTGTTGAGCTTTAGTGTAAAATCAGTCACGTGTGTATTAAGGGTTGCTCTTATATGACATCCACTTCCGTTTAATTATTTAATGTTAGGTAACATCATGACATACACTTCCGCGAGACAAGTTTCATGTTGACAGACCGAGAAAATTGGGAAAGTGAAATATACGTGCAAATTCCAAAAATTTGTATAAACTTGACGTTTAAAGTGTTCTGTCTGGAAAAGTTCTTATTTGAATAGGTTTTTGAAGATTATGGAAACCTTACCTTGAAAATTTTCCAGCGATAACCATCGAAAACACGATTCGAATAAAACCTAATAAAACATACCACTTTAAAGGTTAATTTTTACAAATTTTCGAAGTTTGCACGTGTATTTCACTCCTCCTAATTTTCCCGAAATGAAAAATTTTAAAGTGTTCTGTCTGGAAAATTTTGCAGTAATAACCATCGAAGGGTGCGCTGGTTATACAAGTTTCTTGCGGTGCACAATGGGTAACGCTAAAAGTATGAGTACGAGGTACTTGGTTTGAGGTGAAAATACCAATGGCAAATCGTAAAATGTCTATTCTTTATGTTACAGACGGCTTCTCCGGCGTATGTTTTCCATGTTAGGGGCCGTTGTAAAAAACCTGGCAGTAGGTATAAAATGCTAAGTGAAGGCACCTAGAATCTAAATATTTAATGGAGTCAACCAACCAACAAATAAATGCGGTACAGGGAATCGGATTCCCAGTACTGGCGGCTCTCGGGAGTGAGCAAGCGGGCTCCCAGTCGTGGAGATCTAGCGACCGCAGTGATGTAATTATTCAACGTTTGGTTACTAAACCATATTCAAGCAATACCACTGAAGTTGTCAGTCCGGTGGGTGGTCCATCCAGTACAGCTGATGGCAGTACAAACATTTTTTCGGAAGTGAACAATCATGTTTTATACTGTCAAACTTTAATGTTGAATATGAAGCCAGAAGTGGTACATGACCCGTGAATAAATTTAAAGATAGCACTAAACGGAATGTTCGTATGACACGATAGACACGATAGTATAGATCGCTATAATACTGTAAAACGGCAAAGGGATAGCCCAAAAACGAAAACTACTAATAAGTAAGAAGCCAAACGTCGAAAATTTTAAAATAGTATCGATCGCTATATTACTGTAAAATGGGATAGCCCATAAACGGAAAACTACTGATAAGTAAGAAGTCAAGCGTCGAAAAATGCAAAATACCGCTAAACAACCGAATTAAAACGTTTACCGAAAAGGATGCGGAAGAGAGCCAAACTATAAATGCAAATACTCAAAAATAGGTTAATCGAAAATACAAGCCACCTTCAATCTACTTTCACGAAACACTTTCCAGACATAACACTTTAAACGTTAAGTTTTTATAAATTTTTTATATATGAACATATATGTTTCAGACATATTGTATGCGCATGAAACTACTAAATTAATATCGGTATTTAAATTTTATTTGTTTTTTCTTATAATTCACTTGTTTTCGGCTGATTTTTCTATGTTTTGATGATTAGCGTCCAAAATCATCGTAAAGCATGAAAAGTCGACGCAAAGCTTGAAAAATCTCAGAAAATTGTGAGGTAAATTGATAAAAGCAGAAAGTTAAGGAGATACATAAGAGATGGCGCTGGGGTGTGATCATTAATGCCACAACCCATTAGATGGCGTTGTACGTTGATCCAGGCGTTGTGCAATTTGACAGGTGTCATTTTCGCATTGGTCGCTATCAGGGCACCCAACAGTTGGTAACATGTTGAGTAAAATCGAATCCAAGGATGTTGACAGTCTTAATTACTTGATTCAAAACTAAATCGCTGGGGAAATGCATTGTTACAAATCCGTAGACTGTATGACCAATCAAGACGAGGCAACTAACTGTCCGACCGATTTTATGAATGCGCTTTGTTTGCCGAGGATGTTCTAATTCCGAGAATTCTTCTGACTCCAACTGCCATTCCGTTCGAGTTCAAGTGCATTCGACAATTGTTTCGACCAATCATATTGCTCAAATATTACGATTATTTTCTTCTGGATTTTGCTACAAGAGATGATTAGATGAAAAAATGACCGAGCGAACGCAACCATAAACCTGTCTTTAGTGTTGAATTCGTTGAAAAAGTGAATGGAATGGCCACTCAACTCAAACGTGAGAATAATAAAGTTGAGTTGTTTGGATTTTTTCTCTCATCAAAATTAGTTTTCGTGAAGGACAAAAGTATTTGCTCGGAACGTAGTAATTTGGAGCGGAACGAGGTTCGCTGGGTCAGCTAGTTCTTCATAAAATTGTGATGTAAAATAATAAAATGTTTCAAAAACTATCTTTTTATCGCCAAAAAAATACTTATTTTTGTATGAGGAGAGTAGTTCTACGCCTAACAACCCCTGGCTATGTCACCGAACAGAGACTACCGTATTTTTTTTTTAACTTCCGGCTGATGTAGTCGGGACACTATCTGCATTATCGATGTTTTCACTTTCTGCTGACAACTTTTGGATAACTTTAACAAGGTAAACTAGGCCACTTTTTTATTGTCAGAAATACCTGATATTAACATATACATACATACTTTGATTTGTAATATGAATATTTATTTGTTGATTATTTAATGTGCCTTTATAAAAGGTATATTTATATGCTCATCGACATTTGAAAATTTAGATTCCCATTTTGACCATGTTATCTGGGTTATTTAAAAAAAAAATAAAGGCTTTTCGCGCCCCGCTCAAAATGAGCTGTGTGGTTGCTACCAAATATTTAATGTACATAAATAAATAAAATCAAAAGAGTCGAAAAAAATTAAAAAATATCGCAGAAGGACCCCTAATCGAATTTTCCTGTTAAATTATAACACCTCAAAATAAATTTATGGCATTTGAAATCGCCCCATTAAAATTTTTTATTAAAATCGGGTATGCCGAAAAAAATTAAAAATGCAACTAAATGCCTTACCGAATGACTTCTAAATGAATTTTTCCGTTTTCAGGACCCCACAATCGGTTCCTAGTACTCAAAAACATGCACCCAATTATATTTTTTTTGATTTTGCTATTTGATGTTTAACTCTTCTTTTTTGTTGTTAATATGCTTTTTCCATCTTAGGTTTGCGTATAAAATTCGAGTTGATTTGTAGTGTTTTCATGTACTGATTAAGCTCCATTTAATAAAATTTTTAGCCCAGTTATTCACTAAACTAACGAAGTTTCAAAATGTTTTTCCAACTGCTCGGATAACTGTATATCCTCTCTATATTTTGCTACTATCTTACCTTGACTATTCGGTGAATCGTTTGCATGAAGGACAAACAGAATACTCGTTTTCACGATTGACTCGATGGGTTGGTTATCCGTTATTCTGTGAACTTGTTAACTTGTTCAGCACTAGAATTATTTTCTCTAAACCCAAATTGGTTTTTTAGAAATAAACATCTCTCTTCTGTTATAGGCTTAAGCTTCTTCGCAGCAATTTTTAAATATTTTTGATATGACTAGAAATAGTGATATTGGTTTACCTGGGGTGGGACATGCTTCAGGATGTAGGCTGCATTAATTATTTAAACTAATTGATTTAGATCTTTCTATGGAATGGCTTTCATAATTTTCCCAAGCTGTCTTGATAATTAAATTATTCTTAATTCAGTTTTTATTTCCAATAATTAGTTTACGGCAATTGTATTTTCATTTAGAAAATTGAGGATATTTTTATGCTGCGTCACATTTTATAATCCTTTTTTTCGCTTGAACTATAGTTATCTGACCACAAGATGATAATTATGTTTCCTTACGGAACTGGTATAATCTATAGGTGAATTGTTCCATGCTGCTTGTTGAATAGTATTTTTAAATGCTTCAGGTCCAACTTCCAGTTGGATCTCTGTTCTAATTTATACCTGAAAATTTATCATTGTACTTAGAGTCATGATCATATTATGTGAGTGGTTAGATGATAGTTCTATATTAAATCTTCTGCGTATTTCCCCATTTTCGTTTTCCTGTTGAGCATGTTTTTATCTATTTGGTAATCTAGACATTTTTAAATTTTGTATAAGTGGGCATCGCAATGCATACACCCGTAGAATCCTTGTTAAAGGCTCGACTAGCAAACTGAGCAGTTGGTTAAACTGAGCTGGAGTAATAACCTTTTTTGTTTTGAACACATTACTTAAAAACTGCGGTTATACAGGATAGCCTAGGTTTCAGAAAGGCTTACTACTTTTTTGCCTATACTTTTTTTTTAAACAGAACCTTAAAACAGTAAGGAAAAGCTTACCTACCTAGAGTATGGCGTTTAACTTTTTATTCAATTTATGATTTTTAATTAAACTCGTTTCTAAACAAAAGTGTATTCTTACTTAATGAAAAGCGTATAGAGGCCTCCAATATTAAGTTTATTTAAATAAAAATTATGATATGAATTTGAATCTCCAACATGAAGAATAGTACAAAATATAATTTATCGAAAAATGAATAAATAATTTAAATATTTGTAGGTTTACGTATAGGTCTGCAAACCACATCTACCTACAAAAAAACTTAAATTTTCTATAAAATTTATTACCGAAAATTATGGCCATATTAGGAATTGCTTAATTGGTAATTATTTGGCACTAAATATAAAAGTTATTACGTTGGCTAAATCGTCTATTTTAACAAAATAACATATTCTTAATTAATAATTAAAAGTAAAATAAAACATCAACGTAGGTAGAAACCAAACCTAATTTACATATTTTTGTAATATTTCATAGTAAATGATTTTATTATTTAAAATTATTAATTAAGTTGTATACGAATGTATTCAGAACCGTTTCATTTTTTGTGTATTTCCGGACTAGTTTTTATTTTACTAAAATTATTATTTTTTTATAATTTTAGATATAATGAATGTTGCCAAAAATGGATTTTCGCACGATATACATATTAACATCCAAAATACATAATTGTTTAGAAAAATTTCCAGAAATTATTTTAGAAATTGGTATCGATAAAGATGGTTGGTTTAATTTGGTGATACCATTTTAATTAAATATAAGTTTGTCATTACTATATTACAGGTTTTCATTTTAAACATTTTGCGCTAGGTACGTATTTCCAAAAACTCGTAAAATCGGTCATAAAATGCTCGACGACCGACTTCGGATAATTCACTCTTATCGGAGTAAAATCGAAAAAGTATGTCATAAAACCATGTTTGATGATTCGTTCGACATTATTTTCGACAATAAGAAGTTGATATCATAAAATCCTAATATCATATTAAAGTATTATGCTGTGTTTATGTGTTATATTTTATTACATGATTTTATTTATTTTTTGTTATATTGACGTGAATTCAGTTTTATTTATCTCTCAAAATTTTATTATAGGAGATATAAAATTTATATAGCTTTTTAAATGATTTGTTGTTGAGCTTTGCACAGCTTTCTTGTAAAGTGTATACATGTGATGAATTTAATTTACAAAAAAAAAATGTTACCACGTTTTAAGGTTATTTATGTGCTAGACACTTATATTTTTATTGTTATTGGTGTTTTATTTATTTGATACTCGATTTTATGGCTGTTTTTATTCCATTTTATGGGAAATTTATTGAGAGAAATTGATATTTTATGAATTTGTTGGTAAATTATTATTTTATTAATAATTGAATTAAGCTATTCTATATATCGTAGTATAATTTATACCAGATAATTTATTAATTATTTTATCTAAACAATGTACTAAATCTTCAAATATTGATAGAGAATACACTTTTGGATGTTTAATTGTCACACAATTATTGTGTCACACAGTTTATTCGATTTCCGTTTATACGCTTATTATAATATTTGCGTTTAAATCTTTTCATGATTTTTGGCAACATGGCTCTCTTTTATGGAGTCTCGCGTAATAAAATCGAAATAAAAAAAATCCTTTAAAACTATAATGCCTTAAAACATTTTTAGTTGCCCGCTTAAAAAACCTGGCCCATAAAACCACGATGAGATATCTTGTGACAATTAAACCTTACCAAACAGTAAATGTTTATCGATTGGTTTCAATCGGTATATTAGTTGAAATATACGAGTATGTGCTCAAATACGAAATCCTTGATATTATTTCATTAGAAGCCCCTGCGGCTGCAAAACCCATAGTGCTGGAACTCTATGTTACACATTTGAAAGACTTAAGAAGAAGATTTTGTAATATATCAAAAACGTGTAAGATCAGAGCCTCCTTAATATAAAAACCTCAAGATTTCACCATTTTTTTCGTGAGCTTTTTGTAATTTTTCAAACCAAACAATGTATTTTATTACTTTTTTAGAAGCTTTTTTGTAAATAAAAACATAAATGATTTGTTTGTCAATTTTAAAATTGAGTCATATTATGTCGAGACATCTATAAACGGATTTTGAAATTACAGAAAGCTCGGTTTGGCCGCTCCGGTGGCAAAGTGGTTAGCATGCTTGCTCCAGCGACCGGAGGTCCCGGGTTCGATACCCAGTGGTGACAAGGAAAAAATTTCACCGCTGGTTTAGTATCAATGAATTAATCACTCATTATCCGAAATGAAAATATGATTATGAAACCTCATTTGAGGCGGCCAAATCACTTCATGCGGGATATAGTGCCAGAGAGAGAGAGAGAGAGAGAGAAAGCTCGGTTTTGCAATGGCATAAAATTGAAGTTTTCTACTTTTTGCTGTTTTTTTAAATATTAAATCAAGAAAATTTCTTCATTTCTATAGTAAATGAATTTTTAGGAAATTTTTTATTATATGAATAATAATTATTGTTTTACATTGTGATTTATAAAATCTCGTTTCAGCTCACGTTTTCTCTTTAATTTTATTACACATGTGATCGTTTAGATTACTACTAAATTCATCGTTCATCTTGAAAATTCTGATGTACATGGGACTAGAATTTACTAAAGAATGTTAATTTTTATAAAACTAAATTTTAAATTTGATCAAAGAGGAATCTGCTGCAGCACCCTCTATTAACTTATTTTACTAACCTACACAACTAAACGGAATGCTCAATTTTATAGAAAATTAATAAATTTATGCTCTGCTTTAGTTAAATTTAATAATTAAATACTACAATATGATGGCTGATTTTCAAATATCGCGACCTTAGATTAAAACGGGTTGTAACTAATTTACTATTCGTTTCGAGATATTGACTTGCAAAGTTTTGAGATTCGATTTTTTGGCTATTATTTATTTATTGTCATTTAAACCTGGCTTATGTTATAACATGGGGCATAATTAATCAAATTAATGTAGGATTTTTAAAATTAATTGCGTATTTACCCTGAAGTTTGTAAAATAAAATTTCAGTTAGAAAGTTTGTTAAGTAAAAAAAAAATATTATGATTATAACTAACCACATATGAGTAGAACTCAGTTTTATAATTTTTATTTAAATTCAAAATCACATTATTTCATATATTGCTTAAAAATTCAACTTTATAAAAAATAAATATTTTAGATAAAATATAATTATGTTTTATATAATAATATTTTATTTAAAAATAACAAAAACCATAAATTATTTTTATTGTTTTAAATAACAAAAATCAGTCTTCTTAGTTTTCGTTCCTCTCTTATAAGTGTCTAGTAAGGCTTCGTTTACTGGATTGGCTTTAATGTTGCTGGATGCTAGTTATTTTAAATGTTAAGCTTTGGTATCGGATATCTGCCGATCACTACAAATAATATTCCTAGGTTCATTTAAAACTAGAGTTGAATTTAGTGGAGTTTAGTTTTTCCGGACTTTTTTGATTGAATGTTTCAAATTAGCCTCAATATACCTTTCAGTGTCGTAACTGCGGCTTAATTATTTGGTTTGTATAATTTGGGTAAATTTTGTACCAATTTGAAATTCAGCAATTTAAAACAAGACTTGAAATTTTTTGTCTCCAGGATGCATTTGAATAAGCGTATAAGAACGACGACGATTAGTGATTTTCAGAAGTGTAACACTCCAATGGGCGAGAAAAATTAATTATTGGGCCTCACTTTATCTGATTCGCTGTGGGCATGATCCACTTCTTGTATCGCTCCTGGTAATGAAACGCATTTCAATGGACTCAAGATTCGGATGTTGAGCCATAAAGTATTTAATGGCGTTTGCCATAAATTAATTTTTGTTTTGGAGAACGCATGAATCACTACAAGTGACTATTCTTGTAAAATCGATACTTTCAAATATTCTTTTCAATATTTTGATGAAAGCAGAAGCAATATCGTTGTCTGATCAACCACCGGTATATTCACTCTAAACTGCACAATAGAGGGTGTCCCAATAGGAAGTTCAGGTTTAAAAATTTAATTAAACAAAAACGGCTCAATAAATTTCCAAATTTAGTTTTGAAAGTACAATCCTCCTGGTTATTTATGAGAAATGATACTTCATTCGGTCGGATCAATTTCTGAGCACATTTTGGATTGTGAGCGGATCTATTTCGGCAATGGTTGCTTCATTATTGTCCTTCAGATGCTCAATTGTTTGTGGATTGTCTGAATAAAAACACAAAGGTTTCAAATCACAGCTCGTTGCTGGCCAATTCACGTCACTATTTCGACTAATAATACGGCCATCAAATTTTTGACGCAGTTTCGCTATTGTAACGCCTGATATGTGGCATGTCGCACATCTTGTTGGAACTAAAGGTCGACCAAACCAATATCTTTAAGATATGGCCACAAAAAAGATGTTAACATGTGGCGATAGTTGATTTCGTTGACCGTAACGGTCGCGCCGGCCTCATTTTCGAAGAAATACGGCCAAATAATGCCGCCACGCCATAAGCCGCACCACACAGTAACACGCAATGGATGCATTGGCTTCTTCATATATCCTTGTGGATTTTCCGATCCCCAAATATGACCCACCTAGATGGAAATGCGCCTCGTCCGAAAAGATGATTTTCTGAGCAAAATCCTCATTAAAGCTATAATCGAAGCAGATGGTCACGGGGCTTCAATTGCTGAACCAATTGTACTTTATATAGGGTTACAAGCCATGATTTTTCGGCTGAACGAACACGATGAGCACGAGTACCCGTTGGATTGTCGATTAGGTAGCCCGTATTACGCACTTTAGGCACAAACTTCTTGATACCATTGGGTGTGAGTCCCGTATTTTGACTAAATTTTGTTCGACATTTTCTTGCGATTTCGAATCAATTGTCTTTGTTATGGAAGTAAATTTCCAACATTTCCCACTTTTGTTGAAGCGTTAAGCGACTCATTTCGACAACTAGAAATAATATACGGAGTTTCTGTCAAAGAAAGAATGTCATTAGTGTTGCCAGAGACAAAACAACCAATATGTCAAAACTAAACCGGTTATTGTGACACCCTTTATACGG
The DNA here is from genome assembly GCA_932526605.1 of Nephrotoma flavescens. Classification (NCBI taxonomy): domain Eukaryota; kingdom Metazoa; phylum Arthropoda; class Insecta; order Diptera; family Tipulidae; genus Nephrotoma; species Nephrotoma flavescens. Next base: position 114,401,148 of record OW052220.1, on the reverse strand, counting down.
ATTTTGAAGTTGAAAGATGCGCCATCAAATTATACATACATATTAAATTTAGAGTGATAAAAAATTTCTCCAATTTCTGCTTTGGGGCAAGTGATGACATTTTCAAAATCGAAACATATGATTGGTGTGTTGCTTTTTTATCCAGGTCCTTTAGCGTATGCATTGCGTTTTTTAAATGATTGCGCTGAATGTATAATTCTTCGATTAGTTGATCCTCGATCCGATTTTGGTTTGTGAAAGTCAATGTTGAATTGCGTATTGAACAAGTACCGATAGTAGCTCTCCTTTATTGTAAGGGTATTATTTTCAGCACAGATCGTACAGTAAAGATCGTACATATATTTAAGATCTATTTAAATTCGCTTCTAAATACGTTTTGCTTGTCTTTATCCGGCAATAATGTGATTCGAAGGCTGGAAACGACTTAATATGGTTTAAGATACTAACGCTCAATTCATCTGATACCTTTTTAGTGGTAAAGTAAGGTGGTAAAGAAGTATTTGATTGTGTACAGCTTGCCGTGGTCTGATTTTTTAAATCCTTTCAGTCGTTGAGGCCATAATTACTCGGCTGATCCATTTTTCAGTCGGGTAAATACAACATTAGTGGCCGTATCCAACAAACACTTCTGTGGCTTGGGAATTTTCGTTTCGTATAGTTCACAACCCATTTAGCCCCATTTATTACAATCTTTTTCGGGTTTCACTATAAAATAATAAACTAATTACAATTTGAGCTAAATCACAAAGAGCAAAAAAAATATTCTACTTACCACACGGATTTCAAAATCAGCCTTATTCCTCAATTTTAAATAAGAATCGTACGAATCTGATTCAATTCCAATATGAATTTTGCATTTTCGTTTTCGTACCGTATTCAGTAATAGGGGGGCAGGCCTAACTGTTGCAGTTGTGCTGAGATTTTGAGTGAGATCTTGAAATGTTATTTTCAGAAATCACTTCGAATTCGCCACATAACTTCTCTAAACAATTGTCGTGCTCAACGGCATTTAATGTTGCTTCATCGTTAGAGTTAATTCTAATTTTTGCTAGCCACTATCAGAACATTCTATTATTATTATCGATTTATGAAACGACCTAATAAGTTGCGAAACCTCAGTCATTACTTACACTTTTATTAAGTAAAGTTAATATCGGTTACTTCAGGACCAGCAGTGTAAGTAAAAAACAAATAAATAATTCTGAGTATTAACAAAATATTTATGTTTGTAAATATTAATGTCACTCGAACTAAAATACATATTATATATATAATATTTAAATAAATACCAAAAAAAATGATTATTCTATGTGCACGAACTACCACAAGCCAGATAAAATTTTCCCGCTAAAATATTTGACGTTTACTTAACTGTACAAAGAAATTTAGGATACAATGGTTGTAGGTGTACGAATGAAGTTCTATGTATAATATTTTTTCATATACTGATTAACTAAGTTTTAATTGATACTTTTTGCAGGTACAACTCTGTTTGATGAATTAGATTAAAACTTTCGTTGCATTACATCTTTGTTTCATAGTTATTTTGAAAATGGAAAGAGACAGACTAATTTAGATGTAAGAATGCATCGTAACCTCATTTTTTGAATTTTTTTTTGGTTTCAACCTTTTTAATCTAGGGACGCGATATGTATTTTTTGAATATTTTTTTAAAAATATAAAACTAAAATTTAGATGATTTGTTTAATTTTTTATTCATAAATTTATCTTCAAAAATTGTTCAATTAATAAAAAGGTAAATAATACCTTTCCATGACTAGATCATTATAGTCCGCCACTTCTTCAGGAGCTTTTTAAAAACTCGGTATAACGAACTAATTGGTGGATTTTGTGTAATGTTGCTTTCAGTGCTGTTGGACTGAGATGCTACAAACAGAGACCCATAAAGATCTCAAACTAGAATTTGATCCTAGTTTTCAAACCGATGATCTGAAGTAATACTGAATATCGTCTAGACAGATACAATAACAATTTTAGATCAAAAATATTTTTTTTACCTATTCGTTCAACTACCACCCCTAAGGAGTACCACCATTTCAAATCCATATTTTTTGTTAGACCATGTTTTTTTTATTTTTTGCTAATATTAATTGTGCGACACTGGGGCCGATAGTAACAAATTTTTCCTTGTAAATTTTATTTATTCATATATAATGTTACATGCCTCGTCCTCATTGGTTTATCCAAAATTTTATGTGGATCGATTATGCCTTGCGCTTGCTTTAAAGCTAATTCAACAATTTTACCTTTTTGAGCCTTCTTATTATTTCTCGGTGGTCAAGCAGATGCTGCATAGTAATACTTGAAAAGGCTTAAGAATTCTCAGCCCAGAGTCTTATTTCGGCAAAGTTTGAGTGGAAGATGGACTATGACCCTCCCATGCAGTGCGCGGGTTTGAAACTTATCAAAATGCCCCCCAAACAGCTTTTCATCGTTGGTTAAAGGATTGGCTGATGCTACCGCTGCAGTTTCCCAAAATCGTTGCAAAGATTGGTTGATATCGATCTCTGATACCAGACTAATGGTTGATGTGCCTTGAACTTGATCTGGATACATATTACCGGCAATGGTCCAGCCAAAAATACTATTTTGCGTGATTGGTAATCCTTTGTTCCCGTATATTATCCCGTATATATCTTATCCTGGATTACATCGAAGAAATGGTTGGAACCAATTAAAATATCAATGCTACAGGTCTCATTAAAATGTGGATCCGCAAGTTCTAAGGACTACAGATGGTTCAAAAGATGGACAAAAACTGCGTGATATGAATGCATTGACGAAAATATTCAACTCTGGATTGCACCGGGAATAAATATCCATGCGGATACTTCCTCGGGAAGTTCCAGCTGATAAAGCACCAACTCCAAGAGTTCTAACATTACCTCGTTCTGTAGCTAAACCCAGACGTTTGACACAGGCCAAAGTTATAAAAGAGGCCTCGGATACGGAATCTATTGATATACGACAACAGTGCAACTGTCTTGAATTATTTTTCACAAGGACCAGTGCGGTCGACTTCGATTGATCTCTGGTGTTTTAGGTACGATCGTTTCATAACTATGGGTAAGGTGTTGTTGATACTATGGTTGTCTAATGGTAATTTATTGATAAGCTGCAAATTATTGGTATTGGATGGTATGTTGAATGCTGCAAGGTTTGTAATGGTTGGTGATTTAATTAGAGTTGGGTTGGAGAGTAAAAGTTTTGTTGATCGTTGATTGGTTGGTTGATTGTTGATTGAAGATATATTGTTGATTGATGGAAGGTTGTTCGGATTTACTGACTGAACGACAATATGTGATTGCGATTTTCCTTGGTTTATGGTTTTGAGTCATTCGGCAAATGAAGTAAACTATTGTGACGTTTGGGATCAGCAATATTGTACGGCATGAGTATATCAATTAGCCAATTGTAGCATCTCGAACACTGATTTATAAACTTTCTCCTCTCCGTGATACCAATTTCCTTGAACTTGTCGCACTGGTAAGCAGATGCTGCAAAGTAATACTTGAAAAGTCTTAAGAGTTCTCAGCCCAGAGCCATATTTCGGCAAGGGTACGCAACATCATCTTGAAATTTTTCTACAAAAACGCTGTTTGGATCCCCACTATATACCGGTTCTGTCTCAATCCGAGAGATTTTTATTTTAGGCATACACAAAGAAAACCCGATTTATAGCTTGGAAATGCTTAGGAGTTCTCAGGCCGTACTTAGACTAGTTGCAATAAACTGACCATCTTGAGTTTTCTGCTCGAAAATCCTTAGGAGTTCTCAGCCCATAGCCATATTTCAGCAAATTGTAGAATACCGATCATCTTTAGTTTTTTACAAAACTAGGCTGTTGGAATGCCTATTAGTGAACTGTATAGTCTCAATCGATATTTCACTTAAAAATATTTAGGAGTTCTCAGCCCAGTACCGCATTTCGACAAGTTGCAGTTAACTGATCATCTTGAGTTTTCTTCGTTAGTCTGCCGATTCCAAAACAATATAGCCTCAATCCGAAAGATCTTTAGTTTCGGCACACGTGAAGAAAATCTGATTTAATGCTCGAAAATGCTTAGGAGTTTTCAGCCCGGAGCCATATTTCGACAAGTTGGAGCAAACCGATCAGCTTGAATTTTCACCACAAATAAACTGTTTGTGATTTCAAAACTGTATAGCCTGAATCTGAGAGGAGTTCTCAGCCAAGAGCCATATTTCCGCACGTTTCGACGTTTGGATGAATATGAACCCTATCTGCACTTCCTTGCAGCTTTGCTTACATCGTTAGCGACTGATTACGTACCATGAAACATTAACTGTAGCATTTAGTATACTTTGTTTTGGAATCTTTGTATGTTGTTTATATTACTAGGTTTAGTACAACCCCACTGCAGAATACCATACGGCCTTTAATACCTGCTAATACAACATCAGTTTGTTTTGTGTTGATATTTGGGAGTTCTTTCCCAACAGCTATTTTATTTTTCTGTGTTTGGTATAAATGGGACATTATGTAGTAGGGATTTATTTCTTTTATTGCTTCGATCACTTCTGCAAGAGAGGTCAGTGTGACTTCTTGATCTTTAGATTGTTCTATTTTTTCTATCTGTTTGCTCTCAATAAGCTGAAATAAACCCTCGAGATTTATTTGGAATCTGAGTCATTAAACTTTTAGTCGTTATTTTGAGATTTTGTCCATTTTTTATATTCTTTATTTCTCTCCTTATTCGCTGGGTCAAATTATTCAACCCATTTTAGCCGTGGGTACCCCCTTATGTCGTATTGCTGATGTATCGATGTTTTGCAACTAGATTTCTAATTTATTTTGGTTAATTACTGCTATTTAGTATCCCTTTCATGCTGATTGTTGTATATGCATATGATGAACTTTTCATCTTCTTAATCCATTTTCCTTCTTTCTAAAACGTACACTAATCTTTATTATATTACTTATTTCTTCTTTGAATAATTTATGTTGTCACTGAGAGTTAGTAGTATGGACGAGTGGTCAGAGCCCGAGTCGAAACCTTCTTAGATGCTAACGTAAGTTTTCGATAAATTCCTAGCTATAAAGAAATCAGGAAAATCGGATGTTGGGTTTTCCAGTAGAATTCCACAATTACATATATTTTGCTACTGCTCCGAAGAGCTTTTTATTACTAGTGGAAACTAGTTTTGATCCCAAATGAATATGTTTTGCATTTAAGTTTTCTTCAACAATGAACGAGGAAGGATGGAAGGTTCTGTTCATAACTTGAGTAACCTCTTTAATTTTTAGATTTTGCAGAAGTTTGGAGGAAAGGTAATATCAACTATAATAGCTACTAAGGCCCATGGCCTTACGGCCAAGTTCTTTATTTTTAATCTATTTCTCTTTTTTTTAATTTAATGGGACGGTCGTTATTCTTGACCAGTATACCTCCCATTCCTGAACATCAAGCGTGCATTCGACACGATACACAGGAACACATAGCACTCTATAAAATGAACTTTCCAAAAAAATTATTCGAACCCATTTAAGATATGTTCGAGATGCGATTAATGGAGTTCAATACAAAGGCATATAAAGTGAATTATACCGTAAAAGCCAATGAATCAGACAAGGCTGCTTACTATCTCCCTACCTTCCCTTACTTGTAGTATATTAGATAGTGTCATAAGAAAATTAGATTGCACACCCAATGGCAACCAGTAGGGAATAACGAGATCCATATTACGAAGATGGCATATGTCTACTAACAGACTAACACGTTGACATGCAACTGAAAGTTCAGAAGCTATTAGATGCAGTTGGTTGGACTCAAAATAAATATCAGAGTGCAGATTTTACATGTATTATACTGATGAAACAACATAAAAACTTCCAACTCTCAAGTCGCAGTTTTCGAACAAAATTCATATGCAGGAAAACTAAGCAGATGAGGCTAAACAAACCAATATTCACATTGATAAATATCAAACCAAAAGAAATAGGCGAGATAAATGAATTTGGATTCCTTATGGTTGCACACTAGCGAGTTAAAGACATAAAGAAACGAATCAACAAATCCAGAACAACATTCAACATTTTACACAAAGTCTGGAACAAATCTGTCCTATCCTGCAATACAAAAATAAAAATATTCGACAATAAGCTACATATGTTGGTAATTAAATGCCTTAATACAGAGATGGTTCTGGTCTAACAAAAAAGCAAATGTTGAGTCCTTTAGACAAACGAATAAAATAGTCATTGGAACCCTTATCTCCCATTGGATAATAAAGCGCATGTGGTAAAGAATTGACCACTCACAGAAAAAGTCACAGAATGACATAGCAAAATGAACGATGCTAGAAGCGAAACAAATTGGAAAGTCATGGGTGGATGGTAAACCAATAGCACTCTACAGAGTTACATGATTCAGCTTATGCTTCTGAAAATCTAAAATTTTAACCACTTTTTCGTTAAAGAAATCATCTCTTAGATTTGTTGGCCGCCGATTTAGCGGTTGAAGTGCCGGAATAGGCACACACACATGAAGTTCTATATTTCAGAAATGTAGATTCAATAAAATATTTGCAGTATTAAGAGAAAGAAAATTAATATGAAACATTCAGAGTAGAATATTGAAAATGTTTGAACCTTTAGAATATAAATAACATTTTTATGTTTTCTAATCAGATTTTTCAAGAATTATAGCAGATTTCAAAAAAACAGTTCATCCTCTAAAACCAGGTGAACTTTTTTGGAAATTACTAGACGTCATCTTCAAATAATTTCAGAAAGAACGAGAACTTCAAGTTGACAGACAACAGTGGGTAACCTTAATATCGCGACAATAAATCATTAAAATTATATTTGAGTGAATCTCAAAGGTGGTCTGAAATTTCAACAATAAATTTTCACATCCAAATTATAGGTTATACGCTTTGGAATTTCCTAAAACTCAATTTACAACGAAACACAAAATTTCGTACACACCCGATTAAATATCTAATAGGACATTCGACACTTTCGAAAAAACAGCTCATAAAATTAAATAATAAGCATCAGAGAAAAACATAAAACCAAAGATCATAAAAATTTTTACGACACATTTTTATTTTATTTGATACATAAAAAATTAATGTTTCATTGTTGTTAGTCGCAATTGGATTATATTGTGCATGTGTTTACGATATGTGTGTACTCGGATTTTATGTATTTTGCGTAATATATCATTCATAAAACTAAAATTGAGTCTAAAATCGAAATCATTTTCATTTTCATTCATGTCAATTTTGACAGACATATTATCAATTTGTAGAACAATAAATTTTATCATCAACATAAAAAATAACCGACCTCATCCAACCAAATTCGTATAAAAACGAAAGTGTGTTTAAGTGTTTTGGTTAATGATTACAATCAAAGTGGCAATCATCACTTAAATATTTGAACTTTATTAAATTTTCTCAAACACTAACCTTAAAGAAGTCTCTCATTCTCTCCTTGTAGATATATATAAAGTAAGTGTTGGTGTTATATCCTATTTTCCACTTTCATTGATAACCAAAACATGAAAGAAACAAGAACTAAAAAAGGAAAAATTGTAATTTTTTTCTACTGTGTAATATTAATAATCGTAATAATAAAAATAAAAATAATAATAACAATACTAGTTAAGTTAAATAAGAATTTTCTTTTTTATTTTATTTTAAGGGGAAAATCTTTTTAATAGGAAGCAAGACGAAAATTGCACTTAACCCAGATATCAGAATTATATGTGAAGCACCATATAACCAAGAGCAAGACAGAAATATATAGGAGTATTCTTTATTTTTATGTTTATGATGAAACATAAACATAAAATTGATTGACAAAATTTTGACATTGAAATGTTGATGTCTAGAACATGTCTAGTCGTCATTTGAACGTATTGCTATTACATTTTATGTAGCACAAAAGTAACTTTGATTTTATTTTTATGACTTTTTGTTATGTTTTATAACATAATGCTGGTGTAATTCATATTATTTTTATGTTTTATAGCATTTTTGATGGATTAAAGTTAACCAACATAAAATACTGTAAATAAAATTAGGAAGAAATCATAAAAAAAGGATTTTTTGTTGGTTGTTAATGTTTTTTTTTTTTTGTTATAAAAATTCAAGTGTTGATGATCGTTAAATTTAACAGCAGAGGTTTTTATTTCAATTAAATTGTATTTTATGATTTAACTTTTATGTTGTCTAATTTAATGAGGTATTAATTGGGTGCCCATTAAATTTAATACATCATAAAATAATATACAAATCTTGTTGATAAAATTACAAGTTGAATTTTAAATTTACATTTAAACCGACAACTCATCCACTTGTGGATTGATTTTGATATAACCGCTGAAATTAAAATATTTTTAGTATTATGTGCTATAAATTTTTTATAGCACACCAAATTCTTGTGGCCCGGTAGTTTATATGTGAGAATTTCATTTTCATACTATTTATTTAATTGATGCGTGATGTCGCGACAGAAAATCCAATAAAAAATGACCTTCGTGAATTTTAAAGAAATTATTTACCGTATTGACAAATTAAAATGATTATTTCGCGTGTCTTGAAAGATTTAAACTATAACTCGACCGCCTCAAAAAAATTTAATTTAAGAATGTTATAAGTCTCATCGTATAAGAAGATGAATAACTCTAAGCAATTAACAAAACTCATTTTAAGATAAAAAAAAATTCTGGATAATATATTTTAAAATTAATCGATTAAAACGCTCAATGGTAAGACTAATTGTGAGAGAGTCACAAACGATCGTATTTAAGTCCATGAACCTCATAATCCAGGCATAGTCCAGGCTGCTTAAAAATATAGCTATGCTGTTGCATCATCTGGTTCAACAAAGGATAATCAATATTAACAGTAAGTGAAGTACTCCTCAGCTAGCCCGTGCCCCATCGATGCAATTAATTGATAATCGGGCGGAGTCAATTGACTTAGACTTAAGTCTAAGCGCTTCTAACGTTTCCATGACCGGTTTTGCCTTGTTCGATTGTGCATATCATGCAAAATCACTTTGTGTTGCCTTTTACCATATTCTAGTCGTTTTTCAAGCAAAACTCGATTCAAAAAGATCATTTGCTGTAGGTAGCGTTCAGTATTTACGGTAACACTAGGTTTTAGCAGCTCAAAATGAATCAAACTCTTCTGATCCAACCAAATAAAGAACATTGTTTTCCGTTCGAAGCAATTTGGCCATGCAGTCGATGTCGATGGTTGTTTTGGAAAAACCCAAGACATTTTGCGCTTTCTATTCTCAAAATAGATCCATTTTTCATTACCAGTCACAATTCGATGGAGAAATGATTTTCTATTGTATCTGGCGGGCAACATTTCGCAAGTAGTTTTTCTATTTTCCTGTTGCCTTTCATTCAATTTATGCGGCACCCATTTTCCCAGCGTTTGCGGATCTTTCCCATGGCTTTTCAACGCATGGAAACGGCTTTTCGTGACACATTCAATTGAGCCGCGAGTTCCTTTTGCATTTGAGCGTCATTTTCATCCAACAATGCTTGCAATTCACTGTCTTCAAATTTTTTTGGTAGTCTTCCAGGTTCTTTGTTCATCACGCCAAAATCACCACTTTTGAATTTTATTAAACCACATAGCATTGTGATTTACCAAGAGCATATGCTCAACGGAATCTTTGACAAGCATTCGATATGATTCTGCCGTATTTTTCTTTAAAAGTTTACAAAAAATCAATGATGTTCGCAAAACGTCATATGCAGGCGCAACACTTAATACATTTTTTTAATTTTTTTTATTTATAATTTATATTACAACTCTTATCTTTCTTAAATAAATATTAACATTTGACGGGCAGTACCTCAATGGTTACTTCCGTTTGAATTTACATAATTTATTATTTGTTTAAGAATTTGTTCGGCTTTTCGGACAAAATATTATTTTAATGGACACCCATACGATGTTTACGACTATTTTAGTCGCAGAAACAAAGAGGCCATTTATTAACAATATTTCTACCACAAAAGTTGAAAAAATGCGCTCCCCTCCCCCAAACCTATAACCCCAGGGCAAAAGTGTACACAAAGATACACAAACCCTTACAAAAATGAGAAATCTGCCAAGAAGTTACCTAAGGGATTTCTCATTTTTGTAAGGGTTTGTGTATCTTTGTGTACACTTTTGCCATGGGTTTAAAGGTTTGGGGGAGGGGAGCGCATTTTTCTACTTTTGTGGTAGAAATATTGTTAATAAATGGCCTCTTTGTTTCTGCGACTAAAATAGTCGTAAACATCGTATGGGTGTCCATTAAAATAATATTTGGCCGAAAAGCCGAAAAAATTCTTAAACAAATTAAATTCACGGACGATTATAAAACTCTTCATAATTTATTATATTTCTCCGTCCTAATTAAATAGAACTGCCCAAGGTTCCGGCCTCTGAAGTCTTCTTACTGGATTGGTGGTATCCAACAAACTTCGTATGTCTGCATTTTGATGCCGAGATATCCGTTGAATTATTTGCATGATTTTTTATTTCTTCACTGATATATGCAATGTTTAAGTCCCTATGTAGGTTATCACTTCTGATGTACTTTGGTGCGTTGGCAATTCCACTCAGCACTTTGTTTTGAAAACATTGTATCATTTGTGTATTTGTTTTCTTGGTTGAAAGAAAGTTGAATACCAGAGGTCCATACTGGGGTTTAAGTATTTACCAATATAATAGCAATTTATTGTGTATTGTAAGACCAGTATTTTTCTAGTTCAGACTACTCTTCGTTATATTTTACAAGGAAATAAAGCCGATCTGCGAAGTACGATTTAAGATTTTGATAGAACTGATTAGGTCGATTTCGATGCAATTTAAATTCAAGTCCTTGGTTCTTTGAACTTGTCCGTTATTCTGTGAACTTGTTCTATCGTACAGTAATTTTCCCTAAATGAAATTTCGTTCTTCTATTATTGGTTTAAGCCTCTTGAGCAGTAATGTTTCAAATGATTTTGAAATGACCGGAAGTACTGAAATCGGCCGGTACGACTTTTTGCCGTTTGCTGGTTTGCCTGGTTTAGGAATCACAATTACTTCAGCAACCTTACATTGCCGTGGAACATATTTTAATGTGAAGGCAGCATTGATTATTTGACCCAGTTTTCGTAATCCCTTCTCGGGAATGGCTTCTACGACTTGGCCAGACCAGTAATTATATCATAACCTTGCTTTTTTCGCATTTAAATTGTACTTGATCTCCTCTTTCAACACCTGTAAGGTTACAGATTGTGACCATAATATGTCATCGATTTGGCTAATTTTTGTTATGTTTTCATTTGCAGTTTGCCTGGGTAACGGTGGAAAGGTTTCTTCCAAGTGAGCCGCAAACAAAGTAGCTTTCTGCTCGTCACTTTTGGTCCAGGTTCCTTTCTCATTTTTAATAGACGGCACATGTATGTTGGTCCTTTTCAATCCCTTTCTTGCTTTCCAAAGAGAGTGATCAGTGTCTTTATGTTCGATGAGACCACTTAAGGACTTGTTAATAGTTTTGTTCTTAATTTCTTTTATAAGTTGTTTCAGTTTATTGCACAGATATAATTGAGGATTTTTTTCTTTTCCGGGGCGCGTGTCCTTTGCCAGGTCTTTTGTGCCTTCAGTTTCTCTCTGACTAATTCACTGACTTCTAGAGGGTAATTTTGATTCCTATAAACGGGGTTCGATATGATTAGTATGTATGTTGGTGACAAATGTCAAAAGAAAACAATGGCAACGATGACGTGGTTTGTCGAATGGTACATTAACAGGTGGCGCCGTTTATTGGTAAATTCCGGTTTCATATGTACACACCTGGTAATTATTATACCTTATTTAAAAGAGAATGTTATCAGCTTTTTATTGAAATCAGTAAAATCCGAGTCAGAAAAAATACAAATACTAATTTCTCAAGATATTGAAGTTTCTTAAATACCTTTGTACCTTTGCTGTGTTAGAAGGCACATCTTTAAATATCTATAACCTGATTAGGGGGCCTAACGTGCGAAGTGATAGAAGTAACCTCACCTCCGGTTTGATCAAAAAATCCAAATATACTATTCGTGCCAGCTACTTTAAGGAAACCCAGTATAGCATATTTTGATTAGTTATTGTTACTAATGCTAGGTGGACTATCAATATGTAGTTGGATGTAGAATTGGGAGTCACCATTTAAAACATTATAATTTTTTAACTTTAGTGGTTGTTTAAATTTTAGACGGTGTTTGTACCTGGCTGAGGAATTAATTATTAATAATTGGTTAACTTCAGGGCTATTTTCAGGGCTTATTAGAAAGTTAATTTAGTTTTGGAATCACAGATAACAGAGGAACTTATTTAAAATTTAAACTGTGGTATATTTGTTATACTGTATCTGATTCTCATTTTTTGTTTTGAAAGAAATTGTTACTACATATTAATGATCTAAGCAGTCATGAGGATAATAGTGATTTCGTTAGATGAATGAATGAATTATTACTTTCGATTTCTTATAGGTTTTATAATTATGACTATTGTTGTAATTGAAATCAATATTGTGCACTTTTATCACAAGATTTAATTTAAAAATTAAATAAAATGTGAGAATATCGTTTTTATTTATGTGATAATATTGCTATTTATTTTTTATTTAGTACTTTAATTTTTAGTATTTTTGAGAGTTCTCTCGGATTTCGTGAATATCGTTGTACTGCATTCCATCGTTCAATAATTTTGGGCTGTTTCTGGGTTGATGAATTTTATACTTCTCTATTCAATTATCTTTTCACCTTCTTTCATTCTGTGTAGGATTTCTCAATCGCTGGCATATCCTGTGTATGTGTGCTGTTGATGATTCTGGTGGTCTGCGTATTTGGACTGTGTTGTGGGTTTTCCCCCTGTGTTATGGGTTTTGTTACAAAAATTGTTCACAGTTTAGAAGTAAAATATTGAAAAAATTGGTTTGCACGTTTTAAAAAAACGATAAACTTTGAATCCTAACCATAGAAAAACTAAACATTTTATTTGGATAATCATGTATTAATCCTCAATCATACATTTTACTTCATCCTAAAGAACAAATTAGGTCAATTGGTAAGTTTTCACATCTTTTCACATCTTTTTTCACAATTTGAGTACCATATACAGCCTTAACCATTCTATCATTTCTAGCTTGATAGTTAAGGCTGGATAAAATATATGCATAGATTTTTTTAATTTGTATTTATGCTTGCACGTTCTTGTATTGAATAGTACAGCTCACGAAATAGTAGTCTATAAATAAATCCACATGCTCAAAAAATACATAGCGAAGAATACATATCTTTCGGTACTCACTAATGCTAGACCTCGATGTACATACATTCAACTTTATATATTTCGTACATTTATAAACCATTTTGCTGTTCGTAATTCATCGCTGGTTGCCTGCCATTGGTTAAAAGCAATTTAATTTCAATTAACCAATTTATTTTTTATTCACAAGTACCCTTCGTCACCACATTTTACTAAATGGTAACCTACATATCATATACGAAACCAAAATTTAACATGCCACAATAAATTTCTATCAAATATTTCACCTTTGTTAGGTGCCAAATACAACACAAAATATTTATCTAAAAATCTAAAATTATACACTCAAAATACAAAATTTAAATTAACTTGTTAAATTTATCGTTTGTCATAAAAAAATACATACCAGAAAAATAAAATTTATGACTCATAAGACATCATAAAACATATTTTTATGATTTTAAAGTTATTTTTAATATGATTTTAAGACGAGAAAGCCTCTAACAAATCATTAAAAGCAACGAAAACATCCTAATAAAAATGCTATAAAAAATTTTTATTATCGGCTATATACAGTTAAAAACGAATTTAAATTATGACTAATTAAAATAATTATTAATTTTAATTACATTTGTCTATGTATGTCGACTACTGTTATTGTTAATACATATACTTTATATTCTGGGTTTTGTTAATATTATTATAAATTTTATTACATTTTTTAATGATTTGTTTTGAAATATAAATTAATTTTATTATTATACTTTTTTACAACTGATTCAGATTTTTAATATATTAGCACATTTTTAATGGTTAATAACCTCTTTTGGTTTATATAGGGTGAGACTGGCAATGCCAGTTTTATTTTATTTATTATTTGAAATCACGTAGAAAATGTACTAAAAATTTGTCAAAATTTTCCACGGGATGGCAAAAAGTTTAAAAAATTTAGGATCTGTACTATATTTTAGCCTGCCTATACGGAATGAGCCGTTAGTATTTAAGAAATGTTCAAATCGAAATTTATTGCCAATTAAAATTCCAATTAGCTTTATTTTCGATCAATTAATTTCACGGTAACCGCTTTTTGGTTTTATTCAAGCAGGAAATTTAAAATAAAATTTTAATTAACTCTCGAAATTTGACTTTGAATACATTATTTAATTTTATTGCTATTTATATTTGGGATACAACTTTCCCATACTATACTGCTCTCATGAATGGACTCTATTTATCACGATATATGTCGACTTAAATTTGCTCGTTTAGCCCAAATTAAATAAAATACTTTAAAATTACTTATCAAATTTCTCACCAGATATGTTCCATTTCAATCAACAGAATTCATCAGAATTTATTTTGAGACAACTTAATTTTAGAGGCAGTCGATTGCCACAATATATGGATATACAAAAAATTGTCATCAGCAGCCTCGCAGATGTGTATGGGCTAGTCAAATTCTATTAAATAATGCCAAGTGAAAATTTTCGGTAGTTTATTGACATTTAATTAAATTTTCATTAAAAATTTTCATTTTAAATTTATTTTTATTAAATCTTTGTAAGTGACTCAACTACTGTAACACCAGTCGATTGTCTTACCAAAACAGGTAAAATGTTGATTATCGCAGTCACTTAAAACAAAAAAATACATATTTTATGTATTTGGTAGTCACTTTAAAATTTCCCAATAGACTCAAAATGACACTTTTTAATTGGTCACAGAACTAATTTTCGTACAACTAGCAAATTTTTTTTTTCACTCGCTAATCGTTAAATTGCGTTTAGACAAAATTACTGTAAGTATTTTGTACTAACCTGCACGACGAAAGTTGAATTCTATAGAAAAACTTTAAAATTGTGCCCCTCTTTAATTTATTTTCATTAGTTAAATACATACTCATTAATATTGGCTGGTTTTCGAACATAGCCCAAGTTTCCCCTTTAAATAAAATCCACCTTTTAATATTACGGCTCTTTTATCAAAAGTCCGGTAGTTTAATGTTTCGCGTTAGAAATTGAGTGTGGTGTATTAAGAAACTCGGGTGTTGGCCACAACATACTTATTCCTTCATTTTTTCCCCCTGTGCTGCCAAAAATAATATACAAATAAAAAAACATACACGCTTAATTATCATAAAACCGCGCCATTTTGTTTCTAGCTAAAATTAAATTGGGCACGGGTCGGGCGGACAATATTGTAAACCATTGATATTTTCCACAATAAATAAACATTTGTTCATTTTTGGTTCTTCCTACTCTTTCGCGGTTTGCTTTTTCCGTCCTTACTTTTACACCGTTGTCAGCCAATTCTAGGATGTATGGCCATAGGTCCGATTTTATCACCATCTGCACATTACATAATCTGTGGATGAAAAGTCCGTTTACATCCTGCCGCTGTTGGGATTTGAACCCGGTATCTCCCAATCCAAACGTTAAAGCTTTCACCACTGTGCCATTTGGTTGGTACAATATAATTTTATTTTATTTCGTTAATTAACCACCCAAAAACTATTACTAACTTACCGATGTTATGAAATTCGAAATTTTTTTCTGGATGGCAATTTTTCACTATATTCCTTTCATTTAATTTGTATCAAGAAATTACTACACTTTTTCATTTTAATAAAAATTTATTGCTAATTTGCTCATTTTATTAAATTGCGATGTTTCCTAGCAATTATTCTTATCATGCTAAAAGTCATCAGAAGCAAATGCTATTTGTTGTGGATGATTCGGAAATCAAAGAACAGAGATATAAATAGAGTTTTATATGTACCCCATTTTAATTGAACCGCGCAAGAAATATGCCTTCTTGTATGTAGAAAACCCACATTTCTAGTCATATAATATATTAGGTTGTCCAGTGGCACTGTTCTGGCAATTCCCCGGTAATCGGGAAATGGGGAAAGATTTTATATGTAATTTCATTTCAAATATTTTTTTTTTCTGGGTTACTGAGGTAAAAAGCTAGTGTTAATTTTTTTTTAAACAAAATTAAATTGGGAATAATTTTCCCTACCAATTTAGGTATGGAAAAATTATTCCCAATTTATAAATATTTACATGGAACTTTTTTCGTCAGTAGGCCGGAAAAAATATATTTGAACAGAAATTACATATAAAATCTTTCCCCAATTCCTTATTTCCAGGGAATTACCAGACTAGTGACACAGTAAGTTTTTTCATTCGATAAGAGATCTCACTTATTAGGTTCGTAGTTTTGTTTTTCTAAAACGTGGTACTACACACGTGTTAAGGTTCATGTAGATCTGTCAACTCGTTCGTATATTGCAGCTGTTCAAAGTTGACGTGTCATAGTATTTTTTTCAGAATGGAAACTTTTAATATCGTGCAGTGATAAAATTCTTATTTTTGGAAGGTGTAGCACCAAAACAAATTAATGAACCATTGTTAAGAGTGTATAAGACTCTTCACCTTCAATTAAAACAGTAGAATTTTATCACTGCACGATAAAAAAATTTTCCATTGTAAAAAAATAGTGTGACTCGTCAACTTTGGACAGTTGTTAATACACAAATGAGTTGATAGATTTACATGAAACTTCACATGTATGTATTCATAAAACAGTAGTACCATTTTTAGACAAATACAACGAGGAACCTAATAGTGCTATCTGTTATTGAACGACAAAAATTACTGAACAACCTAGTAGTACAATGTCATTTTTTCAATATAATTTTTTTTTTTTTTAAGTTTAAAATTAATGTTAAAGAAAATACTTAGGTCAGATCATGTTTAGATACATTTCATCGAAAATATTTATAAACCGGAGGGTAATGATCAGGGGAATGACGGAAGGAATATGACTGAAGGATAACTCCTGGATAAGATAGATAATTGAATTATTGGGGATAATTGAGGTAATTGCGCGGGGGTACTGCCCAGAGAATAGTGTCGGAGGAAATGTCTTTTTACGTGTAAAATATATGTAATCCAAAAATAAAATTAACCTTTAAGATATAAAAAAATTATTTCAATTTAAATTCAATTAAATCTAAAAAATCTAGAATAAACTGGAAAATTTAATTTAAAATAATAAAAGCTTCGGGTAATTTAAAATCGTTTTATTTGCACTTTTAAGAATTTGGAAAGGTTCATCATGTTTGTGAATAATTCGGGATCGGCTTAAAATCCCGAATCACAAAAGACCGAATTATCAAAATCCCGACAAAAAAAATCCCGACTTTTAAAATCCCGACATTCAAAATCCCGACTTTCAAAATTACCACATTTAAAATCCCGACTGTCAAAATCCCGTATTTCAAAATCCCGATTATCAAACACCCGATTTTGCTAAACCCTTAAAAATCCCGACAAAAGTCGGGATTTTTTAAAAATATTAAATTTTGTTTTTTTATAGCTAAAAAATCAAAATTTAATATTTAATATTTTTTATACGGGTTGGTATCGGTACACCAAAAATCTAAATTACAAAAAAAAATCCCGAAAAAAATACTGAAAAATAAATCCCGAAAATTCTAAATCCAGAACATTTTTATTCTAAAAATTAAAATCCCGAAAAATAAAATACTGAAAAAACCCGAAAAAATACTGCAAAATAATGTAATCAGTTGTTTTCAACCGCGCGGTTGAAAACAGATGATTACATTATTTTTTAGTTTTTGTTCGAGATGACGTATACTATGCATGGCTGGCAAGAGGCATGTAGGCCTATACAGCCTAATAAGTATCCTAGGGGTTTTAACAAAAAATTATAAAAACAAAAACCGAACAAATTATTGCAGGACAACATAATATTTTAAAAAATAGGTACTTAGGGATCGCCATAAATATTAAATTATATTAACAATAAGGAATTAATTTAATAAACTATACGCGTAATTATGTTCACACACAAACTAGGAATGTGTGCGTGTCCATATATTTACGTGTATACTGTATATATCAACATATGTACATGCATAAAGATGAATTACTCAGAACTTACCTGAGTAATTCTTCTTTATGAAGCACCTAACTATTATAAAAAATTTATAAATTTTATCAGCGTTTTGTGTTTTACTTTTATGAATTTCAAGATTTTGATTTTCAGTATATTTTTGTCGATATTTTGTGAAATTTTTATTTCAGTATTTTGAGTTATTTCTGTTTTCGGTGTTTAAAGTTTCTAGTTTTTGATACGATCCCTTTTTATACCTTCCTACTGGGTTGGGCTCATTTTCCCGAATTTCAAAATCCCGAAATCAAAATGCCGACTTTCAAAATTCCGACTTTCAAAATCCCGACTTTCCAAATCCCGGCTTTCAATATCCCACCTTTCAAAATTACCACTTTCCAAATCCCGACTTTCAAAATCCCGATTTTTAAAATCCCGATTTTAAAAAGCCTGATTTTTAAATTTTTTTTATGAATTCGGGCGCCCGCGGGCCGGCATTTTGGAATGCAATAATTGTAGAGGCTAACGGCTTCGATAACTCTCACGGGTACGTGGGAGGTCACTGCGCTCCCCCCGCTTAGCTCTCCGAGAGGCCTTAGATTTGAACTAAGGTAGACGCAGAAGCCGGGATCAGCAAACATGTCGCACTGCCGCACGTAGGAGCGGATTATATAGAATCTATTAATGGGATACCATCGTGTTCCTGAATATTTTATTAACAAAATGATGTTTTTGAATAGATCAAAAGATTGATAGTAGGCTGTTTCTCAAATTAGAAATTGCCAAAAATAAATATCCCCAAAAATATTTCAAATCACCTTTTGTAAATTTTTGATTGTTTGGACGAAAAAAATAATTTCAAAACAAAAAATCCAAAATTTGCATTTAATTTTATATTTATTTAAGACTATTAAATAAAAATATGAAAATGAAATATAAGTCTACGTAATAGTAATATATATTTTATATTTTAAAAAAATATCTTAAGAAAAATTATCTAATGATTTAATTTTTTTGAATCTTCTGAAAATAGGACCAAATGAGTCGGAATCTGCGCGCGCAGATTTCGACTCATTTGGTCCTATTTCCGGTAAATTTTGGGATTTTTAATTCGATATTTTTATTTTTTTGAAATTTTGTATCCGAGCAATTTTTTTTTGGTAAATATATTTTTAGTATTATGGATTTTGAGGTTTTGTTGTTTGGATTATTATGTTCGGGATGGCATTTTGGGATATTTTTTTCGCTAATAAAATTGTTGGTCTTTCGATACCAACCCTCTATTAATAGCACCTATTGTAGTTGGTAGTTATAAAAATATTAAATATTAAATTTTAATTTTTTAGCTATAAAAAAACAACCCGACTTTTGTCGAGATTTTTCAGGTTTCAGCAAAGTCAGAATTTTGAAAATCGGGATTTTGGAAGTTGGGATTTTGAAAGTCGGGATTTTATAAGTAATAATTTTGAAAGTCGGAATTTGGATAGTCGGGATTTTAAAAGTCGGGATTTTTTTTGTCAGGATTTTGATAATTCGGGATTTTGTGATCCGGGATTTTGAGCAGATCTTCTACCTGTTTGCTGATCCCGGCTCCTACGTCCCCTGAAGTTCAAATCTTAAGCCCCTTGGAGGGCTAAGCGGAGGGAGGGGAGGCGCAGTGACTTCCCGCATGTCCGTGAGAGTTATCGAGGCCGTTAGCCTCTACAATTATTACATTTCAAAATGCCGGCCTGCGGGCTCCAGAATGTATAAAAATTTTTGGAAAAATCGTTCTTTTGAAAATCGGGCTTTTAAAAATCGTCATTTTAAAAATTGTGATTTTGAAAGTCGGGATTTTGAAAGTGGTAATTTTGAACACTGACACGTAGTTCTAACAAGATGGTGCTGTGATCACACACGGCTCGCTCGATGATGCAAATTCTGTGAAAAAATTGTCCCAACTGACTATTGTCAAAAGGTAGTGATATAAACTGGCTCCCACAGTCACCTGATTTGACCCCTCTCAATATCTTCCTATATGGAGATACTTGAAAGGAAACTTATACACCAATAAACCAACAACCGCACCTTGATGTTTATTGAGAACATTAGAACAAATAAATTACTAAAATAACACAATAAGTCTGCGAAGTTGTTATGAACAATGTGCTTAACAGAGCTTGGCCTTGCACCACGGCCAAAGGCGGCCACTTCGCCAACATGAATCAATAAAATATAAATTATAAAATTGTATTTCATTTAAAAGATATTTAAAAAAAATTTCGAACTGGAGCATAAAAATCACTCTGTATATGTATCGTTTTATGTATAATAAAATATATGACGCTCTCAGGCTAAATAGTAGATCAACTGAAAAATAGATCTGCTATTAAAACTTATCTATTTCTTTGTGAGCTGAATATTATTTGAAACACTAAATAAAGCTCGTGATAAAACATGTTGATTATTCTGACTATATATATATCTTATCGGTTCTGAGAACAGCATCAAGACTATTGAAACTCTGTAACTTTTACTTTCTCCACAGTTTTACAAATTTAAATTTCACTATATCGCCGAATTCAAAAAAGTGGTTTTTAAATATAACTATGTTTGTATACATGAGATCTGTGTAGATTAGGAGCTTCTATAAAAGCAAAGATTTTGAAAAGTATATAATTTATAATAAAAACGAAAAAGTTATAAATTAAATTTGCAACCGGTCCAGATCAGTTTTCCAACATTGATGTGGAACTGAAAATTTTTGACAAAAACTGTTGTTCAATAAAAATTTGGATTTTAGAATAAAACTTCATAATTAAGTTATTTCCTTTAATTAGGTCATCCGAAAACGAAATTTCCTGAAAATATGTGTACTAGACTGGAAACAACAGCTTTCATATTAGCTCTTTCATTTTTTTGCATGTTAAAAAGTATAGTATTTACTAAAATGGGTAAGAATTTAACGATTCAAATAAATTTAAAGATTCAATTTTCAACAGGGGTTGACCTAGTTGGTTTTTTGAAATTTAAAAAAGAATGATGATTTTTTATTATACTAGACAACTTTAACTATAATTCCGAAAAGATTTCAAGATCATTCTTTGTAAGAAAAATTCGGGTATTGTTGGCACAACATATTCACCCCTTAACTTTTTTCTCTTATTTCTTTTGAGATATTGAGACATCTCTATAATATTATTTTAGTCTATTACCTAACTGTTTACTTAACTTTTACACTTTAACTCAGCAATGTTGTGTTAATAATTAATACACAACACGAAAAACCGCATCTTTCATTAAAGTATGCTCAATTTTGATCTCCAGTGGCTTGCAACAGAGAATCGCACCGAAACGACATTATCTATTGGACTATATTAAATTTAAATTTTGGAGCCACTCATAGGATGAATAAGTTAAATCTCGCTTGTTAATTGTACACCATTCCACCATAAGACAAATAGTTTACAGTAGTATACCATTTACATAATTTCAGCATGTAAATGAGCTAAGCAAGTGTCAAAATAACGGCAACTACTTTCGGGAACTACGGGAAGACTTTCCGGAACTTCTATTGTTAGTCGGATTTTAAATTGAAATTAAACACCAAATATTTAATTACAGAATCAAAGTCAAAAATATTAGTATTCATTTAAAATAATTTCAAAACTAAAGCGGTACCAATGACCACTATAGCAAATTAAAATTATTACTATCAATTCATCAGATGCCGTCGGATATCAAAACACGCATATCAAGTATTTATTGTTCATACATATGGCCAAAGCTGACCAAGACCTAAAACATTTCAAACAATAAAACTACAACAGCTAATCAAACCGATTTTTTTAATGATTCAATGGAATATTTGTTTACGTTTGGATTGTTAATTGAGTTTTCACTCTTAAACATAGAAAATTGCTTCCTAATCTATATTTTTATAAAATTTATTCCCCAGCAAGATAAATCCAATACCACCCTTAAATATTGGAAATCGCTTTATCTTATATTCATAATAATAATAATAATGATTTGATTTCAAATATTTAATAACGTTTATTACTAATGTTGGTATACACCCCGAATTGAGTTGATATCCCCGCAATACAATATTTAAATAATAAAACCATTTATTTTCGCTTATCTAAGCTCCGTGAAACTTAAACGATTTAAGAAAAATATAAATTTATATAAAGTACATAAATATTTTGTGCAATCGTAATATGGTGCATACCAAATATGCCTAAATAAATTTCACTTAAGTGGTGGAAAGGAAAAGGGCATATGAAGGCCGAAGATATCTTCAATTATTATATTATACGAAACAGATTTTTAAAAATTAATTATTATAAAAAACATGACGTAAATATTGTATAATTGCAAACAAAGAACGAAAATTACAAGTTCCATTTGTTGTCTGGAGATCTTATTCTTTCATCTGTAGCTAAATTTATATATACATAATTTCTACAGAACGTGCTACACAATTAAACCAATCACCATTTTTCTTAATATTATCTTTTTTGCTTTCGTCGTACACAAAGAATAATCATGAATCCTCTTTTATTCTTCCCCCATTTGTTAATGGATATTTTTTTCTATATAAGACCATAATGGCTAAATCGCATGGTTCTCATGGTCTTGTGTTGGTATATATTTTTATTCTTTAAATTATGGTTTTAAGGTTTATCGCGCTGTTTACGTTGTTTTCATTTAATTTATTTCTTACTTTAAATTACAATCAAAAAAATATATGTAATAATTTTAAAAATTCATTTGGTTCACCGCGTACATTTAACTCTAAACTAACCAATATAACTCGCTTAGAACGCGGTACATGATTAATTTGATTTGACGGGGCAATAGTGTTCCCGTTTTATTAGAGATAAAAATTAAATTTCCTGTTTCTTGAAAATTTATTAAAGTGTTTTTAATAAAAGACCCCAAAAGTCTATCAACCTTCTAACTTCCTATCTTCATATTATAACACCAGCACCTTTATATAATATTATGGTTGTTTGTTTTTGCTTTCTAAATATGTACGTAACAAGATTAAATTGTAATTTAGATTAATACAATAAAAATCCTGGTAAAAATTATGAAAAAATAAAACTTTAAACCCTTTTTATAGTTGGAAAATCTCTAACTTTTCCACATTCATTTCGTTTTCCAGTTTTATTTTTTTCCCAGTATTTTTACTTGTTTGTTTTTATCTCATCATAAAAGTAATAAAAGGAATAAAATATATAGAAATAAAAACGATAACTGGAATGATAATCTTATAAACTTACTTAATAAAATCGAGAAGGAAAAAATGTTTCGGAGGGATTCCTACATTATTGTGATGTCGCTCGTCTTTTTGTAAAAAAAAGAGTAAAATCAGCTCCTGTATCAGTATGGAATACATTTTAAGTGAATCAAAATTGAATTGATTAAGTTTTTTTTTTTATATTGATTTTAAAGTGAGGTAGATTAGTTTCGGTTTCGCTCGTTTTTTTTTTGGGATATATAGGAACAATTTTTTTAAAAATAACTAGATTTATACATTCGGTGAAATTTAACTGCCAGTACTATTTTATAAATTTAGGGAATAACAATACTATTTTATAAATTTAGGAGAAACAAAGATACTCAGCAATTTAAAGAAGAGGATTGAGGTATATAGATGAGAATTAAATTCCTATTTCAATATAAACAAGGACTATTTAAATCCAGTTCGAATTTAGATAGATAGATATCGAATTTAAAATAGGACAAATTATGTTTTTCAAATTTTTCGTTAATCCAGTTTTTAGAACTATGTGTTTTGCCTATACTTTTTGCAATTCTTTCGTTTCTCTAACATTTGCAACAAATAATTAGGGCTTGCATTACCCGATCAAATTTGAAATACTGGTTTTATATAATTTAAAACAAATTTTCATATCTGTTACATTTGAACTATTTTGTTCGGATATTTTGCAGCAAATGTCTCTGAGTCTATTTTTTAATTCAACCCGAGCAAGCAGGCTTACCCTGGGTAGTGTACACCGAACAAAGGTTGTACTGGGTAAAATTATCCGGTGTGCATAGAGTAATAAATTGTTTTTTTGCACACTCTTCGTACACTGACATTAATTTCAGAGTAAAATTTGAAGAACCGAGTATGCACTGTGTAAGCACAGTTCACAAATAAAAACGCAGTGTACCGAGTAAAATTACCCAGGTTGAATAAAAAAATACGAAGTATTTTTTGACGGCGCACTGCCTGCTCGCGATGAATTAAAAAATAAGCCCTCTATTATAGATCTCCTTCCTGTAACGATATTATTTAGCAATTTATTTGTGGGACATGTTCATTACTTTTGGTCTACTCCCACCGATTTTCAAATAATTATATTCCTTCTTCCAAACCTTCAATATTAATTTTATTACAATATTTTCTTTCATTTTAGAATAATTTCGATTACAATAATTCTTCTTTGAAGAAGTCATTCACTTTCGATTTTAGCGTACAGATCTACAAAAATAAAATTCCACTGGTGGTACAGTTGACGGCACTTCAATCAATGAGCTTGAACTTTTCGACTGTGGTTAAATTCGATGAAGGATTTTACTGAAAATGAAATTTAGCGATATAATTTTGGCCAATTCTTAATTGTAATCGTACAATATAATTTTGATACTAAAACTAATTTTGCAATAATGTTCTGGAATATGGTCATGTTTAGCAGAAGCTTTTCTTTTATTAAACAATTATACCCTCAAATCTGGTATTTTGGACAGGATTACTATATGGATAATATGAATTTTGGATAAAAATTTGAATTTGGCATTTCTGAGTGAAACTTGACCATCTCTCAATTTTTAAACACGAATTTTTGCTCATTCAACAATGGAAAATTCTGTTGTAAAATTTTGAATGACATGCGGAATATTACCATACCAAATGTAACTTTGCATTTCTTAATGAATTTTAATCAAAGTTGGATCTGCCCTGAGAATATCAGCCAGAAATATTTCAGGAAGAAAGCAAAGAAATAAATCATCGAAATAATTTTGGCCAACTATTAGAACGTCATACAAACAGGTTTTTGACTGCAAAACCTTTTGAAAAAAAAAAGTTTTAATCAAATGTGAAATAGTAACTTAGTCTGAATCATTAGCCTAGAAATTTGCATTTTTCAATGAAATAACTTTGGATATGATTAAATTATAAGAACATTAGAAGCATTTAGTAGTCAAGTTATGCTGCTAAGTATTTTTTGTTTCCTCCCTTAATCACCACATCAATAGATCTTGGAATTTTGCGGATTTCGCTCATTAAAATATTCTGAACCGAAGTACAGTGTGAATATCATCAAACAATATCCTTGATTCTCTCTCCAAGCTGAGATACTCGAAACAGTGTCAAAAGTCAACAATGTAACATAAAAAGATCAGTCCACTGACATGCCAGTATGCCAGCATTGCAAGAATTCAATAGATCAATCATTGATGGAA
Source organism: Nephrotoma flavescens (assembly GCA_932526605.1). Lineage (NCBI taxonomy): Eukaryota > Metazoa > Arthropoda > Insecta > Diptera > Tipulidae > Nephrotoma > Nephrotoma flavescens. The sequence continues at coordinate 114,375,468 of OW052220.1, read as the reverse complement.
ATTCAAAATAAGTTTTTCTAAAATGTTTTTCAAAACTGTAAAGAACTTCATATAGGATGTAACGCAGGTGACAATTTGTTTGCACCCAACGCTTCAACTAATCCAAACTTAAGATAAACTATACATTTATCAAAATTTACACGGCATAGTTTTCAATTAATTTTGCTTCAACAATTAACTTTGCATGATTACTTGAACTGCGCAACCATAATTTTATAAACTGAGATTTTCCAATAGTTTCAGGACGTCCAAAATTTTATTTACAAATAATTGATTAAAACAGAATTTTTTTATTAAAATTGAAATCACATACCATAATATACAGTTTTAAAATTACTTCCCAATTTATAAAACACAATATTGGATAATCGGTAACGTTATGATTAGAAAGTAATTTAAGGTTGGTTGAGATGCAAGTTGTTAAATTTGATTTTCCTAAAACTACGCATCTTCATTTGTATTGGTTATTTTAATGAGGCATACTGTGTTTCATTTGAATCGTTTGAGAAATGGTTTGTAATTTTTCATATTCGGGTAATATGAGCCCATATATTAGAATATCTTTTATATCATGCAATTTTTAAAATTCTAGGATAAAAGGCCATTCTAAATCATAAAATGCCAATTTGGAACAGATATTGGAATTTCATTTTCATTGTATTTCTGTATTTTCAGATTTTGACTTCCGGTATTTTGATTTTCGAGATTTACACCCTCATGTGAGTGAAGAAAAACATATATCTTTATTTGAGAGACTAAGATACCCGGGTACCTTACATGGAATTTTTCTGGAAACTAATCTTTTTCAATTTTATTTTGCAATTATGAAATTTATAACGGATTTTGCTAAAACTACATAAATTGAAAACAGTTTTGCATTAGCCGCAACATGTCAGTTTTCGAAAAACATTCTGTAAAAATACGTAAATAATTCAACGTGTCACATCAGTGAAAAAAATGATCGATAGTAATAAAAAAATGTTTGTTTAGTTTTTTTGAAATAATTAAAAATATAAACATAAATTAAATGAAATAAATAAACAGAAATACAAACAATGAAATACATTGACATATAATACAAAACTATAAACTATTGCTTACTATTTCTTTCAAATATAGTGTAAAATGTATAAAGGTACCCGGATACCTTTGTTACTCTAATTCGTATAAATAAACTACTTTTTGCTCTCACGTGCGTCCAAGTTGTAAAAATTCTCATTTTTAAGTATGATCGTCGTTTTAAGTATGATCAATTGAACGAGAAGTTTCATAAAATTAAAACTTTTTAATATAGTTAAAACATACAAAGCTAGCCGTTTAAAAGTGCAAAAGGTAACCGGGTACCTTGTCATTCACATAAGGTTTAAGCTTAAACCTTTTAAAGATACAGTAGTAGTGATGTGATATTTTATACTTTCTGGTTTGGGGTAATAGGGTGATAGCCAGATGTTTAGTTATGAACCAAGATTATGCTTGGTAAGGCCGGGCGATTGGCAAGAACAGAACAACAACTTCATTTCCAACGTGAATTGCTTGGGTTAGTAGAAATTTGCGTAACCGCTTAGGAACATCAAAGAAGAAAAGTAAAAACTCCCTGGAACGAAAACTCCCCGCCTGCATACCAGTATGGCCGATTCAGCAACCGAGAGCTGGCTTTAGGATTCATTGGATCCAGTCATTCATTAGTCCGAAATCAACACGGGTTACAAAACAGTATACTAGACGAAATAATACAAACCGGCAAACAACACACAAATATCGGCCATTGGAGCTATCTAGCATGAGTCAGACAGGAATCGGAAATTGGAAAACATGAATCAAAGCCTTCAGTAAGGTGGAAAAAATAATGGAAAAGTATACACATGAATGGATTAACAACAACAACTAAAGATGCAACAGGAACGAACCTTTTTAGTATAGGAGAATGAATAATTACAGCAGGATGGCTATTGCAAATAAAAAAAATTACAGCAGGATGGCTATTCCAAATAAAAAAATACAATGGTTTACATAAATTCTGTGCTTTTGAGACCACCTACACAGAAGAAGCATTGATGAATGGCGAAACAATTAAACAGGAATTCTACAAGCAAGAAGAGTTTTAGTTACTTACAAGCTACAATTAACATGATATTAATATTTCTAGTACACCCAGAAATAGCATAAAAATTGCTCAAGGAGATTTAACGTTTAGATTGATGAAAAACAGGTGCTTCTGCAAGAAACAAGAATCAAAAGTCATCGACTCTGTAAATCAGTTATTGACAGGAGGCAGCAAATTCCCACACAAGAATTAATACACAAATACACTTGGACATGTATGAACAGATGAAATGGAAGAACCAAAAATCAAACTGATCGAATTAGTGATAACTTAATGTATTTACTACAAGAAATTCCCATCCTCCTTAAAAAGTGCAGCAAAATGAGTGAAGTAAACTGGTTGATGCACACCCTAGTGGAAAAAATCGAATATTTATACCAAAAAAATATACTGAAGAATACAAAAATCAATTAATTTTTGTATAAATGATTAGTTTAAATAGAAAATAGACTTTAAATTGGTTAAAATTTAATATATTTATAGACCAAAATTCTGTTTAAATTATACATCTCAAAAATTATACCAATTTTAATATGAATTTTGTATATAAAAATATTTAAATTTAGTCAAAATTAAACATAAATATACATAAAATATTTTAACCTTAAATTAACTCTTAAATTAAAATTTTAAACTAAATTAAGTATATTTGGGATAAATACTTAATACGGAATTTATATTGTTTAATTATGGTTAAAAATTTTTATTCAAATTTAAATATTAATTTTGTATATAGATGTATTTAAATTTAGTTATAATTAAACATAAATATACATAAAACATTTTAACATAAAATTAACTCTTAAATTCAAATTATAAACTAAATTAAGTATATTTGGGATAAAACTTAATACAGCGGTTTTAAAGTTTAATTATTTACATTTAAATTTTAATTTTGTATATATAAATATTTAAATTTAGTCAGAATTAAACATAAATTTAAAAAAATATTTTAAGCGAATTATTGGATTCGAAAATTGTATTACACATTTTAGAAAAATAATTTTTTTAATCATAACTTTTCATCCCGCACGAGTGACGAAATTTCCGCAAAAGGAAAAATTTTCCACAACCTGGCAGCACTGATGCGCATCAATACTATCGTGCTGAAAAAATATATTTAGTTGTAGTCGTATTTCGCCGTATTTTGTATGTTACTGTGCTGGTGTAGTTTGCAGCAAATAAAATAAACCAAATTAAGTATATTTTAAGTTTAATTGTGTATTTAAATATATTGATTTATATTGTTAGGAATTAAACTTTACATAGTTATTGCTTTGGTGGTGCAGTGGTTCAGGTGTACAGCGCTAAGTGTTATCATCCGGAAAGTCGTCGGTTCGAGTCCAGTCGGAATATAAAATTATAAGCGATTATTATTCTAATTAGGAAAATTCTAGACTTTTATAATAAAAACGGCGTGAAATAAATAATTAATGCTGGGGAATGATGACGTGGCATGTCCGCAAATAAAAACAACTACATGGAAATGATTTATATTATACCATATGCATACATCCGACAGTCACAATAAATGGAATATTTTTATTATATTCTATCTCAAGTAAAATTTTTGTTTAAATTTAAAAATTATACTAAAATTATATTGCCATAACCTACCAAAATTATACAAAAATTATCATTAAATTTCTATGAAATTGTAAGTTTATTTAAAGTATAAAAAATTTCAATTTTTCCACTAGGACAACACTTCCACTCATACTGAATGAAAAATTCAAAATCAAACTAGCAGCAGCATTGAAGCACCCAAAGATTAAAATCATCAGATAAAATTCAACATTGAGAGAATGCGGAATCCTACTAATACACCATAAAGATCAAAAAAACGCTCTAACTCATTTTTCTAAATAAAGCGATCAGAAATGGAACCAAAATAACAGAAAAGCCTTTAAGTTGACTGTTACCAATATGTTTGACTATACGAAAACTACTTAACACCAACTATAATGTTCTTAATAGTACTGTGGATAATGAAATGCGAAAATTACACAACACACCCTAAATGGCCATTCACCGTGGGGTCCAATAAACTGACCCAAAGATAGATCTGGATTACGCGGACGATATATGTCTAGGGTGTCCGTCTTGTCACGAACTATAAAACTACGAATATTCAATGCCTGTGGTAAATTAGTACTGCTGTATGGATGTGAAACACACGCAGAAGATCATTATAGAAGAATCCAGGTATTTGTGAATAAAATACATTAGGAGTCTAATAAAATGCTTCCAGCCAAACACGATCATAATCGAAGAAGTTTTGCGGCGGGCCAGGCAAATTGAATTTGAGTGCGAAATTAAGAACAGAAATTGAGATGGATTGAACACACTAAAGAAACGGACTAATGATATAGAAAGATTGTCATTATGGGATCCGCAAGGGAAGAGGAATAAGAAGACAAGCAAAATTACCTGAAAAAGGACGGTGTTATAGTCAAAGCGAAAGAACTTTGTAAAACATTGGGAGAACTAAAAGCATTAGCCCCAAATAGAGTAATGGTGTAGTCTACTAGACGCCCTATGCTCCTAAATCCGAGGTAAAGAAAACATCAATCAATTAAAGGTGCAATTCAATATCGTCCATACATAATATCGTCGATACTTTGAAAACGGAGAACGTGTCCTATAGCCGTCTAAGTTTGTTCCAATTATATCCCATTAATTTATATCGATGTTACCGAGCTAATTTGTGAGCCTTTAACTGATGTTCATATCCACACTCAATAGCAATGTCATTCGATTTTTTCTTAATCTGCGATTATACTGAAAGAAGCACTTTGATGTTAAAGTCTCCACAAATCATTTGGAATTTGTTCTGATTTATAATTCATTTTCAGTTCTATTGCCCCATGCGAAGTTCAAAAAATTCCATTTCTCATATGAGTATGTTTAAAGAGCCGAGGTGCGAAATAGTATGATTTGAAACTTTAAATATGTTATATAACATTTAAATGATTTTGTTCTATTGGGCCGCCGTGCAGGTTCTCCATAGTTCCATTTATTTTGGCATATTTGACAATCCCAAAAATTTTATGTTCCATTTATTTTGGCACTCAAAGGCAAATTTGGCTGTTTTAAACACCCTAAACGCTCAATTTGGACAAAACCAATATTTTTTCCTATTAGATAGGACAAAGTATATAGCATCTCATTACATACGTCGATTCTCGGAAAAAATTTTAATAATTCACATTTTATTTTGAAACTATTTTTATATAACAATTTATGCTAAAATTCATTCTATCGGGACATTCTGAAAACACATCTTCACATGTTTTGTTATTGTTGCTTTTTATGATATATTTAGGACAAGCTTCACAAACTTGAGGGCAATACTATATGCTCCACCTCAAAGTTGACAGTAATACTTATACATAGTCTAAAGATCTAAAGAGACCTTCTTCGAAATGGCGTGAACCTGATTCGATTTAAAGAACTTTCTGCATCTATTGTGAAACTCAAGTTTTCGTGAAGCAGACATGGCCACTGCAATATAATGTGTTCATTCCATTTTAAATTGTTGCTATAGGAAATGGTATTCGTTGTGACTACTTCGTTAAACTTAACTTGATTACTTTCTTCACCAAACTGATATCTGAGAGACTGTGACATTTGGATTGTGTGTCGTTGAGATGTCCGGTTTAGCCAGTCGTTGAGATTTCCAGTCAAAAAATGAAAGACCAACGTTATGATCTTTCTTTATTTGAGAAATTTTAATCTACTTGATAGCCATCGAATCTGGGCCGCATGCATATCCCAAATCGATTACGAAGGCTCTCGATGTAGTTTATGGCCGAGATTCCATTTGTTTGTGATAAACATTAAGCGGCGTGAAGTGGCTTTCACGAAAGTTTATTTAACTAATTTCAAGATACGTCAGACGATGTTGGTTAATGCATTTCTCAAAAACCTTAGCGACCACTGAAACAATTGACTGTTTCAGAATTGGTTGTGCCATCACACTTTTTCAGGATTTCGGGTATTTACTTATAGGAAAGGAGAATTTTTTTTAGTAGTTATTGGAGCCTTTGCCAAAATTCCTTCACTAATCGAAAAAATGCCGACGGATCCGTCTGAATTTTTGACTCCATTGCCTTTAATTTCCTGAAGACAATTTTCTCCAAGATAATTAATAGGATCCACTTTGGAACCACAATACGGAATATGGGTGTTGGTTGTGAATGGCAGCGCATTTGTCAGACAAACCGTCGAAGAAATTCATGGTTTCTTAATCTGTCTGATTTGGGAATATATAACAATTAATTAAAAAAGAGAGTTTACTTCAGAAACTTAACTAATATTTACAATTTTAAGATATTTTAACATTTATTTTGCTTTGTGCTACTTCTACTAAAGTAAAATTTATTTTATTAAATTTAAATGAAATATTAGAGAATAAAATTTAAAATAAAATTTGCCCCTGCGAATTGATGCATTTGAGTAGCAAACCGTTTAAATTAACATTTGCATTTCGCGCAAAATGTTTAGAAATTCTTCAATCAATGCTATTACCATTTAATTTCGGAGATAGAGCGCATAATTTATTACTGGGTTATTAATCCTTTCCATTGATTGGTACACAAGCCACAAACAATTTAAAGGTTACATCTAAAAGCAAATTTAAGCTTTTTAAGAGCAAAAGCGTAATTCTTAAAATATAACCATATTCAAAAACTTTATTTTAATAATCATATTGTGACTGTCTAGATATTCAAATGCAAACAAAATCATAATTTTTCAAATCTTAAAAATAAAATTCACACAACATTCAAATCGAATAAAAAACAACGGAAAGACAGATTAAAGTGTCTACTTTTAGCTTTTATTTGTTTAACGTTTAAATTGGTACGATAATATTCATTTAGTAAAGTAGTTGTAGTTTCTGATGTAAACGTCTGTATAGAAAGCAACGCAGTCATTGCCAAACGAAAGAAAAATTCACCAAAAAAAAGGAAGCAAAAAGATTTTCCCAGAATAAAAACGAAAAAAAATGTAACGACCAATAAGAAATCGTTCTAAGAAAATTGCGCTTAGAATGTTTTCAATTTTCATACAAATTCAATAGAACGACGATCCATTCTAAATGCGAATAAAAATGAAAATATCCCATTTTCGAAGTTGTTATTAGGGTTTTTTTTCGTATACTACTTTATTTTAACTTCTTACTCATCTCCATGAATTTTTATGGGTATATTTATACTTCTTATGTATACATACTATACACATATATACATAAGCATATCTTATACAGCATTTTTTGCTTTCTTATTTACAAAAAGAATCAAGAAAATGTTAGTAAGCAAACGAGCAAAAAAAAAAAAAACTTTGGAAAAAGTTTCATCTTATATACAGTACGGGGGAGAGCAAAAAATACATTTGAAACTTTCTTTGAGCTTTTTTTCCTCTTCATACTAAAAGGAGGGTATACCACGATAAGAATCACAAAAAGCAAACAAAAAAAAGTTTCCGCTTAGAATATGATTATATTCATGTGTATGTTCAAGGATGGTAGAGTAACATTCTAATGTAAATAAAATTTATTCTTATGAGGACATAAAGTGCCACTGAAATCAATAAAAAGGCCAATTCAACGCTCATGCGCTTTATTTTTATTTTCTTTTATTGCGATAACGTTACACATTAAATGGTTTTTTTTTTTATTTAATTCTGAACGTTATATTTTTGTGTACTTCCAAGCAATTCAAAGTCTTTTCTTCTATATACAAATAAATACACGATACTCCACCTTCATCTTCATTCTCACGCTATAAAAATAAAATCGGGTACATAAATGTTTATAATTTCACTAAAATTATTGTTACGACATTAAAATAGTTTAGTGTAAGATTACGCATTTGGTGTTTTCTTTAAATTGTTGCGGGATTAAGTATAACATTTAAGATTGTACAGTAAATATTGTAACCGCTTTTGTTTATATTTAACCCTAAGTCAACTTAATGGATTGAGAAGGCTGTTGAAAACTACATTCACGATGAAATGCAATTAATTAATTGTGATGAGGAGTTAGAAGTTATTTAAATGTTTCATTATAAATGATCAGTTTTAACTTTAAATATGTGTAAGCTAATATATAGAAAGGATACTCAGAACTTATCAAGTTTTCTGTGGATTGGATTTTAAAAATATAATATAAGCTTTGGATAGGTGGAGTAATCATTAGTTAAAGCTTTTATTGTTTTTATAATTCGCGGTTTTATATTACTGTCAAGAAAAGTTCCATAACGAAAATACTAATTTTCCTCTTGAGAATTGTACAACACTTCAAAGTTTACTACAAACAAATAATGTGGCAGAACTTTATGCCTATTCCACACCCTCAGCGGATTCATTTATTTAAAATTAAAAAGGTTTAATTTCATTTTATGTTTACACGTAACATATTTCTGTATACTAAAACTACAGGAGCCTAGAAAATTAATTTCGCACCGCTGTCAAAATTAAATGTTTGCGTCTTAAAAAACAACGTTATTATCAAATTGTCAGAAATTCACAAATTTTCAGTTATCGTTATTTTCTTACATTTGGTTTATGGGACTGTATTAAGGATCAAACTATGCAATCCTCACAATCGGCTGTGCAGTATGGAAAAGCACACCAAACAGAGCAGCAGTTTGTTTTGTTATGAGTAGCAGCAAAGAGCAGGAAATTGATGTTGCTAGGTGTCGAAGCTAATGATGGCGCGATGGCGCAGCAGATACAACGTCATTCAATATACTTTCTTTAAATTTAATTTTTGCTATTTAAATTATAAAACCATATATTTTATGTAAAAATTCAATTTAAGTGAATAATTTTGGATTTTAATGTGATGTTTTGATCGAAATTGTTGAATTAAATAGCCGTATCGAAAGAATTGGCCTGAACCGAATGCTTAATGAAAATCACGTGTTTATGAATGGATTAATAAAAGCTTAGTTTAGTTGACGAAAAAAGATGTACAAATTTGTTTTAGTTAAAAGTTCCGAGGTTACTATTTGCAAACGGTTAATTCGACCCACATTAAATTATGCTTCTGCATCAACTATCAATTAACAAATCTGAAATAATATTTTAATTAAATTAATTAAATTTTTAACTAATATTTAAATTGTTAAAACTTGCCTTGAAATTTATATTATTTGCATATCCATCATTTACCACATGTTGTACTTGTGCCATTTAGAGATGGATTTTGATAATTTAATAGGTTTGGATGACCAGAATGAAATTTGCCGCTATAGCAGAACACGTTTTGGTACATATGACCTGTGTAAGCCTCATTTTTGTCACTAGAGTGGACAAACATTCTCGATAAATACAAATCTTTATTTTCTCCTGTTGCTACAGATATCCGCAGTAGTTTAAATGTTGGCGATGAGACAACTAAATTTAAATGAGACAACAAGCTATTTGATCAACATATCTAATGTTCCATTCGGATCTGTAAACAATGTCAACGATATACAGGTCATAATTAAAAGTAGTATTTTAGCTCAGCCTGGAAAGATCTTTTATCCTTTGGATAAATTCTCGGTGGAAAAAAATTTGTTCTGCACTCGCAGAACTAGAATACTAAGTTTCTGTAACTCGGTTTCTGTAATGTCAGTGAACGTCAGTCATTAAACTTAGAGAAAATAATCCACACAGCATTAATGACGCTACCGGGGTTGCTCCTTTTAAACAGCCAACCCTACTTCAGTATAGGTAAAGTAAGAAATATGCTTGCATATATCTACAGGCAAACTATTCCCTATTCTCCGGGTAAAGGGGGTTGATCATAAAGATAACTCATCGGAGTAAAGAGCCAAATGATAAAAATTATTGATAATGTTTGAAAGTATTATTTGAATTTGCTTGGCCATTGGACGTGTATTAGGTCAATGTAAGTGGCCAAGGATGCTGTGTACAACTATTCAGAATTTATTATTAATTTCAGATCCAGTAATAAAATTAAATAAAACACAGCTGAATCGAATGATAAACAAAAGAAAAATAACAATGTTGGCCAAGAGCAATTTAAATTCCTGTCAAAAAAGTAACTGGAAATAGTAATTTAAAAAGCCCACTTAAAGGGATTGTAAAATATTTTTCGATGCCAAGTTGGCACAACTGTCTTCTATCTTGACGTGAAAATTGAGCGTTCATCTCAAGTGTGTTTTGCGATTTTTAGAATGAATAAAAATAACGAATAAAAATTTTGATTTGCCCGCTTGACTAGTTCCGAAATACCTGAATTTTCTTCAAAACCTCAATCGCGGATAGGTCGCTGAAGACATGCTACAATGAGTCAGTTCCAATCCCACATTCATAAAACGCATTATATCTCGTAATGAGACATGGGTTTACGAGTTTGACATGCAGACCAGTAAACAAGCATTGGAATGGTGCCTTCCAACTGAGCCTAAATCAAAAAAACCACGTCAAAGTTGATTTAAAGTCAAAGTAATGTTAACGGTTTTCTTTGTATATCGCGGTGTTATGCACTGAGAATTCTTTTCAACAACGTTTTGTTGACCAATACTCGTTATACTTTTTAAACGTAGCAGTAAATCCGTTGCGCCCTTCTCTATTTTACGAAGTAAAATAAAGTATAGTGTATCATGAAAATTTTCACCCTCAAGATTTATGTAAATTTACCATTCGCTTTATTGCCAAAGTCCGAAAAGTTGTTTTCAAATAGATCTCTGGATGTGTGTGTCTGTGTGTGTGTGTGTGTGTTCTCCTGTACAGTTAAAACAAATTGATTGATCTCGGCGAAAAATCATGCTAAATTTTCTTCCATAAATTGGAAGACCACACGCAGAGAAATAATATAGTTGATGCACGATTGCTATACAACCAAACTATTTTTGTTTAAATTATATTATAATTACTGTAAACAATTTTTGGTCACCGACATTATATCATATTCGCCAAATAATTGTGAAGGATAGAAATATAATTGCTCCAACCATATTATTTTTAAAATTCACTTGTTATTATGATTCCTGCTACTATTAATGGTGGTAACACAATTATGATTGTGCTAAATATAATTTTGAATCATTTAAGTTGTTGAGGCAATTATTCTGTGATTATTGAATGATTAATAATTTTTAGTGTATTTATAAAAAATTCGCTATCTTAATGTGTGATTAATTCGTATGCAAACATTAAATATCCAACATTCACTGTGTAGTTTCATGGCTGCAGTAATGTAGTCTGATGCGATTATCGAATGTTTTATAACAAATGTTAATAAAATTTTGAGATGATAGTGAAAAACCAAACTTTTTGGTATTATCACGACGGGAAAAATAAATTCCGGATTTTGTTGTTTAGAGCTACCACAATAATGGTCAATTGGGATGAAAGGGATGGGGTATTTCTTTCAATGCGATATCAATGCGTCATCAATATTATATTTTATGTTTACTGTAATTATAAATATGATTGGTATTGAATCAAAAACATGATTGGTAGAATCATATTCATGATTACAGCAAACATAAAATGATTATTGCAATCATAGTTTGAGTCTCACACATGGTTACAGAAATCATTTTATGTTTGCTGTAATCATTCATATAATTGTACCAATCATATTCAATATATATTAATGATTGTTGCAATCATAATGCCAATCATAATATGATACCTTTTATATATGATTGTAGTAACCATATTTTTTCTCTGCGTGCATCAGTGATGATTGGGCCAAGTTGGTCCACAAGAAGTAGAAAAGTATATCTTAAATGAAAAAAACGACTGTTAACAAAACAATTTAAATTAGATTTGCAACAATATCGTTCCAAAAATTAAACTGCCAGGTCTGAAGAAGTGCCGAATTCCGGTAAGAAAATTTTTTTTTTCATCAAAACTAACTATTTTCGGAAAAAATCAACTAGTGAACAAAATGCTTTTATTGTACCAATTTTAATTGAAATTTATTTTACTTTTTCATTTTAATGGTTAATAGAACAAAAAAGCTCATATGGGTGCTGCAACTTCCAATGGACCAATGCCGGCCAAAAATCACTGGGATCTCTCAATTTATTTAGAAAGTATGAAGTTTCTAAGTATGAAGTTTCATTCCGATCAATCCTTGGATCAATCAATCCGTGTGGAATTTACAAGGGTCCAATTTTTTTAAAAGCCCCAGTTTTTTTCCAAAAATTGCCATTTCCGGTTACATTGTTGCAAATTTAATTAACAATCTTTAATTCAGTGTCGATTTTTTCGACTTTCAAATACTTTGCCAATAAAATACTATAGAAGATACCACTTTTGGTGGGGGAAGACTTCTGCCAAAATATTACTTTAATAATAAGAACAACAGAAGATAGGCTTCAGCGAATCAAAAAAAACATGGACTAAAAGCTTAAAAGAACAGAAAATTCCTAAACGGTTGCTTTAGGTTGAAAATTCCTAAAATTGCTCTACAAAAATCTCATTAACACTTCTTCGAGCTGTTTAATTTTGGACGACGAAACGTACCTAAAAATGGATTTTTCAACCTTGCCTGGTCCATAATTTTATACAGCAAAACCTGGAGAAGTACTGGATGAATCGATCACTGCAATTCGGCAAGAGAAATTTGGAGAAAAGCTGTTGGTCTGGCAGGCGATTTGTCAATGTGGTTTTAAAAGCACCCCGTTTTTCACAAAATCGACAATACATACCGATAACTACATACAAGAATCCTTGTAAAAACGCCTTTTACCACTTGTACGAAAGCATAACAATTTCACATAATTCTAACCAGATCTGGCTTCGGGGCATTACGCGAAAAAAACTTTGGAGTGGTTAGCTGCGAACAATGTGAATTTCTTACGAAAGGAGATGAATCCTTCGAATACTCCAGAGTTGCGCCCAATCGAGAGATTTTGGGCAATTATGAAACGGAATTTGAGAAACGATGGCCGAACTGTCAAATCAGTTAAAGAATTGAAAACAATTTATCAATCTACTCAACGAAAAATGGATAGAAACACCGTAAGAGCCCTTATGGCAAACTATAAAGCAAAAAATCGTGAATTCCAGAGGCATCCTCTTTTGGATTAAATTAAAAATTCTTTTTTGTAAAGCTTTATCAATATGAAATTAAATTAAAATTTAGCTTCAATAATGTTTTATGTAAATAATTCAGTACAGTTGTTTAAGATCCTTACTTTACGCGACAGACCTTATTGTTGGACCGCCCTTTTTAGAAAGTTCATATCTCAAAATCTTCACCGATCGGCAAACTTGTCACTATGATAGTTTAGCAAACCAATGTGTGTGCTTTTCTATTGCCAACCGGATTAAAAATTTTATATACCTCGAACACTTAAAACGACATTCTTGGTAAAGAGATTAGAAGTGATTCTAAGAAATGTCAAATGTCAAAATTATTACCTATCGGCAAACATATAATTATAATATTTTGGGAGACTTATGTATGTACTTTGCTACTGCCAACCCGATTTTAATTCTGAAGTATCTCGAATACCTAAAACGACATTTGTGTGCAGCTCGGCATTTTTTTTCAAAATTCGTATCTTAAAATTTTCACCGACCGGAAATTCCGTTTTTTAAGAGAATATCTTTTTAGGTATACGAGCTTCGTTAGGATTTGAATTGACACTTGTAAAGTACACATAAATGAGTCTACCAAAATATCATAGTGAGAACTTTGCCGATCAGTGAAAATTTTGACATGTAATATTTCTTAGAATCAGAACGTTTTAGAAATGTCGAGCACCACAAGAATGTCGATTTAGGTTAGCACTAGTAGTGCATACTTACGGTGTTGTTTTTAATACTTTACCCTTTCTGCACCATTCAATACAATTGTATATGCAAATTTCAACCTTTACATTCAACCATTAGCAATCAGATTTTTTTATTAAATTACGACCAACTAACATAATTGTGTATGAAAATTGTTGACAATTTTTTTTTTTTTTTTTTTTTTTTTTTAAATAAAAGAAAGTATTAATCAACCAATGGATTTAACGTCCTTTTAAGGTCAATTAATACCCCCTTTTCATTCACGCACACACCCACCCATTCACCTACTCACACAACTACAGTGTACCACCTGCACATTGCAAGCTCCATGTCAACCTGTACATTGACATGGACGGTGGCTCGCCGCTGAGTTCTGCACTCCAACAGAGGGTCTTAACTGTGTTTATTTACTTCACCGATCGTAATCGATGAAGAAAATTCGCTGTTGCATCCTGCCTCTGCTGGGATTCGAACCCAGTACCTCCCGGTCCAAGTGCCGAAGCTTTAACCACTGCACCACTTGTCCGGTTAACCATATAATCCAAAAACGAGAAAAATAATTTATGAGTGTATCAAAAATTGTAGTAGTCCCTCTAGGATTAAAACAGAAACTTTTTAGAGGATTTTGCTAAAAACTATATTGTTGTGATTCAAATAATTGCCATTTTCAAATTTAATTTGCAAATTTTAAGTAGTTGGCCATGGGAGCACGGCAAACAATTGTGTGAGTTGGATTCATAGTACCACCGAATTGCTTAGACTTATTCAAATTCATTCACTAAAAAATAAACAAAAGTAAAATTTTATTAAAAATCACAATTCATGCTGTCATAATTCATTTATGGTGAAATAAAGAATTAAAATAATAAATTAGCTTGAAATTGTTTGACAAATTTATCCATTGAAACTATAGTTTTACATTGTACCAAATTATCTTAAAACAGTTACAGTTGTTCTCGCACATCTTCACTGTCGGTACGTCATCCCACACTGGTCAATGCCCTGATTGTGAGTAACGTCTCCCCAAAGACGGTAGTTTTTCTAATTTATTGTTTTTTGTTACTGGTTCCTGCTGACCTCACAGATTAAAGAATCAGCCACATCCATTTTGTTGTTTTTTTCAACTAGCAAAATTGATGACGAATATACGATCTGCAACATTACAGGAATTGAAAGATGATCTCAAAAATTCTAACGGAAATAACCATTGGGTTAATGCCGGTCAAATGTGAATCTTTTTTTGAGAAAGGTTAACTACTAAATGATTTGTAAATCCCTTGTAATATAAAAAATAAATAATAAACAAAGTAAAAAATAAGCATCCATTTTAACATTAATTAATCTATCCATTTTGCCTTTGATATTCTTAAGGTTCCGCCATTGTTAAAGTCCTTTTTGTTGTTGTTCGCATCGCCGATCGACAGTGCAGTCAGGATTAATGCCGCTGCTGATAATGGATATTTTTGTTCCGAGCTGTTTAGTTTTGGACGACGAAACGTACCTAAAAATGGATTTTTCAACATTGCCTGGTCCACAATTTTATACAGCAAAACCTGGAGAAGTACTGCATTAATCGATCACTGCAATTCGGCAAGAGACATTTGGAGAAAAGCTGTTGGTCCGGCAGGCGATCTGTCAATGTGGTTTTAAAAGCAATCCGTTTTTCACAAAATCGACAATAAATACCGATAACTACATACAAGAATGCCTGTAAAAACGCCTTTTACCACTTGTACGAAAGCATAATAATTCAACATAATTCTGGCCGGATCTGGCTTCGGGGCATTACGCGAAACAAACTTTGGAGTGGTTAGCTGCGAACAATGTGAATTTCTTACGAAAGGAGATGAATCCTTCGAATACTACAGAGTTGCGCCCAATCGAGAGATTTTGTCAATTATGAAACGGAATTTGAGAAACGATGGCCGAACTGTCAAATCAGTTGAAGAATTGAAAACAATTTATCAATCTACTCAACGAAAAATGGACAGAAACACCGTCCAAGCCCTTATGGCAAACTCCAAAGGAAAAAATCGTGAATTCCAGAGGCATCCTCTTTTGGATTAAATTAAATATTTTTTTTTGTAAAGCTTTATCAATATGAAATTAAAATAAAATTTAGCTTCAATAATGTTTAATGTAAATAATTCAGTACAGTTGTTTAAAATCCTTACTTTACGCGACAGACCTTATTGTTTGACCGCTCTTGGAAAGTTCATATCTCAAAATTTTCACCGGTCGGCAAACATGTCACTATGATAGTGGATGCCCGTAAAACTTGAAATCTTTGTCTTGGCATGCAGCTGTATATTTTAGAAAATCCAAGTTTGATTGCAAAATAAATATATTCTGGGACAAGGAATGTATATGAAAATTCTGTAAACCCTCCTGATTTCGCACTCACTGGTTTTTTATGGAGCACCGTGTTGATGGAGCCACATGTTCTGTAGTTCTATATTGATCCAATTCGGCAACAAAAAAGTTTTCGGTCGTCTTCCAAAAGCACTCACCAGTAACTGTTACAGTATTGCCTCTAGGATCCTCAAAGAAATATGGCACAATGATGCTGCTGGTCTAAATGGCGCACACAGTTACTTCACGCGGGTTTAGTAGTCTTTGGTGAATCAGTTGAGGGCTTTCAATTCCCCAATAGAGGATATTCTGCTTACTAACAAAGCAAGCCAAGCCGAACTGTGTTTCGTCGCTCAAAATGATTTTTTGCCAAAAATGGTGGTCGTCTATACCGAGCTGTAAAATCCGAGCATTCCAATCTCGCCGACGATCTTGGTCATTTTCTAGTGGCTCTTATATTAGCTGAATATTTGTTTCGTTTTAACGTTTTAATTTTCCCGTGTATTCACAATTGAACAACTAAAATAATAAACCGGACAAGTGGTGTAGTGGTTAAAGCTTCGTCACTTGGACCGTGAGTTACTATGGGTTCAAATCCCAGCAGAGGCAGGATGCAAAGCAAATTTTCGTCATCGGTTATGATCGAAGATGTTAATAAACACAACTCAGATCTTCTGTTGGTGGTGTGTGCGTGAATGAAAAGAGGGGTATTAATTGACCTTCCAAATCCACTGGAAAATTAATGCTTTCTTCAAATAAACAAAAAAAAAAAAAAGATGTCAACATGTGAACTGACAAATGTCTTCCAAAACCAAATGGCAGCCAAACAAAATCGATGACATGCACAGCATCCTGTATTGTACCCCAGCTCTGACTTGAACAATATTTTTTTTAATTTGATTCTTGTTTTTCAGATAATTCGCACCGTTATTTAACGCAACTTTAATAAAAATTTACATTTTTCTTTATTTTGAAGTAATATATAAACTTCGTATTTCCAAGTAGATGTTTAAAGTCTTTCGTGAAATAGTACTGTTTGTAGGATACAATTCATAAGCATATACTGTGATATAGCAGGAAATTACTTAATGTATGTTATTAATGTATATGAAAAAGCGTATTTGAAAAGCTAACCTATGATAGGCCAATAGTAATTATTAAAAATCTTCATAAAAATGAAACTGAAAAACAGATTTATGTTGATTAAGAAATTTTGGGTACTAATATATCAACTGTTATTCGGGATCCCGGTCTTGCTTTTTAAATATTGATACTTCCCTAAAACTTTGTATTCATAAAATACCAATATCCAATGAAAGTACAATAGAACACATACGGAATACAAAGAATTATATTCCGGAAATAATTGTAACAATCAAAATAACAATTTCAATAATTTTTCCAATAGCAATAAAACAAATTTCCAAAGTACAAAAAGTGAACTTTATAAAATGGTTAAAAGAATTTAAGATCGACATCCTCTGCATAATGTTTTAAAGAAATTGAGAAGAAATTATATAATTTTATTTTAAATCTTTAACGTTGTTGGTACAATTTCATTTCCAACTACCATTATAAGAATAGGTGGCAACATTATTAAGAAAATTTCATGAATTTTCTTTTATTATTATTTTTCTTCTCGAAAGAATCCAAGAAAAGAAAACAGAAACTAATGTTCACAAAAAAAATCCACGAATCGCGTATCACCAATAAATCTTTTAAATTGCTTTCAGAAGCAAAAAATAAAATTTATAAAAATACTTTTACCAAGAATGTATTTTTACACAGATACGAGAGAAAAAAGCATTAGATGATGGAATTTTAGATTTTTTTTTTCCTTTTCGGTGGTGGATGGGGAAAATGAAAACGAATTGAGAATGATCGAAAACATAAGAAAATGTTTTTCCTTTTTTTTTTGTTCGTTTTAAATATATAGAAAAGTGCTACACTCGTGTTCTGTACGTTGCTTCTTTATCTAACAGTCGAAGAAACGTATTTTTATCTTCTTGGCTTAATGTACCAATGAATCCTTGAATTTGAAGAAATATTATGTATTTTTTAATGTTGGTTTTTTTCTGCTATGTATTATGTATATATGTATGTACAGCTCGAAGAAGCACAGTAGTGTAGTAAAAAAACCTTAAGACATTAAATAAAATTTATTTTGGAAATTTAGATTGCATTCGATATTTTCTTCGTTCGTTTTTTGGTTATAAACTAAAGAAAATGGGAAATTTATAAAATATTACTATAATACGTGTTCCAAAATGTAGAAAATGTATTGTTATTATATATTTTTCGAATAATACCCCCAAAAATCTCGGAACAATGGAAGAACACCCAGGACGTATACAATAAAAGCATTTTGTTTTATGATATTTAAATTTATGTGTACGCTAGTGCGCTCTGGTGCTGAAAATGGAAATAATGGAATAATTCTATAAGTATTGATGATCTAGGAATGAAATAATAAACTTAATAATATTTTTTTTTGCATTGAGATCGTTATACAGAACGAATCAATCAGAATTACAAACTTCGTTTATTGTTGCGAACCATCAAATACCTGCAAATTGTTCAAACGCGCAACGCTAGAGTTTATGGGTTACTAATATTATGTAGCATGAATGGCAATATGACAATAATTTAAACAATATAAGTTGATAAAACTAAATTTTTAAAAAGGTTAAACTGTTAAATAATTTAACTAGATCAAGATATTCATATGGTGCGATCGACCCTCACCTCATTTGTTATTTTAAAATTGTTGAGGGATTTAAAATTCAGTATCATTCGTTGATCCTCATAATTACAAAAATAAAGCATAGAAATGGGAAATTCAGAAATAAATTAGCTAGACTTAACAAAATGCTTTTGAGCACGGAGAAAAGTCTATAGTGTCGTAACCGAAATAATGAATAGTGGTAACTTAGAGAAAAACACCTGAATTTATTTTTAATTTTATATTTTCAACTGTCACTTATTTTGTACAAATCCATCTGAAAACTTATGGTTCCTCCGTTAAAAAAAAAATTTATTCCTTCTTATCCTCGTCAGGCGTCAAAGGTAAAATTGTGCCGAAATACTAATAAGTCTTCTTGTAGAAGCTGGAGAGGCTTAAATTTTGTGAGAACTCTACATTTTTTTGCTGGATCAGACAGAACTTATTTCAGAAAAATATCCCCAGCCTCTTCAGAGATAGGGGGTCGAGTCGTTTTTTGCATCAGAACAGGCGGTAAAGGTATACAATTGTACCTTCATACATTTTATATGAATAATATAAAATAAAAGATATGATTATGACTTTTAAATGTTTAACTCTTTGCACTCGATTTATTTCAAGGTGGTTTCCCTTCTGGCGCAGCGTGACGTTTACGTACAGTTTACGAGGACTTTGCAGTACTAAAGTCTTCGTAAACGTCACACTAACACAGTACACTGATGTGACGGAAATGAAACGTTTGTCATGAGAGAATTGAAACAAATTTACGAAGATCTTTCTATGTATTGGTGTAAATAAAACTGTTTGTAATGTGTACGCTAAAACGTGACATTTACTCGCCTTTGAGTAACATTTATACACTACTTCAGCGTAACTTTTTCGTGCGGTGTAATACGTACTAATAATGTTATAAATAAAAAAACACTGTTTTAATTTGCACATATTTACATTATACATTATATGTAGATACACATGTTTTATCAAACGGCTTTATCGAATATTACATTTTAGATATAATAATTTTATTAAACATATATAATATTAAAGCTTATAAATTTGTAATTCAATTAATTACTTAAGGACTTTGACTTCAGCCTTATTTAAAATAAAAATTCATCACATTATATTAAAAAAAAATTCATCACATAATATAAAAATAACATAAACTATTAAAATAGTAAATAGAAAATAATATGTAAAATTCTAAAGTAAATTTAAAAATGGTTCTAATTTTTTTGTTGTCGTCTTCGGCGATCCTTTGCATATTGGAACCATTTTTTAATTACCTGTTCCACATCGCTGTGGAAAATTTTCAAATTTAAACGCGCTGTAAGAATCAATGTGGCCGAACTTTTTTACATCTGCTGCCAAATGCAATAAATTGTGTACATTATATGAAACAATTTCATTTCCATATAAAATACAAAAATTTTCACAAAATGATCTAAGCATTTCCGCAGCACATTCATTATTTTGTATACAATTTACTGGTTGAGCCAGAATTCTAATGGAGCACGTTAACAAGAGAAAATGTTCATAATATTTTTTCTCTAGAATATTATAAAAAGCTACGATTCCAGTGTAACAAAGAAATGTTCTAAATTCCGAAGCTTTCCAATGTTCGAGGTCTTCAAATGTTCTTTCTTTGCGTTGAAAATCTACAGGAACGCAGTTTCGAAGTACTTCCAGATTTCTATTTATAGCCTCAATTGCATTTCTTTTTAATGAATATTTTTTTCTTCTATCTTTTAACAAAAGATTAAGCAATTGTCGCATAACGCCCAAACACACGCAATGCATGTAATCGACCGGAAATTGCGAAACACAGCCGACTGGAAGATTATCCAAAGCATTACTTAATTTAATGTGATGATCGGTATATTTTTTTAATCGAAAATCAGCATCTGTTCTTAATAAATTGTTTAATCCCGGAAAACAAATTTTGTGTTTTATATAGGTTCCTTTTATAACACATTTGGGATAACCGTAGTATCCTGAATGGCTTTTTACACCTAATATAATTAGAAACTGTTACAATAATATAATATATAATATCATAATTTTACTTGCATAATAAGAAAGCCTTTGCTGGTGCATCGCATACAAACGCTCGAATTTTCAGAGTAAATACTCGATTATTGTGCATAATATTGTGTTTTAACAGGCGTTGAACTTCTTCAACGAACGGTTCTAAAAATTTATTAGCTGAATATGGCTTTTTATAACCATGATAAATTCCACTAATA
Source organism: Nephrotoma flavescens (assembly GCA_932526605.1). Taxonomy (NCBI): domain Eukaryota; kingdom Metazoa; phylum Arthropoda; class Insecta; order Diptera; family Tipulidae; genus Nephrotoma; species Nephrotoma flavescens. Next base: position 114,354,275 of record OW052220.1, on the reverse strand, counting down.
AACACTTCTCTATGAGAAACAATATTTCCAAGTATCGGCCACAACTGACTTTTGGAACTTTTCGTTAAAGGAATTCCGCATCTATCCCCACATCAATAATTATTTCACTATTAGGATAATCGATTTTATTTAAAAATAACCTGATTTGATGTTCCAAGCCGACGTGAGAATACGACCCACTGCCCATGGGTATTACGTTGGTATTTTTCCTCGGAGTTTTCTTTAACGATCGGCCATCTTTTGGTAAGTTTGGGTGATATTTCCGCAAGATATTTAATAACGAATTTAAACTAACTCTGGTAATATTGTGAGTTACACTCCATTCACAAATATCTTGCCCGATATTATTTGTTTCGCAATTTCCAATTTCACTATCACATTCACTAAAATCACTAAAATCAGATTCGCCGGCATCTCTAAAATCATTAGCAAACTCGTTGTTATAACTCTCCATAACTTCTACGTTTTGTATTGGCAAAAAATTTGATGCAAAAGCGTTGTTCGCAGAAATATTATTTGTTTTTGCATTATTAAATATATCAATAATTTCATTTCGCACATCTCTATAATTTTTCGACATTTTGAATTAAAAAAATTTAAAATATTAAATATAATTACCAAAAAAATCACACTGACGTCGTTTCTATATCACAAATAAAATTAAAAATGGACGATTTGATGAATATATAGCGTGTAAATGTGTGTGTGTTCTAAAAAAAACTGTACGTAAACCGTTCGTAAACATGACTCTTTTGTTGTATACATTATTGCGCCAGTGGCACTATTCTGGTAATTCCCTGGGAATAGGGAATTGGGGAAAGATTTTATATGTAATTTCAGTTCAAATATTTTTTTTTCGGCCTACTAAGGAGAAAAGTTTGATGTAAATATTTATAAATTGGGAATAATTTTTCCATATCTAAATTGGCAGGGAAAATTATTCCCAATTTTATTTTGTTTTCAAAAAAATTACCACTAGATTTTTACCTCAGTATGCCAGAAAAAAAATTTCAAAATAGAAATTACATATAAAATCTTTCCCCAATTCCCTATTCCCAGGGAATTACCAGAATAGTGCCACTGTGGCACTATTCTGGTAATTCCCTGGGAATAGGGAATTGGGGGAAAGATTTTATATGTAATTTCAGTTCAAATATTTTTTTTCCGGCCTACTAAGGAGAAAAGTTTGATGTAAATATTTATAAATTGGGAATAATTTTTCCACATCTAAATTGGTAGGGAAAATTATTCCCAATTTTATTTTGTTTTCAAAAAAATTACCACTAGATTTTTACCTCAGTATGCCACAAAAAAAATTCTAAAATAGAAATTACATATAAAATCTTTCCCCAATTCCCTATTCCCAGGGAATTACCAGAATAGTGCCACTGGAGGGTATATTTTTTTACATAAATGAATCAAAATAACTTACAGTGGTAGAATTGAACGTACTGTATTTATATCATTTATTACTATTATAAAATGTTTTAATTTTTGTAATCTTTTGTAGTATGGCACTTTTTTTTTGGTCTACAGACTGATATACATACGAAGAGTAAATTAGTTATTACAGTTTCAGAGTAAATTTATATTGTCACTTCCAGTGTGACATACGAGTGCAAAGGGTTATTAAAAAAAATGAAATATGTTTCATTTTCAATATAAACAAAAACGTAAGAATTGTTTTTATTGATTTTCAATATTCATTACAAGTTTCGCATGTTGTCTTTACTATTGCGTGTTCATCGCAAACGGGTTTCAAACCAACTCCACATGTTTTTATAGTTTTGCCTATGATAGGCAAACGATAGGCTTCACGACTACCATAAGGTACTAGAGGGCCAGCTACTGCTTCTGATGATACAACAATTTGCCGCCCAAGCACCATTTCCAAAATAGTTTCTCATCAAAATTTTCTATGTAATACGAGCTTTCATTAAAGGCATACTTGTAGGCAAGATCTTTCAGGAACTATCTTCGTTGATCCTTTAATCAGAACTGTGGGGTGTGTTCGCTTTATAAAATATATGATGCTAAACCAGTGACATCAATCATGTTGTAGAAAAATGCCAAAGGCCATCGTAATGTTCTTCGTTTTACAGAATACTCTCACAACATTTTATCCATTAGGTCAACTCGACTATTCCCGTCCTATGTATGGTTGATAGAAGCACGAATGATTTTTTTTTTTGGTACGTATATGAACAGAGTATTACATCATGATTATATGCAAATTTGGTTGAGTATATAGCCCTTTCTTTAGAAGGTTGTATGTTGTTTAGTAGAAACATTTTATTTTTTCTAACTATGCCAACTATGTAACATATTTCAGGGGATTAACACTTTCTCTAGTTTATTACTTGTGAAAAAGTTGTCGGTACTCACATTTCTTCCAGAGCCTTTATACGAGCTAGCTAGGTCCAATACTGTGCGTTTACCAACGTTCACTTGTCGATGACCACGTGATGGCTTTCCAGTGTAAACCTGACCTTGCAATGGGTAGGCGCTTGAAGGTATGAATTTCGTACATTTAGTATGACCTCTAAATTTAAACAGTTGTTCGCCAACGGTGATGCATTCATGCGGCTTTCTTCAAAATACGATTCAACATTATCCAAATATTCCGTATTGGTAGCTTTATCTGTTTGAACACTTTCTGCGCGTGTATTCTCATAATCAAATATGATAAACCTTAACATCATTTTTAAAAGGTCACCAGACATGGATAAGATGCAGAGCATCTTTACTCCACATATCGTCCAGATTCTGTTTGTTATCTCTGTGCATACCACCAGCAATTAGTTTATCCAAAAAACATCGAGTTCCATTTCAGTAAATGGCTCGCATTTTTTTGTTGGTAGCCATTTCGAAGAATTGCAGGAAATCTTTAAACCAACCTATCGTTGTAAACTTGGGAAACTCTCTTCGCCTTTCGATTTGTTTCCCGAAATATGATGTCACACATCTCCTTCGTCGTGATTGTTTTGATTTGCTCTTTTGCTGTGTATAAATGGCCGATTGATGCCGGCCCTTCTCTTTGCCTTAAAATATTGTGAACTCTGGTTTGTGCATACGGAATTGGATAACTATGCCATTGAGATCCATCTTTAGCAGCCAAAATTTTTAGCGTTGTAAATTATGCCACCGGGCAAGGGAGTAATTTTTGACATCCCAAAGTCAAACAGACTTCTGATTTGATTCAATTGCTTGTCCATTTGGTTAATGGGTTCATTCTCGCCATACGTGGTACGGTGATGCGAAGTAAATCTCCCGGGACACCAGGTAACTTGATAATTATTACATCTTCACTGTAAGCTGTTAGTTGGAGAAGATTTTGGTCTTAATGCAGATTGTGATATCTATAGTACCAACCACCTTTCGTAGCAATGTAAGTTTCGCAACAGCAAAAAATAATGATAACGGGATCAATTTGGAACCACAAAATCCAGCTGTTGTCGGACATATGCAAAATATAAGCTAAATAAGCATTTTGTATCTGTGATTTCATATAAGTTCATTTTTTTTTTGTTAATTCCAACACAGAGTTGGCTTTTGTGATTATTATGTCAATGTGTTTGTTGAATGTCATATTTTCAGTGCTCTTAACCTGCACCAACCATATTAGCCCGCCTCAATGAAACCTGTACTATAATTTGTTACACATTTATTACAATTTATTACAACAAATCCCGATTTTATTACAGTTACCGTTTTCGGGGAACGAGTGGTCGGTTTAGCTTGTAATATCGGGATGGTTCTTGGACCAGAATTTATTACAAATTAATTACATTAATTAAATAGTTCAAGATCAACCCTATATCTTGACTAAGGGTAAATTGCACCCCAAACGATTATTTATGACAAAAACATCGATTTTACCAACATTAATAAACTATTACACCAGACCGCCACCAGATATTGAGTCAAATGTTATTCCTTGGACCTTGTGGAGAGCAGATCAACCTTATCCAGGTGTGTAATAAATTATCTTTGTGTCAGGTTACACAGAATTGGCTCCAAACCGTAAAGGGTTCAAACGTCTAATTTAAAGTTCGATTTTATCACCTTCCACAATTTATTACACCAGACCGCCACTGACCTTATTAACCAGACCTTATTAAACGAAGCAAAATATATTTTTTTCCTCTTCGAGACGTAAAACATCTATTAAATTAAGATTGAGAAACCAAATTAATTAATTTTTTAGTATGAATATTTAAATGTCCCTAAATGTATGCAACTGCTTCTTTAGTAAGTTCAATTACCATAGTTCCGTATTTGCATACTAAATTTTACGTATATTGTTTATATGTGTAAAATTAATTAACATTTTAACTGTTGATGTAGACTATACTCGTCAAAGCAAAACGACCGACCATTAAACTACGAACTCCATATATTCATGAAGCTATTTCCGTCTAACCTAACCTGACATAAAAATAATACAATAAACACTTGAAAAAGTTTCATCTGCCCTCCAAGGGCTTACAAGGCCAATAAAGCAACATTTAAATTCAATATCTAGTGGCGGGCTGGTGTAATAAATTGTTGAAGGTGATAAAATCGAACTTTAAATTAAATGTTTGAACCCTTTACGGTTTGAAGCCAATTTCGTGTAACCTGACACAAAGATAATTTATTACACACCTGGATAAGGTTGATCTGCCCTCCACAAGGTCCAAGGAGTAACATTTGGCTCAATATCTGGTGGCGGTCTGGTGTAATAAATTGTTGAAGGTGATAAAATCGAACTTTAAATTAGATGTTTGAACCCTTTACGGTTTGGAGCCAATTCCGTGTAACCTGACACAAAGATAATTTATTAAAAACCTGGATAAGGTTGATCTGCTCTCCACAAGGTCCAAGGAGTAACATTTGGCTCAATATCTGGTGGCGGTCTGGTGTAATAATTTATTAATGTTGGTAAAATCGATGTTTTTGTCATAAATAATCGTTTGGGGTGCAATTTACCCTTAGTCAAGATATAGGGTTGATCTTGAACTATTTAATTAATGTAATTAATTTTTAATAAATTCTGGTCCAAGAACCATCCCGATATCACAGCTACATCAAAAGTTACAATAATTGCCATTTGAAAACGGTAGTGTATTTAAATGCAGAACAACGCAAATATTTCGGAGGTTCAAATGTCACCAATTTACTTGCAATCCAAATAATACGGATAACAACTTCATGTTTTAATAAATGAGTCAGTATAAAGAAAAAAATCCCATCTATATCTCTCGTAACACCAAATCAATTAAATATAATCGCGCGACAAAATATTAATGACTACGTCGGAAACTTTAAAAAATGATAAATGATCGGCGGTTGTAATATACAAAATATGAGACAATGCACAAGCAATACTTGCTGTAATTCCTTATCACCATTTTCCATCTTTTCCTTACATCCCTCTATAGCTATGAATTTTTGGTATATGTTTGGGTTAGCTCAAACCCTCATTGAATTTTTAGATATGACGGTACCCCCTGAGTCTGGCATTACCAAGTTCAATCGACTAAATTTGGTGTCACGCTTTATAGGAACCTACAACGCGAAAGCAAAACAACAGCGTTACTATCAGAATTTCCTGGCTATTTAGGAAGAGATTTGTTGAATACCAATGGTAGGGTGAATTAACGTCTTAACGCATTCACTTAAAGGATTTTCTTAATGCCTAATCTTTTTTAACAGATTTGGAAGGTTTGTTTTTTTTTTGTATTTATCTCTACAATCTGTTCTGGGTTCGGTTCAAGACTCACCCTGCTCTTTCGCGGTTCTTTTATTCCATCCTTACTTTTACGCCAGTTAGCGGATTAGCTTTTACGCCAGTCACCGGACGTACAGCTATAGGGCTGATCCATCTGCACAATATAAGCTCCATGCCAGCCTATACAGGAAAATGTGTCGTGGACACATGGAAAATGGGTCGGCCCATGAGTTTTGCACTCCGACTGGGGGTCATAGATGTGTTACATTTCATCACAGGTCGTAATATGTGGTGAAATTTCACTTTTGCATCCTGCACCTATCGTGATTCGATCCCGGTACCTCCCGATCCAAATGCCAAAGCTTTAACCACTGTGCCATTTGGTCGGTAGGGTTTTTATTTTATTTTGCCAAATTTAATTTTTACAAATAACACATTTCATATTCTCATTTGACAATCGAATAAGTGGTCTCCGACACACCAACCATGTTTCCATTATTTTATTGTTTAATAATGAATGACAACAATTAGAAAATTTAAATAGCCGAGCATAAAGTCACACATACGGTATTCCTTTACGTTTTCCTTTTATTTTTCTATAGAATTATTTGAATCGTTTTTTTTTTAATTTTCACTGAAAAATTGTTATGTGTACATGTTACAATAGACGTGCACAATTATATGTACATAGACAACATAATATAAAATCGTATTGAAATGCTGTATGTATGGAAAGAGTTATTTTGGAAAAACAAATTAAAATTTTGTAAAGAAAAATTTTAATACGGTAGTATTTTAAAATAAATGCAGAGATGAATTCGTAATGTGGCACAAATTTCTATACATGTGGATTATTTTTGTATGAACAACACTGGAAATTAAGTTTTAGAGATATATAAATAAATGGACATGAGACAATGTGTTGTACATACGTAATATGTATACTCACATGTATATAGAGAGAACAAAATGTAATTTGCAATAAAGTTTAATTCAATGGCTAAGCAATGAATTGTAGTGCTTTTTTTTTGTTCTCAGTACTACAATACATAGTACAGTACGTTTACTGTTTATAGAAAAATACCCATCTGAATGCCTATAAAATCTGATAACGACCAAATAATATACAAATAACAGAGACAAAAACGATTTTTATACTTTTCACTATAATTTTCCATTTTACTTCGGTTTTGGTTTTCTGGTTTTTATAAATATTTCCTCTATCTGCAACACTACATGGTACATAATAGAAAATGCATGAAATTTATTGATAGAATAGTAATATTCCTCTACATTTACACAAAGTTCAGATGGTTTAAAGAACACATATGAATTTGTTTAATGGTTTACATAACAAGGAAATTCATTTTATGTTTTGATCATGCTGATATTGTTCCTACTAACATCATATGAAAATTATATGTAGACTTTGTATGCTCTGTATATTATGTGGAAATCTCGTATACCTATTATTTGAGGGATCTGAACTTTGTTAATTATTACGTTTGGCTATTGTACGATGATAAAATTATTCATCTTGACAGCGATATTATTTATAGCATAAAATGTTTTAGCTTCACATACTCGTATACTATAAAATTTATTGCTTAATTTTTTCGCTAATAAAATTTAATTAACAGCCACATCGTAATATAACTTTGTAAAGTTAATTTAATTACCAAAATTTTTACTTCAGTCGTTTTCTCGCAATAAAGTTTCATAAAAGTGTCCATATAAATCAAAGTAATATGTATAGTTTTTTGTAAGTACCATAATACAAATTAAAAAAATTATTTTTCTATGAACGAATAACTACGAGCTTTGATAAAAATAAATTAATGAGTCTGTCAATAATATTTATTGCAAAAATGCACGAAATACACAAAATTTAAAAAAACTGATTTAACGAAGTGAAATTGGAGTGATTCGTTGACCGAGTTAAACATAATAGAAAGAAATAATTAAAAGTAAATAAGCGTGTGTAACAGTTCACGCGAACTGCCGAAGAAATGAAAATAAATAGCAGATTTTGGTTTTGGTGATTTATCCCTTCTTATCACCCTAAAGATGAACAAAGTAACCATTGATATACTCATCGCACGATACTACACTTAAAAATAGATTTATTGCAAAATAATTTGTTATGTAAACCTTCTTAAAACTAAAAATATGAAAACCACTCATATTCATCAAAAATGATTTCATCAAAGTAAAATATCGTTTTACGTCGTGAGTGTGTTGTAGAAGATGAATTCTACCGAGCCCACTTCTTAAAAGTGACGAAGCCCTCGACCATATCTCTTTTGTCTTTAGAGGTTTACTCAACTGTTCATCGTTAAAGTTCTGATTTAGACTATTTATAGTTTAAGTATTTAAGTAACCGAGTTCTAGAAATTACACTATTAAGGAACGATACTACTAAGGAATGGTCTTTTAGACACTAGTCCATTAGCCGATACACCGGCCATTCGATATAAGTACCAAAATGATCATTTTGTAAGGAAAAGGCCATTTTTTATATGTCTCCGATTTTAATTTCACTCCATAGAAATAACGAAATATAAAAAATTTGAAAATAGTCGAAGCTTTTTTTGTATTGTATTTAAAAGCTTGTAGCATAATAAGCATTTTACTTATGAATTTACCATAAAACAAATTATTTGTCATAGTTGGCTGTATGACAGTAGTAATTGTAATTTGAATTCGTTTTATGAAAATTTTAAAATTTTTTAGAGATTCATGATGAATAGTTATTTTTTACCAAGAAAAATGTATAAACAACACAGCTTACTACAAAACTGGTCCCGATTATTTTTTTCTCAATGCAATGCAGCGTAAAATGTACGACATCCCCGAAGTCAAATTTTATCACCATAATTGTTTTGTTTCACATAGTTACATGTATACGATTAGAGTGCAAACGTTGAATATATTCATCATTAAAATAAATCAGATCTCACGGTGCCGAGTTTTTAGTTGAATCCCAATTTTTATCAGAACTAATTCGACTAATCGAAAAAATATAGAATTCGTTTCATATAACCATTTATCATTAAATCATTGGAATTCGTTGGCACAACGTGTACACAATTTTTGTATATAACTTGTGATCTTTTTGATGGCCAATACTGTTTGAATTGCTATGCAATGCTGTTGAAGACCGCATGACGAATTTTATATGTTAAAATGTGTGCTTGTCAGTTTCTTTTTGTCCAAATTTCCAAATAACGAAATAGATAAGTGAATATTTTTAAGCCAGAATGTGCCTGATATTTAATTGCAAACTGTAAACTTAGTTCAAATATTGACGATTATAAATATTTTGTAGATTAGTAGATTTTACCCGTCCGATTCTAACGTATAGTCACAGATGTCTTAACTACAAAATTTCTCTTAATTAAGCATTTTCTCTTACGTAAGACTGATTGGCGATTCTACACGTACTCATAATTAATAGATTCTCTTAAAAATCCTCATGATGTGTGCCTCAGGTCGATTTTTTCGGCTAAATTGTGAACTAAACTTTTTTGAGGTCACCTTACTCTATTCGCCGCCAGGTTACAAACGAAAAGTCTCCTCGCATAATGTAACTTTTCAATTTATTTGTCAAATGTTATTTGGCATTTAATGCAAATGTACTATTGTGTACAAACTTTTACGTGCACTTTATTTATTTTTAAGCATTTCGAAGTTTTTAATAACATTTGCAAATAATATAACTTCCATATCATCTTCCATTATTTTACCGTGCGATTCTGATGTTAAGACTATTAATATGGTAACAGTAAAGAGGTTTTTCTTTAATAGAATTTGGTAAGAGAATCTGTGAATCAATTGGTATTCTGTTAGTACTACTCTTAAAATTTCTATTAATAACTCTCCAAATATTTTTGGGTCTCCAATTGTGAATTATTTTAATGCGAGCCATTGAACTTGTATTTCTATATAAATAAACGATAAAATACGACACATTTTTGTGAAAAATAATGTTTTAATATTCATATTTTTGTAATAGATTAGAGAAATTAAATAATTAGGCAAAAAATTTAGTATATGGGTTATGTTTATTTTTGCTAAAAATAAACAACAACAAACTACATATCTACTTCTGCCCGAAATGATATTGTCGGAATTTTTTTTTTCTAAAAATATATTACATCTAAAATCCAGTTTGTGTATTGTAAAATATAATTTAAGAAATTATTTATTTACACAATCGTCATTTTTATTAGTTTTAGTGCAGCATAATAAAAACTCTAGCATTTATGGTGTTTAAGACCACTTAATTGAAAGGTATTAAGCTAAGAGGTTTTTAAGAAAACCTCTTAACTGATCAGTACGTGCAGAATCGCAAAATAGTCTTAAGTAAGAGAAATCTCTTAGTTATGCGAAATATTGTAGTTAAGACATCTGTAACTATACGCCAGAATCGCACCTTTATCCACGAAATTGTCGACATTTAGTATTTTGAATAGTCAGGCACAGCTTGTTTTGTTGATGTTACTGCCACCTATGAATGTTTAGCGTAAACTACTGAGCAATTTTGTTTAGTTCATAACTAAGACTGCGGTCCAATTCGTAACTTATTTTGTGGAAACTGACTAATTTGAAAGTCTACAATAAACCTTCTGTCGGCTAGACTTGTTGTATAATTGTTTGACTTTTATGCGAGGTTTGCGCCCAAACTGGTAACTCATCAAAATAATTCAGACAAGTTTTTATAAGTCTATGTGACAGGAGGCTTATTGTAGACTTCCAAATAAGTGAGTCTTCACAAAATAAGTCACGAATTAGACCGCAGTCTAAGCCGAAAAAATCGACCTGAGGGCCAGTGTTACCATATGTTTCAAAAATAAAAACTTCATGGAAGGCAAAATAAAAACTTCATTTCAAAAAAAAAACTTCATTTTTATTTTTAAGTGGAATCTTTAAAAAAAAACAACATTTTATAACGAACCTTCTTGGTTACTTTAGAAATTGATTTTATTCAGATAGAAAGTATTGTATTCCAAAATTCATTAACAGCTGTATAGTTTCGCCTATATGTAAAGATGTAAAAACAAGTCGTTGAATTTCAAGCCACTCATCATCAATTTCTTGTAAATTTCCAAGTTTAATTATATTTGGTAAAAAAATTGCATTAATGTGAAGTGGAAATATTTGTTCTATTAATCACATTCGTGGGAGCTATGGCTTCCGCAGATAGTAAAAAATTATCATTAAAATCAAATTTCTTTGATAATTGATTGCAAAGTTCTGTATAGAATGTTAAACAGGTAGATCTGAAATCTAGCTCATCGTTTCTATTTAAAATATGAGTGGTTAATAAAGTTGAAATAACTTCTGAACCCAAATAAATCTCATCAAATTTTTTGACAGTACCCAGAGTGCAGAGTGCATAATGCCGGAGTTCCCAGTAAACCAAAAAGTATAAAACGAAAACCAAAAAGTATAAAACGAAAGCAAATGGCCCAAAAAACCGAGAAAAGCAAATTGGTTCAATTTGCTTTCCTACCCACTACAAACATAATTGTGTGATAATACTACGAAAAGGTAAAATTTAAATAAAAACTTAATTTTTTGAGCCAAAACTTCAAATCTTTTTTAGAGTAGAAAAAACTTCAAAATGAAGATAAATCTTCACACATGGTAACACTACACACAGCATTAGCTAGGACTACTCAAATATGTGATAATACGCATCATAACTTTGACTTTTATCGTTTCGTGAAATATATTTTATAAAAAATAAAAATTTAATGAAAATAAAAATTTTAAATAAATAAAAAATCTGGTATAGTATATTGTATAATTAGGAGGAAAAGTGCTACATTCCCGGACGATAGTGGAAATTACTTTTTCCTACGATCGAAGAAGAAGTTTATTTTTTAAATAATTAAAATTTATTTTTCTATAAAAAATATATCTTTCCGTTGTTTTTTCGAAACGAAAAGCTCATGATTCCAGTATGTTGTATTTGTTGCTAAGCAACAAGTAATAATAGTACGAGAATATTTTTTGCGAGGTGACTTATTTGAATAAGTCGGTGCCCACAAATAAGTCGGTAATTGGAAAACGGCCTTAATGAATAATACTAAAAGATATTTTGGGTTTATATTCTTTTTAAAGTCCGATTGGAGAAAAAATAGTATGTACAATTCGGAGGAAAGTGCATTCCTATCGTCCGGGAATGCAGTGTTTTTCCTCTTAATTATACAATAATATACTATTTTAATATTTTCTTGCGGTCAACGCAAAATATCCAGGTAGTGTACATGTTTCAGCAAATTCAATTGGTTGCTTGGAGACAATATGGATATCCGTTGGAACCCTGGTTGTTAACATCATATTTTCACCAGCTAGTAGACGAGAAGAAAAATGCAACAAGATTCACATTAAAGCACGAAACACCGTTGAACGTGCTTTCGGTGTTTTAAAAATCAGTTTAAATGTTTGAATAAATGCCGCACACAAGAATATGAATTCGAACACGAACATAGAGCCGACACAAATTATTTAAATGAGGGTCGACGACCGCGAATTGTTTATCTAGAATATACATTGCTTCCCAATCCTACTCATTGAGTGAGCATTCTGCTTATCTGCTTATCTATCTCAGGATAGGTTGCCTCATGCAAACCACATTCAGCAACAGTAGTTATCTACTCTGTATGTTACTTTAAATCCCATAATGGGTACCGCATCATCTCCATGAATCGTGATAACTCCAAATAAATTCAGAGCTCGTTCTCTAAAGGCAGACATATATCTCATTGATGGACGGGCTGTGGACTTTAACTGGTATTTCCAGTGAGTTAGGAACTGCAAATTACAAAAATATTCAATGCAAAACTTCAAAACTATCGTTTTCAAATCAAGAATATCTTACCGCTTTCCACTCTTTTGCATTTTTCAATGGCCCTTTCAATGAATTTAATTTTCTGGCCAAATCTTATATTTAGCGTTCACTGAAGTATTCTTTCCGGCCTTGAATGGTCTCTTTTCTTTTAAAAAATATAAATATGCCTAAAGCTGTTATGTTGTTGTCCGAGAAGAACGTATTTATTTTATATCCATCTAAATTATATATTTTTTTATATACAATTATCAAAAAATGCTTGAATTTATAAGACATAACTCGACATAAACTAACAGGTCTCCACTTTTCATACATAATATTTGTAGAGTTTTTAAGAGAAAATTTAAGCCTACTGCAATCAGAAAACCAATTAGTGATACTCTTAACAGTCGTAAGGTGAGAATCGCACGGTAAGGTTAATTAAAAATCAGGTGCGATTTATTTTATGTCATCTATGAACGACTAGCATACACTATCAATTATTTAGAGTGTGTTTCGATTGGTTTAAATACCGCATAAGGGTTGATTTGTATAATTCGTTCCGTTCAGTTCCTATAGACGAATCGTGACAGAAAAAAAAACATTGTTAAATGTATTTTCTATAGGAGTATTTATGTTATCCGTTCCGTAAGCGTAGGAACTGGACGGAACGGATATATTGATCCACCATAAAAAGTTAAAAATTTATAATAAATAAAAATATCAAACTTTTTATCTGCTGAGCTGATAAACAATTTTTCGTATTGTACTTGTAACGGCTGAATCCAACATAAAAAAAAATGTATTTTGAAAAAGTAGAAAACAGCTATAACCCTTTTGTGTTTTACTAATACAATTGTGCGAATACCGCAAAAGTACCATGTCAAAAATGTATTTTTGGATGTGTTTTGAGCCAACTTACACATTTGCGCATTACTTTCAAACTTATTTCGTCCGAAAAAAACCATATAACTATACATATAATTGTGTTGGTTATACTTCAAATCAAGCGAAATTTTTTATCAAAAACGCCATTACATACTATGATTTTTTACTCACACATTTGTGCGGTTTGGACTTTAATTAAGCCATTTTTTTATTTTTTGTGGTTGAAAAAGGGATAAATAGCTAAATTGTTCATCAAGAAATGGAAGTTCACAAAAGAGAAACCGTATTAAGTATTAAATGTAAGCTTTAAATACTTGATATTTGTGGAATCAATTGGAAATGGATTTTTTTAGATTTTTTGTCTTTTTTTTTTTTGAAAAAAAATCCAAAAAATTTGTTGGATTTTTTTTTACGTTTACTCACACATATACTACGTCATGTCAATTGTCAAAAAAGACGTCGCGCCATTTATATTTTATTATATTTGTGATAATTGTTTAAGCAATTTGTGTTTTTATTAAATTAAATTTTGTTTAATTCAAAGTGTTGTTTTATAAAGATTATTGCGTGTGCACCGATAACAATGTTGTAAAGTTATTTGTTGTAACATTGTTATCGGTGCACACGCAATGCAAAAGTTGTAAAGTTATTTGTTGTAACATTGTTATCGGTGCACACGCAATAATCTTTATAAAACAACACTTTGAATTAAATAAAATTTAATTTAATAAAAACACAAATTGCTTAAACAATTATCACAAATATAATAAAATAATGGCGCGACGTCTTTTTTGACAATTGACATGACGTTTAGTATATGTGTGAGTAAACGTAAAAAAAAATCCAAAATCGTGTTCTGTGGCAAAAAATAAAAAATCCAAAAATTTGGATTGTGCCAGTAAAAACGACATTAACCACCAGTGCAACCTTTAATGCGAAAATGCAAAGTATAAGTTATATAAAATTTTGTTGAGTTGAACACATGTAGGGTGGGCCAAATAAGACCTACCAATGTAAAACACGTATAACTCTTGTAATAATAGTTTTTTTTTATTAATTTTTTTTATATATTAAATACATTTCATGGAAATTTAGGGGGACTATGTATGAAATATGACATCAGACAAATGTCCACCATTTTGCTCGATACCAACATAGGCTCTTTTAAGCGCGTTTTCCATAACACCACGTTATGTTTCTGGTTGCAGGCTCAGTATTTCGTCTCGAATATTCTGCTTTAGCTGTCTAATTGTCTGTAGCTTATTGACATACACTTTGTCTTTTAAATATCCTAATAAAAAAAAGTCGGGCGCAGTTAAATCTGGCGAACGAGGTGGCCAAGGGAAATCAGAATTTTTTGAAATCAAACGTTCGCCAAAAATTTCTCGCAACAAATCCATAGTTTGCCTTGCAGTATGCGCAGTCGCTCCATCTTGTTGGAACCACAAATTAGGATGCTGCTCCACCATTAGCCGCAAAAAGTTGTCAATCATTGTTCTGTGAGAAGCCCCGGAAATCGTTTCCGGAGTTTCATCCTCATTCTCGAAAAAATATGGACCGATAACTTTATCGGCCATAACACCACACCAAACAGTGCATCTGGATGGATGTAACTGATGCTGAGGTGTTGCCCTTGGATTTTCAGAGCCCCACAATCTACAGTTTGGCTTATTGACATAACCGCTTAAATGAAAATGCGCTTCATCCGACATCAAAAGATTATTTAAAATATCATTTTGTGTTGCTAATTCTGTAAAACGAATAGCGTATTGCAGTCGTTGTTGGTGGTCTTGCGGAAGCAGAGTTTGCACAATTTGAATTTTGTATGGATGCATCTTAAGATTTAACGTTAAAATTCTCCGCAATGTCGTTCGGGAAATGCCCAACTGGCCGGAACGACGACGAGTTGAGACAGATGGATCATTTGCGACACTCTGCCGCACAGCTTCCACGTTGTCTTCAGTACGAATATATCGATGGCGACCTCGTCCAGGACAGTCGGCCACTGAACCCCGTTCCTCAAAACGGTTGATCAAATTCTTTATCATGAAGGCTGTGGGAGCTAATCTTGATTTAAAATGTTGACGATACTTTCGCTGCGTCATAACTATTGATCTTCGACAAGAATTAAAAAAAATCGATAATTTTAACACGTTGTTCTGTACTGTATCTATCCATTATAAATTTCCACAAACTCAGTTATAAACTTCAAAGAAAAAAAACAAAATTATATTAAAAACAAAAAAATTATTCGGGTTTTAAATTGATAGGTCTTATTTGGCCCACCCTGTATAATATGTTTTGTGTATTTTGGAGACAAAAAGCAATCGTCACTCCCTCATACAACAGGACAATGTTAGTTTATGTGAAATTCAAATATTAAAACAAAATAAAAATGGACATATATTACCCATGAATTGACGTCCCCTAACTGCTAGTTCAGTCTGATTCATCGGACGACGAATTTAATACAAAACATGTAGATATCTAGATAATAAATTAAATAAATTTATATTTAAATAAAAAGCAATTTTTTATTTGATTTATTCTATTGAGTATTTTGATTTATAAGTCGCTGAAGTAAACAATCTCGAAAAAAATTCAATCACTGGTATGCAAATATCTGTTCCGGTTATTAATTCTTCTTTGTTCGTCTTCGTCTTCACAATCGAGTTCACAATCGATATTTTCAAAATACAGGAAACCCTCCAAGAACACGATTAATTCGTTCGATGTTCTATAAAACCGTGTTGTTCAAGACTTTAAAAAATAAAATAAAAAAATGTTACTTTTTATTTTTTATTATGACTAGCTGACCTGTGACTGAATAATCAGTCACATGATTACATTTTATTGAATTTTTGGTTAAGAAATGATTAAGAAGATTTTTTAAGATGTAAATTTGATGCACTTTTATCAAAAATAAAGTAAATTCATATACGCTATTAAATATTTAATAAGAAATGTACAAAAGGATAATAAAATATGAATTTACATTACAATTTACATGCGTAGAATCTTTACAAAAACAACATTCTTTGTTATGATGCGCCCGTCTCGATCAGCTGATTGATCGCTTGTCTCAACCAAAAACACCTTGAGTCCGTCAAATGAGCGGTATCGTGAAAAAATCACATACAGCTGACCGTGTGTAAATACGGGGGCCGGCAAGTACACTCCTACCTTCTTCAAGCTTTGGCCCTGACTCTTGTTGATGGTTATGACGCACGCGAACTGGATCGGAAATTGGAGGCGAGACATTTTAAATGAAAAAGTGCCTTCCGAGGGTGAGAGCTTCATGCGTGGGATGAGAACGCTCTCGCCTTTTGAGAAGCCAGTCTGCAAATCAAATTCCAGACTGTGGCGGTTTATTTTTGCGACTCGCATGCGTTTTCCATTGATAAGACCCTTGCTAGTGCTTAGATTCGTCATCAAAAGAACGATCGTGTTTACCTTTAGCGAGATGGACCCCTCAATCTTGTTGAGAAACTCAACGGGTAGGCGGAGTTCCTCATTCATGTCGTCACTCTCAACTTTATCAACACTAAGTTTGACTTCTTGTCCTCCGGGCAGGAGGTCAAACACCTGCTGATTGATAAGCGCGCAATCATCATTCTTGGGTATAATGATGGCGCACTCCTCGATTGTTCCCTCGGCTAATGTTGTGTTAGTGTTACCATACACGAAATCGATCACACTTTGAGAACTGGAAAAGCACACCGGAAGTGTGATCGATTCGGTTCGAGCATTGCCGTTTCCAACAGAAAGCAAGTATTGCGTAATCTCGTCCTCATCTTCATCGATGCGCAAGTTCTTGGTGAGTGAAAACTTGTTTACCAATTTCCAAAGCAGGCTCAACTTGATGCTTGATTCGCAAGTTCGCGCGCTTCGCTTTTGGTACTACAGGCAAGCACTTTCGGAAGTCACCACACATGAGGATGTTTTTTCAAGTGAATAGAACACCCTCTTCCGGCTTTCCTCTGTACAAATCTCATAATAGTCTGTCTATGTTTGTGAGCGCTGCCCCTGGCATGATGCTGGCCTCATCTCACATGATGAGTCGCGCGCTTTTCAACTTGGCAGCGCGCCAGGAGTTTGGCTTCATTGATGAAACTGATGACTCATCCTTTGGAACCGGCAGTTTGAAAATATTATGTAGCGTACGCCCACCTTCCATTAAGCTCGTGGCGATTCCAGTGAAGGCGGAGCAAATGGACTCCAAGCCACGCCCCTTGGTAAATGCAATGAGTGATTGCAATACAAATGTCTTGCCATACCCGTCGGGAGCGTCAACGTAGAAGACCTTTGCTGACAGGGTTTCAGATTCGAGCGCGCTTCAGACCTCATTAATTACGCGCTTCTGTAAAATCTCAAAAGGGAAAAGCACACAATTACCGATGCGCTCAACTTTAATCTAAATATTTAATAAGGAATGTACAAAAGGACCGTGGATCTTTTGTATATGAATAATTTTGACGTTTTTCAAAGCATATCTCGTATTAACAACGTAACCAAAAGTAATGCATTTATGTAGATTATATAGTCGACTTACGACCACACAAAAAGCAGATACACGTCACTCTAGTTCAAGCATCAAATTAAGAACTTAATAAATTATCCGGTTACGGAATTACTGAGACACAAATCACCCGCATATCGGGACGAAACATCCCACTTAACCTTTTCGCATAAATTAAGAGATCCCATGACTTTTGCCTGAAATCGGACGGAAATGATTATTCCAAACTTTCCATAGATATTATGTTTGTGTAAGTACTAAGGTCGATTTTCACTCGTAAAATTTTGTCATAACGATTAACACCAAAATGTTTGTATGTATATGAATTCATTTTATGTTCTCTGTTTTGTGCTGTATTGTCACGGTGTAATGACGGTTCAGTACAAACATATTTTGTCATGACATTCTGGCGTCCTGATTAATATATAAGATGTACAGTATAGGAAAAACGTTTCTTGGCTTTTACACCTATTTCCCGTGTACGTTCCTTAATAAAACATATATTCTGCACATCTATGAAAAAATACCTTTCACCTGATATATGTTTCATTAAGATAAGCGCACGGGAAATAGGTTAAAAAGGGAGTACAAACTAAAAATTAAGCGTATTAATATATAAGACTAGCTGGCCTGTGACTGAATAATCAGTCACGTGATTACATTTTATTAAATTTTTGGTTAAGAAATGATTAAGAAGATTTATTAAGATGTAAATTTGATGCACTTTTATCAAAAATAAAGTAAATTCATATACGCTATTAAATATTTAATAAGAAATGTACAAAAGGATAATAAAATATGAATTTACATGCGTAGAATCTCTACAAAACAACATTCTTTGTTATAATGCGCCCGTCCCGATCAGCTGATTGATCGCTTGTCTCAACCATAAACACTTTGAGTCCGTCAAATGAGCGGCATCGTGAAAAGGCCACAAATACGGGGGCCGGAAAGTACACTTCTACCTTCTTCAAGCTTTGGCCCTAACTCTTGTTGATGGTTATGGCGAACGCGAGCTGGACGGGAAATTGGAGGCGAGACATTTTAAATGAGAAGGTGCCTTCCGAGGGTGAGAGCTTTATATGTGGCAAGAGAACGCTCTCGCCTTTTGAGAAGCCCGTCAGCAAATCACGTTCCAGACTGTAACGGTTTATTTTTGCGACTCGCATGCGTTTTCCATTGATAAGACCCTTGCTAGTGTTTAAATTCCTCATCAAAAGAACGATGGCGTTTACCTTTAGCGGGATAACATGGCGCGGATGTCCGGATCCTTCAATCTTGTTGAGAAACTCGACATGTAGGCGGAGTTCTTCATTCATGTCGTCACTCTCAACTTTATCAACACTAAGTTTGACTTCTTGTCCGCCGGGCCGGAGGTCAAGCACCTGCTGATTGATTAGCGCACAATCATCATTCTTGGGTGCAAGGGTGGCGTGCTCCTCGATGGTGCCCTCGGCTAGTGTTGTGTTGATGTCACCATACACGAAATCGATTACACGTCTGTCTTTGATTATGAGCGCGACCCCTGGCATGATGCTGGCCTCATCTATCATGAAGAGTCGCACGCTTCTCAACTTGGTAGCGTGAGAGTAGTTTGGCTTCATTGATGAACCGGCAGTTTGAAAATGTTGGAAATATTGGAAAAATATTGGAACCGGCAGTTTGAAAATGTTGTGTAGCGTACGGCCACCTTCCATCAAGCTCGTGGCGAATCCAGTGAAGACGGAGCAAATGAACTCCAAGCCACGCCCCTTGGCAAATGCAATGAGTGATTGCAATACAAATGTCTTGCCACACCCATCGGGAGCGTCAACGTAAAAGACCTTTGCTGACAGGTCTTCATTTGCACTCGCATACATGTTGTCGAAAGCACCATTGCTAAATATTAAAATCTCAAAAGGGAAAAGCACACAATTGCCGTAGCGCGCAACAATCTAAATATTTAATAGGAAATGTACAAAAGAACCGCTGTATTTGTGTGTTATTTTCATTTGTATATGAATAATTGTGACGTACTAAACTAATGTACTTATGTAGATTATATAGTCGATAGTCGATTAACCACCACACAAAAAGCAGAAACACTTCACGCTAGTTCAAGCATGAAATTAAGAGCTTAATAAATTATCCGGTTACGAAATATACTTTGGACTCAAATCAACCGCATATCGGGACCAAACTTCCCGCTTAACCTTTTCGCATAAATTAAGAGATCCAATGACTTTTGCCTTAAATCGGACGAAAATGATTATTCCAAACTTTCCATAGATATTATGTTTGTGTAAGTACTATGGTCAATCTTCACTAGCAAAATTTTGTCATGACGATAGAGTGCCATGACAAAATTGTCTTTTTACACTGACAGAACACCAAAATGTTTTTATGTATGTAGAATCATTTTATGTTTTCTGTTTTGTTCTGTATTGTCACGGTGTAATGACGGTTCAATACAAACATATTTTGTCATGGCATTCTGGCGTCCTGATTAATTTATAAGACGTACAGTATAGGAAAAACGTTTCTTGGCTTTTACACCTATTTCCCGTTCACGTACCTTAATAAAACATATATTCTGCACATCTGTGAAAAAATACCTTTCACCTGATATATGTTTCATTAAGATACGCGCACGGGAAATAGGTTAAAAAGGGTGTACAAACTAAAAATTAAGCGTATTAATATATAAGATATACAAAAAACAAAGTAGAAGAGAATAACGAAGATCGTGTTTCTTGAAACCGTGTTCTTCAAATATCACATTCTTGGAGGGCTACCTGTATTATGTAAAATACACGCAGCTGTAATAATGTTAATACTGTTGTCTATATTTTGTTTGGATGCTTTGAAAAAAATATAGCGCCACCGATTTTTCTACAACATTTCTCGTTTTACTATGAGCTGTATCAAACTTCCGCTGTTTAGCCACCGGTTTTTATAATGGAGTGATGATAGCACAAGGTCGCACATAACCACGTGTTGACCGTCGTTTATAAATTGGATTATTATGCAAAACTCTGGTAAAATGTTCGGAGACCGGGTAACCAATACAAATATCAAATATAACCGCTTTACAGCTAAACGTACAATAACTGCCACGCAAGCCTTTTCCACTGGGAAGATTTAGCGTTTGCTACTTTTAATGTAAAGTGGCCAACCCATCTTCCATGCCAGTATAGGCTGTCATAGAGCTTGCAATGTGCAGATGGTCTTAAATTGGTCCTTTTGCCGTACGTCCTCAAGTTGGCCGGGAGGCGTAAATTAAGAACGTAAAAAACATAACCGCGAAAGAGCAGAGTGACCCTTGAGCTCCAAAATAGATGGCATAGTTAACAATAAAAAAAATGCAAAGTGGACCTGGGAAAGGCCTATTTTTGAGACTGGTCTACTCTGGTTGCATCTACCTGCCGGCAAATCGGTCAATTTTGTTGTGTTTTGTTGTAGCGGAATCGCACACCGCGCACACGATCTTATGTATTATTTAATTAAGTTAAAAAAAATGCTCAATGTGAAGGTATTACATGCAAATATAGTATAATTGTATCGTGAATTATCAATTCACAAATTTTGTGACTTGAAAGGTCTCTGCGTCTATGAAAGGATGAAACGATGTCAAGGGATTATTTGATGGTATCGTGTAAGTTTTATTGAAAAGAGGCAGGTCGGTTTGAAATACCGTTTTCTGAATTTTTCTTTCTTTTCTTTTCTTTTATTGTGAACCAAAATGAAAATTCTGTTAGAAGATTTAAAGTACCACTATCATGGCCACTATAATTGTTTCTGGCATGACGTTTACATACTTTAGCCTCTAAGACATGTTGTCATTAGATACTGTGGCTGATGTTGGTTTTGGCGAGTTGTCTCACACGACCAATAGGTTTATTCCATCATAGATGCGAATTTTTTAAATTATGTGGATTTGCTTCTCTCGAAACGATATCAGCAAGCTTTTTTGGATGCTTAATGTCGCCACCTGCTTTGCGACATAGTTTACACGATAACTGAAGTTTGATTTCCAATGAATCTTTCCATCTTCTAGAAACATCGGACATCCATAAAGCACGACCATTGAATCTCTCTATACATATACGTTGACCTATCCTTAAGCTTAAGATTAGATTGATACAGCTCCGCAAAGCCCCAATTTCTGGAGTGTTATTTTTTTATGGTTAGACTACCTTTTCCATAGACGATGTTGATAGTTATTTTACCTATTTCGATCACCGCTCCTAGAAAAATCAAACAACGGGGTTCTGTGAAATATCTGGGAATTCGAAATTTTCTAGAACCAGGAGTGATTGATATATGTCTACGATACAATTCAATAGCCAAGTTGTTTTGCAGCAATATTTTAAATAAAATAATTGTTGGTGAAATGTACCGCCGGGGTCGTACTTCGATGCAGCAGAAAGTATTGTACGCATATGGTCCAGCTAGTTCTATTTACGTTTTGCTGTACTTTGAATAATATAGTCTCTGAATCCGAGTTCCAAATAATTCCCAACGTTTCTATGGATGCGTCATCTTCAATTAGCTTTAGAATAGTTTTTATTTGCTTTGTAGAAAAAAAAATTCATAAAAGTTGAATATAAGATTGCTTAACTTTTCGTTTTTTTCAAATACTTCAATAACCTTTTTATCATTTCGCACATATAGCGATGTGTTTCTGATATTTGTACTCAATTTAACGCCGATAATTTAATTTTTGTGGCTACATTTCATTTTGCAATAAAAGTAAAAATAATAAATGTTAATAATCGTAAATTTTAAGGAAACGAGTAGACACAAAAACTCAACCCCGAATATTTTAATATAAAAGGGTTGTCAAATCAATCCAAATTAAACCATTTTATAACAAATTTTATTTGGTGTGAGCCCATCACAAATATTGTTACGAAAGATACCGACAGCGTAAAAATTTCTTGTTAATTGTAAATAATCGCTAATACGAAATAAATCCTATGAAGACAAATCCATATTTAGTACCCCGAAATAAAAGGGTTGAAAAAGTTTATCCAATTGGACTATTTTCAATTTGATTGTTTATTTTAATTTTATATATTTTTGTCTATTTAAAACAAAACGTCTAGTATTAAAATTTTATTCACTTTGTTGTTGCTAAAATAAAATTATAAATAAATATTAGTAAACAACATTATAGGGTTGAAAGAAGTGAGATTAAAATGAATATTTATTATCTATAGAGCGTTTTTTTTTTTGCTTAAGGGGTTCTACCATAATAAAATGATTAAATTAAAAACAAACTTATTCTCCCTTCGCATAAACATATACAGAGTACTTTTTTGGTGTTTTGTCGGATGTCGAAAAGTTTTTTAATCCCAATTTATGAGATGAGTTTAAAACGAGCTGTGTTTGGATTGGATAAAATGCTGAAAAGTCGGGTGGAAAGTTTTATCATTTTTTTTATTTAAATTATAATCGCTATTATAATTATTGAAATAGGATCATTTGGGAATTATAATAAACATAAGATAGCATAAACATTTTTATTTCCCAGTTTTAAAAAAATAATAATGATACATACGTAATAGACGCTCTCGATGGTGATGAGAAAATAATTCAATTTGATAGCCCACCCACAACGCCATATTCATTTCGGGCCCGTCCAGTGATGTGTATAAAGAAAATTTATAACGTTTTAATTTCTAAACTGCAAAATATTTCATTCAGTATTCTCTATTCGATTCTACCATCCATACATATATTTCAACTGACCGGAAAATATTTACACAACACAAAAAATCAAAAATTTATTGAATGAAGTTTAAATGGACAACACAAATAATAATAAATTGTGGTCCTTTTTTGGTGTTCCAACATAATCAAAATACCATTTTGATTACATTTTTGTAGTATTTTCAGTTCTCATACCACCATCGTTCGAAAGAAAGGAATAAAACTTTTTTTTTTTATCACAAACAGTAATACCCTTAGTTGGTTTTGTTTAATTCCAATATTTATTTTCCTTATATAAATTTTGGCTGGTGTACACGAGTACACAAAATTGGTAAATAAAATTTTTATCTGGGTTATTTATCCATTTTTATCCTTTTATAATTTGGGAAAAAATCGGTATGGAATGCTCATTTATAAAAAAAAAACCCGAAAGCATTAGGAGTTTATACTAATGGAATAGAGTCTGATAAGGTGCTATATAGCAGATAAAAAGATTGTCTCACTGCAAAAAAAAAATGAAATGGGGGCAACATCATGTGGTTAACTATGTGCAATTTATGAACGTTTCTAGAACCCGATTTATTTACAGTGGCTTATACATTTTAACTGATCACAACAAGCACAGCAAAGCCCCCATTTTAAATAAGACATTTATATTTTATAAATATTATATTTAATTGTTTTTTCTATTTTATTTTATAAAAATTATCCGTTTTATTTTGTTATAAATATAGGATTTGTTAATCAAATCATAATTATTAAATAGATTTTACCATGCAATGTAATAATAGTACATAATTCTATCTAGAGCGTAACTAGAGCGCAAGGTAGTATATTGATATACAGGAGCGAGGCCGATGTCAACAACCCTGCTAGAGCAACAAAATCCTTTCAACTCGAGTTTCATAGCATATTTTTTCTATGTCTCCATTTTTCTGCATCTTCCAAAAAATATTATGGTTGGTAACTCTAACCTGTTTCGAAAATGTACTTATTTGATCTGAATACACGATGATAGAATCGTTCCCGTAAAAACAGTTTTGTTTGTCCCGTGTAAATTACTTTACAATCATTACATTTTGATTGATAAACAAGATTTGATTCTTTCTTTAATGGTATCGGATCTTTTAATTTTAAAAACAAAATGTTATTTCACCTGGTAGCTGAACAAATAATTTTTAAATAAATGCTTTAACTTTTCGAAAAGATTCTTTATACTTTGCAATGATAAATTTTGATAATAATTTCCTTGTTTCCAAGTAAATTTATTTATTAGATTTTTAGGATAATGATTATTTGACAAAAGCTGCGTTGCTCTCGCAAATCCCGCTTAGCTTTAATATTAGAGGCCAATTTTGGTTTCAGCAATATTTGTTTGGGAATTCCTAGTAACGGAAAATAATTGTTCATCATATAGTTGGCTTTTATGTCAGTTGTTGTAATATGAATCGGTTTTATGTAAATCTTTTGTTTTTTTTTTAGTTTTACTTAACGCTAACTCAATTTTAATTACTACTGATAAATACGCCAACTATGATGAACAATTATTTTATTTACTGGAAATTCATAGAAAAATGTTGCTAAAACCAAAATTAGCCTCTAATATTAAAGCTTAGCGGGATTTGCAAAAGCAACGCAACTAACGTGTTTAAATTTATAACTTTTAATTTAAAGACTTGTTGTTTTATTTTACAAATCAACATTTTTCTCAGTGTGGTACCAGAAACGTAACCTGTTCTGGCCGATATATAAATTTTACTTCTTGGCTGCCTATCTCAAACAAAATTAATACAATCAAAATGTTAATATAAAAAATTCTAGAATTGTCCGATTCTAAATTTCATGACAATAACTTTAGACTTCTAGAAAACACTTTGTTCAATCCTAAAGATGTCCACGGAATCTAAACAATATTTAAAAATAAATCATCCAATCTATTGGGTCTGTAGCGAATCGGATATAATTTATAGATGTTAGAAATTAGAAAATTTGATGAATATTTAAAGTTTTACATGTATTGGACGAGCTAAATATATTCAGAGGTTCACTACTCATGAAGTGTATAGGCCACTTATTGGTACTTTAAAAGCCTTTTATTATAAATGTATACACATTTTTGCGGTTTCATATTATTTGGCTAAGTAAAATTTTTTTTACCGTTGATCCTGTAGAGATGTCCACGGAATTAAACCTACATTTTTAGATAGCATAAATAATTTTTTACACGTATATAAACAGGTTTTTTTATTTTTTTTTTTTATTACCTATGCGATCTGTTCTGGGGCCGAAGTATTCCCAACTCTTTCCCGGTTCAGTTTTAACGTCTTACCTTACGCAGTACATTTCATTGCTCTGTGCCCGCCTGTAGTACGGGCCTATAGTAATTTCTGCACTCCGACGGACACTTCATTTACACAACACATCGTAACCTGATGTTGAAAACACCATTTTGCATCCTAAATAAAAAAATCCATATAGAAACTAGTAAAAACGGAAAATAAAATTTATGAAGACTAAACTTGTTCATACAGTTGTATTATTCCATAACTCTTCCACTTGAGTTTCATAGTTCTATTAAGATTTTCTAGTGGTTCGTTTTTCTCATGTTTTATCGTCGAAACGTTTGGACTTCATTGTTTTTGAAACGTTTGTATTTTATTTTGGAAGTGAATGATCCGCATAATATGTTTAAAAAAATCAAAATACCTGAATCTTATAAATTGTGGTTAAACAGTAAATATTTAGTTTTGTGGTCCAGTTGAAGCTAAATTATTTTCGATGAAGTTTTGTTTCAGAAGTAATATCCAGTTTCGATCTGATAAGATCATGAAAAAATTCAATCACCCCATCAGGCTAGTGAATTATCTTACTAATTCTATTCTAAACTCACTAAATCTATTCTTACAAACTTACATCTCATTCACATCTGGAGGCCTATTATGAAATTTTTCGATTTCGTATTTTTTCGATAGTTAAAAAATTCGATTCGACGCGAATTTACCTATTATGAAACTTGCTTTCGAATTTTTTCGCTATCGAATTGCAACAACAACATCAAAAAACTTGACCGATTATTTACCATAACCTATAAAGCGCATGATATTTTGTAATTTGTTTGAAACATCTCGTGTTAGTTAATAATTATTTAAAAATAAATAAACAAATAAAGTAATTTTAAATTAAAAAGTTATTTGTTCTCTCGTTACGTAGTGAGTTTTACTAATTCGTTTTAAAATGGATAGTGTCGTGTTGTTTCGTTCGAGTGATGAGGATTTTTAAGATAAAGTGACGCCGATTGCCATACATAGAAAACGTTTGCGTGCTGAGTCAGACCCATTTGATATGACAAGTAAAAGGTAATTTTAAGTTTCTTAATATTGATAATATGTTAACACTGTTGGTTAATGCTTATCGTTTAGATTTGTAAAACTATTCCGATTGTCAAAGGACTGTTTTAAAGAACTTCTTAACCAAGTGGAGCCTTATTCCACAACACGAACAAACATTGATACCACACCCCCAATTTTAAAGCTATAGCGACCACACTACGATTTTTAGCTGAAGGGTATTATCAACATGTTGTGGGCCAAGACTTTTTAAAAGGAATGGCTCCACCAACGGTTTCTGTGGTTATCGCTGAAACCCTAAATATATTAGAGTCGAAAATTTGCAAGAAATATATTAATTTCAATATGTCAGAAACAATATGTCCACAAAACTGGATTTCCGGGCGTTATAGGGAGCGTAGATGGCACACATTAATATTATGTGGACAAAGAAGAACGAACATCACTTTTTTAATAGAAAAGGCACACACAGCTTAAACGTCATGATAGTATATAATGTTAACGTTATGATGGTAAATTTGAATTATATATTTATATTTTATGTTTATAGACATGCGATTACAATATGATTATAACATCGGTTAATCCGCGTTACGGAGGATGTTCCCACGACTCAGCTGTTCGGAATCTGAGTAAGAATATGTCTATTCTGAAGCAGGCATATTTGGCTGGTGACAAATCATCGTGGATATTAGGTAATATACTAATAATACAATTTATATTTTTTTAGGAGATTCCGGATATGCACTTCAACCTTAAATCCATTAAATTAATACTTTCTTTTATAAAAAAAAAAAAAAAAAAAAAAAAAACCTTGGTGCATGACACCATATAGAACAGCTGCAGAAGGATCCCGGGAAGCCAATTATAATACATTACATTTCCGTGCTCGTGCTATATTTAAGCGGGTATTTGGTGTTCTTAAAGGCCGTTGGCGCTGTTTATTACATACACGTGAACTACGCTATCAACCAGAAAAGGCAGAATAAATCGTAAACGTATGTTGCCTTCTTCACAATCTGTGTATAAGACATAATGTTGACATGGACCAACAGTTATTAGAAACGGAGGAATATGTGGAACAAATTGCAAGAGACGAAGTAGATACTGATGACTTTACAAACGAAGCCAAAACGATAAGAAATGAAATTAGAGATAGATTATAAAATTCAATATATATTTATATTTCAAAAAATCCAAAAATATACTCAAAAATAAAAATTATTATTTCTTTAAACATAAATTCAACCAAAGTATTTAATTTAATTATTTAAATGTACACATATTACAATAAATTATTATCTGTTAAATCACGCTTTCATTGGAATTCTAGTTTTAGCAGTTCTAGTTGTTCGGCCTTATGTTTCGACTTTTCAATAAGTACTTTTTGTTTAGCCAGCCATTTTTCCTTATTAAAATTTAGTGCGTCTCTTTTGCATTTTAGTATGTCCTTGTTGGTGTTACGCATTTCTTTCAGCACTTTCAAGCGGATTTTCGGAACTCGCTACAGCTTTGATAAAACGTTTCCTGCATGGATATTTAGCGTTTCAGAAGAGTTTTTACGGTCACCCTTTTATTTTTGTTACCTGATTCTGCTGTTTGCTGTGGAATTTTGGATTGCTGAATTATTTCTATTTTTATTACCTCAGTGTTGGCTGCGATGTCATCAATCTCTCTTATCGCATTAGTCTCCTCGTTGACATTTATAGTTTCTACAGCTTCAGTTGGATCGAAACCAAACTCCATGGCCTTTTTTATCCCTTCGATTTCGCCTGTAATATCCAACAGCTTATCTACTCTTTCATCTAAGGGACTAATTTTTCTGATTTTACATGGCCCACCTCCAGTAACCTTTTCTGTTTGCACTTATCTTTGTTTTCACTATGTATTTATAGTCTTTCCAAACCTTAAAGAAAATTAAAAATTGAAAATTTTCTTATGTGCAAATAAATATTGTTTGATCTCATTTTTTTCCAACCAGACACAGTTTTTTTTGGGCCATCTAAGTTGTTAAGTTCTTTAGTTATTTCATCCCATAGTTTCCTTATATTGGGGCGTATTAAGGAAATTTTTGGCAATCCCCTCATTTTTTCCATAAAAGAGACCAATATGTCAAATTGGTTAGCGTTAGTGGTCCTGTTTGACATACAATTTATTCATTATTACAATTTCTAATTTTATTATTTCTTTTTTAAACAAAAAATATTTATAATAAAACTTACATCGTAAATGTTTATTATTATCACAAATTTATTATTATTATCACAAACTGTTTATTATTATTATAAAACACAACAAAAAATTCGAACGATCGAATCAAAATTCGTCAACTAAATAGTAATCCAATTTTGGCATATGCGTTCGGAAAAATTCGCTCTTTGTTTTTTTTTTTTAAAGTTTTATAATATGGCGGATTTTTTCGATAACATGTGCGTTCGTAAAAATTAGCTTCGAAAAATTTCATAATAGGCCTCCTGCTGGAGTGGGATGTTGTAACATCACTTTTTTCAAGTCGCTGAAGTTGGCCCGAAATATCAGCCCGAAATTTTTGGTTTGTTTCTTCGCTAAAGTGTAACCATCCCAAAAAAAAATGTACGTATAGAAAAAGTGTAGTCTCATCCCGAAAAATATAATATGCTTAGTGTTGGCGTACACTTTAGGAAACAAGTAAATATTTATTTTGTGTAGTTGTATTACCAGTATATTATTATCATTTACAGTTTTCTAATTCTAAAGTAATATTAGAGTAGTAATGTAATTTGATAATTTTTTGCCAAATCTGAAACGGCAAAATATGAAAAATATTATGAGTTTAAACCTTTAATTACGAAAAATATAAATTAATTTGTGATAAAAAGATATATGAGTGCATAATTTCTTTATGTAAACGGATTAAAACATAACCCTCAAATACATATATTGATAAACATTTATAAAAACAATATCAAAATTTTTGTAAGGCGAAGTCCTTAATGAAACAAACGCTATAAATGGCACTAGTAAATGGCACTAGGCAATAAGTAAATGATTCTTGCGAAACCAATTTACTTATCATATATAAAAAATGAAAACATTGATAGTATCTTATAGTATACACGACCATGAAAGACTCAGAAACGTGATCAAAATAATGTATCATTGCACGGCTGTTGTATACAATGAATAGGAAACAGTTCCATATAATTTTTTTGTAAGTGATTTTGTAATTTTACCAAGTACACTTTATTTCTCTGGTGCCAATCCTAGAGATAAATCCATGTAGTGGCGTATACCGGAAGATAGGTCTTCATTATCCCGATGATCCCTGAGCAGCCCAGTTGAACAGAAATGAACAGAAAACAGTTTTCTATAATTCTTTTTGTGAGTGAGTTTTGTGATTTTACCAAGAACACTTTATTTTCTCTGGTGCCAATCCTAGAGATAAATCCATGTAGTGGCGTATACCGGAAGATAGGTCGTGGTTATCCCGATGTTCCCTGAGCAGCCCAGTTCCATATCATGAACAGAAAACAGTTTTCTATAATTCTTTTTGTGAGTGAGTTTTGTGATTTTACCAAGTACACTTTATTTTCTCTGGTGCCAATCCTAGAGATAAATCCATGTAGTGGCGTATACCGGAAGATAGGTCGTGGTTATCCCGATGTTCCTTGAGCAGCCCAGTTCCATATCATGAACAGAAAACAGTTTTCTATAATTCTTTTTGTGAGTGATTTTGTGATTTTACCAAGTACACTTTATTTTCTCTGGTGCCAATCCTAGAGATAAATCCATGTAGTGGCGTATACCGGAAGATAGGTCGTGGTTATCCCGATGTTCCTTGAGCAGCCCAGTTCCATATCATGAACAGAAAACAGTTTTCTATAATTCTTTTTGTGAGTGATTTTGTGATTTTACCAAGTACACTTTATTTTCTCTGGTGCCAATCCTAGAGATAAATCCATGTAGTGGCGTATACCGGAAGATAGGTCTTGGTTATCCCGATGTTCCTTGGGCAGCCCAGTTCCATATCATGAACAGAAAACAGTTTTCTATAATTCCTTTTGTGAGTGATTTTGTGATTTTACCAAGTACACTTTATTTTCTCTGGTGCCAATCCTAGAGATAAATCCATGTAGTGGCGTATACCGGAAGATAGATCTTGGTTATTCCGATCTTCCCTGAGCAGCCCAGTTCCATAT
Organism: Nephrotoma flavescens; assembly: GCA_932526605.1. NCBI lineage: Eukaryota > Metazoa > Arthropoda > Insecta > Diptera > Tipulidae > Nephrotoma > Nephrotoma flavescens. Next base: position 114,323,098 of record OW052220.1, on the reverse strand, counting down.
CATGAACAGAAAACAGTTTTCTATAATTCTTTTTGTGAGTGATTTTGTGATTTTACCAAGTACACTTTATTTTCTCTGGTGCCAATCCTAGAGATAAATCCATATAGTGGCGTATACTGGAAGATAGGTCTTGGTTATCCCGATGTTCCCTGAGCAGCCCAGTTCCATATCATGAACAGAAAACAGTTTTCTATAATTCTTTTTGTGAGTGATTTTGTGATTTTACCAAGTACACTTTATCTTCTCTGGTGCCAATCCTAGAGATAAATCCATGTAGTGGCGTATACCGGAAGATAGATCTTGGTTATTCCGATCTTCCCTGAGCAGCCCAGTTCCATTTCATCAACAGAAAACAGTTTTCTATAATTCTTTTTGTGAGTGATTTTGTAATTTTACCAAGTACACTTTATTTTCTCTGGTGCCAATCCTAGAGATAAATCCATGTAGTGGCGTATACCGGAAGATAGATCTTGGTTATTCCGATCTTCCCTGAGCAGCCCAGTTCCATATCATGAACAGAAAACAGTTTTCTATAATTCTTTTTGTGAGTGATTTTGTGATTTTACCAAGTACACTTTATTTTCTCTGGTGCCAATCCTAGAGATAAATCCATGTAGTGGCGTATACCGGAAGATAGGTCGTGGTTATCCCGATGTTCCTTGAGCAGCCCAGTTCCATATCATGAACAGAAAACAGTTTTCTATAATTCTTTTTGTGAGTGATTTTGTGATTTTACCAAGTACACTTTATTTTCTCTGGTGCCAATCCTAGAGATAAATCCATGTAGTGGCGTATACCGGAAGATAGGTCTTGGTTATCCCGATGTTCCTTGGGCAGCCCAGTTCCATATCATGAACAGAAAACAGTTTTCTATAATTCCTTTTGTGAGTGATTTTGTGATTTTACCAAGTACACTTTATTTTCTCTGGTGCCAATCCTAGAGATAAATCCATGTAGTGGCGTATACCGGAAGATAGGTCGTGGTTATCCGAATGTCCCTTGAGCAGCCCAGTTCCATATCATGAACAGAAAACAGTTTTCTATAATTCTTTTTGTGAGTGATTTTACCAAGTACACTTTATTTTCTCTGGTGAAAATCCTAGAGATAAATCCATGTAGTGGCGTATACTGGAAGATAGGTCTTGGTTATCCCGATGTTCCTTGAGCAGCCCAGTTCCATATCATGAACAGAAAACAGTTTTCTATAATTCTTTTTGTGAGTGAGTTTTGTGATTTTACCAAGTACACTTTATTTTCTCTGGTGCCAATCCTAGAGATAAATCCATGTAGTGGCGTATACCGGAAGATAGGTCTTTGTTATCCCGATGTTCCCTGAGTAGCCCAGTTCCATATCATGAACAGAAAACAGTTTTCTATAATTCTTTTTGTGAGTGATTTTGTGATTTTACCAGATAAACTTATAGTGTATACCCGCAGATAGGCCTTGCTTATTCTAATCTACGCTGAACAGCCCAGGTCTATATCGTGAACAGAAAACACTTTTTTTGAATTATTTTTGTGGTCGATTTTGTGAATTTACCAGGATTTTGTGATTTTACCAGATAAGCTTTAATTTCTCAGGAGCCCATACGGGTTGTCCTCGCGCAACAACCGAAATAGAATTTATCACTTACGAATAAATTGCCGTCCCGGTAGATCCGCATGCTGTCTCATGCGACCGGAGGTCCCGGGTTTGTTTCCCGGTGGGGACGAGGAAAAAATTTCACGGCTGGTTTAGGATCAATAAATTAATGACTCTTTATCCGAAATGAAAATATGATTGTGAAACCTCATTTGAGCCGGCCAAACCCTTTGATGGGATATAGTGCCAGAGAGAGAGATAGAATAAAACATAAATTCAAAGAGATGACATTGGTTGATTCTCTCTGGTCATATGAAACCATCATTTGAATTTATCAGTGACGAATAAATTGAAAGAGATTGTGGCATACGGGACCCTTCTGAAGTTAGCCCAGAATTTCATCCCAGCAAAATAAAACTTTGGTCGGTAGTTTTCAGGTTTTGAAACGACGTTGGAGCAGGAACATTCACCAACAACAATCGCAATTAGCAAAAAAATTCGTTATTTGGATGCACAGTGTAGATGCGACCCATCATGCCCTTCACAACTGTAGATCACCCATTGTCCGCTACTGATCGCCTACGATTCAATGGGTATTCGTCATTGCTTGTGACAGTGTTGGCAATTAGGTCTCTCGGATATCGCTTGAAACCATCGATCATAGAGGGTGAGTCGTTTTTGAAAACTACGAACATGGATCATATTCTTAGACACCACAGCACCCAATTTCGGAGGAACAGCTTCAACCGGAATTTCTGTTGCAATGATGCTATCAATTACACACGATCTGATTTTTTTTGGAGGAACCAAACCAAATATGCACATGACGATTTGGTATGCTATTCAACGGAGGACATCCAAATTAATCCATTAATTTTTAACTAGACCCAGTCCAAATTACCACTATGACGCTACATAAAATATGGCCTGATTTTTTGTATAGGTGTTCACTGTTAGTGCCACAACTTAAATTCATAGCCCCCTAACACGACAAATTATGAATATTTTGTCCAGCAGTTTACGAATTGGTCTACCTTCACCCAGTATCTTTAAACATTTGAATTATGTGTTATTGATTTTTGAAATATTTTTTCGGCGAAAATTTACTGCTATAACTTCAATTACATGTAATTTTCGGCTCATATCAACAGAAATTTGTACTACCACCTGATACAAAATACATATGTCGATAATGCAGGTTTTATTTTGGCTAACTTCAGTAGCATGTTTTTGTACGGGATTTTGCGCGTTACCGATCCAGATAATCTTTTGGAAGAGAAAAATTTGTAGATCTTAGTGGAAAACTCGGAAACTTCCGAGAAAACTCGAAGAAAATTGATTTTTTTTCTAAGGAATTTTGAATTTTTTGCATGTTTTGATGATTTTGGACATTGCACCAGAGAACCTATTCCATTCCATCCCAGTTTTTGATGTGTAAACATCTTTACGCGCGCCTATCAAAATTTTTTGTATTAGAGTAAACTTGTAAATGAAACGAACGGAAATGACGTATCCCTACTTCGTTTTAAAAAAAAGCAAGAAACTCAACAAAAACAATTTTTATTATACATGGCATGCTTTTATGTATATGTATAATAGTAGGGAAAATGAAAAAATTAATTTAATGAATGAAATAGAAACCATCGACATTTCCATTGATCAGAAAAATCAAAAAAAAAATTACGATACGAAATACGAATTACGATTACGAAATTGCATACTCATACGATTAAAAACACAGTCAACAACTGCTGTATATTGCTTTATCACGAGTGACGAGTCTCTGTTGTCAGGTGCTATTCATCACGTCGGGTATCAATGATCATGTCTTCTACTGAATGGGGTTATAATGACATCTCGTTTTTAACACTGAACTGCCAGAGTCTCAGGTCACAGTCACGCAGGTATGCTCAATTCATTTGGTTTTCGAGACCTGGCTGCGCAATGACGAACTTGTTAATATTCCTACGTTTGAATGCTGTTTTCAGTTCAATAGAGATGGTCAGTGGGCTGCCGGAGTAGCAATTCCGTCAAAAGATCCATAAAATGAGCATAGTGGACACAAATAATTTGCCGTACTTTTTCAAAACCAATATTGACGTAACAAATGGACTGGCGAATGGAACTATAGGCTGTCTAAAGTATATCGAATGCATAGGCATCCTAACCAGGACAACGAGAACGATGAAAACGTCGACAGTAAAAAATGTCAAACGACTCTGGATGGATTTCGGTTCAAATTCACAAGTTGGCAAGAAGGTCAGGTGGCTTGAAGCTGGATGGGCGCAGAAAACGAATATCGACCGATGTTTGGTGCCCATTTCTAGAAAAAGCTCAACTATTAATCCAAACAACAATTAATGTTAAGCATAAACAACAATTAATGTAAAGCGTCGTACCTTCGTGTGCCACCACAATTCATGCATCACACGGTGGTACCTACAACGAGATAGTCAGTATATACTCTTACGATAAAAGACACAGTTAACAAATTGTGTATATTGCTTTAGCACGAGTAACGAGTCTCGAAGGACTGTTCATCACGTCGGCTATCGATGATCATGTCGTCTACCATGGACGTAAAAATGGGGCCTCAATGGGTCTTCTTCAAAATTAGCTATCGCGCCTCACCACAAATCCGCTTTATCCGTTGTAATGGCGAATTTTGTACGAGATAATAATGACGTCTGGTTTTTAACATTGAACTGTCAGAGTCTTAGGTCAAACACATCACCTCGACCTAACTGACACAATCACGCAAGGATGCTCAATTTTCTTGCTTTTCCAGATCTGCGTTCAGTTCAAGAGAGACGCTGAGTGAGCTGCCGGAGTAACAATATATAAAAATTCAAATAGAATACTCATACCATACAGTCACCTCGCATAAAGAAATCATCGTTGGACAATCAACCGGTATGAGCGTAACAACACAACTCATTGATGATATATATACGGCTGAACTTCAGCTTCTCAATGGGAATAAGATGCTTTCTGTAGTTGTATTAACCTCGCCGAATAAATCTTTCGAAGAGATTATGAAGTTCATACATTTCGTCCTTGCCCCATATCCTAAAGAATTTCAAAAATTCTCCAAGGAGACTATCATCTTTTGCCGGTGATTATGAGCGGGGATTTCAATATTAATGTTGCTGTTCCTCAAGCTGAACCACTTATAAACTTCCTGCGAGACGAATTCGATTTGCACATGAACTCAGATCGAAATATATTTACTACTAGATATGGGACGACCATATTGTGCAGTTTTTCAATGAAAATTTTTAAAGTTAGAGTCGACAGTATATAATATATATTATTTTAGCTACCAAAATCCAATTGCGTCGATTATACCGAAAGAGTAATAGACCAATTTAACGATAATAAACAAATGAAAAACTCTGGTTAGTAAAATTGCATTCCTTCTTCCTTCAAAGTAAACTGTACCCACGTACTATACACACGCCATGTTTACACATCTCCTTGAGAGTACTAATGGACTCACTCTTTTTTTTCATTTTATACCACTATAAGCCGATTTAAATTATAAACACAACAACAAAATATTCCATCCCAGTTTTTCTCGTTTAGTTGTTTTTCAAGTAAAACAAATACTTGGAAATACTGTATTATGTTCGGCAATAGTAATTCTGTATTGCTACTCAGGATAGATTGGACTAACCAAGGTCTATCTGTGGATATACGCCACCACATAGATTTATTTCTAGGATTGGAACCATAGAAATTAAATTCTACCTGGTAAAATCACAAAATCACTCACAAAAATAATTCGAGAAAGTGTTTTCTGTTCATGATATGGACCTGGGCTGCTCAGGGTAGATCGAAATAACCAAGGACTAACTGCGTTTATACGCCACCACATAGATTTATCTCTAGGATTGGCACCAGAGAAAAGAAAGTGTACTTGGTAAAATTACAAAATCACTCACAAAAAGAATTATAGAAAACTGTTTTCTGTTCATGATATGGAACTGGGCTGCTCAAGAAACATCGGGATAACCACGACCTATCTTCCGGTATACGCCACTACATGGATTTATCTCTAGGATTGGCACCAGAGAAAATAAAGTGTACTTGGTAAAATTACAAAATCACTCACAAAAGGAATTATAGAAAACTGTTTTCTGTTCATGATATGGAACTGGGCTGCCCAAGGAACATCAGGATAACCACGACCTATCTGCCGGTATACGCCACTACATGGATTTATCTCTAGGATTGGCACCAGAGAAAATAAAGTGTACTTGGTAAAATCACAAAATCACTCACAAAAAGAATTATAGAAAACTGTTTTCTGTTCATGATATGGAACTGGGCTGCTCAGGGAACATCGGGATAACCAAGACCTATCTTCCGGTATACGCCACTACATGGATTTATCTCTAGGATTGGCACCAGAGAAAATAAAGTGTACTTGGTAAAATTACAAAATCACTCACAAAAAGAATTATAGAAAACTGTTTTCTGTTGATGAAATGGAACTGGGCTGCTCAAGGAACATCGGGATGACCAAGACCTATCTTCCGGTATACGCCACTACATGGATTTATCTCTAGGATTGACACCAGAGAAAATAAAGTGTACTTGGTAAAATCACAAAATCACTCACAAAAAGAATTATAGAAAACTGTTTTCTGTTCATGATATGGAACTGGGCTGCTCAGGGAACATCGGGATAACCAAGACCTATCTTCCAGTATACGCCACTATATGGATTTATCTCTAGGATTGGCACCAGAGAAAATAAAGTGTACTTGGTAAAATCACAAAATCACTCACAAAAAGAATTATAGAAAACTGTTTTCTGTTCATGATATGGAACTGGGCTGCTCAGGGAAGATCGGAATAACCAAGATCTATCTTCCGGTATACGCCACTACATGGATTTATCTCTAGGATTGGCACCAGAGAAAATAAAGTGTACTTGGTAAAATCACAAAATCACTCACAAAAATAATTATAGAAAACTGTTTTCTGTTGATGAAATGGAACTGGGCTGCTCAAGGAACATCGGGATGACCAAGATCTATCTTCCGGTATACGCCACTACATGGATTTATCTCTAGGATTGGCACCAGAGAAAATAAAGTGTACTTGGTAAAATCACAAAATCACTCACAAAAAGAATTATAGAAAACTGTTTTCTGTTCATGATATGGAACTGGGCTGCTCAGGGAACATCGGGATAACCAAGACCTATCTTCCAGTATACGCCACTATATGGATTTATCTCTAGGATTGGCACCAGAGAAAATAAAGTGTACTTGGTAAAATCACAAAATCACTCACAAAAAGAATTATAGAAAACTGTTTTCTGTTCATGATATGGAACTGGGCTGCTCAGGGAACATCGGGATAACCAAGACCTATCTTCCAGTATACGCCACTATATGGATTTATCTCTAGGATTGGCACCAGAGAAAATAAAGTGTACTTGGTAAAATCACAAAATCACTCACAAAAAGAATTATAGAAAACTGTTTTCTGTTCATGATATGGAACTGGGCTGCTCAGGGAAGATCGGAATAACCAAGATCTATCTTCCGGTATACGCCACTACATGGATTTATCTCTAGGATTGGCACCAGAGAAAATAAAGTGTACTTGGTAAAATCACAAAATCACTCACAAAAAGAATTATAGAAAACTGTTTTCTGTTGATGAAATGGAACTGGGCTGCTCAAGGAACATCGGGATGACCAAGATCTATCTTCCGGTATACGCCACTACATGGATTTATCTCTAGGATTGGCACCAGAGAAAATAAAGTGTACTTGGTAAAATCACAAAATCACTCACAAAAAGAATTATAGAAAACTGTTTTCTGTTCATGATATGGAACTGGGCTGCTCAGGGAACATCGGGATAACCAAGACCTATCTTCCAGTATACGCCACTATATGGATTTATCTCTAGGATTGGCACCAGAGAAAATAAAGTGTACTTGGTAAAATCACAAAATCACTCACAAAAAGAATTATAGAAAACTGTTTTCTGTTCATGATATGGAACTGGGCTGCTCAAGGAACATCGGGATAACCACGACCTATCTTCCGGTATACGCCACTACATGGATTTATCTCTAGGATTGGCACCAGAGAAAATAAAGTGTTCTTGGTAAAATCACAAAACTCACTCACAAAAAGAATTATAGAAAACTGTTTTCTGTTCATTTCTGTTCAACTGGGCTGCTCAGGGATCATCGGGATAATGAAGACCTATCTTCCGGTATACGCCACTACATGGATTTATCTCTAGGATTGGCACCAGAGAAATAAAGTGTACTTGGTAAAATTACAAAATCACTTACAAAAAAATTATATGGAACGGTTTCCTATTCATTGTATACAACAGCCGTGCAATGATACATTATTTTGATCACGTTTCTGAGTCTTTCATGGTCGTGTATACTATAAGATACTATCAATGTTTTCATTTTTTATATATGATAAGTAAATTGGTTTCGCAAGAATCATTTACTTATTGCCTAGTGCCATTTACTAGTGCCATTTATAGCGTTTGTTTCATTAAGGACTTCGCCTTACAAAAATTTTGATATTGTTTTTATAAATGTTTATCAATATATGTATTTGAGGGTTATGTTTTAATCCGTTTACATAAAGAAATTATGCACTCATATATCTTTTTATCACAAATTAATTTATATTTTTCGTAATTAAAGGTTTAAACTCATAATATTTTTCATATTTTGCCGTTTCAGATTTGGCAAAAAATTATCAAATTACATTACTACTCTAATATTACTTTAGAATTAGAAAACGAAATAGATAATAATATACTGGTAATACAACTACACAAAATAAATATTTACTTGTTTCCTAAAGTGTACGCCAACACTAAGCATATTATATTTTTCGGGATGAGACTACACTTTTTCTATACGTACATTTTTTTTCGGGATGGTTACACTTTAGCGAAGAAACAAACCAAAAATTTCGGGCTGATATTTCGGGCCAACTTCAACGACTTCTTTTTTCGATGTTTATCGAATATTATATCTCTTTTTCCTTAAATAAAATTGCTTGCCATTTCTCTTTTCAATTTTGCTTCCAATACTGCGATCGCACGCTACTAGAATAAATTTTTTATTTATCTCTTTTTTGTTTTTCGATAAAGCATCACTCATAAAATACGTAGTGATAGAATAAGAGTAGAACGACATAATGTTTTCTTCGATTAGGTAGAGATCGTATTAGAAACAACGTAATTGATAAATGGAAAAAACGTTAAGAAGAAAGAGATGTAAATTTCGATAGTATCAAAAAAAGTGATGTTACAACATCCCACCCCTAGGTTCGATCGAATCATGTGTAAGTATATTTTTATATTTTAATATTTTAAATATTGTATGTAAATTGGAATTGATTATTCTGTAAGTTATTGTATTTAACTGTGAGTGTATGTTTGTGAATCATGTTCATTGAATTTTATTTGGCTATCTATTTAAAAATTAAAATCATTTTGACTTAAGTTCATTTTAAGGATATCATGTAAGAATGACTAAACTTTTTTTATATGTTCGATTTTACAACAACAACTTTTGATTTCAAAATTCAACAGATCTTTCACTGACCCCTGTTAATTTTATTTACTATTCCGGCCGAATTTTAAACATGGTAACTCCTAGGTGATTGTGTACAGGTTTTTACTTTCACATTAATAAATTTTGGAATTTTTTGTGAATGTTTGCATTTTCAAATATAAAAAAGTCTTGGTATTTTTGTATTTTAATTAATCTAATTTTTTCAATGCAAATGAGTCGAAATATAAATAAATACAATTATTAATATATTAATAATTAAAACAGAAGCTGGAAGCAGTGTTTTACTACAAAAACAAGAGATTTTCAAAGAAGTCACGATTTTAAAAAAATAAAATTGCAGCACCCAGCTGGGTCCGAACCCGCACGATATTTTGGATTATAATAATAAATACTTGGTCTTGTACACCATAACCACCCGATTATCAGGTTTTATATATTTCTAAAGCGACATTCTTAACAATATTTACAAAATAAAATATATAAATTAAAAAATCCGCTTTTAATTCTGTTTATGAAGTTAGCTCTAAATAAACACATTTTAAAAAGCCTGGTCTGTGCAAGAAGTAAATACTTATAAGATTATTCCTTTTCCATCGTAAAAAGTTAGATTTCGAATTGGCTAATTTTAATGTTGTTTTATTTAAATTTATTGATTTTAACTTTTGATCGCGAAATCTGTACGAACATTTTCCCTACTTTGGCATAACATGATAATTGACACTACTATGTGCAACCTAAAACCTAGCCTTCTGCTTCCTACTTCAAACCTCTATATTATATTTTTCCAAATTTTCCTTTTTAGAATTCCTATTTGCATCTAGACCTAATTATGTATTATTATCGTTAAAATGATTATGGTATTTATCACCATTTAAATAATCATTGAAATATTCACCATTAAATCGGATTTTCCAAAATATTAACTATTATAAAGGAATAGAATAATCCACATAATCACTTCATTAAACCCTCGTTTCATCCAAATTGGTCTATTAATAGGTTTTTAAACACGCTGGACAAAATTGCTATCCTACTATACCCGTACGTAGAAGAAAATTATCCACAATATTTCCACTTAATTAAATTCCTCTCATCATATCATTATATTCAAATTTTCTTCGTCTATTAAACTAATAGCATTCAAAATATCATACACATATTATCAAATTAATAACATTTATATTGTATCAAAAACCATTCAACATTATGCACCTGAACAAAATAACAACATCAACTTTTAATTACGAAACTAATTTGTGTTTATCTACCTACACAACATCGTAGCAAAATGTGAACATACATCCTCCATATACATGCAGCATAATAGCTATATGCTATTACATACGAGTCTACGTAAAATAATTTTTAAAACTTAAAAAATTTTTAAAACATGCCCCAATGCAGTTTTATTACACGAGACAACAACAATAACATGACATAAATGTCTCATATGATTCATTAAATGTAATATTATAAAAAATTTCCACCCAAAAACACAAAACCTAAACTATAAAAGTCATAAAAAAAATTTTTATTTTCGTTCTATCCAAAAACCAAAAATGAAAAATACAAAAAATTAATGAAAATTGAGATAAAAAATAAAAATTTAATTTTTTAATTGAAATAAATTGTTTTGTGTGTTAGTTCATAAAAATTCATTTTGAATTTTACTCTTTCGTATACATATACAAACGTTGTTAAAATAATTAAAAGTGAACAAAATAAAACCAACCAAAAACAAAAAAAAACAAGAATGTAATATATTAATTAATTAATTTAAATAACAAAAACAATAAATGTTATAAAAACATATTTGTTCCATTTTATGTGGCATTATTATAATATTTTTGTATTAAAGCGACGCATACCTAAAAGCTACACCACACAACCAGGAAAACTTTATAGGACATGTATTAAAACAATATTTTATAAAACAAAAAATATTAATACTAAAAGTATAAAAAATTAAATAATTAATATTTATTGCATTACATGTTGCTAGAATTTTCAAATATTGTGAAAAGAATACTTTTATGTGGACCTTAATAAGAATTTAGAGTACATTCCGTTGACAGAAAATTTTTTAAGGAGAATTTAAGAATCATGACAAGCCACATTTTATGCAAGCAAATTTGGTTTTAAATTACGTAGGTAACGCATTAAAGAATAATTTAAAAATTCATTGTTCGTCGAAATACCATTTTGTAAATTTGCTGCTCACTGAACCGGTTTGAAGTTCTTATGGACAAAAGTTGTTGGACAAAAGTTTATGCTAGTGTCTTTGTGAAGTTTTTGAACACAATTTTATTTATTGGACAAACAGTTAACATTTTAACAGTGTATTTGTTTTATGTTAAAATAATTCGAAACCATAATAGTAATTATAATAAATATTGATATTTTTAAAGAAATTGGCTGACATTAAAAAATATGCTCATTATTATAAATGTTTAAGTAAATCTGGCATGTGATTTACATGTATAAAATGATACACCAAATAGCAAATATCTCAGAGATTTGCTCACATAGTGACTATATACGTTCGAAAGGGGATACATTGAGCTATTTAAATCAGTAAGACCCATCTCGAAATAATGAACAAGGTTCATATATTGAATTTTTAAAATTTTACCAATTCAGCGAATCTGCGCGTATCCACGGATTACTACACATTTGAGCATTCCACTTAAATCGTTTTCGTTCAAAAAATAACACTATAACTATAATAATAAAAAAATAATTAATTTGTTATCAAAAACAAATAATTAGTATGTTATATAATTTATATTTTTTTTTGTAACTATTGTCAAAGGCTTTATTCTTGAATCTTTCTTTATACGAAACTAACAAGAAGTGTGAAATTCTTAAAAACTATAAAAAAAAATTTAACTTAAGCCTTAACCTATGTTAATACTTAATATCATTATGCATTATTATTATTATTAAATTATTATTAATTACTTAATTTCATTTCAACATACACGAAATTATTAGATTATAGTTATTTCTCAGTTAATTAAATCTAGAGGATCTGTTCTGCGAAGCCGTCCATATTTCGGTTGCCTTAGTAGTTCTCTAGCTAATTCGTTAGGGTGTGATTCCAGTTTCAGTTGGTATTTTAGACTGCATGATTTAATTGTCTCTTTAACAGTTTTGATTCCTAGGTCTCTAAGGATGTTGCTGTTTCGAATATACCATGGGGCATTTGTAATGCTACGAAGTATCTTTGCTTGCGTTCTTTGTACGATATCTATATTTGATGCACTAGTTGAGCCCCATAGTTGGATACCATATGTCCATATGGGGATTAGGATCGCTTTGTATAGTAGAACCTTGCAGTCTAGAGAGAGTTTCGATTTTCTTCCGATCATCCAGTACATTTTAGAAAATTTTATTTTTAATTGATTGCGTTTTGTTTCAATGTGCTTTTTCCATGTCAATCTTCTATCGAGATGAAGACCGAGATATTTGACGTTTGTTTGTTGAGGAATTGTGATATTGTTTAATTTTACTGCTGGACATGTACGTTTATTTAGTGTGAATATAATTTATATGTTATCGAATAATAATGTTTTTTTCAAAAATAATTCTGATTTAACTAAAATCTGTTAAAATCCGGAAGACGATACAACCTGTCATTTTTTACTCACACATTTGTGTGGGTTGGACTTAAATTAATGCACAAAAAAAAATTCTTTGGTAAAAAAATAGATATAAAGAAAAAACAAGTGTGCATATAGACACTAGCGTAACTTTTATCTGGTAACTTTTTCGTTTCTTTCCCCTTTACCAATAAAATCGGTTTTATATGAGCCGCAATTTTTCGATGTTATTGGTAAAGGGGAAACAAACGAAGAAGTTACCGGATACCAGTTACCCTAGTGTGGCATCAGCCAATGGATATTTTTTGAATACCTGTTTAGATATAGCAATGTACGGATCGCATTTTAACTGTGTGATATTTTATTAATATGCGATTTGTCATTTTTAACACTAGATATACCAAGCATTGACATATACCGCTACCAACCGGTCATTTTGACCTGAACATCATTTGAAATAAAAGATTTACATTTTTGATTAACTAAGTTCTTTAGAAGCATGTAATTCAATGTTTACTTATCGTTCATAATTTTTATAAATAACATAATAATTTTAAGTAAAAGTTATTTCATTTTTAACTTTTATTAGCGCACTTTATACAAACTAAACTTTTTTAAATGTACATTTCCCACAGGCATAATATTTTTTGCAAAAAACACAGATATTCATGGTTTTATTTTCGTTGCAGAATCCAATTTGACAGCATTTCCGTGTAGTATTTTTAGTTTTATTTACCAACAGTAGTTCACTTACGTTTCCCGGTTCGAATGAATCTTGATATCCAGCAGTAAGTTCTTCTGCTAATTAATAGAACGTCTTTTCTTGTATGTTTGTTCCTGTGAGTTCTTTGAACAGAATCCAAGCCTTGTAAAGGTCATCTCGGAAATCCCGACTTAACAGTGCATTTTTAGCCATTTGGTCCATTATATCTACACCAAATTTAGTGCTGTTGTAAAATGAATGGTTTCAGGAAGCTTTTTTCAGTTTTGTGCTATATTTTTGCAAAATTATGATTAGAACTAAGTAGGAGTACTTTCTTAGTTGACTTAGCTTGTATACCGTTAGTGTGCAATTTTTAGATTTGTAAAAATAACATGAGAATTTAGGCATTTTATTTTATTTGTTTCGCAATTCCTTTTTATTTGAACAAATGGGCCAACTAAAGTCGCATTATTTTCTAAAAGTGTTGAAGCCAGTGATTTACTTGTAAAAACTTATCAGTTGTCGCATTACTGTAAATTAGTTTTAGGACAACGAACTCACCCAAAGATATTGATTCTGGTTTTATTTTTATTTTTTCCGAAGTATGGAAACATTTATGACATGTGTTTACTTGACAATTTTTGATGAAAAGATTCCAAACGTTTGAGATCAGCGCAAATTTGTTGCTTTTCAGTCTTTGATTTCGTTTATTTTTCATATCGAACCGGATAAATTGCAAGATATCCGTGAAATCTTTCCTAGCCACCAAGTTTTTCTACAAAAATGCAGGTCTCTAAATTGTTGACCATGAATAAGACAATTTTAGATTTTTAGCATCATAAGCACAACGCCGATATAAATTGTTAAAAATTAGTTGAATTTTTCATCTGTTTAAACCCACTCTTTAGCAAGAACTATAGAAGCTTCCATTTTATTTTATAATATTTGTATTTATTATATAAAAAGCGCTACTAACTTTTCTTTCGATTACATATGTCTTTTTGCAAATGCTGTAGGACCATGGCTTGCTTTAAAAGTGGGATTTCTTTGTAGTGTTCCTGGTCTTCCTCAAGAAATCCCATGTTTTATTGACAAATCTGCACACTGTTCCATCAAGAGCTGTTTCTACTTGTCTATCATCAGAATATGATAGTAACCTAATTATTCTCTTCCGTCTTCGTACATTGGAGATATTTTCCATTTAATCGCCGATATCTAAGAGCGAAGTATCTGAAAGTCCATTTTTATCACCATAAGAGTTTTAAATTATATATTTTCTTTCAAAATTTATTCCTAAATCAAAAAAAGCAAGATTCAAGAATAATGAGAATTTATAAAAAAAAAACTTTACCTTTCACGATATGAAACACAGTCTGTGATTTCCACTATTTATTGCAATGAACTGGAAATAAAATTGACTGATAATAAAATAGGCGAACACTCAGCTTAAACGTAATCTTGTAATGGTTTTAGCCACATATAGCCAGCAACATACTAATACTAACACCAAATGCACGCAAAAAATTATATAAAACCAAAGAGTGGTCTCATGCATCTTGTCATAAAACAAGAGAGGAGAGACATTAAAGAGAATATTAGAGAATAAGAGATCTGTAGAATTATTTGAAAATATTCAAAATAAACTGAAAAATTACAAATATTAGCACTTGAAACTCCAACCGGCCATTTTGACCGGTTGGTATATCTAGTGTTAAAACTGTTGATTGTGTTATTCGTTTTGTGTTTAATTTTTGATTATTAAATCAAACAAATCTAGAAGCCGTCATTCATTCGTTAAGCAGTAAAGCCGGCAGCTTTCTATTTTAGTTTTATTCTGTTATTTTGTGTTCGGTATTTTGGTGTTAATATACGGTTGTGAAGTTTTTCCTAAACTTCTGAGTTATTCCTAAAATACAACCACAACAACTAAAAATATCAGAGTTGGTTGGTTGGCAGTTTGGTAAAACTGCTAACTAACGAATAAATTCAAAACTACGCATTAAGAAATAATAAAATTTTATTAATACAATAGAAATTTGTGAGGTGCAGTAGAATTATAAGTATCACAAAACAACTATAGCTATAACATTTCTGTAATCAATGAAAACTACGCTTTCAGGCACTTAGGATTGACGATTTTTGAATAAACGTTTTTTGAATATTCTATATAGAGAATTATCGTTATCGAGATCGCCCTGAATTCTAATGGTTTTCCTAAACACCGGACAGCCTAACGATAACTTATTTTGGGCTAGTCACGATCTTCTCTAACAGAAAATAAGCTATTTTTAAAAAACATCTGTGGTGCTATGCACTTAGGATTGAATGTCCAACATATGGAGGATTTACCATTAACAACGATGAATGCTAAAGGTAAACCAATTGTTTTGATTTACTGCACTGCATATAAGTTGTTTGAAGTAAAAGATATTCAGAAAGGGTGATTTAAGAAATATTGTAGGTGTTTATTGAAAGTAAAATAATTGTTTTATCAGCTTGAAACAATTTAAAAGAACAACATAACATTAAGTATTATATAGTATGTACTGTAGTAAATTAAGGAAACACAATAAACAACAATAAAAATAGGGATACCGATAATAAATCATTCAAAAAAAAACAAAAATGAATTTTTTAATAATTCTTAAAATAATCGAAATCACTCAAACTATTCGAATAATTTAATATTTGGATATACAAACTGGAAACCGTATAGATAGCACGTGTTGAATTTCAAAAAAATCGGCTGAGAAATGGCATAAACAAGATCGAGTTGAACAAGTTTTAAATATGTAAATAATTTTTGGATCCTTTTGGATTTTTCACATTTGGATTTTGTTCCTTTCAGATTATTTTATCTTTAGGATTTTTAAAACATTTGGATTTTGGATCCGACTAGACCTGTGTAAACGGAAAATCATATACATTTTTCAAAAAGTACTGTCCCTGGTAGCTAGGATTAATGATATTTGAACATATAACCGGGGTTATTTAAATTCGATTTTTCCGAGTTTTACGATATTTCTAAACAGCGGGACCACTAGTGGGAAATAGATTTGAATTGGTCAATCATACACATTTTCGAAAAAGTAGGACCTCTAGTAGTTAGGATTAAGGATATTTGAACACATAACCGGGGTTATTAAATAGAAATAGCTGGATTCGTAGATACGCAAACTCGCTGTATTGGTAAGACTTTAAAAACTCGATACATGAGCCTGTAGCGGCCCTGTCTTTCTCCTTGAAATACTTTCTATTTTATTAAAACAATAAAACCATTTTATGACCTATCGAACCATTTTTTTAGACCAATCAAAATCTGATAACCGAAAACTCAGTACATAAAATTTTGTAATTATTGTATTCTTATAAAATTGTCATCATAAGTAAAAAATCTGTGGTCGGGTCAAAACCCCAAAAATAAATATTTTATTATATAATTTAAAATTTTTTGTGAAAAGTGTAAAAATAATACTATTATAATAAACTAAAATAAAAATAGAAATAAAATAAAAATTAATTAAAAATTTAATATCGAAAATAAAATGTTTATTGAATTAATGAGTTTAATTTGTGTTATTTTAATACCTAATTGAACCCCAACAAGTGGTGACGTTCATAATTTCGAGATGGGGCTTACTGATTTAAATAGCTCAATGTATCTTCTTTGGAACGTACATATATATTCACTATGCAAGCCAATCTCTGAGGTTTTTGTTATTTGGTGAATCATTTTATACAGTATGGTATGTGATTTACTGAAAAATTTATAATAGCGAGCATATTAGATTTGTTAATGTTAAACAATTTCTTTTGTTTTATCAATATTTATTCTAATTATTGTTTCGATTTTAATATAAAATAAATACACTGTTAAAATTTCCCAGTTCCATAAATTTTTGTCCAACAAATAAAATTCTGTCCAAAAACTTCACAAAGAATACTAGCATACATTTTTGTCCAAAAACTTTTGTCCAAGAAGTTCACACCGGTGCCCACTGAAATCAAATTTGATCCGGAATATCATTTTTTAATGGTTCCTCAATTCCCCAAGTAAGGGAAGTGGGAAAATTTCTAACCGATTTCATTGAACCGAAAATTCTGAAGTTGGTATATATAAATTCGGGTTCAAACTGTTAAAGCCGATTATAATTTGTATAAAAACGGCTTTCGTTCTGCGTGGAAAACGTTTATTTTGAGTCTATTCTTATTTACGTGATCGTGATGACAACGCTTACTTTGCCTAGACAACGTCGATAACTCGAAGATAATGTCGACTACTTGTAGACATCCACTTATAATCGACACTAGCAGTGATAGTATATCGACATATCGTCGGTGCACAAGAAGAGTGACAGAACTCAAAAATTGTCCTTTTTGAGTTATTTATAAAATTGTTTAGCTAAATATTATATATTGTATGGAAAAGGACGACTATTACTCCATTCCAAAAATAACCGCTAGAATGCGATTGTGTTGTGTGAAAGTTATCTTTATCGCTAGAGATTGAAAAATTTTGCAACACTCCTGTGTCATCCTTCTTTCTTCTTGTGCACCGACGATATTTTGAACTTCTGTTCCCAGAGATCTTAATAAATAAAAGTTAATATTACTATATATCCAAGTAACTTATACTGCGTGTCTCACACCTTTTTTCCGACTAAACTGCTATTTAAACTAAAATGCATTTGAGTTGTACTATGATTTGATGGTTGTCACTGTATCCATAAAACGCACTGTATCTATTATTTAATCCTTAATTTTGAACTCAATTGTTAATTTACCACTATAATAAACATTAAGACAATTGATAAACTTCAAATTAAATTTGCGAATTAGATTAAAGATAAGTTTAAAATAGTTTAGTCAGTAATTTTGTATTGAAATTATTCTCAAGCTATAGTTTGGTATACCGGTTGTTCATAGATGGCACAAAACATTTCGGTTTTATACCAATAACTGATTATTATTATTACCATCAATTTAGTTAGTCGAAAATTTAGACAAAAATGTCGGTGTGAGGAACGTGGCATTAAACGTTTTATACAGTGCCTGACACCAATTTTCGCCACCACCCCGATTACACTAGCAGTGTTGTTTATCGTTTCAAGTGAATCATTTACTATATGAAGTTATAGTCGGGTGACTTACCGGCTGATTTGAAAATGAAAATTAAATCATTGTTTAATTTATAAAAAAAAGTGTTTTTATTTTATTATGAATCCAAACATAAACTAACATAACTAATTACAATTTTCATTTTATATTTTATTTAGAAATTACTGACTATAAGGAAAATTACATCCACATACTCATAAAATACCGTACAACACATTAACCCGGTTTTTTTGAATGTTTTTTGATATGCAATATTCTACTTCTGTATATTTTGATGACATGGGATATTGTGATGACTTAACTGCTCCTCCTTTAAAAATCCGCGTCTCGCAGATTAAAAGTTTAGACGAATTGGTGGTATCCTAGTAAGTACCATCCGTTGATTGGTTGTTTCTTCATTTTGGAAGAGGGCGATTTTTTGTGGTGTCTAAATTATCTTACCCTAAAGTGAATATGATGAGTGACATTACTCACTTGATGAACTGCAACTAATTTTTGAAGTTTCTTGATGTTTCGAATGTGTAAATT
Source organism: Nephrotoma flavescens (assembly GCA_932526605.1). Taxonomy (NCBI): domain Eukaryota; kingdom Metazoa; phylum Arthropoda; class Insecta; order Diptera; family Tipulidae; genus Nephrotoma; species Nephrotoma flavescens. Next base: position 114,303,986 of record OW052220.1, on the reverse strand, counting down.
ATGCAGATATTCTAGATTGAGTTTGATTCCCGTTCTGCAATATTTGGCTGCAGTGCCGATTGCAGTATTTGGGATGTTTAATTTTTTTTGTTGGAAAAGGTACAACTTTTAATCTCGAATGTCTCATTTTTATCAAGTAACTCCCCTCTAAGTGTTTAGTTGAGCTGTTGCAAGTTATACTTAACCCGTTTCCGCAAATGACGGTTATAGCCGTTATATTTTTAGTGATATGTGTGCAAATGACGGCTATAGCCGTCCTGCATATGTTAATTAATAAAAGAGGAGCATCATTCGTACGATGTGCACTAATGCATGTATTTGTTAATTATTCAGTAATACGTCGCAGATAAAAAAGATTTAGCATTCCAAATGACATATCAATTGGTTTTTACTTATTCATATTTAACAGTTCGATATATTTCCGTCTTCAGAGACAAATGGCGGATATAGCCGTCATAACTCAGGTTTTGATGAATTATCTCTGTTATGGCAGAATAATTTTTATATTGCTCACCATTATTGTTCATAATCCTGTCATCCAGTGAACCAACAATCCACTTCCACGCAGAGCCGATCTAGTTGATTGATCTTCTTATTCTTGAAGATTGTTCATTAAATTCTCCTAGAAATTTTTCTAAAAAAAATCTTCATAGTATGATGAACTATCTTGAAGTTTCCACTTAGTGTAGTATATTCCCGTTCCCTTGTTTAACCGAAACTATTTATGTGTCGTACTGGTATATGTTTAGGGACGTTATCATGATTTTTACGTCTTTACTTTACGTTTCCTGACCAACTCGAGAACGTACGGCTATAGGACTGTTTTAAGACCATCTGCACATTGCAAGCTACATGCCAGCTATACTGGCATGGAGGATGGGTTGGCCCATGAGTTTTGCACATCGACAAGGGGTCATAGATGTGTTACATTTCACCACAGATCGTAATCTGTTGATGAAATTTCACTTTGCATCCTATAGATTTAATGTATAGCTTAAAATTTTTATTCTATGATAATCAAGAGTTCAAGTGACCAAATCGCTATAAAATATTTAATAAAGCTGAAGCCAAACGGCACAATTCACGGTGTTAGTGGTAAACAATTGGTTGACCATATTATATCTACAAATTTAATTTTGATCGATAGTTTAATCAACATTATACCCTTTGGGCATGTAGTTATGTATGTCCAAACTATTGCATGTCCAAACTCAAAATACTTTTTCCTGATTTGTTATCAGTTTTCGTTAATTCCCTCACGTTTGATTCAACTCCCTCGTACTGGATTGTGTTTATGCCGTTGACATTCACAACAGCGATGCAGCTTCGGCCTTAATGTCCAAACTATATTTTTTATTGATATTAATGCGGTAAATGATCTCCTTTATATATAGCATTACATAGTTCTTTGCAATTGGTTAAGTACTGAAAATCGTATTTTTTGCGATATCATTGGGTACTAACAGGTCCCTCATCATGATTAATGATTTATTTCGAAAATTTCATTGTGCTAAACATTTCTGTTGGATATCGTGACAGTGTCCGTTGACTACTATTTCAAATCTAACTTTGCAAATTTTTCGGGAGCTTGTTGTTACCTTGGCCCTTTTTACAAACTGTGCCAGTATATACATAGATAGCATTAACTTTCCGGTGTACGGTCTCAATAGGTCTCTGGGAAATATACCATTGTTTGCAAACCGAAATATGAAAATAAGAGCATTCGAATATTATTGAAGAAATTCTATTTTATTGTCTACATCCACTAAAATTTATTTGAATACTGTTTAGGTATCAATGGAACGATTAAATTAGTAACTAATTATAGTGTACTATACAAAATGATTGTGTTTTTTCATTATCCTGGGATATATCATCGGTCAGCCGCTAACAATATAGCATGCCAAAATTACTCCGATCTTAAATCGTTTCAAATATAAAGATCGACTAACCTTTACACTGTACCAAATTGCATAAGTTACGTAATCCGGTGATTGTTTTTAGTCATATTCTAAAAAGTATACAAAATAAATTACTTTTACTTAAAAAATTACCTATCCTTGAAATTAACGATTTTTTATAGTTTCTTTGTCCAATAAAAATGGCATACCATAAAAAAATCCTCTATTCGTAAAAAACTCCAACTGACTTAAACATAAAAAGTAATAAATTGTTATAAAAAAATAAAACAGCACAACAGGTAATTTATCACTGGTTTGCAAAAAATATAAACAATAAAAATAGTTTTTTTTTTTGCATGCGAATAAAAAACGATCACCGAAGATAAAGGGGTTGTTAATTTGTTGTCCTTGGTATATAGTAATCTCAGTTTATTATAATTTTGTGTGCAAATGCATTTTTTGCAATACCCATCCACACTCGAGTATTATTGTTAAGCCATAGAAAATATTTCAAAATAATACAGGTGGCCTTTTTAAGGACGGTTCCAAAAAAGCATATTGTTTATTGGTAAATTTATATTAAAGCCAACGATTAATTGTAATTTATTGGAGTTTCAATTTTACATTAATAAATTATTAGTTTCGTTTTAATTAATTAATTAATTGAGATTGTTATTTTTGAGTTTGTTGTGCTGGTGTTTCCAAAATGATAACGATATATCGTACGTTGATGTCGGCTCGATTAATTTATTTTGTTTTGAATTATATTTTTGAGAGTTCGTTTCACACAATGATATTTGTTAACGTTAATTAAGACAACATTCACATTATATAAAAGGCAATAAACTTTTCTAAACCATTTGTGTAATATTATACCGTAGATATTACACGTGTGGTCGAATATTGGATTGTTTTAGATATAAAAAAGTTTAAAGTAAAAAATTTCAACCAAACCATTAAATCTAAAAACCTAAACATTTTTTTTAAGTGCATTAATAAATGTTCGGAAAAACTATTTTTCTAACCGGGAGCTCACTAAAATTAATCGCACACGAAACATGTTTGAAACTATCTAAGAAAGTCAGCGTTCAAAACGTCGAGGCTGAAAAGTAATTCAATTTTAATGTTCTAGTGAAAAATGATAGTTACTTTTCATGTGAAAAGTCTGGGAAAAGAACGTATCATACAAAAAAAAAAAAATTCAAATTTTCAAAAAAATCGTGCGTTCAAATTGTCGTCGCTGCATAAACAATATAAAGGCGATATCTACTTAGATTATGAAGCGGGGTAACTAAATAATCGGAATATTTAATTTTATAGTTTTAAGTAATTGTTAAAAACTCTATAGAATGTCAATTTGTTCCATACAGTTTCGAGTCGATCTTATTTTTTCCCATTAACACGGCAGAAGATCTAAAAAATATGGTAAAGAACTTCGAATTATACTGTACAAATTTATTAATGCACTTACACATCATTCAAGCAGAAACACATTCAACAGGACATTTTTAAAAATAGTTTCCCTAATGTAAGAGATGTGTCAAGTACATCTGTGTAGTGAAAATATTATTCTAACGAGAAACTCAATTTGATGGTCAAAATGCCATCGATACTTGCACGACATTGAGGTTGCAGTCGATGTGAATGATTTCGATATATCTGATTCTTTTAATTGTCCTTTGTTCATAATAGTTTGAAATAAAAAAAAATATTAAAAACACAAGGAAAGTGTAGACACGATAATGGTTAACGAAGTTCGAGATTCATTCCTCCAAATGGTGTTACCTGGGTAATGATGCAGTAATTCAGTGGTAAATAAAATAGGCAAAAAAGACAAGATAAGAAAGAAATTTAAAAATTCTACAAAGGTAGCCAATCTTAATACCTTTCATTTTAACTATATTCAGCTAGCTATGGATACAACAGTACTCGTATGTGTTTGTAAACTGCGTACTAGATGACGAATTTTCAAATGTTAATAATTCTAATGATGGATCGGCATGATAAAGTGATTCTTTCATTGAAGGGGATCTTGATGGAGGAATGGACGAGAAAAATGTTTGACCTAATGATGTGAAACAATGATTTGGGTATAAATATGCTGTTCCGAGTACATTGTAGTGAGCGCTCTAGAAACACGACATACAGGAAGTGGTATTTGCCATTTCATGTGTACTAATATTTGATTTATTATGCCGTCGCTTTATGGTGATTCCTAGAATAATTTATTAACAACTGTTTTCCGATATATCAACAAAACAATTTTATTTATCAATAAATCCATTGATGTTAAACCTTCGATAATAAGCTAGCTCAGTTCTTTTTGGCTGTTTAAACTCGGAGTTGAGGTTGTCTCACTATCGCGTTGAGTAGACTAGAAATAGAATTAAATATAATTTTTTTCAATTTTTACTTTCCAAGAAATTTAGAAGACTGTATGAATATTTCTAACAATTTTGCTAAAATGCATTTTTATAACACCGCAATCGACGGCAAAAATGTGGTCATATAAAAACCATAATATTTAAGGTCGCCTTACTAGTATAATTTTCAAGTGTTTAACATCATAGTATTGTAGGCTATAACAACTGCGAAAAAAGTGTGTAATGGCTGAAGTTGAGATGAACGAATGCATACCGGATGTGTGGAGTAATAAATTACCCTAAATTTGGAGAAATATTGCCGCAACGAGCTTTAAATTTGCCGAAGCCAAACGATTGCCTTAAGTAGCAATTTACCTAATATTTGCATCGCAGACGAAGCATTTGCACTTGATGTAAATTTATAAAACCCCAAAAAATACTTAATGAAGCGCAATCTATTTGCAACAATAGAATCTCACTATGGGCTTTGCCGAAAACACTTTTCGAGATACTTGTGGCGTATTTTTAGAAGGCAATAATTCCATAACAATGGCTGCTATTTGCATAATTTTTTGGCCAAAGAAAACAACTGAAATTACTTCGCATATGTCTCAAATTCGGAGGAACGTAATTTAAAAAAATTATAAAGTACGCTTAATAAAAACAACACTTTATATGCAAAAACAGTTCGGGATAAGTTCTGTGATTATTACAATTCATAAAAATATAAAATATTATTTTTTTTCTATTAAATAATAATTAAACATAATATAATTAAAATGTAAACCTGAAAACTGAATTGTTATATTAGTATCATATATTCTTATAGCTTGGAAAATTAATACAAAGCTCGGCTTGCAAAATTGATACAAACCAACGGTTGTTCGTATTTATCCAAAAATTGAAGCGCGTAGAAAACGCACGATTTGGGCACATTTATATCGTCTGCACCGCTTGCCAACCTTTTCGAAATTAAAATTTTTTGTGGCTCTTTCCGATAATTCGATTTATTTTTCGAACATTAACAATATTTGCTCCTTTTCATAAAATTTCATCATATAGGTAAGTGGCCTTTTGACTTAAATATATAATTTGGATGTGAGGGATGAAACAATTCCTTCTTATTTTCGTAAATGTCAATGAATTATCGAAAACAATTTTGGTCTCCCGAGAATTCCAACTTGACTTCTACATTCAACATCCATTTATGAACAACAAAATCTAAATGAATATTACTATATTTCACTTAATATAAACTTACGAAGTACAAATTAATAAACAACAATAATTTTTAAATCAATTACACGAACAGTAACAGGGTCATTATTCCCACCACACTTCATTAATGAGGCATCGAAATCAAAAAATCCGAGTATACACTAATGCCGACCCTCAGAATAATTTCCATCAAAGTACTTGATCAATATTTATGTCATTACCAAACGTTAAAGACATTAAACTATTGCTAGTGTAAAGGCAGCCATTGAAACTATTTAAGAAAGTGCTGCTAGGTAAAATTTTGTGAAATAAAAACAAATGAATGATTTACTTATGGAGTGAACAATCTACTGGTATAAAGTTGAAGAAATAGTACAGTAGTGGTATTTTAAAAGATAGTCGTGGACGAAAATATTTGTCAATTTTGATTATTCACAACTAAAAAATAAATTATCGATTTAATAAAACATATATGACTGTAACAATGGAAGGTTTCACTTCCTGCATGTAATAATTATAATATACTTTTATTGGTGTAAATATTATTTTTATTGCTTGAGTTAAATTTAAGTATATATATTCTGTTTACATGTGGTGTATTTTAATAATTTTACTAATGAATATTAACATTCTCTGCGTGCATGTAATACTCTGTTTTACTAATAAGCAACTACTAAGGTTATAAGCAATGTGCAGTATATTCTGTGAACAATTGTTCTATTTGAAATTAAATATCAAATTAATGCATTATGTATTTTTATTTATTGTATTAAACATAATATATGACTGTTACAAGGGAAGGATACATTTCCTGCAAATAATAATTGACTCTAATTTTATTTGACTGAGTATTATTATTATTGTTTGAGTTAGTATATGTGTAGATTCTGTTTTCATGTGGTTATTTTAACAGATTTTACTAAATGAATATTAATATTCACTTCGTACATGTAATAAGCTGTTTATAACTGTTAATAGTATAATCAATGTGAATTATATTCCCTGAACAATTGATTCGTTTTAATTGAGAAATGCATTTTGTATTTGAATTTAAACTATAAAACACAGATAACTGTTACAATGGAAGGATTCACTTCCTGTATGTAATAATTGTAATCTAATTTTATTTGTCTAAATATTATTAGTTTTGCTTGAGTTAAATTTAAGTATATATATATATATATATATATATATATATATATATATATATATATATATATATATATATATATATATATATATATATATATATATATATATATATATATATATATATATATATATATATATATATATATTCTGTATACTTGTGGTTATATTAAAAATTTCTACTAAATGAATATTAATATTCACTTCGTGCATGTAAGAATCTATTATACTATTTAGCAAATAACTTTTAAAGTTATAAGCAATGTGCAGTATATTCCGTGAACAATTAATCCATTTGAATTAGGATGTCAAATAAATGTATTTTGTATTTTATTTTTAAATATAAAACATTTATGACTGTAACGATTGAAGGATTCACTTGTTGCATACAATACTTGTAATCTATTTTTGTTTGTGTAAATATTATTATTATTGCTTGAGCTAAATTTAAGTATATATATTCAAGTAAATTTAAGTATATATGTGAATATTTTAATAAATTTTAATAAATGAATGTTAATATTCACTTCCTGCAGGTAATAATCCGTTTTACTAATCAGTATTTTAATTTAAACTAGTAAACATTTTATAACTGTAACAATGGAAGGTTTCACTTTCTGCATTTTATTATTGTATTCTTATTTTATTTGTGTAAAAATTACTATTATTGCTTGAGTGGAATTTAAATATATATATTCTGTTTACTTGTGGTTGTTTTAAAAAAAATTTACATCGTTATTGCACACCAACTTTAATTGATAACAACTACTATTTTGGTATAATCCACATTTGTCAACGGTTTGATAAAAATTCTGTATTAACTTAACAGTTTTACTGAGTTAAATTAAATATTAGATTCTTCTAACGACTAATGATCTAGTAGCGAATTTCTGAACACCTTAATTAATTTTGACAACAATAGCTACTTTAATAGAAACGATTTGCTTTAAGTTCTATATCAAAACAACAATTTGAATGAATTGAACTAAATGTTGAATCTTTTTAATGATCTTACATTTTATAAATGGCGTTTTATAATGGAGTCTTTTTGACAACATCTATTATTGACAACAAATTCTATTTCAATATAATTCACATTTCTCAAAGATTTGATAACAATTCTGTATTGAATTAACAATTTCTAAAATTTTAATTAAAAACTAAATCTTTTAAAAAAGGATTCTCTATATAATTAAGACAACAATATTCACCTAGTAGTATCATATTTCTTTGGTGTCATTATTCGTATTCTATTTTGCAGAAATAACATGGATTTTCATCCCTTTTAAAATGCTTTTCTAGTTTAGGACAGAACGAATTTTATTAAAAATCTCGGAAAATTCTTAAAATTACAAATTGTTAGTTAACAAACAAGACTCTATATATAAAATTATTGCTGATACAATGCGTGTGATATGTAAAAAACCAACACAGCTACGAAAAATTTTGGTACATTGCTAGTATTTCAAAAGACGATTGAAATTAAAACAACTGCAGTGTCCGCAAATAAAATTTCAATTTTATTAAAAAATTTCATGAAAACTGAGATGCATGCTTGTGTTGCTATACCATAGTGACCAGTATCCAAATGTAAAATTATGATAAGAGATGCATCAAACTTTGAATTCAAAGACGCTTTGCTCCTGCCTCATTTTAAAACGCGTTATGCTGGTATTGGACAAAAAACGAGGCATAATTTCAATATAGTAGGGAGTGAGGCTCTTTAATTTTACTTATTTCCCACTCTACGTATATTAAACCGTTTTTTTAAGTATCAAGGGTATGTCTTACATACCCGTTATCGCATATTAGACTAATCGCGGTAATGTCATATCGAATTATAATCATAAATTGTATTTGTTACATTATATTAAATCGATCCCTTTCGCACTATAGTATACATTATATGCACATGTATAATGTTCGGTATATAACAACTCAAAACATATCCGCATAGTAATTTAAATATTGCAATAAATTTGCATGTTTCAATATCATTTTTATATTAATTTTTTTCCTATATGCTCCCATCTCCATATCACGGTTGGTTGATAAAGTCGCGTTAAAATTTATTATCTTCTTCCCTATATTTAATATTTTAAATCATCAAAAAATAAGAAATTTCCCATTCATTTTAATATTATTTTTTATTTTATGTTTGTTGCATATTGATTTTTGTAAGTGAGGTTGTAGGATAAGGAAACGGTTTTGAATTAATATAATTTGAAGATAACAATTTAAACGGTTTAATATTAAATTTAAAAAGCGTGATTTTATATTACACAACACTAAAGTCAGCGATTTATTTCCTTGATTGAAAAATGTGATCGAAATTTTGGTGGGTGGTGTGTAATTCGTTTAACAGGGGATGCACCCATAATTTTATTTCCACGATTTTGAAACAAAGAAATAACTACAATGATTTGCTATATTGTTAAAATTGTCATAATAATAACACATATATGGACGATAAAGGTGTACAGGTATAAAGGTGAAATTTTGAATTGGTTACTGCAATATAAACATAATCAATCCGTATTGTAGTACACTTAGTGTTCTTGTAACAATTATCCAGCCGAAATGTACCATCGTTAAATTAATTTTTATTACTCGGTTTTATGCGAGACAATATGTTATACGTTTTTTTTATTCCCAAAAGTCATAAAAACAAAACATTCACAACATAATAAGAGCAATCAAATATAAAAGAAACAAGTGTTTCGATGTTTCAAATCAAAATATCAAGAAATAACATCTTTTTATATGCTATAAACGCGCGTAAATAAGAGCAATTTTCCTTTTAATATTTTTTTCGGGCATATTTTCATTTTATGGCTTTTTAAAGGGTGTGTTTTATTGTTTCAGAATACATTCTTTGCTCATTTTTTTGTTGTTGAATTTTTACGATGTTATTTGTTCTGCGTGTATAACTAATAAAATTATGAATAGAACATCATAAGTGGATTTTGAAAGTGGTTAAAGTTTAATTTGTGTATTAAAGGTTGTACGAGAATAAATTAATTAAGTATTATTTTTAAAGGCTTATATAAATTAAATGAAGCAGCCGATATTCGTTATTCGTCGCTAAGCCTTTTTAAATTAGAATGTATTACTATATAAGGCTTCATATTACACAAGATCATTTAGGGCATCACTGAATCAATTGCGATTAATCAAGATGCACCTGTTATTTATTTCAAAACGGCCAATAATTTAATAGGGTAAAACCCGGTTCTAGAACAGAATTTTCGATAAGTTTGTCATTGAGTTTTTAAAAAAACACTTGAATTTACCAACAACTTAAAAATAACTTTTACCCGACCGTTGGCACGCACCTTGAACATCAAATACGGTTCATTTGATCTTAGATTTTTTTTAAATATTAGCAAGAGCTTCGAGGGCCAACTTTCCAAACGAACTTTCCCAAAATTATGACTTATTGCAACATCGATCTTTGAGGATATAATTTCTTCCACCATCTTTTATTAAAATTTGATTCACGGTACACACTATAGAAACCCTTACGCACCAATTTTTATCAAAAATATTCGATCCAATTTTATTTAAACATTTTTAAAATCCCAGTGCTGGGATGTTCTATCATCACAAGTCTTGTTTCTTTATGGAAGTTTACATGAGTCTCTTACACGATTCCCATTTTATTCTAGAAATGCCTTCCGAAATAATAACTTCGATAAACAATCGAAAAAATGGTCTTAGAACATGTCACGACAGCACTCACGGCGATCGATCCTGTCATGCGCACTATTTACCTTCATTAAGCAATTTTCGTCAACATCGTTCGTGTGATTTCCAAAACCTCTAATACTACGAATTGTCGCGCATTGCCGCACATGCGCCCCAAAACCCTTTATATTAAATTTGTAAAAAGCGAATTTAATTTTTTTTGCCAGGGGTGGCGTTTTATATACGAGTACTTTCCCTAGTCTCAATGATCACATTATAGGTCGACCATTTAAATAACAGGCTTTATTTAGAACGATTGTTATACAAAGCTTCAACGAATAATTTTATTCTTAAAAAATTAAAAGACCCTTGTGTAGACGGATTTTGTTTTTGCACTATTGCTTTTTGAATATTGTATTGTGCAACAATTGTACGAAATAATGCCCATAATTTATAGATATAAAATACATATCTAGTACCTTTCTAGTAATCCCTATTTATACAGGAGCCTTTTGGTTTTTTTAGAATTTTTTTTTTCTTTTGGCGATTTGTGCAGCAATTGGTCAAAATAATGCCTGTATTTTTTATGGTCGATCTTTTTAATCGATCACTTGACTTTTGCATCAAAAAATGTACATCAAGGTCCTTCCAAAACTCCTGTTTTTATTTGTAGGTGTTTTTTGATTTTTCTAGAACTAAATTTTTTGTTGAGCTTTGTGGCACAATCGTACCAAAAAAAATCCTGGTTTTTATGTGGCCGACCCACGGAATCGATCATTAGGCACTTTCACGATTAAGCATACATCAAGAGGTTTTCAGATGCTTTATTTATATATTTTTAACTTTATATATTTATATACAATATTGTTTTAGAATAAATTTTTCGTTGGGATTTGTTCAACAAACGTTCTAAATAATGTCTGTTTTATATAAGGTCGACACTGGGATCAATCCCTTTGCACTTCAGCTTTATGTACACAACAAGACCTCCCTAGAAACCACTGTCTATATGTCAGTCTTTTAAAAACGCAAAATACTGAATAAAATATTGGCCCATTAGCCTTTATTTTATTCTTTATTATGAAACCTCTATCAATTGAGGATAAAATCTTAGATTTTTTTTTTGTTAACTATGCGATCTGTTTTGGGGCTCAAGGCTCACCGTGCTCTTCCGCGGATATGCCGTGGATCATGCATCGACAAGTTGAAGTGACTCCCACGGATTGTAATTTCCAAAGAATTATGTAGAATCTCTCCACAACACAACCTAACAACTTAGCCAACAATTAAGTATTACATATACACAACTACAGTAACATATGAAACTTCTGCTGCTTCATTTCTAGCGATTCGAACTCTCCAGCAGATGGCTTACGACGAAAAATCAAATTATATTAGTTCAAATAGTTCTTATAGTGGCCTGTATTTAGAAGGTTTTTGCGCTAAAACAATTCACTAGAACTACTCAGCTAACCTTAAATTAAATTTACTCAATATGGTGAAGTCTGCGGAGTTTGCACTGCGTGCATGAAAATCAAACGTACCTGAATTGTGTGATTCAACCGACTGTAGAAATGTCATTTGATGAAGAACAAATTTTAGGGTTACAAGTAAGGGTGCGTTTAATTTTAAAGTCAACATCGACTGAGATACCAACATACGTAACCATAAATAAACAAACTCAGATCCGTAGGTAGTCGTTATTTATTATTGCACTGAAACAGATATGGGCACTGATTGATATGGTGGCCAATTTGTTGAGCTGTTATTTACAACGGGAGTGGAACTTCTTTGAGAGACACAATATTAGGACCCATGATGCATATGTCGTACGCGCAAGTTAATATTTGGCTTGTGTGTTGAGCTGGCGTATGACATATTCCAATGAAATATTGAAAATAATCTGGGCTATTGGATTCCCTTGCCGCATTCGTGTTGTTATATCGCTTTTACAGCAATTCATTAATATTTTGCACAATGTTATCCATTTTAAAGAAATGGCCAAATGAGATAAGACACTCTAAAATGTGTTCTCACTTGATGCTATCATATACGGCTATTGAAAACTTATATATAGAAAAAACATAAAGATCTCCTTCCGTATCACTTTTCTAACACTAATCAAATAAAAAGTTTGATCTCTTGTTGATCTACTTGATCCGGTGTTAAGCAAATCTATTCCGCGATAGTTTTTACAATTCAGCTGGTCTCGTTTTTTTATGTAGTGGATAAGTGGAGGGTATTTTCTAAGCGGTATGACGGTCTTTGTCTGCATTTATTACTCTTCAGATCTGTTTCGAATTATGTAAGTAACTACGTGAAAGGAAACCGGTACCGATTTGTTTTATTGATCGATAGCTGTCTTTTAAACTGACTGTTTCGATGTTAAACACTTGGTGCTAGTGTCATTCACGTATTATCGTTCTACACTTGTTGAATGGGAAAGCTTCCGGTTCAAATCCAGCCACGTGTTTCTGATGCCCATGAAGCATTGGCCGTGTTTTATTATTCGAGCACTATCCGGAATAGACAATTCTACTGAAACTGCAGCTATTATTCACTAGCGTCGCTACTAATCAAAAAAATAAAATTGTACTTAACTTCAAGTTTATTGTAGATTGTCATTTATTTATTTTTCTTGGTTTTCTTCTAAAATACAAAAAAACTATTATCTACTGCAAGCTAAACAATTTCGTACAAACAATTTTTCGAAACTATACAAAACAAAAGAAAAAACTGACATTGTACACGCGAGAATGAAGTTTGCTTTAGTGTAAGGTTTGTACAAAACAAAGGCCTTTTCAAATTCCTCTTTTAAATGGATAGCGGCGCCCAATAAATAGGTATAGAGCAAAATATTTTTTTTATAGATTTTTAACTAAAAAGTTGAATGAAAAATTTTAGTTTAGAGTTAAATAAATCACGACAATTATTATCCCCAATTTATTTTAGAGCGAGTTTTCTCTTATGCTAGTCTCGAAGAAAGTGATTGACTGAAATCAGTTATTTTACGCGGTAGAAAGATGGACGGCTTATTTCGCACTGCCACAAAGTGTATATTAGTGCCGCATTCGGTCTTAATATCCCTGATGCTAGTAAAATGATGCTGTATAAGATAGCGGAAATTTGACAGCGGAAAATAAGAAATTACGCTACTCGCCGCAAGTGACAGCACTATCACTAAAGAGAAAGGGTTTTGTTATGTAAATACCAGCGGAAATTTTTTATTCATTATGTATCACTTTTTTCACTAAAAAAAATATCTCCGCGGAATAAAATAATAAAAGTGTTCCTTGAATTGGCAAATTGATCTCCAAAGTAAAGGAACTCGGTATATGAAATCATGAAATATAACAATATTCCGTCTTTCTGCCATTTTTTAACAAATAACGATGAATTTTGGATAGTAGGTAAGGTAAGTTTTGGACAAAATTCTAGGATCTGTTCATGCTGGACTAAACTGGCCATTTCATTTTCTGCGGCCATAAAAGTTATTTTCATTTTCTGTCTCATATCTCAAAAACTTCCACTAGTAACCAACACTTTCGCTTGTTTTTCTAATAGCTTAGGTCATGCTGAGACTATGTGGAAAATTTGGGGAAAATTTATGGATTAGAATTTTCACTTGAATTATGTGATTTTCGGCGGCCATATAAGTTATTTTAAGTTTTTGGCCAATATCTTTTAAAACTTCCACTAGATATTGGGAGAATATTAGACAAAACATATAAAAAATTGGTTAGAATAGATTTTGTGTGAAGTTTAAGTTACAATCTGTTTTTGCCATGTGATGTTTGCCTAAACATTGTCGGAAAAATTATTGTGCTATAGACGTAGAAGTTCAGTATCTTGCATTAACACCATATGCGCAAACTGAACGATGTCTATTTAAACATCAAATTATAGCCTATTATACATTGTCGTCAAGATCACTAATGAACTGCATCACCTCGTTTTTTACCTCTGGATGAAAGTTTAAAGATTCTTGTTATATGTTTTCGTGAGTGACAAATTGTCAAACTTAAAACGTTACCTATCTTGTCTGATGTCGCTAGTGAATGAATGTAAGTATAAATGACCACCATAGTGAACTCGCTTTATAAATCAAACTGCCCAGGCAATGTGCTGTCAACAATTAGTTTTTTATTCAACTCAGTGTACGACCAATGTGCTAACCAAAACCAATTGGAAACTCAACACTGAATCATGCGTGCATAATCACGGCTCGATTCACAACGTTGACTTTATATGTTATTTTTTGCATTTTCTAACCGATCAATCTAAATTATGTTATTTAAATTTTACATCAGCTGATGAATTATATTTGTATTGACTTCTTTAGTGGCAAACCAATTTAACTGCAAGAGACATAGGTTACTACAATAAAAATGCTTCAAAAAATCTGCAAAATAGTTTCATACATTTCATAAAAAAGAATTATAATCTGAAAATTCAGCCCGACTGTTGCAAACAACTATTAATGGAAATCGGTAACGTTTACAAACAAACTCATAACTCAATTACCGCAGTAAATTTATATTTTTTAATTAAGTTACAACATATTAATATGAAGCGTTACAAGCCATTAAAAATCTCGCCTACAATATGATCTTATACAGAAATAAAATAAAAAACCACGCCTATTTTCAGGGTTTATACCGTATACCGTATATTATATCAACATTGAAAAGATACAACCAAAACCAGATTAGCCATCTGAAATCTTCATAATACGTATTTAAACAAGAAAACACCAAGATAAAACAGAGTGAGAACACAAATGTATATAAAAAAGAACTTTTAAAAACTAAAAAAATTGAAAATTCATAAATCATGAATGTTTTTTTTGTATCTTCTGAAAACACCATACGGTTCTTTCGGTTTATTATAAGAACCCAAAATAAAATTTATTTCGTCCTATTGTTGCATTTGGTACGAGAGTATACCAAAGTATTAAATGGTAAACTCTTAATCGAATATAAATCATTAATCGCCTTATTTATTTTATATATTTCTTGCTAAGATCTTACCGCGGCCATATTGTGTAAAACATATTTTAATGGCAGGTTTATTACATTTGTTCTTTTGTTTGCTTAATTTATTATCAATAAAAAAAATGATGCTTAATGTTTTAATTTTTTTTTTGTTGATTGTATCATCGAAAATTAACTATGATCTAGTATCAGTGCAGTAGATATCGTACACAGAAATAAGGGAGGCGATACCTGCATACAGTTTGTACTTAAAATAAAATGCCATAATATACCGCGGGCGGTTTGTGTTCTTACATTTACTCAAATTATGATTTAGTTTAAGAAAATATGGCTAATAATTATGTGAATATAGTGAAATTTAATTTTAAGGTAAAGATTGCGTTTGTATAGTCGAGTATAACCTTTTCTTTAATTAAAAACGTAAACTTACCTTATTGCATTCGCTGCTGCACAGAAGACACCAACAAGTTTGATTGCGTGTTGAAAAATGCGTGTTGTTTGCGAAAAGAAATATTCGTCTTAGGGTTGTTTGTGGCCATTTATAATAATTTAGCACGATTTAACTTTGCAAATCAAATTTGCACAACTTGTAACAAGTAATTAAATTAGTAAAATTAGTAAAGTATTTTTGTTAGTTTTTAACCTTTATAAAGCCTTTATGCGGGTTTCGTTAAAAAATACCAGATTTTGGTTTGAATTTATATTTCATCAATAAGTTTTAATTCTTTGTGTCAAATCTTTAAGATCAAGCTAAACCTTATTTAAGGTGCGAAAATTTTTCACAATTAAAAAACTTTTCAAGCATTATAGAAATCTTTTAATAAGTACACATAGTGTTTTACCAAGCCGAAGTTCAAGAGCCTTGATCTTGAGCCAGGTTCAGAATTATACTTTGTGAATTAACTAAAGTAATAAAAATTAGCAATGAGAACAATTAAAATATAACTTTCCATTTATGAGTCAAAAATTCAAAACAAATGATAAATAAGAATATTCGTTTGCATTTCCAAATTAAATTTTTAAATATTTTCTTGACAAAGTGGACAATCATTTCGCTCATTGATATTTTATCAGTAAATGATTTGCAAAATCAAACTGCATCCAAACTCTGCTCAATTATATCCCACATTAATCGGGGTAGTAGATCCCTATTTATTCCGAAAATTTTTAAATGTCAACCAAATTTTATCAATTTAACTCAATCAAAACAACTGAAATCGGTATTGCACACCTAACCTTATAAAGACTATAAGCCTCCAAAGGTAACAAAGGGTACGTCATGACGCATACTGGAACAGTTGGCAACGCGACACTTCGTTGCCAATGGATTCATGTTTCAGCATGGTCTTAACCTGATTGATTGATCCCTCAAGTTATTTCTGGAAGAATATCTCAGGAATACAAACGATAGTACAGTCGAAGAGTTTGAACACAACATAGTCAATTATCTATCGCGACTGAGTAAATTTTGTTCCTTGATTAATAACATTTTTTTTTTTCAATTAAAGATGAATATCGTATGTTGATTGAATAACATGTTGTTAATACTTCTTGTACTGTTAGTTGTGCGGATCCCATTTAAAACAAGATATTTTAAAACACGAATTATCAAAACGCGATATTTCAAAACGCGATATTTCAAAACGTGATATTTCAAAACGTGATATTACAAAATGCGATAGGCACAAAACGCGATATTCTAAAACACGATACATATTTTAAATAAAACAATAAAAAGAGGTTATCCAATATACAGAGTATTTTTACCTTTTTTTAAAATAAACATATGAGATTTCAAGCGACTGAATGAAAGTGTACAAGATATTTTTGTATCTTCCAACACTGGAGGTTTTAGTAAAATTCTATTTTTCATTCAATTGGCTCCTGATATCAGTTGACGGCCGGAAATTTTAACTGCGTGGATATACTTCCGAATACGTCCTACCTCCATCAATTCTAAAAATCGGTATATTAAGGTATTTTTTGTGCTGATTACGAACATGGCCATGAGCATATCCGCAAACGACCCCAAGTAGCTCTCAATGATCCCAAGTGGCCCTAAATTGCTCCAAATGGTCTTAAATGACAATTAACCCAAGCACGAACAAATATTTTCTTTTTTGAAACAAATGCTTTTAAAATTATTTTAAATCATTTTATACCTAAAGCTTGACCAGCTTTTATAAAAATAAAAAAAATTATAGTTACTCCAATTATTTTATTTCAATATTTATTTATAATCCACATAGGGGACATTTAATTTTAGTTTATAGGAATTTAAAATTCAATAGGAGTGGACGTTTAGGATTGGGTTATATCAGACGGGTCGACTCCGGGCGCTTCGTAATGTACGTTCTGGAAAAGGGGAAATTTAATTTCAGTTTATAGGAATTTAAAAACTGATATTAGCGGGAGTTTAGGATCGGGTTATATCAGGCAGGTGGTGAAGGGGAAATTTTATTTCAGTTTATATAGTAATTTAAAAATCGATAGGAGCGAGAATATATAAGATCGGGTTATATCAGGCGGGTCGCTACGCTTCCGTAGCTTCGTTCCCTAGTAAGAATTTATTTTTCAGTTTATAGGAAATTAAAAATCGATAGGAGCGCGAGTATAGGACCGCGATCGGGTTATATCAGGGGTCGCTGCACTCCTGTCGCTTCGCAATGCACATTCTGTACCATATTGCGTTTTGTACCCTATCTCGTTTTGAAATATTGCGTTTTGAAATATCGCGTTTCGAGCGGATCCCCTGTTTTGCATTGATATGTCTCAATTTCAATTACTGACGTTACTTCAATTACTGACGTAATTTTTTTATAAGAAGAAACATAAAAATTTACTTATCCAAAGCTATAATAACAGTTTTTGAAACGCAAAGATATTTACCGATGTGAAACTGGCCCGAAACGTAGCCCGAAAAAAATGTGTCTTTGCTAAATCAGTAATATTTTCGGGTCGGCCCGAAAAATTTAGAAAAACCGCATTACCTTTAATTCTTATCGCGAATTTTTTTTACATCAACATACTACAACAAGATTTGGTTTTAAAGGCTAACACTAGAAAATAGCAAACATATTTAATGAATTAATATACAAATAATATGTAAATTAAAAGCAAAATTAGTCGATATTAAAAATATGAGTATATAATGATATTACGTAAGATTCTGAAAAAATATACCAAAACATTTTGCTACGAGGCGGTTTTCACAGTAAATGCTTGAGGCTTCAGCTACTGTCAAGAGTTAGCTTTGGCCATCTGGAATTAAAAAAACGTAGACCCATTACTGTACCAGGCAGAAAGAAGGTTCGTGCCAGTCTCGCAGTATGTAAAGATATTCAACAAAAAATTTTCTTCTATGACGGTTGTCACAGGGATTACCTGAACCTTCGGCTACTGTCGAGTATTAGTGTAGGCCATCTGGAATCCAAATAATGTAGCCCCATTACTGTACCAGGCGGAAAGAAGGTTTGTGTCAGTCTAAGTATGTAACGACTTTCAACAAATAAAATTTACTAAGAAATTTTCTTCTATGGCCGTTGTCACAGGGATTACCTGAAACTTCGGCTAATGTCGAACATTAGTGTAGGCCATCTGGAATTCAAATAATGTAGCCCCATTACTGTACCAGGCGGAAATAAGATTCGCGACAGTCTTACCTGAAACTTCGGCTACTGTCGAGCATTAGTGTAGGCCATCTGGAATTCAAATAATGTAGACCCATTACTGTACCAGGCGGAAATAAGATTCGCGTCAGTCTCAGTATGTAAACATTTTCAACAAAAAATTTACTAAGAAATTTTCTTCTATGCCGGTTGCCACCGGGATTACCTATAACTTCGGCTGCTATCGAGCATTAGTGTAATCCGTCTGGAATTCAAATAATGTAGCCCCATTACACTCAGAGAAAAAAACGAAATTTAAAATTAAATATAAAATTTTTAATTCAAAAACACTGCTTCATCAGTAAGAACGGGCAAAACATTTTATAACTAAAACCGCCTATATTTAAATTGAAACGAAACCTTTTAAATATGAATCTATTATATTAAAAAAATAAATGTATTAGAAACGATTTAGTTTCAAATTATATCGCATTCAAACTAAAACTTAGAATTTTTAAATTATACACAATTCGATTTGGTAAATTTTTTTTCAAAATATTTGTCAACATTGATAGAAACAGCTGTTTCTGAAAAATGTGGAAAACAACATTACACAAATTTCAAACTTCTTAAGCCAGTGATATAATTCGCTAAATCGTTATGTTGTTGTGTTATACTATAGGTATAAACAAGATGTGAGTTTTTAATTTGGTCGTTGCAAACTGATGAGTAGACCAACTTTTTATCAGTACGAAACCAAACTGCCAAGAAAGAAGGAGGGCAGGAGAGGAGATTCTCATTTTATAAGGGTTTTGTGTATTTTACATAATGACTCTGAGGTTCGAAATGGACGTGGTTAATTTTCTACTTTTTGTGGTAGATATTTATTATAAGTACATGAAGAAACATTTCTTCTTTGGTTTTTGATGACTTGAATAGGAAAGGAAAAATACATAATTTTCTATTTTTTCAAACCGCATGTGAAAACGTAGTTTATTGTATTGAACATATTTGAATTGAAATTTCCCCCTTTAGATTCATAGATCAACGTATTCTTATCATTAATGTTGCATTTTAAATTTAAAAGAAAAGAAAACACTATTAAAATTAAACTTTTAAATTAAAAACCTCAGCAATATATTTCTATATGTTAACCGATTTAAAATAAAAATTAATATCTCTAATTTAAAGTTGATTTGTTTTTAAATCCATATTTCAATTAAAAAAAAATACGATTTTAAAATGATCGTTTTCAATTCAAAATATTTCATTGTTGCTTGGAAAACGTATATGAAATTTTTTAAAATGAAATGTTTTTTTTTATTTTTAAGTTGTTTTTTCTCTGAGTGTACTGTACCAGGCGGAAAAAAGGTTTGTGTCAGTCTCAGAAGAAAGAAATTTTCTTCTGTGGCGGTTGTCACAGGGATTACCTGAAACTTCGGCTACTGTCGAGCTTTAGTGTAGACCATCTGTAATTCAAATAAATTTAGCCCAATTACTGTACCAGGCGGAAAGCAGGATTGTGTCAGTCTAAGTATGTATCGATTTAAAAAAAAAAATTACTAAGAAATTTTCTTCTATGGCGGTTGTCACAAACTGTTTTTGAATATCTTTACATACTGCGAGACTGGCACGAACCTTTTTTCCGCGTGGTACAGTAATGGGTCTACGTTATTTGAATTCCAGATGACCTACACTAATTCTCGACAGTAGCCGAAGTTTCAGGTAATCCCTGTGACAACCGCCATAGAAGAAAATTTCTTAGTAAATTTTTTGTTGAAAATTTTTACATACTGAGACTGGCACGAACCTTCTTTCCGCCTGGTACAGTAATAGTGCTACATTATTTGAATTCCAGATGGCCTACACTAGTTTTCGACGGTAGCCGAAGTTATAGGTAATCCCTGTTACCACGACACAGAAGAAAATTTCTTAAAAATTTTTTGTTTGAAAATCGTTATATACTGAGACTAGCACGAACCTTCTTCCCGGCTGGTACAGTAATGGGGCTACATTATTTGAATTTCAGATGACCTACACTAATGCTTGACAAAAGCCGAAGTTTCAGGTAATCCCTGTGACAACCGCCAGAGAAGAAAATTTCTTAGTAAATTTTGTATTTAAAATCTTGACATACTGCGAGACTGGCACGAACCTTCTTTCCGCCTGGTACAGTAATGAGGCTACATTATTTGAATGCTAGATGGCGTACACCAGTTTTCGACGGTAGCCGAAGTTATAGGTAATCCCTACCAGCTCTGCGGTTGTGCAAAGAAAACCAATGTCAATAATATCCAGTCATTCCAAAGCAAAGCCGGACTTGGGATAGTTAATGCACCGTGGTACTTAAGAAATGGCAACCCCCATAGAGATCTGAAGATGGGTTTCGTAGTGAAGAAATAAGGAAACGCACGAGAAAATACATACAACGTGTTAGTCAACACCAAAATCCTGCAATACGACGTATGTTGTATCTGTCAGTAAGACGGATTGGAAGGAAGAATCCACATGATCTACTAGATCCAAACAGGATAACGACTGAAAATATAATAAAATTGTAAAAAGGACTAGCCAAAAGGCTACAACCTTCCAAACAAGAATATAAATTATGAAAGATAAATTACTAGATGTTTTGTTAATCAGTTGTAATAAATAAATATAAAAAAAATACTGCTAATGCAATAAATTTGCTATAAGCTTATTTCACATTTATCGTAGTGGCACTAATTTTCCTAAACTGGAATACAAATTTTTCGATGGAAAATATTCACCATTAGTTAGAGTCGTTTTTGTAAAGTCACTTTTGATTTTTTTTTAAATATGGAAAAAAGGTTTTTTATGATTAAATCTTTCCATTTAAAATGTTTAAAGCAAAAAGAAACCATCGTTGAAAATACTGTTAGATGAACTTGCACCTTCAAATGCAATAGTTTATAATTGAGTAAATAAATTTAAACGTGGCAGCATAAGCACAAGCGATGCTGAACGTTCTGGAAGACCAAAAGATGAACAACATCAGAAATTGTCAAAAAACTCCATGAAATCTTTATAAATGACCGTCGCATAAAGTTACGCAAAATTGCTGACATAATGTAAACATGTCATCCGTGTGCACAGCATCATATACAGGAAGAATTGCATATGAGAAAGCTGACAGCGAGATGTTTCAGCGTAATTCAACTGATTTTTGCATCGATTCATGAAACCGAGGAACACAATAAGTAAAAGATAGTTCAAGTGCTCCTAAGAAAACAAAACTTGTTGCGTCAGCTGGTAAGGTCAAAAAGCATCATATTCATCGATTCTATTTTAAAGGGTGAAGCCATCACAGGCTATTAATATACATCATTGTTAAGTAAAACTTGGTATTTTGATCGAAAAAACTAAGGAAAAACGGCCACATTAAGGAAGAAGAAAAAGTGATCTTCGGTTAAGACAATGCGCCATCACATGCCATGGGAAACACAGCAAAAATTGGATGAATTTAATTTATAGATGAATTTTAGGAAGCTATGTTGAAAACTAAAGTGAATTTTATTTAAAACACTTTTGTTGACTCTTTCTTTCTAAAAGCACATCATAGCCCACCCTCATAGATAGAACACTCCAATCATCGAGGAAAAATAATTTATTGACGATCTCATGTTAATTACACCTGTATCAATGCCCAACATCAAGTGAATTTCCTTAAACCAGAAATTATTTAAATGAGATTACAATCGTGTATTACCCCGTGTTAAAGATGCGGAGCTAAAAATATAATATTTGTTTTAATATTAGAATTATATAAATTAACTTTAAACCCCGAACAGACTTTTTCGAATCAAACTCAAAATACAATAGTCTGAACTAAAAATAATATCAGCAGGTATATACCTCAAGATAGTGTACTGCGGCCTTAACATCAAGGTATTACACAATAACAACATTTGCACGAGATTCGGCTATCCTAGCAGTTGGAAAATGGGAAATCCTACCAGTTTTAAAGCAACTACAAAATGCAGTTGATACAGTAAGCAACTGTTTACTAACGTAAACCAAAATAAAGACTGGATTCTTGTGGTTCTTAACTCAAACCAAATTCCATATGAAAATATAACTAAATACAATGGCATAGAAAATGGAAGGAGCAGTTCAAGAAGAAAAAAGATGAGTTCAACATCAAATATAGGAAAATGAACCAGCCCATGGGCTAACATTCTGAGCTCATAATACGTAACAAATTGCTTTTGTATACATGCAAATGCTAAAACCAGGATGAACCTATGATCTTACTATGGCGTTGTTCCAAGAGGACCAATGTACAAATGATACAATGGTTTAAATAAAAAATAAACGCAATTAAAATGAAGTGCTGTGAGGGATTGTGAATGTCCCATTGTATGGAAAGCTTCGTAGGGATTTTTAAGATGTGTTATATTTCCGAGGAGATAAATAAACAAGCGATAGAAAACACGTTCAGCGATTATGTCTGCTTGAAAATGAAGACATCCGTCGTATGTTGGACACCGCTAAGGAGTAAAAGGACTATAAAAGCAGAAATCGCTAGAGCTGGGCAGTTCTAATTAGAATAAGAAAGTATTGTAAAATGAGTAATCAATATAGACTACTCATCGTCGATGATGTCTGAATCAGTCGTAATATTGATAAAAAATATAGATATCATGTTCAAAGAGATAAATGGGATACGAATTCAATCAAATGACACAATAAATACCAACCTTTCCTTTGAAAGTTGAAAATACTTGCAGATAACAATCTCACTATACTGAAGAGATATATTTGCTAGGCATCCTAATTTATTATTGTCTTACCAAATAAAAACAAACAAATTTTAATGATAAAAATCTAGAGTTTTATAAGAAATATATCGTCTCTGAAAATGAAACTCATATAACATACCAACCAAGCAATCTACATAATATACTCATACTCTATACGCAAGGATAAGAAAGCGAAATATTTTTATGTAAGTTGGAAACTAAAATTATTATTATCTTTAATCCATACGAAATGGCAATAACAATATATTTTAGATTTTTTTTTGTGTTTTATCTAGAAAATAAAAAGATATATATCTTTAACTTCTTTTCTCATCTCATTCGGGATGTAAGTTTGTGTGTGTGTTGCAAGAAAAAGAAAATTAAAAAAGAAAAATGATATCATTTTGACATCAATATTATACCGCTAACGATATTTTTTCGCGTTTAACATTCCATGAAACATCTCAATAATGAGTTTTTTATACGAAATAAATTTATTTTTATCGTGCTAGGGTAGAAGTGCCTTTTCTACCTATATATACGGTTTGGTGTGTAGATCTCCTATATAATTTTGTTTTTTTTTTTTCCAATATACTATTTTACTATTATACTCAAAATTACCAAGGTGATAGGAAAGTAAAGTTTAATATTTGAAAGGATAACGTAACAAAAGAACATACACAGAAATATACAACGAAATCTTATAATTTACATTTATCTCGAACAATGTTTTTTTTTTCTCTGCGTTCGCTCTGTTTAAGATTTATTATTTTGATGGCACCCCAGTCGAAACGAACTGAACAAAAATAATAACGAATCGTATAAGGATCCGCACAATGGAAACACGTTATTTCAATTATTTACATTTATATTTTTTCGGCTGATATGGAATAATAAGATGTGTACGCCAAGATCTATGGTTATGTGTGTACAGTGAACGTTCCTTATTTTTTTGAGTTTGGAAATTGTGGTAATGATAAAAACGAATTGAAAAATTGAAAATATGTATTTATGTGAATATAACAACAAAATCAATAACATTAAAAGCTTTGGGAAAAAGAAGTATAGCTTTTTGATTAATTATAGCTTTTTGTAATGAGTAGCAAAATCAAACAAAATTTTTTAAAATTTCGTCATCACTTGATATAATTATGGCATTGATACCTAGCTAAAATGACAACAATTAAAATTTTGTTTTGAAATTGGTTTCAAAATGTTTTGTTCAACAGTTAGAAGCTGCATCTTTTTGAAAGTTTCTATGTAATTACATATGAGTTATTCATTTTGTCATAAAACTAAGCGCCAAAGGCTCTCAATATAATCAGTATTTAAAGATCGGCTTAAATAACTAATGGTACTTCCCGGTCGTAACTGATCTCATTTGATATCTATTTGACTTAATATGTATTATTATTTATTTATTTATACTACAAATAAAAGTCCAAGACCATTTGTATGTTAGTATTGCAGCAAATTTTTTCAACTCTGATTTAAAATAATGGTGTTCTTGAAATCGGTGGAAATTATCGCATGCGGAACATAGTTTGATTTGAAGTTCTTTATATTATTTGAATTTTTCGCCGGCTACTTCAATCGTTTTTTTTTTTCAAAATTGTTTCAAGTTTTCTATTATTTATTTCCCTACTAAAAAAAATTTGTGGACATTTTACTGGGTAAATCGATGCGGATTTATTGCCTGTATTAAAAACGATTGAATTAGCCAGCGAAAAATTCGAATAATATAAAGAACTTTAAAGCAAACTGTATTCCGCATGCGGAAATTTCCAACGATTTCAAGAAAACGCGCCCAGTGGCACTATTCTGGTAATTCCCCGGGAATAGGGAACTGGGGAAAGATTTTACATAGCTTTTATCTATAAATCAGTTTTTTCTGGCCTACTGAGAAAAAAAGTTTGATGTAAATATTTGTAAATTGGGAATAATTTTTCCATAGCGAAATTATCAGGGAAAGTTATTCCCAATTTTATTTTGTTTTCAAAAAAATTGTCACTAACTTTTTACCTTAGTATGTCAGAAAAAAATTATTTAAAAAGAATTTATATGTAAATTCTTTCCCCAGTTCCCTATTCCCGGGGAATTACCAGAATAGTGCCACAGGGGGTCAATTCGCGTTCCGTGAAATATTGAAAATAAAAAGTTTTTTTTCATTTGCAATCTAGCAGTTTGAATTATTTGCACGTAATTTTAAATTCCACTCAGTGAAATCATAATTTCTTATGGGCAATTCAAACCTACTCGATTGCAAATAAAAAAACTTTTCATTTTCATTATTTCATGAAACGCGAATTGACTCCCAGGAACCTAAAAAGTCGTTATCGATCTCTCCTGATTTCAATACAACATCATTATGTCCACACTGAAAAAAATTATGATTTGTAAAATTGACAAACAAAGTGTTTAATTTCTAAACATTTGAAATTCTTTTTAAATTTAAAAATTATTTGTTTATTATTTACAGAAAATGTTAGTTTGACGAGAATAATAAATTTTAATAAAAGATTCTTTGCATTTAAAAATCATTTGTTTTCTAGTGCGCGTGATTTGTTAGATTTTATTAAATTAAATTTTTGTGTAATATCAAATTTAACAGTTAATTTAATTTATTTGAAAAATATTTTATGAGCTAATAATAGTAAATAAAAAGTTTTTAATGGTATCTGGGTTGGCTTTTAAAATTAAAATAATTAATTGCTAAGCTTTCGATGTCAATTCGACATCATTATCAAAGCTAATGAAATTTTATTAATCAAAATTTCCGTTACAAAATACACAGAGCCTGTACAGTAAATTGTATTTAAATACATAATGAACGTATATGAAGTTATCCCAGAATTCTATCTCAGAAAATAAAATTTTTTTATCAGGCAGCACTAACATATCAATAACCAATTTGCTCTTGTGTGGAGTTATCCCAGCCCAGGTTTTGATTCATTTCATTCAGATATAGTAAATTTATGAAGTTAGCCCAGGCCAAAATGATTTTTTTTCTAATTTAGCTTAAATTTAACTACTGGTGTATATGTTACGGTAAAACCCAGAAATAGGTAAATGTCCGAATAAAAATTGAAAAAAAACTGTTTTATTGCTTCGAAATGTTTGAAATGAGAGTCCTATATTCTTGAAATGGTTCACCCTTCACCCACGGATTGTTTTTTATGATATTAATGCACATTGGAATTTGGAATAGTAAGGACTAATGGCTTTACTAACTCTCATGGCCGGGCTCGCGAGGCTAATTTAGCCTCTCATGAGGCTAAACCTTCTAGTAAGGAATACATGATACTACGGAGATGTAGAAGGGTTGATCGACAAACATTTCGAAATGATTATAACTTTGCACAACCGGTTTTTAATCGTGTAAACGAATTTAAAAAGTTAAAATTTCGGACATTTACCGATTTCAGACTTTAACCGTAACATATACATTTTTTTTCGAGTTTGGAAAAAATGGTATCATTTAAACTAATTGAGTTACCAACAATTTTAAAATTATAATTTTTAAACAGAAGCTTTATTTTTTCATACAAATGTTTTATATTTGGAATACATAAATAATTTTGAACATCATTACTAAGCCGAATATTAGAAGTACTAACAAAATTTTTTTGTTTCCAAAACTTCCATTAATTAATTTTGTCGGATAATGGTTGTGAAGTATTCCTTTCAAAAGTTTTGTTATGTAATTTTTTGTCTGAAAATTTTAAAATTTTTTGGGCTAAAATATCTACTGTGTTAATTCTATATGAAGTAGGAAGCCAAGATTGAAAATTTAGATATCTGCCAGAACAACTATATTTATGATACCAATCGAAAGAAATTTTGCCTTCAGGTTCGTGAATCAAAAGTAAATCTAAAAATGAAATTTTGTTATTAACTTCCTTTTATAAAGTAAATTTTATTTGACTATAAATTTTATTAAAACTATTTAAAAATATATCGTGTTGTTACTACTGTCACATTGTCTTTATCTGCCCCTGACACTAAAATGTTTAGATTATTACGTAAAAACGTTTTAGTTTGTTTACCGTATGACAAAATACGTTTTTCAATAGGTGAGAGACTCTATGACGAAGATTTTTCAAACTAGTTAATATATTTATAAAATGATTACGAATTTCAGCACGGTGATTTTCCGAAAACCAAAAATTGCACTTTCTTTTGTCTTGGACTTTCATTCGTAGTTAGTATATACATCACTTTTAATCGTTCCAGGGAATCATTCGTTTAAATGTAAAATGTATATTCTATTTTAAATGGACCATTCCAGATGCTTAACGGCCAATCTCATCGTCGCGAGAGTTATATTTTGTACGACACTCGTGGTTTCCGGATATTTGAAGAATAAATACTTTAGATAAAGTTTTACCACATTTAGTGTCATTTCAAAATTTTCTGCGATGAGTTTAAAAATTGTGGGTTGGAATATATTGCCTGACAAACATTTCATATTTTTCAGGGATGTAATACTGTGATAATTTCGTTCTCGTTTAAATTAAAATTTTTCCTTTTTAGTTTGTTTTTTAAAATTTTTTGCAGGTTGTAATGATCGATGATTTTCTGTTTGAGAAACATTGTCCAAGATATAAGTAATGCGGTAGGTTTATCCCATTTTCCAACATACCGCCGCCTGTGAACCAACGTATTCTAATTTCGAATATGACTAGAAGTAATTTGATGAAGTTTTGCTTGTTGGTTTGCAAAGATCATACAGATTTTTGTGTAAAGGTTGTGTATATCTTCCGTTTTGGTTTTTTGTCTTAGAAATATTTCTCGCTAGTCGGTGATTCTTACTCACAGCAATAAGATTACGAAGGACTTTAAATAAACTAAGTAGAATTGAATATTTGTTCAGTTTTGGTTGAAACACAGGACGGTTCTTCTTTGAGCAGAATATTGTACATAGTTTGTGAATTGGGCGAAATATTTTATAGTGGTGTTTAGCGGGTTTTTATTATTTACTATATTTTTGTTATAAACTATTTAATTAATTACTGAATAATTTCACTATACTATAATTACATATATCTTAAACTTAGTTCACATCAATTATGCGTTAGGTGTGGTGAACGATTATTCAGCACTTTCACTACTTTATTATTTTTGAGACCGAGTCTCTTAAGCTTCTAAAACCCGACTTCTAAAACGCGACTCATGTTCTTTTCGTTTCTCAATTTCCTTTTTTGTAATTCTCGATATTTATCGATTATCGATAACTATCGAGAATCGCGAATATAATTTGTAGGTGGCGAAATAGCTCTACTCAGCAAAACGAGCTATCCCTCGTAATTAAGCGGTGCGGTGTATAAATAGTTTTGCTACAAGGAGTGCCACGAAATGAAAAGGATTTTGAGCCGCTACAATTTCATCAGAAAATGTTTGTAGAGTAACGATTCTGCCAAAGTCTTCAGCACCAGAATGAATTTGTATTGCCGTTCCTGGTGACCACTGATTGATGGGAAGATTACTGACCTTCATAATTGCTTTATCATTCAGTTATCAAACAAGACTTTTTCTGCTCTTCCATTTTGGACGTTTTTGTATGGATGTCAGATATTCTTCAAGGATTTTTGATATGCTGAAATTTCTTTTAAACCATCTGCCTCTATGTGTTTTTGATATTTTCGAATTAGTTAAATTTTTTCAGGAATTTCTGAACCAGCGTGACCAATTAAAACAAACATGTGATGGCATCAGGATGCAGATGTCGACAAAGCTTGTTCCACACAGCATTTTGGAGTTCAGAATGTCTTTGAGTTCCGCAAGAAGAGTATTTTTTCCCCTATTGTCAAAATTTGTTTTCCGGTTACACTTACCAAGACAAACTTTGGGGATACGATTCCAAGATCCCATACAACTCCGAAAAAGGGTGAACTTGGTGGATTAAAGTGCCACGTGATATGATACCTGAAACTTCAATCAGATATATAATTCGAATTTTCTCTTATAGTTTAAAAAATAGTACCCGAAAACGATTATTTCTTTATTCAAAATTGAACACATTGTCGCTGTACGTTTCTTGTGAGATGCCTCGTCGTGCGGTAGATTTATTTAGTACACAAAGGAAAGTTTATCTGTTCATATCACCAACAAGTTCTGAATGTACTGCTTTCGTGCCGAAGCATATGAACAAGCAGATATACGACTTGTTGACTTTTTGGCATCTCCGTTTGGTTAAATGTATGAAGATTTTTCCAGCTCCAACACCCGGGCTTGGGTAGGTTGTTTCTTTATTCCTCTGACATTTTTTACAACAGTTGTTGAAAGTTTGATGCCCGTGTTCTTAGTTGGAATCCATGCTTGCTTATCAACCGGCTTTGGCTTTATTGTAATTGTGAACACCTGTCATGAGATGTTGTTACGATTAGCTATTTCATTTAACGTTTGAGTTACTAGAAAAGGTACTTTTGCTAAACCTAAGTAACAGTGCGCTTTGATGATAATGGTTGATTAGCTTTGACGTCAATTTTCGCAAACCCAAAGGATAATTGAGAATAATGTCGATTGCGTTGTACGGCCAATTGCTTGGTATTCATTTAACGAAATTCCAGTTTTTGTCTTCGCCGATCCAACAAAAACTAGCCTTTCGTTTTACGCATTGGTGTGGTTAATAATAACTTCCATCATTAATTTTGTCATTAAGGATTTTTTCTATATGGTGAAGTTTCTCATTTTCAGACATAAATACTAAGACTTCTCCTTCTTATGTCACCTTTAAAACTCTTAATCATGTGCAAAGCGGCGTTTCATGTTATATACGTTAGCCTTGCAGTGGACGTATTTAATGACGGATCCAGCTGGCTCGGCAAACCCTTGAAGGGCAGGCGAACCCTGAAACATCATTTATAATTCAATAACGTATTCTTGGAAAAATGTTGTTTACACAATGTTTCTTCCGGAGTAACGCAGTTTAACAATAGCACGGTAAATTTACGTTTTGTTTTGGAAAGCGAGAGTGTATTTAAGATCTACAGTGGGTCACAGCATTTTTTTTGCACATTTTCATTAATGAAAGCATTAGTTTTTAATTTTCATATTACAGTAAAAGCCCGATTATCCAGCACCCAATTAACCGGAACACTCAGTTAACCGGAATTTTAGTTTCTAGGTTTTCTTTTGCTTTTTTCTCTTTATATTTTCTTTCATATTCATTTTTAAATTCATTTTGAAAATTGCAATTGTTTTTTCCTCATTTTCATTAATAAAGCATTAGTTGAAAATCGAATGGCTTTAATTTTCATGTTACAATAAAAGCCCGATTATCCGACATCCAATTATCCAGAACACTCAGTTAACTGGAATTTTAATTTTGAGGAAGTTTTTTTTGCTTTTTCTATTTCACAAGCGAATTTATTTTTTTTATTATTCGGGGACTCACAGAAAATATACTTCCCTTTATTTTTTCTGTTTTATGCATTATTCTATTTGAATTGAATGTGTAAAATTGTATTACAGTTTTAGGTTAGTGAAATATTAAGTATATTATTAAATTTTGGGTACTCGTATGGGTGTCCTCATATACCAAAGGAGGTCATATCGAGCAGTAACATGAAAGGAGCCAAAGGAGGTCATATCGAGCAGTAACATGTTTTTCATAAAATGTAATATGTTTTCAACGTATTCCACGAAATTTCAATAAAAAATAATTAAAATTAAAAAAATTACAGCGTTTTCATTTGGTAACACTTGGTCTCAGCCAGCGTGTATTTATTATTTGCAATAATTTCAATGAACTGATTTATAAAAAAATGTTTTTTGGTACATAATTTGAAAATAAAAAAAAGGGAATCCTCAAAAATAATGACATCAAGCGAAATTCTTATAAAATTTCTAGTTTTAATGAAACATTCAATTATCCGGAATGTTCTCATCTCCAAGCATTCCGGATGACAGAGCTTTAAGTAAAGTATATTTTCTGTGGATTTCCGAATAATAAAAAAATTATTTTCCTTGTGAAAGAGAATTTTCCCTTGCAAAAAAAAATCCTAAACATTAAAATAACGGTTAACTGAGTGTTCCGATTAATTGTATGCCGGATAATCGGGTTTTTAATGTAATATTAAAATTAAAACCATTCAAAATTTTCAACTAATCCTTTCATTAATAAAATGTGCAAAAACGCAAATTTCCAATTGAATTAAAAAATGTAATTTTAATTCACAATTAATACACAAATAATAATTCACAAATGAATTTTATTAAATTCATGTTTTTTATGTTTCTAAAAACATTAAGTTTCGCATACATTTCTTTGTTATTAAATACAAATGTAAATTTTATGTTTATAGCTAATGTGAAATAAAATACACCCAAACGCAAATATTATTAATAAAAATAAATAAAACAAAAAAAAATTTAAAAATAGAAAATAAAAAAATTTCCGGAAAATCAAAAAACTTGCCTTAAAAATTTACCTTTTCCTTCCTAATAACTATTAATAAACAATCCTGCATTTAAAAATGTAGACTCTTTACCTGATTTTATCGATGTATACGTAAAGTAAACTTTAGCCTAATAATCTTCCATTCATTTTGAAAATGAATTAAGAAAAGTAGGCAAAACATGAAATAAAATAAACGTATTTTAAATCAATTTGAAAATGAATTAAGATAAATTTTCTAAAAAATGAAATTAGATGAGCATTTTTTAATTCATTTTGAATTGAGTTTTTTTTTGTTGTAATTACTTTTTAAATTCAGGAAATTTGTTCAAAATACGAATTAAAATTAGTGGAAATTTTTCATACAAATACCATTTTTTTAATCCACTTTTCTTAATTCAACTTTTCTTAATTCGGGTAGCCCATGAAAACCGATGCCCAATCACCGGACATCAATATTATTGAAGACTTATTGCCTAAACTTGAAAGTGAAATCAGAAAACATGAGATTAATAATGTAGCAAACTTAACAAAGCATTGTAAGAGTGGAGTAAAATAACTCCAGAGTACACAAAAAAACTCGTAAATTCTATGTCAAAAAGATTCAAAGCGGTTCAAAAACAAAATGGATACCCTACCAAATATTATAAATTAATTATACAATGTGATAATAGTAGTTACAAACATATGAATTAATTTTTTACAGAAATTTTAAAACTGCAACATTTTAGATGTGACATGTTTTTACATAGAACTTTTGATTTTTGTTACTATTTTGTTATAAATTGAAATTTTAAATTTGTTTTGTTTTATGAAATTAACAATTAATATTGAAGCTTATAATAAATGTGAATTAAAAATAGATATTTATAATAGTTTTTTGGATATATACTTTAAAAAAAAAAATAAAATTTCTTCAATCATTTTGGCTGTAACCCACACATTAGCGGTAAAAGAAAAACGGGTGTTGCCACAACATGCCACACCCTCCATTTTTTTTTGTATCCTAAACAGTTACAATTTTATTTACAATTCACAAGTTTTAGATAGACATAAATGGTGATTTGTTAATTTTGTGCGTTTTCACCGTTTACTTTTTAACATCCAACCGATAAATTCAGTTCGTTTACGTCTTCTTCTTCCTTACTCTCTGCTAACCGGTTCGGCAACAATTATCTAAGATTTCTAGTGAGTGTTTGACATATGTAGTGTAAAATTTTGCTTAATCATTTTTCCTGCTTTTTCCAAACGGAGAGTTTTACATATAGGAAGCGTTCTTTTTCTGTGACCGGATTTCACTGTCCTCGATGTAGTGATTTCTGTTTTGGATTTTATTTTTAATTTCTATTACCTATAGTGGCCTCCTCCAGAAACTTTTTTCGAGAAGGGTGGAATTTCTAGAATATAACTAGGTTTTCCACCTGATGTAAAGTTTTTTTGTCGGTGAATTAACCGTGGAAACTGACAAGCATTCCCCGATCTGATCGTTTGATTCTTTAGACACATAATTGTTTTTATTTCTTGAGCCACTTGCTGTTTTTGATAATTACATTTTGAGTACTCCCTACTTTAAATTGAAGGATTAAAATCAGGGTCAAGGTCGCTATCTTTAAATTACTCATTCGCGTTATCTGTTAGATTCAAGAAACAAAATATTGTGATCGCTACCAATAACGGTTCCTGTTTTTTTCTCTCTCTCTGGCACTATATCCCATCAAGGGATTAGGTTCATGTAGTTCATACCACTCGCATAAATAATTTATAATATTTAAAGTGATTTCATTATCACACAAAACATTTTTGAATCCGGTGGAAAAGTTTTTGTTTAACATATTCCTTAACTGGTTCTGAACAAATTCGGTTTAATGGTGAGATTTGAATTCTATTTCAAATTTTCAAAATTTCTGTAATTTGAAATTACTGAATGAACTGGTAATCAATATTTCGCCAGATTGGTTTGTATGACGGAATTATAATTCTTTAATTAATATTGGGCGAGGAATGTGTATTTGTTTATGCTGATTAGAATTCATCCATATACTGATTGAATGATTTAACTAAATTTAATGAGAAGTACTCATTAAATGTGGAGCTACTATTTGGGCATACTGAATAAACCTTGTCTGCTTATGGTCGATTATGCTCATACTTCATTTGTTGTAATGATACAATATCGTAAATTGTCTTCATTTTGGTAGATGGTTAAAATTTTGGTTATGATATTATTTAAAAAATGTAATTAATGGATACCTTTTTAAAAAAATTGCTTATGGGTATAACATATGAGTATATATATGTGACCAAGGATATATTAAAATTTTTAATTAAATTCTCTTAAAATATTTAAAATCGAATTAATTTTATTTTAATCCAAATGGTCCAAAAAAAATATTTAAACTTTTTACATTATAGCGATGTACAAGTACAGTGCCAAAAAAATACCAACAGCAAAGCAAAATATCATGCACACATTTCAAATGACCTAAATAAAATAAAAACCAGCGGAAAATGAGAAAAATACCGAAACGGAACAAATACCAAAGCCAGAGAAATAATGTTTTTCCGCATAAACTAATTTTCATTTTTTTTTTCGGTTTGTGTGTATACTCGTTTCGTGTATATACCGAAGCGTAATAAGAAAATTTAAATATTTTATCACAAAATTATTTATGCAATATAATTCCATGTTATAGCCATAAAAACATTCTCTCGGTAGAATCTTATGTGAATAAAAATAAATATATTTATATAAAAAAAATCCCATTAAAGGTGATGTAGAGCAGAAGAAGAGAACCAAAAAAATTATACACAGAAATCCAAAGCCCCAGGTCGAATTTGAGAAAGATAACTCAGTCCCACAATAATCGTATGTCAAGATTCCATTCCTTTTTTTAGTGTGTGTATGAGTTTTTTTCCAAAATGAAATATAGAAATGATTTTACAGAAAAAAGGTATAGAGAATAATATAAAAGTGAGGGTCTATCTTATGGGGGTTGTTATACATAATTTTGGATTTTTTGTTCGTTCTGCCTTTTTTTATTTTTTTAAGTGAATTTTGGATTTTTCCATTTTAGTTTGGAAAAATATTCATTTTTTTCAACTTTCTGATAACTTTAAATCATTAAACATTTTCGCTGTTGTTGGGAAATACAACAGGGCTGGCATTAAAAATGAAATTCGATTTGAGAAAATGACATTAGTGCGATAATTTAGTTTTTTTTCGAAACGAATCTCTACAATACGCACGAGGTAAATGGGGAGAAACTTAATTTTCATGATAACATGTATTACCATATTTGGTTTCGATTTAAATTTTTGGGTATATAAATTTTCATAAGTTTACGTTGTAATTAATTTTTATTAGCTATTTATTATTATGTCTAACGTGGTTACGTCTCTCGTAAATGTTTTTGTTGCTTTTTGAGATTAGGTTTACACTTCAAATTATATTGTATACGATCCATTAACAAAATTATATGTGTTGAAATGTTAACCTTATACGTTTTAATTATTTTAAGTGATGTTCGAGTTTTAATTACCATTTATTTGTGCAGCTGATTTGTGATGCATTTACCCGAATGTTAGGTATATGTTTAGTAAATTATGATCTTTCTACTTTTTTATTAAGTTTAGTGTTTATGGGTGTTGTGTGAACTTTTAAATAATGTAAGCCCTATCCAAGTTCCAGCAACCAACATTGAAAGTTCTTTTCTCTTTTTTAAACGAAACATGTCTCAAAATTCTAGGCCCAAATATTCATTAAATAAATTGATGATTGAGTGGATTTTAGTGTTAAAATTCTCCTGTGTTGTCTGTTTATTTAACCTTGCAACAATTCAATTTTCAATTGTCAGTAATAAAAGTTTGAAAGATTGTTAACTCGAAACTTAGAAGATGTAGCTCAATTTCAAGTTACGATATAAGCAATTTTAATTATGGGATTTGTTTCGTTTGGCTTTTTGGTGGAGCTATCGTAAATTCTACCGACAAACGACTGCGGTTGCCATGTGGTAGTCTTATCTGATTCCAAACACAGTATGTGCAACAAGAGCGTGTACGGCAGAAAAATAAAGTAAAAATAAAACTACGTTTTTTTTGTTTTTATTATGAAAGTTTGTTGTATTTTCTAGGGCGCTATCAGATAATACACCGTATAAAGTCGCAACTACTGTTAATAATTGCCTGGCTCCTCTTGTTCATACTATCATATGCATACTGTGGTGATACATTTTTCCATATCTTCCGGACAACTCGCACTACAGTGCTAACATTTTTTATGTGGTACATTTTCAGCTTCATCTTCATGAGTGCACATAAATTTCGACCGGATTGGAATCAGGTGACTGGGATGGCCAATACAATACTGTGATGCCCTTTTTGTGTTTAAATTCCGAACAGAATATGCTATGGTGTTTTGGATTGTTGTATTCTGGCAGGATTGAATTAGCGAATTTATTTTATTCATGAAAAGTGCGTTTAGGTTCCGTGTGGAAACTACTAATTTACCAAAACCTTGCTTGGTGGAGCATCCCCACACATAGAGCTGGGACGGGTGCTTCGCAGTTCGGTCAGTTCGTGGATGCTTCACCGTTCGCTTAGTTGGTCAAATACGCATTTTAACAATAAAACCCCAAAAGGATGACTCATTGGTAAATACAATATTCGTAAAATATTTGGAAAAAAGTATTTCCATATGCGTAGCCATGTTCCATAATTCTATTTCATATGGTTGTTTTTGGTATAATAATATTCTTTTTCGCCAATTTTTCCACTGCTGCATTCAGCGTAAACGAAGATTTTTCAGCAAATAACTGTATGATGGCGTCATTCTCCTTTTTTGTAGTGGTTCGGGTTTTGCCTCTATCTGGCAAATCGTCAACATTAGTGAATAATTTGTAATCCTCTTCTGTACAAATGGTTTTCGACTTTTTTTTATATATTTTGCTTCACTTGCAACCGACATTTTTGGTCCTTTCGGCTGTACATTTAAATACATCGCTACAAAACGTTTTTTTATAAATCGCGCTCATTTCTTTCATGTATAGTTATCCTCTAAACAGCTGCAGTTAAACTAATTTTTGTTCTAGAGCATCCAAGAGGAATGAATGCAACCCGATTTAAGCCCCGCCCATTTTTGTTTCTCCAGTTTTAAGTACAGTTATGCCGCACACGGTCTTGTTGAAACTACTGTATGTGGAGAGCAAAGTCGTAAGTTTCAGTAATGCTAAATAGAACTAGGTTATTTTTTTAACAAATTAGTGTAAATTTTTGTATATCTGGATTGACCACGGCCGCATACATTTTAACGCGTTTTGCTTATTATATTATGATAACTTGTTTTAGTTTCGAAAGTGTTTCTTTAAGTTTTTCATCCGCTTCATTTAAAAATTGATATATGCTTGTTAAGATATGCTGCTAAACTTGATAAATATGTATAACTTAACATTTTTTTAAGTTTCACTTTTTTATAGCAGTGTGAAATTTGAGGTAAAACTAAGCTGTGTATGGAAGTGACAAATACTTTGGCGGGAATTACAGTAATACCTGTATACACCGGAAATTTGTGCGGAAATACAAAGAAAACGTGTAAAATCAAATATTAACTCTAAACGGAAGGAACCCCTCCTTAATTACAATTAGAAAATAATTTTCTGAAATTTCGCAAGGCCGAGGAGACTTTTCTATAAATATTGTTATACAAAATTAACGAGCCTTACCTAAGGGCGAGGACTATAGTTAAAAAATAGGTATTTCACCCAAAATTGTTGAACTAGTCCAACTAAGCTATTCATAGAATTTTTTTTTAACAAAACCTCATTATTTAACAAATAATCGAGCTTATTTAAAAACACAGTAGTTTTCTCTTCATCCGCGGAACGTGACTATAGAAAAGAGTGTTTAATAAGTAATTTTTTGAGATTGCTTAGAGTAAAAAGAGACATCTCTCTTTTGGTTCTAAATATCTCGTTGTATAATATCCTTATTAAACCTTTGGTATAAAGAATGTTAGTTGATTGTTAATTGACATTCTTAGTTAGACAAAATAATCAGAAATTTCCAGTTCAAAGTATGCGACTAGAAATAGAATTTAGTTTAGAAAAAGTAGTCGTGGACTCCAAATTAAGGGGTGGAGACTAGTTATATAATTTATAATTCATGTGTGTTGATCAAATTCACAGTTTTTTTAGGATTAACATCGTTAGTTCACTTCCTATGCTCGTGTCCAGCACTATCATACAAAAGACATAGGTACTTGGGTGTGTACAACATGGACAGCCTTTCTGAACTCGCGGACTTTGGGGTGCGAGATATATTACGCTACATCAGTAGCTCTGGTTGGTTTCAGCGGGAGTAAGGGGAGATTGGATCCTGTGGTATCACAATGGGCCATTATTGGCCTAAGTGTGCGATAGCAACCACTCTAACCTAACCTAACCTAACCTAGGATTAACATATTTGACACATACTCCTCCCCTGGTTCCCAAAAAACACTTCCTTATGTTCTTTTAAGATCTCTAGGGATATCTCTGTCGACCATAAAATTTTCAGAAAATTTAGTCATTAAATTGGGGAACAACAGATTTTTTATTTTATCCAACATGGTCCCAAACTCATACTCCATACCCTTGAGATATAGTTAAGATATCTTTGGATATATCAGTGCCCTAATTCTCTAAGCAGTAAGATAATTTGTAAACGTGTAAACGATAATTTATCTTGCCTTTTTACAATATTCGCATTCTCTAATTGCACTCCAAGATAAAATGTAAAACGGTTACGATAACTAAATGTCAAAACTCAACACACTTATGAGTTGTGGTATGGCTAATTTTACAGGTAATACGTAAGTGTTACGCTGTTTTTGTGATTTTTTTAATTCTCCCTCTATTTTATTTTAAATTAGTTTTATATTGGCCGTATTTTTTATAAGTAATATTGAATGCATTCTATACAAATATAGTTTAACGATACGTATGCGTTATATTTATAATTATAAAATTGTTTTTTATGAGCAAATTCAGTAAGACACTAGAAAAAAATTGTGTAAATAGTTGTTTCTTGAACGTTGATGAATACGCATTGAGCAAAACCACAATTGATTCCACTTCAAAAAGTTAAAAATTTGTTACAGGATGGCTACTGCCATCCTGCAAATGATCACTAATACTCGCAGAGGCCTCAAACGCGGTATTTGCCGTATTTGTGATTACAGAAAGTTGGGAAAACGCAAATAATAATAATAAATCCGAGTTCCGCAGAAATTGGTCGACCGGAATTTGAGAAACGAACAACCAAAAAAAATAACAAAATTATAACGGAAGGGAGGTGCCTGGGTGCGCGCATCCGTCCGAACTCAAACGGTGCAAGGCACCGGTTTCGATTTCGGGTGCGGGCATCAAGAGACCGCCAACACTACGCGACACGAAGAGAGACGTCCCCCCCCCCCCTCACCTCATCACACCCAACCCGAAAAAATTAACAATTCATTTTTATTTTCATTAATTTAGAAACAAACAAAAACAACAACTTCCCATAAAACCCGCAATGAGGGAACGAGACCAACGAACACCGAGCGCGTGACATGCACCCTATGTAGCGCTCGATCACAATCAACACACTTGATTATTTTATAACAAATCACAAAAACAAGACGTTATTTCGTGCGCAAAACGTTCTCGAAGAATCTCTTTCCTTCTCTGTTTTTCGTTTGCATTGCTAATTGATGCAAACGAGAAGCATATAAGAAAAAATATTCTTCGAGGGCGCATTGCTTCACACACCCGGTGCACATTGGTCTCGCTCTCAATTTTTATTTCTTCTTGCTAAAACAAGGTGTACCAAAACAAACAATACCGGAAACAAAGACACAAACCACCCAACCGATTAAGCAAAGACACAAATCGAGGGGAATAAAATATACAAAGATGTAGTTACGAACGCGTAGTCGTAACACATTCTCCAATTAATGTACGCAGTATGAATATTATGAATACGTTTGATGCTGTTATTTTATTATTTTATTTGATGCTGTTATTTTATTTTGTGAAAATCTGAAAACATTGATATCTTGGTACTTGGTGAAACTTGGGTCCATAGGCGCAACGCCATTTCATTCCAACTAAATAATTTTCAGAGTATTTTCTCTTGTCGGGATGATAGAATAGGTTGTGGTTTGGCTATATTTGTTAAAAATAATCTGATTTTAATATTGTTATGTGTGATTGTTACACTCTAAAAAATTTGATCAAATCTAAACTAAAGATCAATTAAATTTATTTAAATTATTTTAGCAATTTCCATACAATAAATGTAGTAATGAAATTTTTTGTTAATTATTCAATAAAATGTTGACTTTTTTCAATTAGTTGTTTAAATTTCATCACAA
The DNA here is from genome assembly GCA_932526605.1 of Nephrotoma flavescens. Lineage (NCBI taxonomy): Eukaryota > Metazoa > Arthropoda > Insecta > Diptera > Tipulidae > Nephrotoma > Nephrotoma flavescens. Next base: position 114,263,519 of record OW052220.1, on the reverse strand, counting down.
ATATGTTTCAAATTTACTTGTTGTTTGAAACTAAACAATACGTTTGTTGAACTTTAATCAATTGATAAATTTTCAGTAGAAATGTTGAATAAAATCATTTTGTGGTAAATATTAAATATAAAATTGTTGAATATTCAACAAAATAAAACAAAATTCATTTAGAGTTAGATGCCATATTGTATAAAGGCATTAAAACTGAAGCCACAGGACTGCAGTACGAACATCAAAAGTTAATAATGAAGAAAGTGGAATTTAAGTAGTTTGTGTGATATTTTTTCTTAAAGGTAAGTACAATATAAAATGTTAGTAAAATACTGTAATAATTCTGAGTAAAAATTTAGTATTAATATTAAACAAAGTCGTATTTAATACGTGTCAGATCATTCGAATAGTTTGCGTAAAGCAAGCGTCTATAAAGTTGCGGTAAAAATTGTTTTAAAACAATTGTGTTTTTTATTAAAATTTTATCATTTATAGGAGGGTACAAACATGAAAGACGTTATTCAAGACCATTCCTACGAATAGTCTATGGATCGCAATAATTGGTAAGTGATGTTTTCCAGGTTCGATGTAAAATATAAAACGTATATTTTTACTCCTTAGATGAAACTTCTGAAACAAAAATCGGGTACATTTTTATTGAAAAAACGAAGTCAGCAACACTACAACAAATACATCACTATTTGGATTGATTATCGAAGTGATTAATAATTTTAATATACAGTATCCGAAGGATATTTCACAATCTTTGGATTTTTTGGTTAGATTTCTGCACCAGCAAAACCTCGCGGACCTAAAAAGTCTAAAAGATGTATCTGTGGTCCAAAATAAGTAATTTGGTTCGAAAACTAGATGCAATGCCAGGGAGACTCAAGTTATAATTTGGTTTTATTCAATCTACTTGAATATTTAATTTTTTTATTTTATTTTAAATATTCCACTTTTAGTATTTAAAATTTCATTTTGAATTGAATTAGTATTTAAAATTTCATTTTGAATTGAATTAGTATGCCTATCTATACGGGTACTATTGTATTGAATAAAAATTTTCGAAATTTTTATAAATTTACTATATAATTGGAAAATGTATCAAGTATTTAGTTGTTATTTGAATGAAATATTATATATATAACATATAACTTAAATATAATAAATTTAAAAATAAAAGTAAATTTGGACTAAAATATCAACAATTTTGAGTTTAAATTCGAGCAACGAGTGATTGAAATTTAACAAATTATATGAAAAATTCAGCATATATCTTCTTAAAATTCAACAATTTTACATGCCAATTTCATCAACTATTGTTGAAAATAAAATTTAATTTGTTTCAATTTCGTAAATATGTTTAAAAAGTTTTTAAATATAATTTTATATTGTTTAAAGGTAAACACATTTTGTTAATAATTCAACAATATTCAAAATATTATTAATAGCTTTTTTGTTTAAATTCTCTCCTTCAAATGTTGACGTTTAAACAGGCAGTTGAATATTTCTTTCGAGTTTAAAATTACTACAATAATTGAGTGTAATTAGTTACACTCAATTATTGAAGTAAAATCCAACAAAAATTTTTTAGAGTGTATGATGATAATCAGTTTCCCTTTCAATTTATATGTATTGAGTTTACGGATTACACATCGACTAAATTATTAGCTCTTTATAAACCTGATACTATTATTATTGGAGACACATACCTGTATATAAAAAATCGGATTTAGTTTTTGACTATAAAAATATTCTGATGAGCTCAGGAATGATAGTTACTAACACAATTGCTACGAGACCAATTAGTAACAATATTCTTGATCATGTTGTATCTAGTTTTGTTAATATTAGCACAGTTCAAAACTACACCATTTTTTCTAAGATCATAATTTTATCTTTACGTCGGTTTACTTCAAAGGGAAATTCTTCCGACGAAAATTGCAAAAAAGAGTTATTGACTTTGATAAAGTTGATTCATGTTTAGTTGATTGTCTCGAAGGCACACATTTTGATACTAATGATCCAGAAAATTTTTTTAAACTGATTATTGAGACATATAATCAGTTAATTGATAAATTTGCAGTAATTAAAATTATTGCTGCTAAATTAAAGAACAACTCTTGTCCCTGACATACAATCTATGGAAACTCATTGGAAAACGCAACAGAATATTAAAGAAACACAAATTAGACTTCAATAACATAATAATTCGTGAACAATTGTGTAATTTAAAATTAAGATATCATCTGAGAAATATTATGCTAAGAAACAGTTTTATGAAATTATGGAACCAAACACACTTACGGGAAAAATATCAACCAGTTTTTAAATAGAAATGATTATAACTCCGATATTCAAACTATTGTCGTTAACGATAAAAAATATAGTAATATATCTGATATAGTTAATATATTTAACGATTACTTTGTACGTAATTCGCTGGGAGAAGCAATTGGAATTGATATAGAAATATTAATAAATCTAACACATTACGTTCGAATCCTGAGCAGATCTGTAATATTATTTCTCGTATGAATAGTAGTATAGGTGGTGGATCAGATAATATTCGTAATCAGGTTCTGAAGCGAAATGTAGCCTTCTTCTCTGAAATTATTGCGAAATTAATAAATACAATTTTTCAAATTGATGAATATCCTAATCCATCAAAAATTGCCAAAGTTGTCCCAGGTTTCAAAAGTGGTGAGGAAAATCTAATTTCTAACTATAGGCCTAATTATACCTCTATCTGTATTCGATAAAATCATTGAAAAAGTTATAAATTCTCGATTTAGGAGTTTCTTAAAGGAATCGAACTTTTTTATACGCATATCAGAATGGGTTTAGAGAAGATGCAAGCACTGATGTGGCTCTTGTCGAAATGACAAACATAATTTACAATGCTTTGGATCGAAAGGAGTATGTTGCAGCCGTCTTTTTGCAGCCGTCTTTCTTCATCTTAAAAAAGCTATTGATACTATTGATCACAAGCTGCTTCTCGATAAATTATACGGTTATGGATATCGTGGATAACCTATAAATTAAATAATAGTTACTTAACTAATCATCAGCAATATGTTATGTTTAATGGAACGAGCAGTATTATTTTAAGTGTGAAATGTGGGGCTCCTCAAGCCAGTGTGTTGGGACCATTATTGTTCCTAATATTTATCAATGACATCTCAAATTTGCCTTTGATTGGCAAAATTCGAAATTTTGCAGACGATGCTGCACTATTTTATGAAACAAAACTCCCTTCCACAATACAGAATAGTATGAACATCTATGATGATGTATGATATGAACATCTTACTGGACTACTTCAAATCGAATGTGATCTCATTGAATTTAAATAAAACAAAATTTACGATCTTTCATTCACCACAAAAAAGTCCAATTGATTTGCCATATCTTAATATAAATAACATTGTAGTTGATAGAGTTAAATATTTCAAGTACTTAGTAACTTTTGATACGCACATGTCTTGGGTTGAACACATTAAATCCGTTATTAGTAAAATGGCTCTGTTATAGTAGGATTGGTAAGGAAACTCTCGTATTTTGTGCCTAGTTATGTATTGAAACTGATATACTTTGCATTTATTCATCCTAGAATTCTTTATGGAATTATTGTTTACGGAACGGCAAGTCGGAGCAAATTAAAACCTGTCTAAATCATGGAAAACAAAACTGTGAAAGCTATCTTGAAGCTCCCTTTACGATTTTCAAATAAATTTAAAAAAAGGTTGTTTCCACCTGATATGGACTTAAGGCTAATTTAACATCTTATATAGTATCGAGGCCTGTCTGACCATATATGCCGCTTGGTGGCTTTATCTCCAGGTATTGCGGTATAGAATTTAATGTGGACCCATAGTTACTACAAAAACTATTCGGGTTAAGCAAATAAATTTTAAAAAAAGGTTATTTCCACCTGATATGGACTCTGAGCCAATTGTACATCTTAGTATCGTGGCTTTTCTGACCATATATGCCGCTTGGTGGCTTTATCTCCAGGTATTGCGGTATAAAATTTAATGTGGACCCATAGGAGCTACAAGAATTATTCGGGTTAAACAAATAAATTTATTAAAAGGTTATTTCCACCTGATATGGACTTGGGGCCAATTCTACATCTTAGCTAGTATCGTGACCTGTCTAGCCATATATTCCGCTTGGTGGCTATATTTCCAGGTATTGTGGTATAGAATTTAATGTGGATCCATAGTAACTACACAAACTATTCGGGTTAAGCAAATAAATTTAATAAAAAGTTATTTCCACCTGATATGTACTAGGGGTCAATAATACATCTTAGCTAGTATTGTGGCCTGTCTGACCTTATATGCCGCTCGGTGACTTTATCTCCAGGTATTGCGGTACAGAATTTAATAAGGACCCATAGTAACTACACAAATTATTCGGGCTAAATAAATAAATTTAACAAAAGGTTATTTCCACCTGGAAAAGGATTTCTTAAGCTAGTATCGTGGCCTGTCTGACCACATATGCCGCTTGGTGGTTTTATTTCCAGGTATTGCGGTACAGAATTTAATGTGGACTCATAGTAACTACAAAAATTATTCGGGTTAAACAAATAAATTTAATAAAAGGTTGTTACCACCAGATATGGACTTATGGCCAATTCTTCATCTTAGCTAGTATCGTGGCCTGTCTGACCATATATGCCGCTCGGTGACTTTATCTCCAGGTATTGCGGTACAGAATTTAATAAGGACCCATAGTAACTACACAAATTATTCGGGCTAAATAAATAAATTTAACAAAAGGTTATTTCCACCTGGAAAAGGATTTCTTAAGCTAGTATCGTGGCCTGTCTGACCACATATGCCGCTTGGTGGTTTTATTTCCAGGTATTGCGGTACAGAATTTAATGTGGACTCATAGTAACTACAAAAATTATTCGGGTTAAACAAATAAATTTAATGAAAGGTCGTTACCATCAGATATGGACTTATGGCCAATTCTACATCTTAGCTAGTATCGTGGCCTGTCTGACCATATATGCCGCTTTGTGGCTTTATCTCCAGGTATTGCGGTACATAATTTAATGTGGACCCATAGTAACTACACCAATTATTCGGGTTAAATAAATAAATTTTAAAAAAGGTTATTTCCACCTGATATGGACTCTAAGAAAATTCTACATCTTAGTATCGTGGCCTGTCTGACCATATATGCCGCTTGGTGGCTTTATCTCCAGGTATTGCGGTATCGAATTTAATGTGGACCCATAGTAACTTTAAAAATTATTCGGGCTAAATAAATAAATTTTAAAAAAGGTTATTTCCACCTGATATGGACTCTAAGCCAATTCTACATCTTAGTATCGTGGTTTGGCTGACCATATATGCCGCTTGGTTTCTTTATCTCCAGGTATTGCAGTATAAAATTTATTGTGGACCCATAGTAACTACAAAAATTATTCGGGTTAAGCAAATAAATTTAATAAAAGGTTGTTTCCACCAGATATGGGCTTGGGGCCAATACTTCATTTTAGCTAGTATCGTGGCCTGTCTGGTCATATATGCCGCTTTGTAGCTTTATTTCCAGGTATTGCAGTATTGAATTTAATGGGGACCCATAACAACTACACAAATCGCTATTCGGGTTAAATAAATTTAAAAAAAAATGTTTACCAGTATTTTTTTTAAAATAATGTTATTTTTCTAAATTGTTTTTCGGGATGGTGCTACATTTTTTAATGTATTTACACATTTTCGAGTTGGCCACACTTATCCAAGAAATTCACAAAAAAATTCGGGCTCGGGCTAACTTCATCGACTTAAATGTCGGTTTAATTTTTTTTTTTTACTTTTAAAATGTAGCAAATTTAGTCTACTTTCCGATGCTGATGTCTGTTTTTTATTATTTTAGTTTTTTATGACTTTATTTGAGTCAAACAAAAATGTTTTTTACGAGAAAAAATCCGAAACTTTAAGACTGCCAACGAACTATCCTGATGTGCCACTCACGAATCCATATAAGCTGTTTTGTAGAGTATTCTGGAACCTTGAGAACGAGACTATTGAAATTGATGTACGAGAAATCGCTGTTGAATTATTGCAGTTTTAGCGAAAATCATGACACAAATCGAAGACTTATCTTAAGTTTTATCTTGTAAACTAAGCACTCCACGAAAAATTGTTATAACAAACTTCTTAATAAAAACACATTTCATGGTGTTAACAATAGTTCGCTAAAACTAAAATAACTCAGCATCAATTTGTTGTACATCAATTTCAATAGTCTCATTCTCAAGGTTTCTATAAATTCTCTACAAAACAGCTTAGTTGGATTCGTGAATGACACATCAGGATAGTTCGTTGGCAGTCTTAAAGTTTGGGATTTTTTTCTCGTTAAAAACATTTTAATTTGACTCAAAAAAAAGTCATAAAAAAAACTAAAATAATAAAAAACGGACATCAGCATCGGAAAGTACACTAAATTTGCTACATTGTAAACGTGAAAAAAAAAATTAAACCGACATTTCACCTAGATACCAGCGTTTGAAAATATGGTATTTTTTCTAAAACAATTACTTTTTTTTTTTTTTTTTTTTTTTTTTTTTTAACAATTTTCTTTATTTATTGAATCTTTCAAACATGAAAATAACAATAAGTTTTCAAATCTTAATAACTAAGGTAATTATGTAAACCTGCTGGAGCAGAATTTACTTCTTATCAATAAGTAAATTAATAATTTTATAATTTATGTTATTACAACAGCCATCGTTCTCTTCTTTAATCGCGAAGACGTAGGCATATCTTTTAGGTTTCGCGCCAGCAAATTCGGATGAGATACCAGTTTCCCTGCATAGCTGATCCGCATCTTTTGTAATTCGTCTTTGACAGTTAGGATGCTAAGGTCCTTATGTATATTTTTGTTTTTTACGAACCAGGGTGCTCCTGTAATCATCCTGAGAATTTTCGACTGTGTTCGTTGGACAATATCGATATTCGAATTTGAGGTTGATTGCCATAATTGACACCCATACGACCAAATAGGTTTAATCATTGTGTTATACAGGAGAAGTTTGTATTCCAGGTCAATAGTTGAATATTTCCCCATCAACCAGTGCATCTTATCAATTTTTAATTTGATATGGTCTCGTTTCATTTCAATATGTTTTCGCCAAGTTAACCGTCGATCTAGATGGACGCCTAAATATTTTGCTCCATTTGATTGAGGGATTTGTATTCCGTTCATTGTGACAGGCGGACAAGTAAGCTTATTTAAAGTGAATGTTACGTGGGTCGATTTCTCTTCATTGACTTTTATCTTCCATTTCTTTAGCCATATTTCGTTGTCATAAATATGTTGTTGCAGAATTTCGGACGCCGTTTGTGGATTTTTATGGCTACATACGATTGCCGTATCATCTGCGAACGTAGACGTCAGAATTTGCGAAGACGTTGGTAGATCTGAGGTGAAAATTAAATATAACGTTGGGCCAAGCACACTACCTTGTGGTACTCCAGCCAGAATGTTTTTCTCGTTCGATTTAGAGGTGTTGTATTTGACATAATATCTGCGATTTGTCAAATACGACTGCATGAGTTGGTAAATTTCTGGCAATTTAAGATTAATTTTATGAAGCAGACCCTCGTGCCAAACTTTATCGAATGCTTGGGCAACATCCAAGAATACGGCGGAGCAGTATTTTTTCTCTTCGTATGCTGACCTTATTTCTGTAGCTACTCGGTGCACTTGCTCAATGGTTCCGTGCTCGGCTCTGAAACCAAACTGATGACTAGGGATGATATTTCGTAGTTCCGGTTTAATATTTACGATAATAGTTTTTTCGAATACCTTCGAGACGATTGGTAGTAGGCTAATTGGTCTATATGACGAGACTTTGGTAGGATACTTGCTAGGCTTTGGGATCATTTTTATAGTTGATAATTTCCAGCATTCAGGGATACATCCTGATTCGTAAATTGAATTAAATATTTGTGCCAGTCGACCAAAGGCACACTCAGGCAGTTGTTTAAGCATTTCACCTGTAATTCGATCATACCCAGGGGCTTTCTTTAATTGAATTTGATGTGCGATAATAAACTTTACCAGTGGTTTCTTTATCTTAAATTTCCTCACAGGCCTGATTGCTATATTTTCTGTTTCAACCACCGATAATCCAAGGTTTGGAGTGAAAACACTTTCAAGGTGATCAGCAAAGGCTTTAGCTTTTTCCTCGTCACTTCTAGCCCATTCACCGTTAGAAAGACGAATTGGCGGATTTGGTTGCTGAGGCCGTTTAAGGTATTTAGTGGCCTTCCATAATGAATAGTTTGTGTCCGAATGGGGAGATAATTCTTTAAGATAATTTTGCATATAATCCATCTTATTTTTTTGTAGTAGGCTTTGTAGTTTTCTTTTTGCCTGATTAAAGTTATGTTTAGCATCTGGCGATCGATTAATTTGCCAGATGCGTCTTAAGCGACGTTTCTCTGTTAACATTTTTTCAATTTCAGCGGATGTTATGGTGTGTCTTGTATGTTTGCTCTTTGGTTTAGGCGAGGCCGCAATAGCTGCGTTGACTAGCACATCATTAAAGTTTTCAATGGCATTATTTATATCGTTAGCCGTCTGCAGTGTAGACGTTAGGTCGATATGTGAACTGATGTACATCTTGAATTTCAACCAGTTAGTAAAGGTGTTCGTTAGATAGTTATTCGTGGAACATGGCTTTTGGTCGGCCCAGTAATGTAGTAAGACCGGAGAGTGGTCAGAAGATAATTCTAAAAGTGGTTTAGCTTGGATTATTTCTCGGTTTATTTTACTCGTGACTGCAAAATCAAGGACGTCAGGGATTTTTCGTCGATCAGTAGGCCAATAGGTTGGATGGCCACACGACGCAACATCGTAGTGGTTTTCTTGAATAACATTCATTAATTGACGTCCCCTCGGAGTAGTCAATCTTGAACCCCAGTAGGTATGTTTGGCATTAAAATCGCCGGCGACCATAAAACGTTGACCCAGGGTTGCAAAAAATCTTTTGTAGATATCTGACGAAACGTTATTATTTGGAGGGCAATATATTGAAGTGATGACTAAGCTTTCTTTATCGAGGTCCACACATACAGAGGTTGCTTGAATTTCCTCAGTGCTATATTCATTTAGAACATAATGGCAAATCCGCTTTTTTATAATAATAGCAGTTCCTCCTCGACTTCTGCCCAAGGGATGTTTTGTATCATAAACTTCGTAACCATTAATTCTGAAATTGTGTTTATCCGTTAAATGGGTCTCAGAAACTAACATAAGATCAATTTCGTGTTTAGCTAAGAAATGTTCTAATTCGAGTTTGTGTTGGCTTATACCGTTTGCGTTCCAGTGACATATTTTCAGATAATTTATCGGAGACATTCTAGTTTCTGGATCATGGTAGTTTGATTTTGCAGCATTGCTTGTAGCATATTTTGCATTGTTGTCATTAACTGCATCATCAATTGCATGCAGTTATTCAGGGTAGGTTCAACATTTGAGGTTTCGCCTTGAAGAACGCTTGCGTATGTTGGTTTGCTGGTTGGTGTTCTGGGCGAACGAGAGTCGTTTGGCGTATGTGGAGGTATATAATTCTGCGCATCTGCTGTAGTTTTATAAGGCCTCCTGGGACGTGACAATTGACTAATATTTATGTATACTGGGCATCCTCGGTAATTTGCGGTGTGGTTTCCACCGCAATTGCTGCATTTCCTTTCAGTTGATGAGTTCTTTGGTTTTGGGCAACTTTTGGTTTGGTGTAACTCCCCACATACGACGCACACTGATATCAGCTTGCAATATGTCCTTGAGTGACCATATTCTTGACAGTTTAGACACTGTATTGGTCCGGACCTTTTCTTTGGTTCTTCAACAGTTATGCGTCTGTGTAAGAGGTACTTTAGTTTATATATTGGATGAACTTCTCCCTTTTTTAAAATGCTTTCGGATGGGTCCAGTTCAACTTTGACCATTGGTTGTGGTTGCTTCAAGCGGTTCATGATCCTATATACATTCTGGATCTTAAATCCATCTTCAACAAGCGCAGCCTCGATTTCGGTTGTCTCAACATGGACATCGATGCCTTTAATAACGACAGAAAGACCCTTTGAAGACTTCAATCGGTATGTATAATAGTTTCTTTTGTGAGCATCGTAATAGTTAATGACCTCTCTATAGTCGTTGACCTCATGCGTTTGAATTTTTACTTCGTGTATTTTGCCTCGAAGTAAATTTGTTACGTGAAATGTTTTTCCATTTGTTAGCACGCTTGATTTGAGTTCTTGTACCACCTTGTGCGTATCGATTTCGCGTAAGTAAATTGGAGGTGGCTTGTAATTTCGAACAGCCTGTTCTTGCGTATTTGCATTTTCAGTTTGGCTCTCTTCCGCATCATTTTCGATGAACTTTTCAAATCGGTTTTTTAGCGGTAGTTTGAAATTTACGACGTTTGATTTTTTAGTTATCAGTGGGTTTTCTGTTTTTGGACTATCCCTTTTCCGTTTAACTGTAATATAGCGATCGATGCCAGTTTGTGTCAATTGAACATTGCGTTTAGTGCTCTCATTAATGCTTGTATCGCTACTGTGCTTTTCTGAAAGTTTATTTATCGGGTCGTTTACCACTTCTGGCACCGTATTCAACATTGGGGTTGAAAATGATAGTTTAACAGAACTTGCGGTAGACGGTTTTATAGGTGATCTTGTCACCATCCCTCTTTTTAAGAAAGGATTGTCCCATTCCGTAAAGGTGTTTTTACTTCCGTGAGCCGTACTGGATGAACCACCCACCAGGCTGACGACTTCAGTGATATCGCTTGTAGCTGTATATGGTGTAGTAACCAAGCTTTGAACCACTACATCATTGCGGTCGCTAGATCTCGACGACTGGGAGCCCGCTTGCTCACTCCCGAGAGCCGCCGGTACTGGGCATCCGATTCCCTGCACCGTATCTTTGTTTTGGTTGGTTGACTCCATTGAATATTTAGTTCTGGGTTCCATCCCTTAGCATTTTATACCTACTGCCAGGTTTTTTACAGCCGCCCCTAACATGGGGAACAGACACTGAAAGAAGCCGCCCCTAATATGGAGAACAGACGCTTCAGGATTTGCCATGGGTATTTCCTCCACAAGGCAAGTAGCTTGGGTTTTGCCGCGCCCGTACTCGCGGGGTTATACTTTTAGCGTTACCCAGGGTGCAGCGCGAGGAGCTTGTATAACCAGCGCACCCCTAAAACAATTACTGTTGCGTTTTTTGTTTTGCGCATTGTGGTAACCATAAATATAATAAATATAATTATATAACCATAAATATAATAATATATCATGCTAATAATATATCATGCGGATCTATTACAAACGAACTTGGACGCAGATCAATCCGATTTTCTGGTCCCTCAATTTACAACAAGTTACCTGAATCATTGAAAACCGTAATGAATATTCTTCAATTCTAGAAAAAATTAAAGATCTACTATAGAGAATTGGTAAATAATTACATTTCTTAAATTGTATAATTTCTATATATGCTTATTACTGACACATGTATTAGAAATATGATTATTATAATGTTAATTTCCCTTTAAAGGACAGTAAATCCATTGGGGAATTGACATTATAATTATTTATTAAAATTTTATTGTAATATTATTTTATTGTAAAGAGAAAAAATCGGTTTGGAAACCGAGTCCTTGCCTCACTTCCGCTAAGTGGACAAATAATGTTTTAAATAATAGACATAATATATTACAAATATAATATATGATATAATTTAGAATCTTTAAAAAAAAAGTGACCTTCACATATATAATTTTTTTAGGTTCATTATGACCCAATCAAATATCACATTTAAAAAATGCATTCTGCACTCGTTGTTCACCAAGCTTAAGCTGATTTATTTTAAATATTATAGCAGAAGCCAAATCGAAAATCGAACCAAAATAGAAATTAGAACGCAACACAAGATCTATTGACATATAATTAATTTTAGACCCATTATGGCCTTAAATAGTGTTTAACCTATCAAATGCATCATTAAAAATTTTAACTCGTTCTTTAGTAAATAACCTATTTAAAGGTAGAGGAACCCAAATCGAAAGTCGGACTAAACCCAATTTTGTACGCAAAACAACTACATTAACATAAAAATGACTTATTAGTAATTTTGGTCTAAATTAGTTCGTGACCAAGCATTTGGGTCATTTATTTTAAATCTACCTCAAAATCGAACCAAAATCGTAAATGGGATCGAAACAGAATTTAAAACGCCAAACAAGATCAATTGACCTACAATTATTTGGAAACTATCATTATGGCCTAATTCACATGACCATTGCAAAAATTTAGGCTTCACTTTTTCTTGACAAAGCGTCAGGTCATTTAATTTAAAGCTATAGCATAAGCCAAATCAAAAATCGGGCTAAAACACAAATTAGAACCAGTTAAAATGTTATCACAAATCTATAAACGGCAATTATAACTAGTTATATTTGATAATTATCATATACTATATATATATAAATAAAATAATTAAAATTTAATGATTCTATAAAATATTATTAATTTTTAAATAAATTATTTAAATCCCATAAGAAATATTATCATAATTATTTGTAAAAAACCATCCAAAGGAAACAGTTTAAATAATCAATAAACTGTACATATATCCTTGTTTATCAGTAAACTAATAAGTTAATTAATTTTTCATATACTGCAACACAACATAAATAAATTTTTAATGGTAGTATGGTAGTTTTTTATTATCTCGAAATTATGTAATAATGTAAAAAGGTAACCATAACACCATAAATATTATGTTCTAAATTTCTAATACATACTCGTACACTTATACAAAACACCACATCCCATTGAAATAATACATGTTTTATAGATTATAGCTCGTACCTACCTTTGTAAAAAAAAAAAAATAAGGGAGTTTTGTAATCTATAACCTCAATTACAATAACTTTTCTCTCTACAGAACGTACAGCAACAAAAATAATTGCATTTTGAAACTAAACAGTATACGATATCCACCTACCACATAAAATATGTCGTTTGCACGATTAAAATAATATAAAAATAAAGTTTTTAATGGGGTGGAATAGTAATAGGGATTTTGTTTTCCATGAAACGGGGTATATTACTTTCGATTTTTCCTATATTTTTATTGTAATTTATTTTCAAAATGGACTGCTATTTATATGTTGTATAACATACTCGATTAAATGAAGTAGTAAATATATTTGCTATATAGCTATACGCTCTTTTAAGATCAAAAATTTTATAATAATTCGTGAAATTTGGAAAATATGAAAACTCTTTTTTCGCATATACACGTAATATACTCGTACCACCCACACCTTACATTTTCATAATAAAATTTCCTCGCTTGAATATGGTGGCGGTAACAAAGAATACAACATGAAAAACACATCTTTATAATGAAACAAAATTGATTATATTAGGTGTAGAATATATTTTGAAGAGGTCCTTAGGGTATTTTGGTAATATGTGTACGTATATGTATATACAACATACACCGACATAATAATATAAAATGTTTCTTTTTTTTCGGTATATCTAACAAGGATCTAAACACGTACGTGTACATTGGTATGTACGTAATGTATGTGAAAATTTATAAAAATGGCCATAAAAATACTTGTATATTCTATTTTATGGTTCACTTTATTAGCAATCAGAGTTTGAAATAAAAATAAAATCATTATTTATTCAAAATGATAATAAAACAATAATTTTATTTGTTGAAACTAAGTGCTTGTTAGTAATTTTCGCATATGTGTATATACGTACTGCGTGTAATACAATTTGTGATTTCGTTTAGCAAATTTACAAAATGAAAAATGTTTTATTGGCTGTTCGATGTTCAAAATGCAATAACCCGCATAGTCATAATAAATTAAAACATTATTTTTCATTTGCCTGATTGAAAATTATTAAAAATCGATGCTCTATACAGGTGTATTGTAAATATAAAAATAACTAAGCGCACGAAAATGAACAGCAAACCGTAATAATCTCTTGTTTATTCGGATTAAGTTGTTTATAGAAATCGGAATTTATTTGTTTACGGAGGCCGGGATAATTGAAAAGAATGTGAATGAAACTGGAGGTGTTATCCCTATAAAACTAAAATAATTGCGATTCAATCATCACTCGTTACTCTGTTCGACGTAATTGGAATGGTACTCGCGGTGAATGTTAATTAATTTGTCACTTCTCGGTTATGAAATTAGTATCATTTATAAAATTAATGACCCATAGGCTTGATTAATAGTAATAGTGGTTACAACAGTTCAAGTATAACCTTTTAAGTACAAGCTTTTTCATTCATTGTGCTGATACACTCCTTTGGAAAACTCAGTACGCAGTTGTTTGAAAGCGGAAATAATCATTGCGATACACTGTGCTTGAATCGCAAACTTTTTTTTGTGACAAGCTAGGCACCCAGGGGGTAAACCTAATTCAAGTATGCTGAATTCAATGGTACTATATAGTCCCATTTGAAAGTTAGTCCCCATTTTTGAGATATCACTTTCGATATGTTTTGGCTCTGAGTCAAAAATTTGTCTAAATATATTCATTTTCACGATGATTACTCTTGAACCATTAAAAAATTCGTTTAGCTTTCTTCAACAAAATTGTTGCGCAAGCCAAGACAAACCACTTTGCCGAACATACCAAGATCGAAAAACGACATCTACACTCACAGTTTTGTGTTATTTTTCTTTTCAATTCATTTCGACGAAAAACACTTATTTTATCATTTTTTTAATACCATTAATTTATTTACCATTAATTTAATTTAAATCGATTGAAATCGATCGAATAAACATCTCATCGACAAATACAGATACAATAGAAATTTTTAAAGGAAAATTAAATTGGTTCAGTCGAAAACTTATCTTAACTTTTTTAGTTTTAATTTTCCGATTCGTGTCGTCTTCGGAATCTTCTTCCTCTTGCAAATTCCAACAACTGTCACCCAAGAGTGCATCTAGCTTTTTGCCGATGTACCAATGTTTGAACCTTGCCGCCCCTTGATGAAAACGCTTGCCGTGTTCATCGGATTCAGCTGCTGATTGTTCGGTGAATTTTTGCACGTGATATTTGTGATATGGGGTAGATGCTCGATTCACTAGCAAGCAAGCAATTTGCTAGATAAAATCCCGACTACTCAATCAATTTTACCAAAGAAATTTAAATTTCAAAATACATTTTTCATAAAACTTTTGTTTATTTTTGCGATATTACAGTAAAATTTACGGCTTCAAAAATTAAACAGCAAATTTTGCATTGTTAATGTAATCCCACAAAAAAAAAAACAAAAAGCGTATTGAAAATATAATTTGAAATTTAAATTTCCTTTGTAAAATTGAGCAGGATTTTGGCTAGCAAATTGCTTGCTTGCGAGCGGATTGAGTATCTACCCCAATAAGTCGTAAATTTTATTGGTTTTTGTGTTGATTTTGTCGTTAACTAAATTGTTGGTGTTTTAGTTTTTGTATAATTTCGGGGTGTGAATTTTGGCCGTAATTTGACTCCAAGACTCGTGAGAGATTTGTATACGTATACAGTATACAAATGTCTCATGAGTCATGAGACAAATTGTGCCCAAAATTTAGACCAAAATCTTCTCATCTGTCTAATTTCGGTCTTTTTTTGATACTGTGCTGAACTTTTTATCGAATTTAGTGTACCTATGATTTTCAGTTTTTATGTGTTGTGTGAAATTTGATTTTATGTACTTTTTCTAATTTTGGTTATGCCTTTCAAGTGTTTTTTGTATCTTATTTGAAATGAGCGTCCTGTTTGGCCTAAGTATGTCGACCTCCAGTTGTATTTAGCCTTGCCTGTGCATACGGATTTCTGCATACGTGGACCCATGTTTCTTTAGACGGCAAGGTATAGGAGCCGGAGTCTTCAGTGAGAAGTTTTTGCCAAAACCGACAAGACCATGCCTTTTTTGGGGAACATGCGAGAACGCTTGGTTTACAGATGCATGGCTTTGTATAAATTGCATGGACGAAGAGGAGGAAGGGACTTTAGATAACTTCCTATGCTCGTGTCTGGCACTATCATACAGAAAGCATTTTCTAATACAAAATTTGCATTATTTTCGATTAAAAATTTGTATGGTAATACTTGCAACTGAAACCATTTTTGAATAATAATCTAATTTATAACAAACACACAGATGTTTAAATTTTATTTAATTTCACTGAAAGAAATGGTACTAAGGCTGTTGGCCAATTCTCAGGTAAATCGATTAGTACAGTAAATTAAAATTTTAATACAAATTACTTTTCAAATCGTACCAATTCTGTAGTAAATAAAATTAGGTAAATGCGGCTTAAAGGGACACATGGTTTCTAGGAATATACAAAAATTGGTTTGTAGGCACACGAACTAATGTCATAATTTTTATTGTTGTTGTTCCAATTATTCGTATTGTTTATAAGAATAAATTTAAATTGTATATTTACTCAAATTTGTTGCGTAATATGCACAATAAACTTATTGGAAAAATAAATAACAATTTTAACAAATAAAACTGTGTTCATAAATATTCAAGCACATTTTCATTTCATGGGAAATGCTAGTGAATATAAAAAAAATTATGTCTAGAAACATGGCCGCCATATTTTCACGGTTCATTTAGCAAAAACAAAAACCAATACTATTTACCTTTTGTGTCTTCGCTTTACCCTGTTTTTTAGTACAGTATTTCAATTTACCGCATACACTGTTAAAAACGGCATTTACCCCAGATTTACTTGAGAATTGGCCCACAGCCTAAATTTTACAATTTTAACAGTGCTATCAAAACTCTTGGTATGTAATAGTGAATAGACAAATTTAATTTTTTTGCTAGTGAAACTGGCAAATTAGCTCTGAAGATGTTACATTAGTTTAATTTTTAATATCATGCCTTTAGATTCGTAACGCATAAACAAAAACATGCGTACCGACCATATTTTTTCGGCATTTTTTTATCGTCTATTTTGTAACGATTGTTGTTATAATGCAATACTTGAAAGTTCCGAAAAGCACGACGACGACGAATTTTCAATCGAAGGCTTCAAAATTGTTTTCTTGTAGTTTGTGTTCGCGATCCGTCCGGTTGGTTGTAAGCAATAGTGGAGCAGTTAAAAACTTCGAGGTTTTTTAAATCTGAAAAAATACATGCATAAGTGGGTTTTCGCCCTTTACTGCAAATAATATCAAATATGGTATGTTTATTTCAATTTATTTATTTTGCGAACGCAAAGTTGTCCATTTAGGCGAAGCGCGGTGATGTTAAATCTTGAATTAGTTTTGAATTGCTCCATAACGTTCAATAGTTAGGCCTAGCGCACTTTGGACAGCCAACATAAGTTTTGTCGGCCAGAAAACATTACTGTGTTTCCCCTAACTAACGACCCCACTATAAACTGGCTCAGCACATGTCTGTTTTGTAATATACCGGAAAAAGTTTATTCATTTATTTTGTTTTCCGCATTGTTAGTAAGGCCACTAGATTTTAACAAAATAAACAAATGTTGATCGCAAAAATATGAAAATGCAATCATGCAACCTCGGAAAATGTACATTTGTTGTGTTTGTATACCATTTTCATTTCCTCTAAATTTTAGTAAATAAGACGAAAATTTTAGTTTTATGTTATAGTCGTATAAGTGATTATTATACACGCAGTCATAAGTAGAAATTTTCGATAGTGTTTAAATTTAAGTTATGTGAATTTAATGTTAAAAAATGTATTAAACAGTGAAAATGTAGTTTAAAAACACCTTATCCCCAACCCGCTCCGCACAACATGCCCACTGGCTCGCGTCACAGAATCCATGTAACTATATATTGCGGTTCATGGAACCAAAAGCATCTCCGAACTTGTACGCGTTGCAGACACTATAAACCTTGACGTAATCCTACCCCTATAGTTTTCGTAAGTTCTAGAGGCTTGTCTTCTCATTCGATTTCTTGCAACAAAGTGGCTTCAAATATAGTTTTACACACACAATCGTAGTAACTAACCCACCCAGTAGATCAAAAACTCGACTGGCTTCTGACAACATTGATCTCTTAGTATGACATATTCGGCTCTCAAAATTCTTCGTGAAATATAATTTTGGTTTTGGCCTTTGGGATTCCATTCTAACCCAAATAGTTGCATTGCCTTGGCCATCATGTTGGATACGTAGCCAGATACTTGCCTAATTTCCTCATTATTCGAGGACTACTTATACGGATATTGAATTTTGGGGACAAGGTCGTAAGTCTATAATGTTTTGTTGCCTGCCAGCGTTTGCTTTGCCAGATAATATGGTGCAGCTTCGCACTTTCTTCATCGACCAACACCTGTTGGTATATTTTTTCAATATCTGCACTGAGAAAAATTTTGATTTGTAAAGTTTCTAAAAATTTGAAATTCTTTTTGAATTTAGAAATTATTGTTTTGTTATTAAATGAAATTTTTAAAAATTAATAAACAAATGATTTGTATTTTGTGAGGTACTTGTGTTATATAGTATAAGACAAGTACCTCAAAAAATACATACCAATTCGCAATTCAGTTAAGATTGGTTTCCGATCAAATTATATACTTTTAAAGAAAAGTAATTTTTCGAAATATTTCTAACTGAAGAAGATTTTTTGAGTCTAAAACACTAGTGTATTAAAAGTGGTACTTAAAACGTGGATTCACCATTCAGTAATATTTTGAATGCTGAGTTTGCATTATTGCACAAACAACAATTCGGGATTCTCTTCTCCGTCTAACATATGGTAAAGGGATAACAGTCTAGATAACAGTCTTAACTTGAAAAGTATGGTAAAAGGGATACGTCAGTTTCAACTATTATTTTTTGAGCCGGACGACATCAAAGCATCCCGCATTATGCTATCAATGTCATGTTGATCATCTTTACCAAAAAAAAAAAAATAGTATGAGCGAGGAAACTACATACCACATTTTTTCGATCATTTTGGATCAACTCAGTAACAGCAAATACTTCGTTCAAATTTTAATCTAGTCTTATCGGACGTATCTAGTAATTCCAGAGAAGCTTGCCTTTGTTTTCCAGCTCACAAATATGCATAGATCTATATATTCAGATCCATGTATAGGATCGTAGTGGAATGAACGATGGGGTGCTCGAGTACGTTATATGAAGAAAAGTAGTAGTAAATGTTGGCCTTGCCTATTTAGTAAGCCAGATCAAATTCTTTGGTAAGCAGATGATATAATGCTTTTTGGCCAAAGACCAAATTATATTTAGGGCCGCTTTGCCGTTACGAGAAACGATTTTGTTTGGAAACTAACAAAAATAAAACAAAAATGTTATCAATACCAAGGAACTTGCCTATACGAGTAATCTGTCAGCCGACGACCATCATTTTAACAACAAGTCTTCAACGTTATATGTATTCAAAATATATTTCGCAGTCATGCAAACAAGCACTTTATACAAAGCAATTGTTCATTGTGTGCTAACTATACCGGATGAAAGGATGGATACCTTTTATTAAAAACGATCGGGGACTTTGAACCAAAGTTCATTCCTTGTATAATTCAGTTAAGGTTGTGAACAAAGATTAACACATTCGAATGAACCGCTAAGTGAAGTTTCCCATGAAAAATGTGTTGTTGTAGTTTCCATTCATTCCAACCGAATTAAACGGATGGTCCACATTCAAAGATCACCATCGGTCACCATAAGAGAAGATCTAGTGTAATAACCATATGATGTCGAAACTAAGTGAACCGAGACAGTTTTAGTACCACATTGAAGGCTGCTGACCTCCTCTCTCCCGATTAGCAAATTCTACTTCTTGTATGTTCGATGTTCAAATTCAAGTTAAGCTTTCTCAGTTCGGCAGCTTCACCGTAAACCTATGTATATTAACCGTTATGGGGGTATTTTCTCCTTTAGTTCTGCAGAACATTTAAAATGGATCAACATAACGATTTTTTGTACAAGAAATCAAAGTACAGCTCCATTATGTTGTGATTAACGTAGTTTGCTTTAATGTTCAAATGCAACAACATTCAAAAGTGTACTAAACACTTTGCAAGGAGGTTCGGATCTAAGTAATAAAAATTGAAACAACTGGGATAGATTCCGGGATCGAAAATTTTATGTTATGTTATTTTATTTCCCCGCTTCCTATTGGAATTTGTATTGAAAAAACAAAAATAACATAACATAACATACAATTCTAGATCCTGGAATCGACCCCATTATGTTCTATTTAAAATTTTAAGTTTTTTACTATAAGGGGTTCGTCTTAATAGATTTTTGTTTTTTGATTTTTTGAAAATCACCTCTTAATAACGACCACCTCGAGTTTTTAATTATTAATACAAGAATGAAAAAATGGATTAAAATTTTCAGATGATTGAAGCACTCATCAGCTTTTAAGGGTAAAAATCCTGGAAAATCTCGTTCTATGACTAAGGCACCTTTCTGTTAATTGTGAATAAATATTTTGTTAATAGAATTCATTTTTAAACAGTTGCTCGAATATAGTCAAACAGACTGATGATATATGGGTATATTCCGACGTTGGTGCTTTGAAAACCCCAAAGTTCATAGATGTAATAAAATATTTCATTACTATTAAAGTCTCGTTGTTTGCTGTAATTTTGATCGTTCTCCTTTAAAGATTTGTTTCGGCATTGATTACAGTTTACTTTTTTATAGGCGCACAAGCCAGCATAATATAATAATGCATTTTCTTTTAATAATATTATGTGGTTTTTATTACTAAAACCATACGTAAATTCTTCAGGTAATTCATCAATAAGTCCAGTATTTATAAGACTTGATTTGTAATCTTCATGGAAGCAGTTCCACTCCAATTCAATCATTTCTCCATTGTCGGCTTTACAATTTGAATATTCGCTATAAAACAGTAGTTTTACCACAACTATATTCGGAAAATGAATGCCAATCTCATGGCTGCTAGGAGTATCGTTATATCCGCCTTTTCCTTAAAGTCTCGAGTAAAAATTTTCTAAGCAGTCTTGATAAATTCTACCTCTACCATTTACTAAGTATTCGACGCCATAATTTGTATTTAAATATTCTATAAGCATTAATTGAGATTTTATGGTCAGCTGGAATCCTTTAATAAATTTAAAATAATTTTCGTTTTTGGAAATCATTTTAAATATTCCAAAAAACCTAAACTATTATTTAAATAATTATATATTTCATCTGGTCGTAGTTGATGAAAAGTGATGAGAATTTAAACAGTCGAGTATATTGTTAAACCGCTCAATAAACTTTGCAGTCGGTAGGGCTTTATCAAAGTGAGCAAGCATAGCACAACAAACGGTGTTATTCAACACCTGGGTGGCCAATGAAACGAATTTTTCGAAAGAGTTTGGGTACAGATGTTTTATGGTCAGTTTTGGTAAAATTTTGCAATTTTGTGTTGAATCTAATCCAATTTCAGTGTGGGAAATTTGACGCCCAAAAGCGTTTCGAGCCGATTTAATCAGATGTATGGTGGGTCATGTTGAGCGAAAATCTTTTGATTGTTAAAATCAAAATAGGGCTTTTTGGGAGTAATTCCTAGATGCTTGTAGGTTTGAATGTTGATAGTCCCTTGAACGCAGGTCAACATGACCACTTTGTATATTCTTTTCAATTAGGTCACTCAATTTTACAGCAGTAAATGATCTGTCGATGAAAATATAATAAATGACGTGAAAACACGTCCCCGGTTATTGAGCGCAACATGGAAAAAGAGCTGAAGAGGCAAGATCATTTTTTCTTTTTTTCTATAGAGGCAAGATTATTCTAGATTGGAACTTCTGCCAACTATAGTACTTTGATATCACCATCAAGGCATTTCCACGGGGCGTTTTATACTGTTCTTCTTCTTTTCTAAGTTGACTATTAATTTGGTTAGTGCGGGTTCATCCAAAATGGTGTATTTCGTTTTCACACCTGTAGTTTCTTCTATAACAAGAACTGATAAAGCTGGCATAGCGCTGTTGACCGCTCAAACTCTTTTGAGTGCAATTGAGTAAGTTTTATTCGCTAATAAATTTACTACGACGAATTCGTAATTACTTGATTAAAATACTCATGTTACTACACCTTATATGGAAACCACATTAACACAATTCCAATGATCATAATACGCCCCCGCACCTACTAAAATAAATCATGCAGTATAAACAAGTATAATTATATAGTTCTAGTCGTTGTTTAAACAATAATTTTTCAATACTATTTTGGTTGAAATATATATATTAAACAAATAGTCTAGACATGAGCGTCGTTAGTTTTATAGATAACGACATCATATTTTTGTTATAAACATTTATAATTTTTATTTGGTTATAAAAAATAAAATACAAACGAAAGTCAAATTTATATTACCAGTATGTGTATATAGAAAAACAACCTCTAATACTGCTCTATACAGAAGAATTTTAAAGAAGACATTATTTTAACGACTTTTATGACAAAACCCACCGAAAAGTAAAAAAAAAATGTTAATAAAATAAATTTTAAAAAACTAAAGTTAAATGAAATTGAAGTAAAACAGTAGAACCATGTTAGATGAATGGGATTGTGTTTATTGACTATCAAACTGATTTTATTGTTATGATTATTACAGTTTTATTTTACTATTCTAAAACCATTAAATTGAATGGTTTATAGTAACATTTAAAGTGTATTCTATATAGTGTGTGGTGTAAATTTGGCGTAAGACGATATATATTTTTTAAAGAATCATTGTACTTTAATCTGGTAATTTTACAGATAACTCAGAACTCTGACATATAATTTGCAAGTTATGTGTACAAATATTGGTGTACGTGGTAGGTGACCTTTAAATTCATGTATAGTCGTTTATTAATTTTTGTCAGCAATGAGTATCGAAGTTTTGTCGTGATTAGCAATAATGAGACTATAGAGATTGAAAAATAAATTTATAGAATAATAAATATTTGCCTAATTACAAAATTATTTATTAATTCTTTTAAATTCTTGAAAATCTGTCGGTCACATTCCAAAATAGCTACAAATTATTAAACAAACAATTCAT
This sequence comes from Nephrotoma flavescens, assembly GCA_932526605.1. Lineage (NCBI taxonomy): Eukaryota > Metazoa > Arthropoda > Insecta > Diptera > Tipulidae > Nephrotoma > Nephrotoma flavescens. The sequence goes on along the minus strand of OW052220.1, from coordinate 114,240,438 downwards.
TGTTTCCAAAAAAACGATACAATTATTAATTATTAATTATTAATTCAATTTTTTTTATTTGTTGGTACAAAATCTTATGATTTTACTTAAATACGAGCACGTAAACAAAACTATAAATAATTGGGATATTTATTGAAAAATAAACAAAATGGTTAATCATTAAATAAGTTTAAAATCTTTTTATATTAATTTTAGATAACCCAAACTCAAACTTGTAGCTCATTTGGATTAATTAATGATAATTAAAATACTCTGTCGGGTAGTTCTTGTCGAGACATTTGAACTGATGGCAACCATAATCTGTGGTGAGTCGATTTGCCCAAGAAGCACATATTCTGTAATAATTACGGTAATTTCATAATTATTGCATTTAAAGTGATAAACTGGTGGGAATCTTTTGGTGGTAAGGTATATTGTGGTCGGAGCATCAACCGCCTTTTTTTAACAACGCAAAGCAAAAATCTTCTTTCGTGTTTAATGGTAAAGGAACCATTTACCAAAACAGGAATATAAACACCTTATATCTGTGAACTCGGTAGCGAATTTAACTTAATAAAATAAATAAAAAAAACTTTTTATTTAATTTTAATAAAATTTGTTACTTATAACAAGTTATATGGTGTTACAAGTTTTGATTTTATCTCGGTTGGGCTGCAACATTACAATTCCGGTGCACACCCTTAATAAAATATGTTTCGTTAAACATAAACGTCCGAAATTCCATCTTGGCATCTTCAGTGCGGTATTTCTAAAGTTGAAGAAACAAGCCGATACATCACCTCCTCCTCAGTGAAATTCCACCAGCAAATGTGGACAGAATTCTACTTTATAATGATGTATGATCATTATAATAGTAGTTCTGACGCAAGTTGTGTACCTGCAAAAATTAATTGATGATAGATAATATATCATGTGACGATGTTTGACCGTCGAATTAGAAATATAATTTATTTCCTTAGTTAGAATAAAGGTCTTAATGCCCAGCTGTAAATTGCATGGTTGAAGTTTTATGTTTAATATTTGAGTACAATGAAGTATGTGTTACTCAAAAATCCAAACAGTTTTCTTTACTCCAAAAACTTCATCGGGCGAACCGTAAATTTCATAAACTGGTTTGAGTTTGTTATTAGAGGTAGATTGATGCAGGTCTGTGTTCAACACAAAGTGCTTGGGAAGTTGTATCACTTTCTAAGGACCTTAAAAAGGTTTTAATTTTGCTATGATTATGATGTAGAAACGAGTTGTGGCGGAGGTAAATTTATGGTCGGAATTCCAAGGTGGTGTATGTGGGTGACTACATTGTTCTTGCCCTGAATATCTGTTGTAATTGAGACACAAAACCTAAGTTGCGGAATAGCCTAAGGTTGTGTTCCAATTTAGAGAAACAGCTCTAGCAAGCAGATTGTACACAATTTACTATCTAATGCGGAATATTTGAAACATCTAACAATTTCTTGGAAAACAATCCAAGAAGCTTTGGGGTATCTTTATTTAGTTGCTGTAAGGATGCACCTATTGTTTTGTTAGAAACATCATTGGTGATGTAGTATTTTTATGTATTTAGCGAGTATCAGGTGCGCAGCTTAATTTCTGGGTTATACACGTAGATGGTGCTAGGCGTCACATCTAGTTGTCATTTATGTCAGAAGTTGTGTTTTGTTCATAGCGTGGACAGTTGCTAACGATAACCAGTTGTTATACCAGCACATATCTCAACGCAAAATATTTTTGCTTTGAATGAAAATGTCGAGTTTTGTGCCAAACAAACAACATTTGCGGGAAGCTTTGCTTTTCTCTTTCAACTTAAAAAAAATGCAGCTGGAGCACTTCTTATGCTTGAGGAGGCCTACGACGAACATGTACCACCGAAAATGATGATAGGTTTAAACGCTTCAGAGGTAGCGATTTTTGAATAAACAATTTTTTATATTTCAATTGAAATTTTCCATTTTTCATGTTTCAAAAAAAGCCCGGAAATTTAGTTGCGCACATAACAGAAAAATTCGTTTTGCGACGAACGGTATCAGTTTAATTTTAGTTAGTATTGCGTTGTTTTGTTCAGATTTTTGGATGAGTAATTTATACTCAAGTACACAAAAATGCGTTTTGATTTCATTCTAACGATTCGGTTTTTTTTATCTGGTGTATATCTAATTGAAGAAGGCATATTTAAATTGATTTTCAACGAGTATGTTTATTAAGGTGCTGCTTGCTGCTGACAGTCTTTATGATACGGGATTACGATTAAATCAGCACCTAAAATTTTTTCTGACAATCCTTTGAATAGCCAATGCCCAACGTGACACCATTCGTCTAGTATAGTTATGATAGCTATAGCTCTGATAAAAATATCAAAACGATTTGTTGTTGTTGTTGTTGTAAGCGGTGCTATTAAGATTTGTGAAGTAAAATTTTAAATTCCTATGTGAATCAAAGGGATTTCTTATGACAAGTCTATGAATGGCCGAGGTCGAAAATGATCTGTAAGACATTCAACTGCTAGTAATGTTAGCTAGCTTTCATAAAAATATCAATAATAATTGTATGCTGTGAGTGGATCTGTAATGGGTTGTGTAATGAAACATTTCAATTGCCTTGGATTCCCAAGGAATTCCCAAGGGGTGTCTTTAGATGTATTAAAAATTTCAAAAAGATCTGTATGATGTGAGAGGCACTATAAAGGTTTATGAAGCAATAATTTCAATTTTTTGGGGAAACGATGGGATTTCTTCTTTCAAAACCTTTAAATGTTCGAAGCTCTGTGTGCCATTCGACTTGAACTTATGTTAGCTATATCTAATAAAAATGCGGCGCTCTAAAGGCTTAAGTAAGTAAAAATTTCCATTTTCATAGGAATGGAAGGGGTTTCTTCTTACGTATGTGAAGCTGGCCCGAAAACCATTCCGAAAAACGCCTTTACAATTTAGGTGTGTTTCTCTGCTAAATTCATTAAAAGACTCTTAAAATTAAAAAATATATGGAGAAAATCAAATTCCATCCCGAAAAAATTAAAAACAATCTCAATTACACAAAACAAAATTTAAGTTGAAAATCTATAACAAGAAGAGATTTACCACACTTTAATATAGATAGATTTAAAATTTTTCAACGACCTTAAAGTTTCGGTTCACAGAGGTTGGCAGATATAACGGTACATTCCCAGTTAATACAATGACCATCAGCATTAAACACACAAATGCTCATTAAGTTACAGCGAGGAAGAGCGGCCTCCACAGCTGATTTAATATTCGAATCTCTTATCAGAATTATGCTCATATATCACCATAAATTTCTCAGTTCACAGAGTTTGGCAGATATAACGGTATACTCCTAATTAATGCCCTGACCATCAGCATTAAGCACACAAATGTTCATTTCGTTACAGCGGGGATGAGAGGCCTCCACAGCTGATTTAATATTCGCATCTCTAAGTTATCAGAATTATGCTCATATATCACCATAAATTTCTCCGTTCACAGAGTTTGGCAGATATAACGGTATATTCCTAATTAATGCCCTAACCATCAGCAATAAGCACACAAATGTTCATTACGTTACAGCGGGGATGAAGGGCCTCCCCAGCTGATTTAATATTCGCATCTCTTAGTTATCAGAATTATGCTCATATATCACCATAAATTTCTCCGTTCACAGAGTTTGGCAGATATAACGGTATACTCCTAAATAATGCCCTGACCATCAGCATTAAGCACACAAATGTTCATTACGTTACAGCGGGGATGAGGGGCCTCCCCAGCTGATAATTTCTTCTAGTTATCAGAATTATGCTCATATATCACCATAAATTTCTCCGTTCACAGAGTTTGGCAGATATAACGGTATATTCCTAATTAATGCCCTGACCATCAGCATTAAGCAATAAAATGTTCATTACGTTACAGCGGGGATGAGAGGCCTCCACAGCTGATTTAATATTTGCATCTCTTAGTTATCAGAATTATGCTCATATATCACCATAAATTTCTCCGTTCACAGAGTTTGGCAGATATAACGGTATATTCCAAATTAATGCCCTGACCATCAGCATTAAGCAATCAAATGTTCATTACGTTACAGCGGGGATGAGAGGCCTCCACAGCTGATTTAATATTCGCATCTCTTAGTTATCAGAATTATGCTCATATATCACCATAAATTTCTCCGTTCACAGAGTTTGGCAGATATAACGGTATATTCCTAATTAATGCCCTGACCATCAGCATTAAGCACACAAATGTTCATTACGTTACAGCGCGGATGAGAGGCCTCCACAGCTGATTTAATATTTGCATCTCTTAGTTATCAGAATTATGCTCATATATCACCATAAATTTCTCCGTTCACAGAGTTTGGCAGATATAACGGTATATTCCTAATTAATGCCCTGACAATCAGCATTAAGCACACAAATGTTCATTACGTTACAGCGGGGATGAGGGGCCTCCCTAGCTGATTTAATATTCGCATCTTTTAGTTATCAGAATTATGCTCATATAACACCATAAATTTCTCCGTTCACCGAGTTTGGCAGATATAACTTTATATTCCTAATTAATGCCCTGACCATCAGCATTAAGCACACAAATGTTCATTACGTTACAGCGGGGATGAGAGGCCTCCACAGCTGATTTAATATTCGCATCTCTTAGTTATCAGAATTATGCTCATATATCACCATTGTATAGGAATATGCCGATTGATATATACATTGATACATTGAATATACATTGATTTGACAATATTGAACATTTTTAAAAACTAAATTGAATTGGCGGTAATATGTCAGACAGAATCGATGTTTATTTATGATAAAATCGGTATTATTGTCAAAACACCATACGCGGTTAAATTTTTCTTTTTTTGTTGAAAAAATTATAACCAAAAGAGTTTAATGCATTCTAAAAATGGAACATTCGATCCAGCTCAATTTTTTAATTTTCGAGGGATTCAGAAATAACACCAATTCGTGGTTGTATCGTAGAAATTGAAAGGTACTCGTACTTCACGAATATTTGACTACTAGAACAGCATTTCAACGAGAAAGTAAATTAAACCACGCATAAATTGGTTATATTTTTACCTATTCTGAACAAAAATGTGGTTTTATATTTTGAAGCGGTACGAAAGAAGAAGAAACCCTAACGTTATTTCATGATTTAAGAGCAAAATAGGTTTTGTATGCGACAGAAATCATGCTGTTATTGTGGCACCACTGGTACCAAAAATATTTATTTTAAATTTGTGGTCATATATCTCGATTAAATCAGCATCCCCTCTGATTTGAAATTTCTTTAAATATTATAACAAAAAATGAACAAGAACTCCTTCCGCTTCCGGAATATTTAACGATTTAGTGAATCATCCAAATTTCAAAAAAAATTTAATGTACATGCACAACGATAGAAGCGAACGAACGAGCGCAAACACACAAATAATTCAATTTTCATTCATTTCATTTCATTAAGTAATTTATTTATTTTATACCGTTTACCCTTGGAAAATAAATTTTCCTTCCATTTTCCCTTTTTGTTTATTCTAGCTATATAGGATACGACATTTTCATTTTGAGGATTATACTGATTACTTACTGTGAACGCGATGACACACAGTATGTGTTTTATATTTTTGCAAAAAAAAAAAAAATAAAAAATATAGAAAAAAGAAAACCCACCCGTATATTTTTTCATTTGTTTATTTTCCGAAGGGAAGCAAACAAAAAGAAAACTTTAAATATTTACTATACCGTTACATTACGAGTATTTGTTGTGTACATACATAAGTAAATATACAATATAAACAAGCAAGTATGTGATTTGATTTATGTACTTCAAACGGTAATAAATCAAAATGTACAGAATTGTTTAGTTTTGTGAACTTCCGTATTTTAAGCATGATACCCGTAATGTTTGCTTAGTGGGAGTCGCTTGTTGGGTTATATATGTATAAAAATAAATATTTTTGTAAACTGAACATAATTTCTATTCGTATAAACAAGAAATGAAAAATAAATTAATGTAATTAAAACAAAAGATAATTTTCCTTCTTGAAATTTCATCTCTTGGAGTAAGTGTCTGTGCGAATTGGATAAAAAGTTAAAATTTTTAAGTGTGGAAAAGTAAAAATAAAATTTTAACTTTTTAATTGTTTTGCTGTGCGAATTGTAACTAGTTAAAATTTTGACGTTTATGACTTGACACGATTGTGAAAAAATAAAATATAAGGTTAAATATAGAAAAGTGAATATAATATTAAAAAAAAATTCATAAAATTTATTATTAAATAAATTCTAAAAAGTGTAAAATGGATGTATTTTTCTTAACAGCAAAAAAGTTTTTTATTTTTCTTAATAGCTTGCCAATACCAAAAACATCTGAACCTGATTGCAAAATATTATGATTCGAAGCAAAAGCCGAAGGTATTTGGAAGTCAATATGCTTATTTATTAATCATTAAATCATTAAAAAAATTTCAGAGTACAAAATATTTTCAAATATCGGTAGTGTCAGCTACAATTGAAGCTATTTTAGATGGTTGCAAAACAGAAACAAAGAGATCGTTACGGATTAACCTTAAAACCTTTAAATTGATTTTAGCCATTATGCCAGACAAGCATCACGGTTGGTCCATAGCATACGAATTGTTAATATTTCTGTTATCAATTTCTTGATGGCTTCAGGTTGCAGCTACAGAGTTGTCGGAAACTTTTAGGTTCGCTCCACTATTAGGGATATAATTTACAAAACGATAAATTTTTTTGTGATAAAATGAGACACGTTGTAAATCTACCAAATCATTTTTTTTTGTCTAATTAGTGAATTAGACCTATAAAATAAACAAAAAAAAATATTTTTTTACATAATTATCAATTACATAATTTTCATTTTCTTACATTTATTGTATGCAGACATAACCTGGCGTTTCCGATTGTTTTTAATTTGTATTTACATCTTTACTTTAAACAAATACAACTGGGACACTTGTACGAATGTACACAACAAGCAAATTTGTACGATAACAAATTTTAAGTGGTCAGAAAATTTTAACTTTTTATGCGCTTTGTATTCGTTTCGAACACACACTAACTTAAAAACTATGAAAATATTGATTTACTTGATAACACGTTCATTTAGTTTTACTGATTCCTACTGTCAAATTATTAAATATAGTTGATTTTAGATGTGATTCAGTTTAGGTATTTAATTGACGCTTGCAAGATAAAAACAATGTAGGACGCATTTCATGCGAGTTGTAAAACTCAATAGCTACAATATTTATGCGCTTGGGTTTGCAGTGGAACAAAAGTATAATTTTTATCTTGCAAATTTCATTGGAAACTAAGAGTTCAGTCACCGGACAAGTGGTGCAGTGGTTAAAGCTTCGGCACTTGGACCGGGAGGTACTGGGTTCGAATCCCATCAGAGGCTAGATGCAAATCGAATTACATCATTGATTACAATCGGTGATGTTAATAAACACAACTAAGACCCTCTGATGGAGTGCAGAAATCAACGCCGACCCACCGTCCATGTCAATGTACAGGTTGACAAGGAGCTTGCAATGTGCAGGTGGTATACTGTAATTGTGTGAGTAGGTGAATGGGTTAATGATGTTGCGTGAATGCGTGGTATCACAATGGGCCAAAAATGGCCTAAGTGTCAACCACTGAAACCTTAAAAAAAAAGAGTTCTGTTGATTACAACCAATTGTACTGTAGATTATAATGATCTAAAATAAAACCGAATTATCAACCATGAAATGATAGTGCAAATAAATTATTATTGAGGCATATCCATCCGTCCAGAATATACAGTCCACCAAATACGCTCGGTTGAGACATGGTACTTCGTGCCGGATGCGGCAGCAGCACAAAATATATCTAATTTTTCATTCGATTTTGGGAGGTTTTGAATCTCAAAGCAATTAGTACGTGAAAACATATGAAAATTGTCTACGTGAAAACGGAGGATCATACCAAACCGTAAGATTTTTTACTCTTATCCATAATAAAAGATCAAACGTTCTCGATGTATAAATAAAGTCGTAAAAAAGAAGCCGCGTGCTACAGTTGAATAAACACAATTCGGAAATAAAAGTTTGAAACGTGTGAAGTTTATTGAAAATTTTGAAATCAGTTGTTAAAATGTGAAAAATTGTTTGGGAAGAAATATCCCATTTGGAAAATTGCCCCAGTTGGAAATTGCGCATGCGAACATTATTTTACGAAAGAAATACGTTTCTATTTCTTACTTTTTTCTGTAAATGTGTAAGGAAAGCAAAAAATAAACGTTTGTCTATTTTTGATAGTACGTTGACTAAATGACTAATTAATGACACGTCACAATAATTTCTCAAATGACTTGTCTTTTAACTGTCGACGTTCGACGACAAGTGTAAGACATGTCATATATATTTCCTCTTTCATGAGTCTTAAACGAAACATTAGTGACAAGTTTGCGATGTTTCTCATATTAAATCACTTGATGACGTGCAAATTAGTATGTAAACATTTTGTATTTGTTTTATTTTGAAAATTTTAACAAAACAGGTTTTATAATTTTTTTATATTCAAGTAAAATGCAAACTGGAGCCTTTTGAAATCCAACTCATGTGCCTATGAATATTATTAGGGATAGTTTAGCACAATGTATATGATTTTGTGATAAATAAATTTGGAATTTTAGTCCGCATTTAAATTAAATGTTTTTATTGCATACAAAAAATTTATTTCAGACTTGTCTTGATATATCACATACAATTCATCTCAGACATGTCACATAAGATTAGTCTACGATTTCTAATATAGGATTCACCTCAGCATGTCATAAATGATTCATCCCAGATATGGCACAAACGAAAATTAGTCCCATTAGCTGTTAAACTTCTACACACGTGCCATGCTTGATTGTCGCTGATGAGCCACTAGTGTGACGATAATGAATTTCCTGCTGGGGTTGATAAAAGGTCGCTCCAGGATCATAGGCATCACTAACGTTGATTTTTAACTATGCGCAAACTAAGACCCAAAGCGATGCATCCCTTCTTGATATTGAAGAGTTGAAAGTTCGAATACAATGAGCAGACGATTTATTTTTTAAGTTCCACAAGATTGAGCAAGCTATTTCGGACCTAAATCCACACGACGCAAGTTATCAGTCTAGATAAGTTCGAGGATAGGTACTATACCACTGTCACTGATTTGAACAAATTCATAAGAAGAGTCAGCTTAGCTGATCAAATTATTATTTTTGACTTATTTTTATCAAAAATCCGAATACGTGCATAGAAATTCCAGTATTTGAAGGAGTTTGTTAGAGGTTAATCGGATAACCTTTTGAATGATCTTCAAATCTGTGTTGCAAACTACAATAAAGCTTTAAACCAAATTAGAACCCAGTATGACAAAACGCTACACCGTCTAGGCTTTTATAAAATGTTTTATATATACCATCGTTTAACAACGGTACTTCACAACATACCTGAAAATTTATGGATACTGCTGGTGAGGTTCTACGCGAAGGGGGGGGGGGGGGGTTCTAATATAGCAGTGAGATCTGGAGCAGAGACTAGAGAGTCATGGCTAGTGTTTATTTGGCCCAAAAGATAACTGGGAAATCAGAGACAAATGAATGGCGAAACGATACTGCCGACATCGTATTTCCAACTGTTGTTCAAAAAATGTTGCTCTAATCAAAAGTCTTCCAAAACCATTTGACAATTCCAATGCAAGATTGATTATCATCCGTTATCCAAATGTGTAAAATTAAGGAATTAACAGTTGAGCAATGAAAACCAAAGTCACAATTTCCTGTTACACATCGCCTCCACTTCCAATTGCTCGTTCGGTGAAAACATAACCAAATCTGACCAATTGGTATCAGTCAAATGTTCATCGGTAACCAAACCACTTCCAATATCGAATTGTCGAGTAGAAGAGTCGTAATGTTTGCACTCTATTCAGTCGATTCATTCATGTATCTTACCAACTGCTACAAACTTAAAAAAAATGGATATGCGATGCACTGCAGCGCAAAAGTATGTATATCGTTTTTAAAAGTTAGTTTGCATTAAAACACATAACAAATAACATTTAAATGATAATGATGCTGTATGCGTTGCAACTGTGTCGATACAGTTACCTCGTAATGCGAGTGAAATTATTGCAATGCATGCAAAATTTGTTGTAAATTATTTCGATACTAATTACATTAGAAAATGAAATGTAAAGCAGATGTTTTTTGAATTTAATTTTATTTGCTTCTACTGTAAAACGATTCAAAATTGACTAAAAGAAATTTACGAATTTTGATATAATTAAATAAAACCCGTTAAATTATATTTTATACTTCATGAGATTTTAAAATCTCTGTATAAAATTTCCAGTTGTTTTGTTATGTCAGGCTATATGCCTACCAAACTGCAAATATATGTTTGCTTATATTGAAAGTACATACACAATGCATTAGCGAACTATTATAAATTCGCTAAACAATAGTTAACACCAGAGCCGACATGTTGTAACTATCACTATTTTTGCTTCACAATCAATCCAGCAGGGGTGGGATGTTGTAACATCACTTTTTTCGATATTTATCGAATATTATTTCTCTTTTTCCTAAAACAAAATTGCTCGTCGTTTCACTTTTCAATTTTGCTTTTATTATTGCGATCGCACACTACTACAGGGTGGCGCACGAATCGTGCTACAAAAACAAAACGTAATAACTATTTTTCTGTGTGACTAATCTGTTTTTTATTTTTTTTATTTTGCAGATTATTATTTAAATTTACTAAAATGGATGCTTGGAATACCGAAACGAGGATTTGGATAGTGCAGCGCTACCATGCTTTGCAGTCCATCATTTCCGTCCAGAGGGAATTTAGGCGGGAGTTTGGCGGCACTCCCCCGAGTAGATGGACCATTATGAGGTTGGTACGCATGTTTGCTGAATCTGGAAGCATCGCACGTAGACCGTACAATCGAGATCCCTATGTTCGGGTCGAAGCCACAATCGCAGCTGTAGCATCATCAATTCAGGCAAATCCAAGTGTTTCGACTCGAGAGTTATCGGCGCAAATTGGAGTTAGCAGACGGTCATTACAACGGATAATTCATGATGACTTAAACTTGTTTCCGTACAAAATCCAAATTACAAGCAAATTAAAACCTCTGGATTTGCCTATTCGCCTGGAATTTTGCCGGAAAATTATTGAAATGGCCGAAGAAGACAACAACTTCATAAATTGCTTGTTTATGTCTGATGAGGCCCATTTTGATCTAAACGGCAATGTAAACAAGCAAAATTGCCGTATATGGAGTGAAACTAATCCAGAAATACTCCATGAGACGGAACTGCACCCAGAACGAGTGACAGTGTGGTGCGCAGTTTCATCAAGATGCATTGTCGGGCCATACTTCTTTGAAGTAAACGGTGAAACAGTAACTGTAAATGGGGACCGTTATTTAAACATGTTGAAAGATTTTTTTTACCCAGAACTGCGGCGAAGACGTATCCCTTTTAACAGCATTTGGTTCCAGCAAGATGGAGCAACTGCACATATAGCCAGACCGGTTATGGAGGAGCTCCAACGAAAATTTCCAAATAAATTAATATCCAGAAACTCCACTTTCCGCTGGCCCCCAAGGTCACCTGACCTCACTGCACCAGATTTTTTTTTATGGGGTTATGTCAAACAAGAGGTGTTTAAAACGAAACCAAGGAATTTGACTGAATTGAAGCAGTCCATTACAACAATAATTGAGGCGATCCCGACTTCAACCCTTCAGTGCGCAATGAATAATTTTCTGATCAGGTGTCGCACATGCGTGAATGAGCATGGAGGTCATTTACGGTCTATCATTTTCAAAACTAATTAGTTAAATAAAAATAAAATTGAATTATCTATACAATAAAAAAAAATAAAGCCGATTAGTCACACAGAAAAAAAGTTATTACGTTTTGTTTTTGTAGCACGATTCGTGCGCCACCCTGTAGAATAAATTGTTTGTTTATCTCTTTTTTGTTTTTCGATAAAGTATCAATCTTAAAATAAGTAGGTGATACAATAAGAGTAGAACGACATAATGTTTTATTCGAATAGGTAGAGATCGCAATCGTAATTGAAAAATGGAAAAACGATAAATTTAATTTATGATGAAAGAGATGTAAATTTCGATACTATCGAAAAAAGTGATGTTACAACATCCCACCCCAGATGTTGTAACTATCACTTTTTTCGCTTCGACGAAAAAACCGAGCTACTTTGATGAAAATGTAAAAATTTATATGAAACAAAAAATATTTTTACTTCTAAAATACCGCTATTCTATCGAAAATGTATCGAAGCGAAAAATGTGATAGTTGCAACATGTAGGCACAGGTTATATAGAAATTTTCTTTCGACGCAACTGCATCGTAAATATTTGCAATGCATGTTTTGCTTCTAAATGTGTTACACGATTCCTTCGTATAGCCTAGCATCTCCACCTAATATAATTTATATCATTATACCATTATTTATGTTAGTACTAAAAAATTTTAATATGGCGTCGGGTGTAGTAAACGTAACATAAATTTGACATTTGAAAATCATACGTTTATTGATATTCAACAGCGTCACTTGTATTGGTTTAAAACAAAAATGTCAAATATAAAAAAAAACAAACGAAATGTCCAAATATTTTATACCATCAAGCTTCGCCGGTATTGTATACTATGAGCGTAACAATTATAATAGGTCGATGGTATTACGAGTCTCCACTAGCAAACTGTTCGAATATTAATTGCGTACCTCGATCGTTATAGCAGGTGGAACGCTTAGGTAAGTCACGATGCAAGGGTTACATCGTAAAACACACAAAAGTTTCTGTATGTTCCATAAGAGACCAAAATACGAGCAACCAGTATCGCTTATGCCAAGAAATACTTGATTCCTGATAGGAGACGTGTTTAATCACCGAAGCATTCGTTCAAAAACTTGATTATCAAGAAAAAATGCACGAACGAGTCTACATCACCTATACATGACAGCTACATCATTACCTTGGTCGCAGTTAAAACCAAGGTAGTTCTTATTTATAAAATGTATCATTATCTCATCTGGAATTAAATGGTGCCTTGTTGTTGGCCAGGCAGATTAAACACGTGCAACAATTTTAAAAGATTCGCGAGAACCAAATATTTAGATCCACGATTTTTTCAGAATTCCACGATTTTTTCAGAACCTCCTCCGGATACCAGTAAAATTTTAGAAGCCTTTTAAAAAAGCAAACGCTTAGCCGACTGTGCTACACGAGGTTTACGTCCCAAAGAGCTCAAAATTCATCATCATTGGTGGAACGGCCCACAGTTTTTAAAGTCTGGAGCGAAACACTAGCTAGGTAGCACAATGGTAAAATCAACGTGTGAGCTTGAAAGGAAAGACGCATTACAGAAATGATTTACCGAAACTATAAAATCAAGTCCAAGCTCATTATCACTTTCATTTCAAACTGCTTCTCGTTCAAGCATATAAGAATTTTCATGAAGATTTCAAACCCATTGTGAAATACTGTTTCACTTAAAAGTACCAGCAAATCGTTAAATCCATTTATCGACAACGCAAGCGTGTTACGTGTAGGTGGATGAGTTGGAATGGCTATTGCTTCATTTATGACAGACTGATTTGGTGAAAGTATTGGATTATCAATTGAGAGTTTATCGATAGAAAGAGAGTAGAGCTTCTTCGCCCACTTTTGAAAATATACCATTTGAATAAGACAATTTCATGTCCTCGCCTTCATTTTATTTATGCATGTTGAAGTAAAACCATTGCTGAAGAAATATTTTATAATTCATAATCTCAAATGGATTGATCGGGATGGAACATCATTCCCAGTGAGTTTTAGTTGGAATCGATCCACCGGAAGAGGCAGTTTCCAAAAGAGCTTTTTCATTTTTTTTTGCAAATATTTAAAAAAAATTATCATTTATGAGCAAAATGACGATGAAGTATCTGAAGTAACAATACCGTTTAAGATCAGTTTTTTAAAATTTAAGCTAAAATGTCGATTCTAGACAAAATAAACAACTGTTTGTTAATAAAAATTGTGCATCAGTATAACCACATATGGATTGATTAATCGGAATAAAACTACCTACTTCAGCTTTTTTGTTCTATATATGGAGATCCTAGTTGTTTTTGGCCATCATTGATCCACCGAAAGCGGTAGCTTCCATAGCTTCTTCGTTTTTTTCCAAATATTTTGAAAATTGTATATCGCACTTACGAAAAAACGATTAGGAATTAAAAAATTGCAAATTAAATTTCGAAGGCGAATTGTACTGAAAGTGGCAGCTTCATATTGGTAGCTCGTAAGTTATCGTAAGGAAAAGATTAATTTTCTTTACAAAATCGTTCATGAAAATAGAAAACCATCTTCTGTTAAAATAGGGCGAAATGTCATCTTATTTCACGGAATACTGCCAATTTACCTATAATCCTCGGTTTTGGTCAGCTTTTTTACTCAGTTTCGTTTATAAGTAAGCAAAACTATAACATTACTTGTATCGATCCTAAAAAATTATTAATGCTTTAAATTATGGTGTACATAAATAAAACTGGATAATTTATTGTCGAAAAATCGATGATCCAATTCCAGAAACTAAAACACTATAGGAAGATAATAAATTTCAAATATTCTAATCAAGCTAAAATCAGGGAATCAATTTCATGAAATTTAATCAATGAACAAAAATCTACCAAAAAATATTGTTGGTAAAAAGCGTCCAATATCTCGTAAGAAAAAAGAAAACAAAAATTCAAAATAATTTATGGTTACCCCTTTTCGATACCAAAAAAGAATGAGGAAACACCACCCAAAGAATTCTCGTCGATGTAGACAATTTCTTTATAATCATTTCAAAAGATAAAGCCATTATTATATCATACATGTTATATATCCTTTCTTTTCAATTTCAAGATGGCGTCATTGATTTTTATTTGTATTTTTATTTCATTGTTTGCACAGCAAAAAACTAACAAAAAAAATTGTTTCTCGAAGACCCATTTGTGTTTGTTCAGCGAACCCATCTATCTTGTGTATTGTATATTTTGTTGTTGTGTTTCATCTTAAGAAATGGGATATGTAAGGAAAGGAAGTTTTTAGATTATTCCTCAAAACTCATATGAATGTGTTTCACGACAGCATAACAAAAATAAAATGTAAAGGGTATAGTTTGCTAAGGAACGACGAGTTGATTTTGTTAAAATCTTATATATGCATAACCACCCCTGCTGTCAAGTTTGCGTTGCTATCGCTGGCAGAACAAAAACGAAATGCTCAGCATGAATATTTTTCCTCTGCATACACGAATAACAAAAAAGAGTTTAAGAATGGGTACTTATGATGGGAGAGCATAAAACATATAATACTGGCTTGAAGAAACGACGATCAAAATAAATAAAATTTCTTTTAGGTGTGTATAAGGAGGGTAGAAGAAACGTATCAGTGTTAAATTCTAGCTCAACATAGGGTTACTAATACTATATAAAAATTACTGTGTATATTGTTCTACTACGACAATAATCTACAATCACTTATAAATTGATAAAAAGGATGAGCAGAACTATTTCAATAAAATATGTATTGGATTTTCATATATTCAATTTGATTATCTGAAATATTCATTGTCATAATTTTGAAAGGATTTTCATTTGATATTCTCGGAATATTTTACGCAATCCTTTCATTTTCGAATTATTTACGCTTCCTAATTTGTCTGTTTCTCAGTTGGAAGTATTTTTTTCTACTATTTTTATATACGAGACAATAACATTTATTTTTATCTTGTATAAATTATTTACTCAAACCTATATAGTAGCAACCCTTATTGAACATAACATATAAAAACAATCTTGCATCATAAATAAATAAGCAAAGTAAAAAAATAAAATACATGGAGTTAAGACAAAATACAAGAAGAAAGTGTCACCATATGTTTGACACACTTTTTATTGTGTAATGTTATCTAAATTTCTGTCAACCATAACTATAATATTAATCTTAAATATAATACAATATAAAAAATAAAAGATTGCACATAAAAGACAGTAAAAACATCTGAGAATGTAATAAAAAGTTCAACGAACTCTGCATGTATGGATATTTTTTATGGTAAGTTCGAGATGTAATTTTGTATGTTCTCTTGTATAAGAACAAACAGAAAAGCACATATGGGTTTAATGGCGACACACAATTTTTAATACTTTTAATTGTTTTAATGTTTTTGCTAGATGCTGTTGTTTTAAAGGACACATAAGATGTACATATTCAGAAAATGATTTATTGATCGTGTATTCCGTCGAGAAAATCTCTTTAAATAAATAATTAAACCTGAGGCTCTGCTGCGCAGTATTAGAACTTTTAAATTTATTAACAATAAAGAATGCAGTTTGTTAAAGTTACACTTCTTCAATAGGCTTGCTAACACTCTACAACGGGTCCTTTAAACACTTGTTTGACACAAGCCCGCTTTTTAAACACATTAATCCATTTTTTTTTTTAAATAAATATGAGAATTGGAATCGTTTGGTTATGATTGGTCATTAGTTTTTATCGTTTGGTCACCTACGATTAAATATTTTTATCAAATTTCGTTATGAAATTGTTAGCTGGCAAAAGATCAACACAATGCTGATTTGGGAATTTCATTTTGCAGAATTAACAATAAATCGAATTAGGCAAAGGGATAAAATTATACATATGGTTTTTAAAGAATTCTAGCTAAAGTGGGCGACATCAAGGACAAATTAATTAAATTTTTTTGGTTTTTCATAATCCAGCAACAACTAAATGCAAAACTTTATTTTAAATAATAAACGGAAGTATTTGATTCTGGGATAATCCTAATTTGTTCACAAATCCGATGGTTGGAATCGTTTGGCCATCTGTCATTGCGCATTGGTTAATAGTATGTAAATTGTTTTTGTTGCTCTCAGTTTTGTATCAGTTTTAGAATGAACGGTAAAAACAAACCATTTCGGTATATTTTACCGATCCATTTTCACAAAGGAAATAAATTTGCTGTGACTCATAAAGATTATTATTATTATTTTTCTTTTCTATTAATTACAACTTGAGACTGCGCTCATCTACCAATTTATCTTTTAAATTTTACATTTCTGATTTGTTGGGGTGAAACCCAATGGTTAGCCCAAAATTAATTAAACCTATTTAAAATACTAATTTTAATTTTGTAAGTTTACTAGGTGAAGTGGCTCCGTTCTTTGAAATCTTCTTTCAAGGACATGGTTATCTTACCATGATTATATGGCGAATATCGGGGTTTCCATGTTATTGGTGTCTTATTCACGAAATAATAATTTGGCAGCATGCTTTCTTATTTCATCTTTGATGTATTCCATCTGTAAGACCCAGAGAAGGTCTTGGGAAGCCTTTTGATATGAAAATTTAATATGCGTGAATTTCATCTCATTAAGCTTGATTCTCCAGAGCTATGTCCAGTTACAAAGAGCATTGGTAATCTTTTGGAGTTTACTCCTTGCATCAGCGACATTACTTCCAACTGCCATGATTGCTGTGTCATCTGCAAAGGTGGCTATGGTTCCTTCATATGTTGTTGGAATATCCCTTGTATATAATAAATAAGGATTGGTCCTAAAACACTCCTCTGCGAGACACCGGCAGAGATTTTCTTTAATTCGTAGTATTCATCCTTATATTTCACACGAAAATGTCTACTGGACAAATAACAACTTATATGGCATTGAATTGCCTCGACAGATCTCTATATGCAGCTTGAATTCCAGTCCACTGTGCTAGACTTTATCGTTCTAACGCTCTAATGTTGGTTTTTCTATGTGCCTGTTCAATTGTAGAACGCTTTTCTCTGAATCGAAATTGATGTGGAGGAATTAGTTGTCGGTCCTCAATTATTGGTTCGAGTCTTTTTAGTAATAGATTTTCAAAGAGTTTTGACATAATTGGCTGCAATGAAATTGGCCTGTATGATTTTTTATCGTTAAGCGGTTTATCAGGATTTGCTATCATAATTAATTCTGCTACTTTCCATTGCTACGGAACACATTTTAACCGAAAGCTTGTATTGATTATGTGTAATAGCCAACGAAATCCTTTATCTGGTAGAGCCTTGATCATTTGGCCAGTAATCAGTCATACCCGGGGCTTTTTAACATTCAAGTGGATTTTTACTTTCACCTAGCTTGTGGATTGAAATTATATTTTCATTGGCAGTTAGTCTTGGTAGTGGGTGGAAAGTATCTTGTTCTGCAAACAGACCAGCCTTCTCTTTAGGACCTCTTGCCCAGGTTCCATCCTCTTTTTTAAGTGGAGACACTTACATCTTTTCAGTTCCTTCGTCGCCTTCCACAGTGAAAAATCAGAATTCATCGGTTTGGCTAAATAGATATCTGTTGATTGATGCATTTTTACCTTTTTTGCGAAGATATTTGAGACTGTTAACTAAATTGGTAAGAATTGTTTTGTTCTCCGGTGTTCTAGTTATTTGCCAGGTTTTAAGTGTCCGTCGTTTTTCTCTTACCAACTCTCTAACTTCCACTGGGTAGAATATATTAATCATCTTCTGATTTTGTATAATGGGGGTATTTGCCAAAGCAGCATAGTGAATTGTTTCATTGAGTTGTTCTAACTCATCTTCCAACCTTTGAGAATTTCTTATCGGTACCTGAAGATTGATTTTTCCTCCATTACTTCACGAAAGAGATCCCAAGTTGTTTTTGAATTTGTTAATCTGCGTGCAATCTCCGTTTGAATTACCATTTCACTGACTGTAATGACAACCGGGGAATGATCCGATACTAGAGAATTGCTATCTTCAATGTGAATGTAGTTCTGGGATATACCTCTTGCTACATAAAAGTCTATTTATTATAGGTCATGTATTTTCGTTCCGTCATTGGGTCAGTATGTTGGGGAATCACCAGAGTAAAATTCTCATTTTAATGTCTGCCCGCTTAAAGCAACCTTTTGACGTCGTAAGTCTAGATCCCCAATAGGGGCTTTCGCATTAATTTCACCTCCAATAATAAAATCACGTCTAAGCGATTTAAATAGTTTAAGGTAGTCCTCCCTTTTCAAGTTATGCCGGTGAAGACAATATATTGCGTAGACAGTAAACTGTGTGTGTTTAATTTGGATTCCTACAGTAGTGACTTACATTCTTGCTCCTTCGATATTTGATGTTATATGGTGTTTTATATTTATTAGCAATGCCGAACCACCTCTTGCTCTTCCTGCTGGATGGATGGAGTGGTATAAGTTATAACCTCGTATTTTAACAATCGAAGATTTCACTAAATGGTTTTCAGATATTAAGAAATTGTCAATTTTTTCTGAGTTTAAAAATAGTTCTATTTCTGGAATATCTTGCATAATCCCAATCGCATTCCAGATTCCAATTTTGAAAGTTGTGTTCTTACTTAACATTTTTTGTGTTCTGCTTTGTTGTTCTTAGTATTTTCCATATTTTGGTTATTTTCGGAGCCCATATGTTTGTTTGAACTCAAGCCTTTCACTACCTGGACAAATGCTCTTCTTTGTCCTGTGTTGCTTGGTTGTGGGTTTTGATCCATCTGATTAGATATTTGAACCTTTCGATTTTCGTGATTTTATGGTTGATTGCTTATTTTATCTCTTAATTTTTGTAGCTATTTAGCAACCTCACAGCCTCGATAACTAGCCGGATGTTGGTTCTTACAATTTGTACATCTCTCCCTGTTGGCTGGCACATCTCTCCCTATTATACATGCCTGGGTAATATGATTACCTCAGCATTTTGCATATCTTGGATCCCAGCCGTAATATCTTTGGGTGTGATTAAATACATGACATTTTTTGCATTGGGGTAGCCGTGTTTTGGTTCTCCTCATTGGTTAGATTTTCACCTTTACGTGAAGGATTCGTTTTATTCCATAAATGTTTTCTTTGTTGTCAAATACCAGCTTAGAAAGAGAGAATCCCATTTTGACCCGAAAGACCTTTATGTTGTAAGAGTGTGGTGCAAATCTCTTGCCATGACTTTTATAGGTCGAGCCTGTTTGTTCTCATAGGTAAACCACTGATACTTTTCATCGTTCAATTTCATAGATAAGGTTCTATAAGTATCTGAGTCCAGAGTATTAATTTTACAAACGTCATTGTTCAGCGCCTGTTACCTTATAATCTTTGTCAGCATCCGATTTTATCAGTGACTGAATTTCTTGTTATACCTACAAGATTCATTGGTGGGGGTGGTTTTGCTTCCGGTTTCACAAAATTTAGGCTAGAACAGTTTTTGAATCTGGTCTAGAATGTCTGCTACCATTTAATTGCTCAGCCTTGTGACGACTCAGCTTTTTTTTTTACTCTACCTGGACTGGTTATTCTTTTTTAGGATCCAGTTCGTCTCTCGTTGTTATTCATTTTCATCAGTGAAATACGTGAATTTGTCTGGTTCAATGCTTCCTATATCGCAATTTTCTACCGATTCATTTTTAGGTTTTAATTTTCTCTGTTTATATATACTCAATTTCTTCACTTGGCTTGGTAAATAATTGCTCTATATGCTCTATAGTCTCGCCAAGAGATTCGTATTCTCCTTTTCTAAGTCAATAATTGTTTTAATAGATTCAGCAACTTGCAAAGTAAATTTTCCGGTTGTATCACTTATTTCTTGTAACGTTTCGAGTTGCTTCTACTTTTCTTTGTCGGTGATCTTTGTAAATTTGGTCTTCTCTGGAACGGATTTTATGTTCCCTAATAATGCAATAGATGGCCCACCCAAGTATCCATAGAGCCTGTCTCCGAAGAGAGTGGATTTGCCAATGTTGATATTGGTGTATCATCTGGGGTAATATTTCCTTTTTTTAGTACCATTGCATAGTTTTGTATGACTAATTAGCTATTCTACTTCACTACTATGGAAAAGGATTCGGACCATAACCGTTCGTTCTACAGAACATTGCCCAGAGTACGCTCGTATCCATTTATGAATACTTCGTGGAGGCTGTCAATATCGTACTCTACTCATAAAGATATATGTAAAGTTCATAATGCTATGATTGCATAACAGAACGCGCTCATCTGGATTGTTTTAAAAAATTAAATTCAGCACATTTTCTCTGAAAAATGAGCATCGTTCTGCGTGGCGGAGGTTAATAGTATCGCACCCAATGATTGGAAATCAAACACAGGAAACCGTTCTAAGAACACGATTAGTTTGTTCCGTATTCTTTAATAACGTGTTGTTCGAGACTAGAAAAAACAATAAAAAAAAATGTTACGTTTTATTTTTGTAATGATATACAAAAAACAAAATAAAAGAGAAAAACGAAAATCGTGTAGTTTGAAACCGTGTTCTTTGAATACCGTGTTCTTGGAGGGTTACCTGTATTTTGATTCTGCATAATATGCAAAAAATTAATTTCATCCTTAGAATTAATACGAATCGATAATAATGATAAAAATAGGTCGCTCATAACGTCATTTTTCAAAAACGATCACGGTCGAAGCGTACATCAAAACATATCATGCTGTAAGTTTAGTGGCAATTGAAAGGTGTTGTGTATTTCGAGCTGTAATCAACAAATCAGATAATCAATTCAGATGTTTACTGCCAACAACTGACAGTTAGATCAAATGAGATAATCAAAGAAAAAATGGATACATATGTTTTGAGCCATATGGACGACTTTCATTTACCACGAATGTATACATAGACTTCAAATACACCACAATTGATCTTTAAATTTCAAAATAAAACTTATCAAACTTTTGGTACAGCTCATTGCAGAATCAAAAAAAAATTATCACATCTTAAACTTCAGAAAATATTCGAGGATAATCCTGTGTGCAGAAAATTAAATTTTTTAATTTATTTAAATCTATTATCCTTTGTTGTTTTTTCTAAATGTTAAACTTTGCATTATCATTGCAAAAACTCAAAAGGGTGCCAAATGGGCAAAATGGAAAAATGAAGTTTTTTGCGAATAGTCTATATACGTCTAAACGAGTTGCAGAATTTTGGTGAAATAAAATTCTGTTTATCAACAGTTGTCTTTTCCGGTGAACTATTTTGTTTAAGTTTAATTTAAGATCTTTTAGATTTTTATCGTTTTTTCTTAAGTGCTTAAATGCTTAAATTTTCTTAAAATATTTGCAAACATCGAGAAATTCGAAAATCAATTTATGAAAAAGCCAAACTATAGAGTTTTTCTTGATCTGCAATACATTTGGATTGTACAGAGCCGAATGTTGTTGAAAAAACAATTTTTTAAAACTGATCTGGTTCGGAATTGTTGCAAAATTAATTTAGATTTTTTTAATTCATAGTCGTTTTGTCGTAAAAGATATACTTTTTGAAATATTTATTAAACAAGTTTTTATTTGTCGATAAACTCATTTTTGGCAAAAACTTTGAAAATTGATCAGGGACCATATTGTTGCAAATTTAATAAAAAATCTTTTATTTAATAGTTGTTTTTATACTTTTCAAAACGAAAAAGCTTCTATACGGGCTGCCACTTTCCGATTTTATTAAAAATCCTTATGAGAAAAGCTTAAATATGAACTACTTTGGTTTTTCGATCGTAATGGTGTTTATGATTGTTCCGTATATTAGTCTATTTTCAGCACTCTCGAATTAAAAACACAACCGTAGGAAGTTATTCCATTTGCGTTAATCTGTATGACAACGATTATGATAATCGACACTTACTTATATAAAAATCAACTTCCCAACCACCACTTTTCTTTCCATTAACACTGGATCGCGGATAAATTTGAATTTTTTGACTTTTAGATGGAAAATGTGTAAGAATCACAACAATCAGTTTCGAACGGATGAGATTACTGATTTGAAAAAATCAGCCTTCTCATCAGGTTGCGACGACTAATGTTGTAGGTATCATTTTATATTGGAATATTGTCAATATATATAGAGCAATACCATGTTGTTGTACTACTAGCGAATTACTGCATAGCGTACGAAATTTGGTTCTTTCACATTTCTCATCGGCTGATGGCACACGAGAAAAAAAATACCGTATTTTTCCTCGTTTCTTACCCCGTTTACCTATGATACAAGTTTTACTTGCGAAAAACAAATTTTCTGTGCAACCACACTAACTCAAACATAAATTAAATAAAAAATAGTTCAAGGACATTTTTGACTCATTTTAGCTTAAATTTTATTTAAGAGAGAACAGAAGAAAACAAAATAAAACACACATCCATATACATTAGCTATTACGACTAGTTTACCTTGAAAAAAATACCAAAATACAAAAAACCCTGTGTGGAATGGAACATCTATATTCTATTTACATAACTAACTTTTCGTGTTTACGAATTTATTATATTTTACTACTTTGGTTAAACCCCACACGAACACTTTGATTAAATTTGCGACACGAATTTTCTTGTATTACTATAAAAAAAATAATCAACGGGACTTAATATTTTTTTTTTCATAAAACATAATTAAACGTAAAATAAATGTACCATTATATTATAAAACAAATGATTTTTAAAAACTAAGAGCCTTTTTTTAAAATTTATTATTCTAACAAATGAAAGAAATATTTCCTTTAAATGTAAAATGTAATTTTTAAACAATTTTACAAAACATTTTATTAAAGTAAAAAACTTTTTATTAACTTTTAAAAATTTAATAACAAATAATTTTTAAATTCAAAAAGAATTTCAAATTTTTAGAAATGAAAAACTTTGTTTCCATTTTACAAATCAAAATTTTCCTCAGTGCGAGAAAAGTTATTTCTACAAAAAACAATTATATATATTTTTCTTTGGCTTTTCGATTCAAAAATTTAACAATAATAGTTTTCATAATTTATTTGATTTTGTAATGCTTAATCGTTTTCCAAAATAAAATTTAAGAAACTGGACGTAAATTTAGCAAATTTTTTGTCTAAATAACAAAAATAATTTTACTTTGAAATATTTCCGAAAGATGTTATAATAGGCACTCAGATCTACAAAAAAGATTTAGATTTACAAAAGATCTACAAAAAAAAAGATTTAGATTTATATAAAATACATTTTTTTTTACAAAATTGACAGTTTTTCAATAAACTCATTATCTTAATTTGTACAATGAGAAAAATTTTGATTTGTAAAATTGAAAAACAAAGTTTGAAAATTTGAAATTTTTGAATTTAAAAATTATTTGTTTTTAAAAATTAGTAAAAAGTTTTTTGATTTTAATAAAATGTTTTGTTATTTAAAAAATTCCTTTAAAGAATAATAAATTTTAAAAAGAGATGCATTGCATTTAATAACCATTTGTTTGATACTGATGGTACATTATTTTATGTTTAATTACGTTTCGTAAAAAAAATTATCAAATCTCGTTGTTCATGTTAAATTTTATTAAATTTAATTTTTGTGCATTATCAAATTTAATCACTGAGAAAAAAAAAACCAGTAAAATTAAAAAAATATACATATAAAATCAAAAAAATATACATATATTTTTCAGGCGAAAAGTCTTGTTTTTAAAATCAAAAGGATAATCTTTTTATTTTAAAAATAAATTTGTTCACCAATTTGTTTATAAAAATAAAAAAATTGGTTTTATTTTCAAAAATACTTTCCTTACTTTTGACAAAGAGTCTTGTTTTTTAAAAATAAAAAACTATTGACTAGTTTTAAAAGATTTATTTTAATTTTCAAATAATTATTTTTTAACAAATGCCACACAATTTTATTAAAGCATAGTAATCCGTAATTCTGCAAATACAATGACATTCAACAATGTTTGCGAATTGAGAACCAGCAAACAAAGAGGTCGTCTACTCGTAACATAATATATCTACCACAAAAGTAGAAAATTAACTCCCCCTCCCCAATTTATAGCCCCCAGGGTCATTGTGTAAAAATACACACAACCCTTAAAAAAATATAATGAGATCTTCTTCAAGTTCTTTCTTGGCAGTTTGGTTTCGTATCGTACTGATAAAAAGTTGGTCTACTCATCAGGTTGCAATGCAACGACCTAAGACAAACTGCAAAAATTTAAACCTTCATACCTTTAGTATAACAAAAGAACATATAGATTTGGCGAATTATATAAAATATAGACGAATTGAAAAATAAAACAACGGGATTTCTGGCAAACCAATAAATATAAACATTTTCATAAGTTCTCATTAATATCAAAAAAATTGTTTTGAAATGCTAGAACTCTACTTTTGAAATAAATTTTTCTGTTTAAATAAATAAACTTTTTAAATTTAAAAAGTATTTTATAAATCATTTTATAAAATATGTTATTAAAATAAAAAAAACTATTTATTAGTTTGTAAAAATCTCATTTAATTTCAAAAAAATAATTTTTAAATTCAAAAAAATTTATAACTTTTAGAAATTAAAAATTCCGTTTTTTAATTTTACAAACCAAAATTTTTCTCAGTGAGTTAATTTGAATAGTGTAGTATTTCAAATAAATAAAACAATTGTGTTGTCATGTAAATTTAAAAAAAAAGTAAATGCAAGTGTATTGGATTAAATGTTTTTTTTTTGTATTTTTGTTTATAGGAAATCTAATGACGATCGGAGAGCAAGAGAATCCGAGCGTGGTAAATATCTAAGGAGTTCTTAGGAATCATTATTTCGAGCACTAACATGAATTTCCGTTACAAAACTATTGTGAAATGAAAATAAATATTTTAAAACTACAAAATTTGCTTTTTATTATTAATAAAACATCTTTTAAAATTATAAATAATTTATTTCATTTATCTGAGAAACATATATTTTTTAAAATTAGTTTTTAATTTTATAAACAAACGTGCCTAAAAAATCCATTTTAAAATTATTTTTTTTTTTTAATTTTAGAAACGACCCTGTTTGCTTAAACATTAATATTATGAAAATAACAACAAAACTATGTTTAATTGAAAACTGAAAAATTCAATTCCAATTAATTAAATTTAATTGCTCGAATGAGGAAAGGAATTCGAGAGAACAAACCTAAAATAAAATATTTAATTGTTACATATTTCTACTATATTTAATCTTTGCATTATGTTACTGCATTCAGTGAAGATTAATAAAAATATAATTTTATAAAATCTATAAATTTTTTATTTCGTTAAAAATTGATACGACGAGTTAAACTTTTGGAAGGCTATTGATTTTAATGGTATTACTGTATGGAGAGAATATTTGATAAGTTTGTATATCTGCATGTATATCTAGTGGAATTTCAAACGGGGGAAGTCTATATACATTATATGTGCATGTACAAATAACAACCTCTACATGTGTGGGGGCCATATGAGGAGGAGAAATTAAGAATAAAATTGATTGTGCATACATACAAGGCTTCATATGTATATACATATATAAAATTGGATTACAATAAAAACGATCGCGTGGACCGTTTTTTGTTAAATGCCACATTATTCACATTCACAACAATACCATTGGTAGTCGTTTGGTTTTAATTTTCTGTATTTCTTTAATGCTGTATACTGTGTCGTATGTGTATATATGCGATATACATACGATTTTATTATTTCAATTTCTCACTCCACTGTATCCATTGGTTTTGTATGTTACATACATAATATAGCTACTATTGGTTAGATGGCGTTATAAGGTTAATCTAGTGGAAGTAATGGAAACGGATTTCATGGCCCGGAAATTCAAATGGAAAATTTATTAGTAATTTAATGTTCAGTTTTTTTTGTTTTGTTTTGTTGTGCAGTACAGTTTTACAACCTCGTACGTATACAGTTTTCTGATGGAATTCTTTAACATACGATAATACACCGGCTTATGTACGTATCACAACCATTACCTTTTTTAATTTATTATCACGGAAAACACTGCGAATTTTCACGATTTGTCATACCAAAAATTATTAAATAAAATATTATCATACGGAGGAAAAGTAAATAAACATGAAATGAAGGCATTTATCAATTGACTAAACACTAAAGCTACGTTCCACCTGTGTTAATTTTTCATTGAATATCATAAATTTATAATTTTATTATCATGACAAAATGACAAAAAAAAAATACAAAAAACTTGAAAGAAACATCAACCCGACGGTTTTATTTTTTTTGTTAGTGTTTGCGATAAGAATTTCGTTGTCAGCAGATAATATTTTAAAACAGGTGAAATCACGTCATATGACATCACAGAGGATTTTAAATACGTTACACATCAAATCGAAATACAAACTATTTTCTTACATTTTCCACATAAACAAATGTGTTTGCCCTGTAAATGATTTTGTATATATCAAAACTGTTTTATAATAAGCTTGAACCGTCGGTATATCGAAGTCTACTATACAAATCGTTGTTGTATTGCCGACGGAAAAAATATTCGATTAATTTGATTACAATCAAATTTTAAATGAAGACTATGGGATCTGGAATACATAGTGTAAATGTTTGTGTATTTTAAGGAAGGGGGGGGGGGTTAGGGTTGTGTTTCTTTAATGAAAAAATGAATGTTGAAAATTTATAATTCACAACAGATCCACAATTTAAAATATAATACTCTACAGATCCTCATCGACATTTTTATCTTTTCTGATCACTTACCTATAATTAAAAATCACTCCAAAAAAGTACGTTAAATTATGAAAATAAGATTCATAATGCTTTTAGCAAATAACTTGCTACTGGAATTCTTTAAACCTTAACATTGTGAATGATTTTATAGAAAGTTGTAGATATTCTTCTTAATACTTTAGAATAAAAAGTTAAAGGAATTTGTTGCTCTCTACCATGACGGGAGTCTATAATACCGTTATTGTAATTTGCACCATTCAACGAAATTTCTTCAGTTTATATATCTCATCATGGGCGAGTTCTCTAAACTGATATTCGTAAATGGTCTACTGAAAAGCAACATTTCTAATACGATTTATCTATATTAGTTTAATGACATAATAAAATACTTGTTGGTCAAGAGTTACATTCACAAGTGTTATCACCCGAAGGGGTGCCATATATAAGCGATTTTGCTAATATAATTCGTGCCATAATCACTATTCAATAAAAAATTGTGAGCAAGATGAAATTTTTTGACCAAACAGGGTGCGCAAACATGCGTGTTGTAATTTTAAAAAAACCTACCTACCTTTCATTATCTCCACGAGACATTTTATTTATTTATTTATGGATTGAACAAAAATACTTACTTCCATTAAAATGTCAGATATTTTCAAAAGCAAATCTACTTCAAATAAACAATTTCATCTATTCTCATATTGATCTAAAGCTTATTTGTAATAGAGGATATATTTTCTTGATATTCCTGCCAAAACCATCATCGAACATAAATCCAACGTTACTACTAGCGTCACGCAATCAAGCTTCATTCCCGCATAAGACGGGCGAATTGGAGTTTGGCGTACATCCCGTTGTACGCCAAACTCCAATTCACCCGTCTTATGCGGGAGCAAATTACGCCACTGCTAGTTTCTGCATATCAAGGTATAGTACTTTCGATGCTAACGATGATTATTATAGAGACTTAGTCAGATATGGCACTAATTGGTCGACATGATCGTAACCGATAATACTTCAAGCGATTTCGTATATAGTCTGTGTCAATTTTTTTTTCCTAGTATTTATTTCTATCAGCTATGCTACACACAATTTTGGTTTCTGGATTCAAACTATTGCGCAATAGGTTTTAATTTTTAATTTTAAACCCTTATTTTAAATTAAATCATTCAATTTTTTTGTCTTGTTTTATTCTTTTCTCTCGAAAATAAAATTTAAACAAAAATCTACATCTCAAAAATGTCCTTAAAATTTTTTATTTTCATTTCGGATTCACGGACAAAAATTTTATTACGCAGCTGCGACGTAAAAATTTTGACCGTGAATCCGAAATGAAAAAAATTGAAATGAAAATAAAAAAATTTACGGACATTTTTGAGATGTAGATTTTTGTTTAAATTTTATTTTCGAGAGAACAGAACAAAACAAGACAAAAAAATTTAATGATTTAATTTAAAATAAGGGTTTAAAATTAAAATCTATTGCGCAATAGTTTGAATCCAGAAAACCAAATTATAGTGTAGCATGTCTGTATGAAAAATACAAAGTATATAATTACATAAAATGAGAGATAAAAAAAATCAGAAATAAAACTAGTTTAGTAGTCACCTTATTAAAGATCATTATCTTTAGCTGGAGCTACGTTTCAATTACAAAAAATATTTAAATAATATTTAAATTACACTATTACAAATTTAAAATATTAATCTTATATATTAATACGCTTAATTTTTAGTTTGTACACCCTTTTTAACCTATTTCCCGTGCGCGTATCTTAATGAAACATATATCAGGTGAAAGGTATTTTTTCATAGATGTGCAGAATATATGTTTTATTAAGGTACGAGAACGGGAAATAGGTGTAAAAGCCAAGAAACGTTTTTCCTATACTGTACCTCTTATAAATTAATCAGGACGCCAGAATGCCATGACAAAATATGTTTGTATTGAACCGTCATTACACCGTGACAATACAGAACAAAACAGAAAACGTAAAATGATTCTACATACATACAAACATTTTGGTGTTCTGTCAGTGTAAAAAGACAATTTTGTCATTTTGCGAGTGAAGATTGACCATAGTACTTACACAAACATAATATCTATGGAAAGTTTGGAATAATCATTTTCGTCCGATTTCAGGCAAAAGTCATTGGATCTCTTAATTTATGCGAAAAGGTTAAGCGGGAAGTTTCGTCCCGATATGCGGTTGATTTGTGTCCAAAGTATATTTCGTAACCGGATAATTTATTAAGCTCTTAATTTCATGCTTGAACTAGCGTGAAGTGTTTCTGCTTTTTGTGTGGTGGTAAATCGACTATATCATCTACATAAGTACATTAGTTTTAGTTATGTTGTTAATACGAGATTTGTTTTGGAAAACGTCAAAATTATTCATATACAAATGAAAATAACACACAAATACAGCGGCCCTTTTCTACATTTCTTATTAAATATTTAGATTATAGTTGCGCGCCTCGGCAATAGTGTGGTTTTTCCTTTTGAGGTTTTTTCGCCGCGAGCTTGATGGAAGGTGGGCGTACGCTACATAACATTTTCAAACTGCCGGTTCTAATGGATGAGTCATCAGTTTCATCAATGAAGCCAAACTCCTCCCACGCTGCCAAGTTGAAAAGCGCGCGACTCATCATGATAGGCGAGGCCAGCATCATGCCAGGGGCAGTGCTCACAATCATAGACAGACTCTTATGAGATTTGTACAGAGGAAAGCCGGAAAAATGTGTTGTATACGCTGGAAAAATCATCCTCATGTGTGGTGACTTCCGACAGTGCTTGCCTGTAGTACCAAAGGAGGGATGCGCGCGAACTTGCGAATCGACGAACAAGTTGAACTCGCTTTGGAAACTGGTAAACAAGCTTACACTGATCAAGAACATGCGCATCGATGAAGGTGAAGACGAGTTTGCGCATTCTGTTGGAAACGGCAATGCTCGAACCGAATCGATCACACATCCAGCGCGCCGTTCCATCGTGTATGTTGACAACAACACAAAACTAGCCGAGGGAACCATCGAGGATCCTTGCACCCGAGAATGATGATTGCGCGCTAATCAATCAGCAGGTGCTTGACATCCTGTCCGGCGGACAAGAAGTCAAACTTAGTGTTGATAAAGTTGAGAGTAAAGACATGAATGAGAAACTCCGCTACCCGTCGAGTTTCTCAACAAGATTGAAGGGTCCGGACTTCCGCGCCATGCCATTCCGCTAAAGGTAAACGCAATCGTTCTTTTGATGAGGAATCTAAACACTAGCAAGGGTCTTATCAATGGGACACACATGCGAGTCGCAAAAATAAACCGCTAAAGTCTGGAATTTGATTTGCTGACTGGCTTCTCAAAAGGCGAGCGCGTTCTCATCCCACGCATGAAGCTCTTACGCTCGGAAGGCAACTTCTCATTTAAAATGTCTCGCCTCCAATTTCCGGTCCAGCTCGCGTTCGCCACAGCCATCAACAAGAGTCAGCGCCAAAGCTTGAAGAAGGTAAATTGTAATGTAAATTCATATTTTATTTGCCCCTCAGCCTAGGGTACTCAGAGGGCTTCGGCTGTCACTGTGTACACCTAGGTAACACCAAGGTAGCCGCGTCCACGTCGCGGGGGGTGAGTACTGCTTCGGCAGTAGCAAAGTGCTACCGGGGACCAAATGCCAGTGGTATAAACTGGCTAAAACAAACAATGAATACAACAAATACGGAATGTAATACCCCAGGTGGTACAGCAGCAGATATGCTGACAAATCCACACTCTTCGGAGGCAGGCCCAATAGATTCTGGGGTGGGCCAATCATTGTTTAACCCATTTGGACGAAGTTCCAAATTACCAAGATCACCAAAATCTTCAACTGAAAATATATTTCAGTACGAGAAGGAAAATGCTGAACTCCGTGAACAACTACGAGAAATAAAGGAATTTACAACTAAATTGAAAGAAGAATTTACAATTTTAAAGAAAGAGAACGAAGAACTCAAAAAAGCAGTTGAAACACGTGCAGAACTTGGTACGAAACCTAATCCTGCAATCGATGATGAAATCAATCCATTCCATACGGATGAAGAAGAATTGGAAAGAGAAACAAATTGGATGTTGAAGCGAAGTAAAAGACCAAGTAAGAAAAGGAAAGCTCAACACTCACCAGAAATGGCAGAAACTTTACCATCAACTTCAAAAGAGGTTTCTAGAAAACAGTTAATCATCAAGAAACAAATAGCTCTAGACCAACAACCAGCTAAACCAAAAGAGAAATCACTTTCACCAATAAATGTCGATGAGGTAGAAAAATCATCCGAACGGCAACCAGCTCAACAAAATGAAGCACAGACAAAGGTAAAAGCCCCACCACCGATTTTCATAGTAGGAGTAACGAACTACTCAGAAATCCAAAGTGTAATGAGTACTGTTACGGAACAAGAGTATAAAATTACTGCTCTGAACAATAATGTATGGAAGATTAACACTTCAAATCCAAACGCATACAGAAACTTGTCAATGAAGCTGAATACTCAAAAATATCAGTGGTACACGTACGAAAATAAAAACGAGCGTCCCATCAAGGTCATGGCAAGAGGGCTACATCCAACCTGTGAAATTAATTCAATAATGGAGGATCTAGAAAATAAAGGATTTAAAATCCTTGATGCCGTAAACATTATTAAAAAAGAGAGACGTAGCGGAGAGAACCGACTAGAAGCGGTTTCAAAAAGAGGGCTTCCCCTGTTCATGCTAACGTTTGATAAAT
Organism: Nephrotoma flavescens; assembly: GCA_932526605.1. NCBI lineage: Eukaryota > Metazoa > Arthropoda > Insecta > Diptera > Tipulidae > Nephrotoma > Nephrotoma flavescens. Next base: position 114,208,116 of record OW052220.1, on the reverse strand, counting down.
CCGAGAAAATAGAAAACATTTACAACATAACTGGCATACTCAACATGCGAGTAAAGATCGAAGCTGTTAAAAGAGGCAGTACAAGAATAGTACAATGTAAAAAATGCCAAGGCTTTAACCATACGCAACGATATTGCGCGCGCGATCCAAGATGTGTGAAATGTGCTGAAAAGCACCCAACACAAACTTGCAAACTATCAAAAGAAGAACCAGCAAAATGTATAAATTGTAATGGGCAGCATCCAGCCAGCTACCGAGGATGTGAGGTTGCCAAGCAGCTACAAAAAATGAGGGATCAGGCACGCAAACCCCCTCTAAATCATCCAAACAAGAATCGAGCAAGAAACGAATCATCTATGCGTAGGGAGAATTATACATATGCACAGGCCGCTTCAAATTCGAAAGAAAATGAGGCAAACGGTACCGAAAATTTCAAAAACACTGCCCAAGCAATTCTAAATAGCCTTGAGGAACAGAATAAACTAAATAAGTTAATTCTGAATCGACTTAACCTGCTGGAAATACCAAGTTCCAAAATAGTTAAAAATAAATAATGTCTGCAATACCTAGTTCAACTCATAATTGCGGAACAGAAACCAGACATCAAAACTACTCATTAAGAATAGCCATATGGAATGCAAACGGATTAACACAACACCTAGAAGAATTAGAACTCTTTCTAAATACAGAGAAAATTGATATATGCTTAATATCAGAAACACATTTTACCAGCAGCTCCTATGTATCAATCCGGAGATATACTTGTTACCATACCACACACCCTGCAGAACGAGCAAGAGGAGGGTCAGCTATATTTATTAGGGATAATATCAAACATCATGAAGAATTAAAAATAGAAAAAGAATCCATGCAAGTAACCACCGTGACGGTTAAATTTGGTCATCACAACACCTGTAATATATCTGCAATATATTGCCCCCCACGGTATAACCTAAAAAAAGAAGACTACATTAATCTGTTCCAGAAATTAGGAAGTAACTTCATTGTCGGAGGTGATTTTAATGCAAAAAATACCTTCTGGGGTTCAAGATTAACCTCTCCAAAAGGCAAGGAATTACTTGCAGCTGGCCAATACTCAAACTGTGAATTTTACTCAGGAGGGAAACCAACGTACTGGCCAACAGATCCTAACAAAATCCCAGACCTAATAGATTTCTACATCACTAAAGGCATATCGGAACCCTACATCTTCTTAGAAAATGATGAAAGTCTAATATCTGATCATTCTCCTGTTATTATGACGGTTAGTGAAAATGTAATAGAAAAAACAAATTCACCACAACTAACAAACAACAAAACAAATTGGGAATTGTTTAAGCAGTTAGTGGAGGAAAAAATAGAACTTCAAGTGCCAATCAAAAGTGAATATGAAATAGAAGAGGAACTAGACCGGCTCCTTGATGTCATACAATGGTCTGCTTGGGAATGCACCCCCAAATTATCATCCAGGAAAGAAAACGCCATTATTTACCCAATTGAAGTAAGAGAATTAGTGCAGGAAAAACGAAAAGCCCGAAAGAAATGGCAGAATACACGTGCGCCGCAAGATAAAACCACCTTAAACAACTTGTGCATCAAACTTAAGGTACTCATAAAAGCAGTGAAAAATGAAACAATTGGAAAATATCTCTGTTCTCTAGCCCCAACTAAAGATACCGACTATTCCCTCTGGAAAGCAACAAAAGGGTTAAAACGACCAAAAACGCAGATCCCCCCAATCAAAACAAACGATGGGAACTGGGCTAGAAGTGCAAAAGATAAAGCTGACCTGTTTGCTGAACATCTTGAAGAAACATTTCAACCTCTAGGTCGGCAGACCAGTTACGAAAACACTACTGATACGCCCAGAATATCTGATTTTGAAGATATCAGGCCTGTAACATTGAAAGAACTAAAAGCTGAAATTAAGAACATAAAAACAAAGAAAGCTCCTGGTTACGATCTGATAACAGGGCAAATAATAAAGGAGCTGCCTGAAAAAGGGACCCGTAAATTACTGCACATAATCAATGCGATCATCAGGAAAAAACATGTGCCAATGCAGTGGAAAGTAGCAGAAGTAATAATGATTCCGAAACCGGGCAAGCCACCGAATGATAGAAAATCTTATCGGCCAATTTCACTTCTACCAACACTAGCGAAATTGTTTGAGAGGCTGTTGCTCAAAAGATTAAAAATAACCATAGAACAACGAAACCTTATCCCAGAATATCAGTTTGGTTTCAGAGAGAAACACTCAACTATTGAGCAGGTTCACAGGCTTACAGATGTCATTGAGAATACATTAGAAAGGAAAAAGGTTTGCTCAAGGTCAGGCCTTCGATAAGGTATGGCACAGAGGTTTACTCTTTAAACTACATAGAGATTTACCAAAACAATATTACATGATTTTAAAATCATATATAGAGAATCGCCACTTTCGGGTGAAATATGAAGATGAATACTCCGAGCTAAAAAAGATCTCGGCAGGAGTCCCTCAGGGTAGTGTTTTGGGACCAATTCTTTACCTACTCTACACCAGAGATTTACCTCATTTAAACGATGTTACCGTTGCAACATTTGCTGATGACACTGCAGTTCTCTCAGTAGGAGACACTATCGAGGAATCGACAACGAAACTTCAAGAAGCATGTGACAAAATCATAAAATGGACAAAAAAGTGGCGAATCGGGCTCAATGAATCGAAATCCACGCATGTGAATTTTACTAATCTAAAAGTCAGTTACAAACCTGTAATCATTAACGGTCAGCAGATTCCGTATGCAAATAAGGCTAAATATCTAGGGATGACCTTAGATACCAGGCTCAGATGGAAAGAGCACGTTAAAAAGAAAAAAGAAGAACTTAATATCAAATATCGAAAAATGTATTGGCTGCTCGGGAAAAACTCGGAATTGTCAACCGAAAATAAATTGCTATTATATCAACAGGTGCTAAAGCCTGTATGGACTTACGGAATACAGCTCTGGGGCTGTACAAAGAAAACCAACACTAAAATAATACAAACTTTTCAAAACAAAGTGCTACGTGGTATAGTTAACGCTCCGTGGTACATTAGGAATGATGACCTTCATCGGGATCTAAATATCCCGACGGTCCAAGAAGAAATAAAAAAACTTGCAGTAATACATGGACAACGTATTTATCAACACGTAAATGAAGAGCTTCGTGGTATGTTGGACACCTCCCATGCAGTAAGACGATTGCAGAGAACGAAACCAATTGATTTAATGGATTAAGGACACCAAAGCAAAGACTACTACTACAGTAAATAACCTATAAATGGAGCCGGCCAATGGGCGTCTTCTCATTCACAAGTGATTAAATTAAGAAAGAAAAATTACTAGATGAATTGTATTCAGTTGTAATAATTTAAATAAATAAAAAAAAAAAAAAAAAAAAAAATATTTTATTTTCCTTTTGTCCATTTCTAATTAAATATACGCTATATACGTATATGAATTTACTTTATTTTTGATAACAGTGCATCAAATTTACATCTTAAAAAATCTTCTTAACTAAACATTTAATAAAATGTATTCACGTGACTGATTATTCAGTCACAGGTCAGCTAGTTATAAATTATTACTCTTTCTATTCGGGTACTAAACATTTTTTTTTTTTTAATACAAAGAAGAAAATTATTAAGTTGAATAATTATTATTAGTGACATTTGTTGATATTTGTTCATAACAATAAAATCCACAAACAATATGGTAAAATGTTCATTACAGATATACTTCCTTGTTACTAATAGTAAATGGCCATTCCTTTAATAATAAAATAATAAACTTAAAATAAACTTAATTTTATCAATATAATGTAACAATCTGTGTTTAATTATTTTTTCGAAGATTTTAGAAAAAGTGCTCAAAGAGTAATAGGGCGGTAGTTATTTTTATCCAACTAAGAACCTTTTTTGAAAAGCGGTTTTACAATACCAACTTTAAGTAGTTCCGGAAAACCCCCTTTTGACAAGCAAGTATGTATTAAAAATAAAAGTCAACACGTGAACAAGACTACTAATTATATTTTTGATTATTTTATGTGAAACTTCGTCAAAGCCGTATGAAGTACTATTTTTTAAATCACGGACGATCGCAAAAATTTCCTCTTCACAAACTGGGAAAAAAAAAATTCTGATACTTGCAGTTCGAGAAAGTTATCTCTAACAGACTCCTTTAAACGGTTCCATGATTAGTATTCAAAATTTCAGTAGGTATACATTGATGAAAAATTCATTAAAAATATTAGCTATTTTAGATGGATCATTTTCAATTTTATTATCTCCAGCCGCAATTGAAATAATTTTATTAGTGCTCAGTGTGTTATTTAGAACACTATTAACCACCTTCCATTTCGATTTTTAATCCTCTGCAGCAGTAAACTGAGCCTTAAAATACCTTTTCTTTGCTTGAGGAATTAAACGTTTTAATTTACCATTAATCTTTTTAAGTTTATTACTCAACATCACATTAGTCTGGTTCTTTGCTAGTTTTTTAGCTAAATGGTTTTTATAATTAATTAAACTCAGTAGTGATGCGGTTATCCAGGGTTTTATTTTGAAGTCAGACCTTCTTATTTTAGTTACCGATTTGTTCTTATTTATCTCCCGAGTCAGTTTATTAATAAAAATGGAATAAGATAAATTTGGATCATTAGTAGAGAATACAGAAGACCAATCATAAGAATTTAAAGTAATCCATAAGTCGCAATAACTAATTCGTTTTGTTTGCCATCGAGGTTGACAACGTGAAAACTTTTTTTTTTGGATTAAATATATTTAATACTATGATCCGTGTACTATGATCCGTTACTCATGTTTTATGATCCGTTACTTGAAGATTTACACATTTTGCCTCAAAAGAATATCTTGGAATATTTGATTCAGAAAATACATGATCAATACACGTATTTGAGCATGGCCTCGTAACGCTATTCGCTAACAACAAAAGATCATCTTTCTTTCACAAGTAATTCTTTCAATAAATCAATATTAAAATCCCCAAGTGAGGTGCTTCGATTTATCAGTAACTAGAAAATCATTTAATTCATTTAAAAAAATATCTGAAGAAATAAAATGCAATCTATAGACTAGAATAAAACAAAAATCGATATTGTCAATGCGAACTGTTAGCTTGATAACAGATCATGAATATCTGATTATTTATGGGGACATTAGCACGAATTTCTTGAGCACTACTTCTTCTACTTTTTTGGAGTGACGTGCCATAGTGCGATCTTGCAGTACTTTTTCTTTGTCTCTCTAAGCGAGTCCAACTTTACGAAAACCGTCACTTGCTTGAATTAAAGTCATAATTTTCGTAGTTTGAACAATCACTTGTTACTCAATTGTGACTTTCATTCAAGCAAGTGAAAGTTTTCATATCAATTTTAGTCTCATTCTCAAGGTTTCTAAATTCTCTACAACATGGCTTATTGGATTCGTGGATCAAACATCAGGAAAGTTCGTTGGCAGTCCCTAAGTTAGGAATTTTTTCCCATAGAAAACATTTTTGTTTGACTCAAAAAAAAGTCATAAAAAACAAAAATCATAGAAATCGGACGCAACATCGGAAAGTAGAATTAATCCGCTATTTCACCATGGTACAAGCGTTTGAAAATTGATATTTTTTCTAGAAATTTTACTGTTGCGTTTTTTGTTTTGCGCAGTGTATAAAGGGTGTTCCATCTGTTGGTTTGTTTTTATTTTTAAGCTCAAAATAAATATTTATTGTTCGGTTTCAACAAGACGATACCACATGTCACAAAAATCGTGAACCACTTGACTTTTTGGCAACCGAGTTTGATGATCGCCTTATTTTCGAAAGTCTGATGTACAATGGCCACCAAGGTCAAGCAATCTGACACCGTTAGATTATTTTCTTTGTGTTTTTTCCCCAAAATAAATTGTATAGCAAGGATTCACAAATAATTCAAGATTTTAGAACAACTTTCGCGCTAAAATTGAGGCCATTGAACTGTTTTTTTTTTGGCAAAAAGTCCTAAAAAGTTATGATGCTCGCATGCAGGTCTGTCGTCAGAAGCCATGGATGTCACATGAACGATGTTGTATCCCACACATAAATGGCATGGAACTAACTTTCATTTTCTATAAAAAAAAATTAAATTTTCAACATAAATTATGTAATATAAAAAACTAACCGATAGAAAAACTTTTAGTGACATAGGTATATGTACTATATATACTAAAGGAATAATGTGCCACTGTCCAAAACGGTGGATTTCTGAATTAACGTTGACAACACGACACAAAATTCTCGCTTTACCCAATAGCCTTCGAACTATATGCCATACGATTATATGGAAATGATAAAGAAAGTGTATCCTTTCACCACCGCATCGAATTTTGAGTATTTTTGCACCTCAGCTAAATTCCTGGTTTTGGATTTACAGACTTGTCGGGGATTTCAATAACTGTTGGACAGACCAAAGTTAATTTTTAAATATTTTAGTTATGATTGGTGATTTTTCAATCGTTCCTTCTACTAGTGCCGTATATGCATTGATTAGAATAATCGATGAAGTTTCAAATGTTTTTATTTGAACATAATTTAACAGAACATAGCATTTTTGATTTGTCAGTTGTCACGGATTTCAGATGCGACATCAACGTTCCACTTTCTCAACCTCGCCATGAAATCGAAATAGGGCAAGTTCAAAATTTATCGGTAATATAGTTACCGGAAAGACGCCTTTAATTAACAACGAAACAAATGCCAAAGAAAACGTTCTGTGCTGTATGCAGTGAGCTTTTCGAGACCTATTAGAACCGTGAACAATGCAGCTCTTCGATGTCAATCAACTTTTGCTTTAGATAGACTAGGCACTAACAGAGTCGCGTCAAACTACCATCGTTTGAGAGGAGAGTTATTCTCGGGGTTTGTGACAAAGTCTGTTGGCTTTCAAACTAAATTTGTGCACCTATTTTAAATTATCGCCTCAATATTCCTTTCTCCTCCTTCTTATTTTATTGCTTTTCACTGCGGATTGTGTCAGTATTTATAACACCATAAGCTGAATATGTTAAATAACGAAAATGTTTACTGTTCGAAATTTACAAATACAATTTACAAAGGAAGTAGTTCCTTCGAAGAGACCGTATTGACAATACACTAAAGTGTAAAGTGTAACGAACCCAAACCTTAAAAAACAAATACTCGACAAATTTCTTTGGGTACTTTTATCTCTTGTAATGACGTTTAAGAAAACAAGGTTTCCATCAGCTTTAAAATTATATGTTTTTGAAGAAATATTTTGTAAAATTTATAAATTTAGCTAAAATAAGAACGAGTACAAGGTTTTATTAGAGAAATATTTAAATCAAATCAGCTTCAAAATATTTGTATCATTACTCGTATTATAACCATATTTGCAAATTATTTTACGACTTTTGTGCAAGTACAAGATTTTTATACGTTCGACAACTCAATTCGTTTTCGGGTTGCACAATTTAAATTAAAATCATCAAATTCAAATCACAACATTGATTGTCACCTTGATACAGACGTCGAAAAAATATACCAAATTCAACAAAATAATACTATATTGACACATTTATTGCCGTACATGTTGTAATTGTGTTCAAGGTTGTGATAAACAAAATATAAATGTTTCTTTAAACTGATTGTAATTTACATTAAGATCATGTCGTTTAAATCTTAAGTGTAATATACTCAAACTTACACAATATACACAAAAAAAAGGATCCAACAATCTTGTTTAGTATTTATAAATGAACCATTTAATTAAAAATTATGTCTCAATTTATTTATTAATATTGTTATTATGTCTGTTGTTTTAGTTACTGCCTTGGCAATGACAATAAAAACTTAATTAACACTCCAATTAAAGAATAATATCTTGTATACAGTATCGTAACATACTCGACTCGTACATGTTTATTTATGGCGATCAAAAAAAAATTGTTTGTCATTAAAAATACAAAATAATAAATATTTGGCTCCATTCGATTATTTTTTAAATAAAATTTATGTATTTCTTGATTTATTTAATTGTTTTAAAAAAAAATTACATCTCATTTTAAAAACCAATATGTGTGCCTTGCTGTTTCAAAATCTGTAATAATTTCAGATTGTAATATACATTTATACCGCGCAGTTGACTCTTTTACCCTTTTGATAATATCACCTTCTTTATAATAAATTTTAAACTTAAAACTAACAAAACTATTTAAAATGGATTTATTTCTTTATTTTCAGAAACCGTCTGGCACTTTCAGGATGGTAAATACTATTATAGTTTGCACACATAAGCAAATCTAGAGATCAACCACATAGTGACGTGAGGGAATGTTGTTATTTTTAAATGTTAAATATGAAAAGTACTGACAAACATGTTATGTATGAGTATAATGTACATACATAATTAATGTGATTGTCGCGCCAAAAATAAATTAATTGATCAATTTGTATAAACAAACACAAATGAAAAGTTAATAAAACTGTTTAAATGGATTTAACAACTTTACTAGATTGGTTTTAAATTAAATAAAACAATTTAATAAAATTTTTGGTTTCTAAATACTAAATAAAATTATTATTATTTTAATTATGCGACAATGATACCAGATCAATTGTTCCTTCAATACTGATTGGGAATTGGATTTCCGAATGGTATTTTATGTGGAGGGGAATATTGAAATAGAAATGGAAGCGGTAAAGGCTAAGCAGTCCAAATTTACTATTTCACAAATGAAGTCCAGGGTCTTCTAGGACATGCTTACAAATTTTCTAAAACAATCTCTATGTTTTGACCTCAAATTTATTTAAATTTATCATATACGTACAACTGAAATTTAAGATACTGTATACAAAATGTAAAAAAAAAATTGTACAAAATCGGATTGGTCTTGAACATTTTTGTAGTTACAATAATTTTTAGAAGTCATATTATTTTCGAACATCCTTAACATCAGAGCCTTGTTTAAATTTCATTATACTTGCCGAATTTACTGCGGTGGTAATCTTAACCGGTGAGTTCAACAATCGTAGCGATTGTATAGGTTTTGCACTTAATGATGTTTGAAAGTTCCTTCAATTTTATACAAACAAAGTACAAGATTTTTATTATCAAAAAAAAAGTTCATTTTTTTCAAAGCAAATCAAAGCATGTTTTTCAAAAAAATTTTCAATTTTAATTAAAATGTTAACATAGAAACGCCACTTAAGACGCATTTGGCAAATTGTTCGACCGCCTGATGCAAAACACAACCTTAACGAGGCGAAAAGAAAATTGCAAAGCCTACTACAAAAGTATAAGATATGGATTATCTTAAAGAATTATCTTCTTATTCGGACATAAACTATTCATTATGGAAGGCCACTAAATAAATACCTTAATCGGCCTCAGCAACCAAACCCACCAATTCGTCTTTCTAATGGTGAATGGGCTTGAAGTGACGAATAAAATGCTAAAGGTTTTTCTGATCACCTTGAAAGTGTATTTACTCTAAACTTTGGATTATCGATGTTCAAACATAAAATATAGCAGTCAGACCAGAGAAAAGACTCATGATAAAGAAACCGCTAGTAAAGTTTATTACATTAAATTGGTTTAAAGAAAGCTCAAGGATATGATCGAATTACAGGTGAAATGCTTAAAGAACTATCTGATTGTGCCTTTGGTCGACTGATTCAAATATTCAATTCATATCTCTGAGTGCAGGAAACTGTTAACTATAAAAATTATTCTGAAGGCTGACAAGGATCCTACCGAAGTCTCATCATATAGGCCAATAAGCCAGAACTACGAAGTGTCATCCGTAATCATCAATTTGGTTTCAAAGCCAGGCATAAAACCATTGAGCAAGTGCTCCGAGTAGCTGCAGAACTAAATTCCGCCGTCTTCTTGAAAGTTGGCCGCATAAGCATTTGATAAAACGTGCCTTTGGCACGAGAGTCTGCGTCATAAAATTAATCTTAAATTTCCCGAAATTTACCAACTTTCGAAATTGTATACTTTTCAAATCGTGGATATTATGTGAAATACGATGCCATACTAAATTGGGCAAGAAAATGCATTTTGGATGAGTACCACACAACAGTGTGCTTGGCCCAACGTTATATTTAATTTTGACTTCAGACCTAACATCTTCACAAATTAAGACCATTTCTTTCGCAGATGATACGGCAATTATATGTATCCATAAATGGCGTCCAAATCTATGACATATTAACAAATTTTTGAAAAATTAACCAGTGGCTAAAAATAGGCACATGACAAGTTCCACCAATACAACGGTATAATGTGTTGAAGAAATGAAGTTCCAGAGCTGTCAATCGCCAATATTTTTATAATACTAACTATTATTAATAATAAGTGGTATAATTAATTTAAAAATCGAGAAAGAAGATTTTGTTTCTGACAATAAACAGATGAGTCCAATCAAGGTAAGATTGCAGTTTCCTAATAATTGTTTCAATCCTTTAAAAGAAACAATTTTAATTTGACTTGTAAAAGCTTGAATTTGAATTGTTAAAACACCCTAATTTTAAATACAAAAAGTTGAACATAATTAACAGATTCTTTAATTTGTTTTGGTTAACTGAAAGAAATTTAATAAAATGTGAATTTGCTTTGTTCGAAATTCAACTTCCTTTGCAAACCTTGTATATTAGGTATGTGTAAGTATAAAGTCTGCCTTTTTGGTCAAACCCAACTTTATTGAAAATATAATTGTTACAGGTAAATGATAGTATCATTACGGGTAATGAAAATTGAATTTTGTACGATAATCCTAAACGCACAACAAAATGATGAGTTGATCTGAAGCTATCAACATCCGTTGCAGAAATGAATATTCATGCCAAAAAAGTGTTACTGTGTGTCTGGTGTGATTGGAAGGCGTCAATTACGACGAGCTTCTGGAACCTGATCAAACTGATACAGCTGAACTTTACCAAGCCCCTATTGATCAAATTAAGTGGTGCTCCGGAACAAAAAAGACCATTGGCATCCGCCAAGGAAGGCGGAGGCGTACAACGCTCGTACACATTCAGCAAAATCAACCCAGGAACTAATTTTCTCTATTACAGCATGTTTTACAGCACTCAGCATATTCTCCAGACTTGGCTCCCTCCGATTACCACTTATACAGTTTTGATAATTAATCTTCGTAACAATTATATTTTCAATAAAGTTGAATTTGACCAAAAAATCAGAGTTTCTACTTGTACGCCTAATAATATCTCAGACACGACCGATTTAAAATTTATATTTTACATATGAAAAAGAAGGGTTAGGGAATACTAAATAAAATTATTAATATTTTAATTATACGATAATGATACACGAACAACTATTCTACAATACAGATTGTGAATTGGATTTAGGAATGGCATTTTATGCGGATGGGAATATGAAAAAAAAAACTGAACCGAGATAGGATTTTCCGTTCACATTTACAATTTTACAAAACACGTCTACGTTTTTATAGACCATGTACACTTTTTCTAAAACAACGCCAATGTTTTATAAAATCATTTTTTTAAATCAGTATCACTTATGTTCAACCCCCTCAGCCTAGAGACCCAGAGGGCCTCGGTTTTATCTGAGTACACCTTTGTAGCACCAGAGACCAAATGCCAGTGGTATCACTTGGCAAGATACAAGCAATGAGTACAACAATTACGAAATGTAATACTCCAAGTGCATAATCGGCTAAATCCACAATCTCGAAAACTGGCCCAATATACTACGATAGATGCAACACCGACATACATCGGCAGCTACATAAAACGAATTAATCTTGGACAGTGATGTACAAATATATAGGCGCGAGTAAATTGATTTGCAGGCACAATTGTAATTTAAAAATAAGCAGTGCAAGTTAAGAAGCAAAAAATTAATGGTGCGAAAAGTAAATTGAACAGTTAAAGTGAAATAGTGAATTGTTCTAGAAGTTACGGGTGTTGGTGTAAATAAAATTTGTAAAATGATAAATTTACCTTCCAATATGATTTGTGTATCCGGTACCAACCAAAGCACCACTAACCGATCTTGATTAAACGATTTCCCGAGCAAGTGGTTTGTGGCCATCAAACGCAATGTCTGGTGCATCCTTTAACCAATGGGTTCATGGTCAGGGTAAAGTAAGCGTAACACTTCGCAATTTCTATGACCAAACTCTTTTCTGTAACTAAGCGAGTCATTACCTATGAACCGTAAGAATTTTTCCTGCTTTCCTGAATTTATCTTCAATATGTTTGTACCAGGAAATATTTGGATCCAACCGGACTCCAAGATATCCGACAAGTTTATATCAAGATCCTTTATTCTCGGAATTGAAATTTATCAAAATTGATGAAATTGATCATCTGCATATTCAAAAATTAAGTTATCGTTAAATAAGGCTTGCAATAGATTGACGATAATGCATTTAAAGAGAAGGAATAGAACTCATTTTGCTGCATATGCATACCACTCTTTAAAGCAGTCATGATAGTTTAAGCCAAAGAAAATGGTTTCAATGTGGTTCTATGACAATAAACCACCTAGCAACAGTGGATTCTATTCCATGTCTTAAGGCTGCAGAGATAACATATACTAAAAGATTTTCAAATATCTCTCAATACTCTTAAGTGGTCCAAGAGCAAGTTTTTTGTTATTCATAGTATTTTTTCGTGTCGCCCCACGACTCATGAATTTCCGTAGCATTAGACCTACACTTTTCATAGGATAATATCTAGAGTGAGGAAGGTAAGAAACATAAATATCTAAAGTGTCTATTGACTAGACACAGATTCTATTGATGCCGTGAACTATAGGCAAAATCCATAATTTGGGTTTTCATGCTATAGGAAACATTTTCTTCATTTCCTTTGACAATTGTGCTATACGTACCAGCTCCACAGTTTTCTGACTAGTTCTCATAAAATCCATCTCTCAATAGTTTTGACAGTGGTTTTATGACCGCCACAAAGTGGTTTCTTAAGCATGGCAGTCGTTAAAAATATTTCTATTTCCTCATAAATAAATCACGACAAAAAATTTTCAAATTTTTTTCCATGATAAATGTTTTATACTCTTGCTTACACACTCTTATTGCTATTACCCTATGGACGATTTTTGTTAATTTCCGAACTCCGTTTTACTTTTTCCTTACCTTTATTGGGTTTTCTTGTGGGTTTTGGCAGTTTATTTAACTTATTAGTCCACCAGGATACCCCAGATTGGTTTACTAAAAGCTACTACCGTTTGCTTTCCTCAGCATTTTTTTGATCTTCATTGCAAAAGGTCGTAGTAAAGTAAATGAAAACCGTTAATTTTATGTAGAAAATATAATGCCAAATACTTTCCTAAATTGATCCTTTACCCTGATTTAGTATGTGACCATAAGGCAAAAGATCATAAGTAGCCTAATGCGTATTTCTTGTGCAATTGTAACCCATCTCGATTGATGTAAATCATTGAACATCCTTACCTTGGTCTAAACTAGTTCAATTTGCCAAGATTTCAGTGAGCACGTGCCAGCTCTGCAATCAGGATTTTTTATTTGTCTCAATATTTGTAGGTGACGGAAATTGTATGTAACGCACAGAAAACGGCAATATAGGTCGTAGTTCATACTAATTTAATGTTATTTAATTATTTAAAAATTTAGTCAATTTAATAATGTAAATACATATCTCTATTAAATTATTTTAACCAAATTTAAATGTGACAAGTATATATTGAAAATTTCGAGTTTGACTGTAAAAATATATGTTGGATAACACGAATATCCGGATCAGATTTTACGACAACAATTTCAGACCAATTTCATAATAGACCTCTAGGATATCCCAGATCGAGACCATTCCACATTTTTTTTGATCTTCATTGTTAAAGGTCGAAGGTTAGTAAGTGAAACAAATAATCTCAAGTCGGATGTATAATGCTAATTACTTTCATAAATTAAAGCCGTCCAGTAAGTTGGTCCATTAACCACATTTAGTATGTGACCAACTTAAAAGATAATAAATAGATGGATGCATTTTTGTTGTGGAATTGCAACCCATCATATAATAATTTAAATGAAGGATGCAGCTTCGAGTCACATGGAAAGTAACAAGAAATTACTCAAAGATCCCCTAGAAAAATGCCCCGAATAAATTTGCCCTTTTTATTGTGTTACGCAAATGAACAGTAAACAGCAAGTACGGGGAAGGTAACAATCAATGACCATAACCGAGATTACGGTTTTTGACGTTGACAAATATCCGATATTCGTGAAGGACGATCTCATTATAATGCAGCGTTAGCGGCCTAAAATAAAATAAAACTATACAAGTTTATCTTTTGTTACGATTTTAATTATAAAAAATAATTTTTATCTTTTAATTTTTTATTTGGATCAACTTATTTATTTTACAACCGAATTACAACTGATTTGCTTTTAATATCGAAACTGTAAAAACTAAACTAAGAAAGTACTTGGTCTACACTTATGCCGGATGCGCTTGTAGTCCGTTATAATTATTAATGCCATGTGCGTGATGATGCTACAGCATTTTTGTGAGAACCTAATTATGGCACGTGTTAACTTACATTTTAGAACGTCCCTGAAACTTAAAATATTTAGACATAGCGCCGCTTGATTACGATTTATTGGTCGTCTTGCCGATTGGAACGAGTCGGTCAAGGGTCTCAGTCTCATACAACAGCCAAAATAAGAATCGATCAAGCATAATATTCTAATACATAAATAGAATGGTTTGTAAATAGTAAGCCACATTACTTAGACCCGCCGTAAAAGTATATAGGGTTGATCACACATTTTCTGTCCTTAGCGACAGTGGTTTTTTTTCTTTATCCTTTTACCAGAGACAACTTAAAAGAGATATTTCATCCTAAACGTAAAAATTTAAATTGCGATTTCATTTTCTGTAAATAGCCGCATACAAACTAAAACATTTTGTTTTTTTAGCGTATACGTATACACAGTTTAACGAAAAATCTCAGATACAACGATGACATTGGAATTATCAGAAATCAATTTTGTTTCAATTTTTTAGTTCAAATGAAAAATTCTCTTGTCTGTGGTTTTCCTAGCTCACACCCATGGCATCTCACTTGTGTTTGTACTGTAAGATGGTGCGGTTTGTGTTCCTTATTGAGGCTCCGTTGCTCCAACGTTATTGAAAGAAGTTTTAATATAAAGCGTAACAACATATGCAAAGGAATAATGTAGTTGATACATGATCACTAAAATTATACTTTTTTAGTCTTAATAACAAAAAAATTAGTTTAAAAATGTTTGGTAACAGTCATAATATTACATATATTCGACAAATATATGTAATGGAAAGAAATACTAGGTTGCTCAGTTAGTGTTGTCGTCCGATAAGAGATAGCGCTATTAGGTTCGTTCTTACATTTTTCTAAAAATGGTACCACTTTTTTATGAACACGTGTGAAATTTCATGAAGATTTGCTAACTCATTCGTTTATTAATAGCTGTTCAAAGTTGACGTGTCACAGATTTTTTTTACAATGGGGAAAATTGAATATCGTGTAGTGATAAGATTCTTATTTTTTGAAGGTGTAGCACCAAAACAAATTCATCCACGATTGTTAAAAATGTGTAAGGACTCTTCACCTTCAACGGCATAAAGATAAGTTGCTATAAAGTTTAAACGTGGCCGTACAAATGTTGAAGATGATAAAGTAAGAGATTTAGTAAAAACCTCATTACGCTGTGATCACATTAGACTGTGCGCAGTATTTTTTTCAAAATTTTGGGGACGATTTTGTTCAAAATTCGACAAGTTTACGAAATAACCGGAAGTATATAGTAGTGGTATGTGTGTTTGTGTTAATGCGAATGTGTGCCATTTTTTATTTTTTGGATATGACATTTCTCGATATCATTTCCATTAATAATTTAAAATTTGTAAATGCAATGCAAATATGCTTTAAATAAAACTAAATTTATTAATTTATTTACTTTTAGTTTTAAAATAATTTCTAGTTCTGTGTTTCTGCGGAAACAAAACATTCATTCGACATTGCATTGAAAAAAAAATATGTGTAGTTAATTTTTTTTTTCTTAACACATTGACGCTCACTTTCTAAATGTGTGTGCTACTCAGGAACACATTTGATAACTTTTATAATTGCAATGACATTTCGTCGCGGAAAGGAATGTATTGTGGGAATTGAAAATTATGTCGAGTTATTTCTTAAAAGTTATATCTCTTACATGTAAGATGTTTGCGCGAACGTGTTAAAAAACGAAAACGGTGTATGACTTCTATAGCAGTAATTTGCGCGAACGTGTTACCTCGCCACTCCAAATACTTGGTGAGATGTCAAAAAAGCGCGACGACAAAAGGACATAAGCACCAAAACACTGAACCGATTTGTACCGATTTATAACTGTTGATGCTTACATTCGCAGAAAACAAACAAACATAACCACAGAAAAATTACAAACACTATTATAAAATTATATACTTTACTCCTCTCCTTATACGTATACGAAAACGTCATGTTTTTTTTTGTCGAATTTTGAACAAAATCAACCCCCTGGTGATAATATTTCCACCAATAGTGGCACGAAATTAGTTTGTAATGGACAGCGATTTTATGATTCAATTTTTATTTTACTAAATTTAACAATTTTTAACGTCGGCACTGCTTGACTGCTTTTAATTAACAAAAAACTTGTCGAATGACAAGCGAGATTTAGCGAACATTTCCAATATTTCGTATATTTATTACTACATATAAATAGATGCGCAATAACGAAGGAAAATGGAATCAAAGAATATTTTATCAGTGTTTTGTGTACTGTACTGTCAGCCTACCTAATATAGCAAACATAAAAAGAGTTACGGCAATAAGCTTTTTAAAATCATATCACCTCGTTCAATATATGTATTTTAATTAACAGAGTGTTCCATTTAATTATAAAATTTTTATAATTGATATAAGTTAATAAAAAATATAAAAATTTCTCCCAAAGCTCCTCCCCAAATTAAAAGAAATATATATACAAATTAATATTTTCAAAACCGTCGAATTTCATTATCTGCGTCTAGCGGTTCTCAATGTTTTACTACTTTATGTCAGTGGGTTTAGGTTGGGGCTAAGATGGCGGCCTCTCCAAGAGTGGAATTCCGAACTCGCTGAATTTCCTACACAAATTTGAATAGCCCATCTGGATAAAGAATTCTTGTGTTCGGTAACATCATATCGACAAAAATTGTTGTTTATTCTACGCACTTATTATTGGACATAATTTACCAATATCTCCTTCACTATTAAAACCCCAACCTCCAAAATTTGGGTCAATTCCTTTTTGAACCGTTTGAACACATAAGAATAAATCGTTTTTGACTCAGCATAAATAAAGATTCTTGGAAGACAAAAGACGATCAGTAACATTTCTCTTCTGAGAATGATACGTCACTGACAACTTTATCTCGATGAGTCTGCGTCAATGCCAAATTGGGCAGTTTCAGGTTTACTGCCGCAGTGATGACTTTTATCATTACGATAGTAGACTGTACGAGTAAACTAAAAGAAATTATAATCGAATCTGATCGAACTCATAAATAGTGTGATGAATATGCATTTTGGATCATGATGTGTACATTTATTTTCAGCTTAATCCCGGGTGCCAATATATGAGTAGCATATGTCTATAGCATTTAAAACAATTTTATAAAGCATGGACAGAAAATCATCACAACACAAAATAGCAGAAAAATTCATTAATCCCTTGAGTGAAATTTTCAATTCTTGACCATTTTAGTTGGATTTAGAAAAATACATAAATCGTCAGACTATTTTCATTTTCATCCCTTTTATACACAAAACCAAGGGCAACAAAAAAATGCGATATTAACAAATAAAAAAATTGCTTTGTTTTACATTTGGGAAAACAAAGATCATTTGAATATTGAACCCTTTTTGTTATATATTTTTGTACATATACAGGCTACTGGCCTTAATCCTTGTTATATTGGGAACCAACAAAAAACAATATTTTACTATCCATGTAATTTATATATAAGGCCTTTTATTCCCCTTTATCCCTCAACAGATACGGTGGTTTGGGTTTATTGGAAAATATATGTGCATCTATTTTTACAGTAGTTTATTATACTCACATACCTACATATGATACTGCATCAATCGTACGTCCCTCTAAAAATACAACATGCGCGTACATTTTTTTCTTTATTTCGGTTTTCATCACAAACGTATCCAAAAAACATAATGTACTCGAATCCATTTAAATTCTTCAACACAATAAATCTTTCGGCATTGACAGGAACAGACGTGATATAAGACATTTATATGTTTCATTCTGTATATGGCATAAGTTATATTTGAAGAAAGAAGTTCCGTTTATTTTTAAATATGAAAACAAATAATATTTCACTGGTGGTAAAAATAACAAAAAACCATTTTTTTGGCTTTCTTAAATTAAACCCGAAAGAAAATGGATATCTTTAATAATTTTTTCATCTCCCTATGATTCTATCAATGATCAACATATAATTCAAGTACAAAACTAATATCTTTGGATAGTATTTTGGTTGTGACAAAATATATTCACGCACTATACGTCGTCATATAATATGAACATTTGTAGTGTTATGTAATTTATTGCTTGTTCGCCGTCATTCAATTTGTTAATGTACTCGTTCATTGCGCACTATTAGAATAAGATCAGGTTTGATTTTTTGTGAATCTTTTCAGTTTTTGAAGAATTGTTGTTCCTCCAAAACTTGCGATTGGATTTCTAACAAGACGTGCACTGCTTCTGTTAGATCTATTGTTCATCCAAGTGAACCTATTTCGTCAATGAGGATTAAGATACACGACAACTCCTGTCATTTCATGCAAAGAGATGGGTTTGGTGTTGGGCCGTTGTATATAGAGGCTTCCAGAAATATGAATCTTTTAAGAAGCTCTGTTATAATGTCTGCAACTGCTCGTTTTGGATTTCCATATATTTCTGCAAATGTCAGTGTTTTTAGTTCTAGTTCACTAAGTTTATAATTTCTTATATTTAAATAGCTCTGGGAATACTCAACGTTGAGCTGGGGCCAATGAAGGTGATATCTGCACCGTGCCTGGCGTTAATATCTTTCTTTTTTCATTTCTTAGAATGCCAAAGGGGCCAAGCAGACCTCAACAAGGTCGTTTTGTTTTCCTTGCCTTCATTTAAAAATCAATAGCAGCTCAATTTCAGCGTAATATAAATGATCGAGCCCGCAAGGCTGGTAAATGTGCTTGCCTGTCCAAGAATATTCATGTGAGCACATCTCTGGTGAGGAGAGGGGGGGGGGTGAATTTTGAGTTTTATTTGATTTAATATTTTTAGGTTGGTGGTCTTAGAATCGGCAATGCCTACCTTTTATATGTACACTGTGCAAGTTTTACACCTTATAATGCTCTGGCATTGCCATTTGTGGAATAATACTCCACGTTTTGCAACATTTGTATGCAGGTAAAGTAAGTTTTAGAATTACCTGTGTTTTACCTTTAAACTATATCAAGGTAAATTGAGATGTCCTTCGTTTCTTAAACTAAGTACAAATGATTTCATTTGGCTGAACACTGCAAGATCAACTTTCTTTTACCAGTCATTTACTAGTCCAAGTGCAAGGCGCATTTGATTCGCGATTGTTATAAATTTGCCCCGCCTCTGTCACCGAAAGCAGCCAGAATTCTTCTGCTCCTTAGTATATTAATACTCCAACTCTCTCAATTGTGCTTTAGTTTCTTTGTAATTGGCGTTGACTTATATCTCAATAGACGCAAATAACATCATTTATTTGCTGCCTTCGATATATTCCAGTTCAGGATAATCTTGGTCGGGCCATGCCATGACTGGGGTAGACTGAAAAAAATAATCAATGCGATTTGTCCTTAACCTGCTAAGTAAATTTAAAATTGTAAAACTAACATAATATTTTACATTATTTACCCATGCTAATTAAAAATTGTAAAAGTTCTCCTTACTAAGCCTAAGTTAAAATAACATTTTTTGAAATGTAAAAACTATTTGTCAAACTAAAACGAAACAAAACCTTTTAAATAGTTAAAAGAACTTTATCATACGTAAAAGTTGTGTAAAACAAAATATCATCATTGTATTCTTGTTCTTATTGTTAACAAGTAAAATTTACATAGACAATGTAAAATACATTTTTTAACAAAAATTTACACTTGCATAGTAAAGGTAGCATATTAGTGTGTTAAATTTACATCGGCGATGTTTAACAATAATTTTTACATTTCGAATATAATTCGCTAGGTCATTTATGTTTAATTCGTTTAAATTCATGAAGTGTGAAACATTATTTTCGTAGTTTGATAACTACATAATTTGATGAGGATCGAATCTTTTAATTAAAAGGATTCAAAATTTTTACCTCATCGCTTTTGAAAAGATGAGACCCCTTATCTTGATGTGATAACAAATATTTTGTTATCACCCAAAAGAACTACGATTTTATAGTGTATATTTTACTTTGCTATAAGTAAAATTAGCAATCATATTGTTATTGGTGATTTTACTTATAGCAAATTAAAATACACACTATAAAATCGTAGTTGTTTTGGATAATAACAAAATATTTGTTATGAATTCAAAGATTTTTTTTTTATATTATTTCTATTTGAGCAAAATGTAAATTTTACTTAAATTAAAGTTAATTCAACATGTACACATATTTCCATTTTACGTATTTTATATTTTCATTCTATTTCATCCAATAAGTTCAATCAACAAAATGCGAAGTAAATATTACATGCAACGAGATAATTTTTTTAGAAAATATTGTTACATAGCATGAAGTTAATTTTAAATTACAAAATTTGTGAAGTTTGCGTTGCGCTACTTAGGCTCAATTTCAACAGAGAATTTAAGTAAAATTTACTTACATTTTTTGTAAATATTACCTTATTATTTTTTTGAGTGATACAACGTTAATACGGCGTTTATGACGATCATGTCGCCCCTATGTTATTTATCATAATATTATTTGATAACAATATTCAAAAAGTAACTCACCCTTGCCTCTTAAGTTCATGTTGGAGTTTCCCCCAGATTATCTGATGTGAATTCGCGTTGCATCCGATGATAAACTTTTAATGATGAACCTTAAAATAGTTGAATAAGCTCTATACGAATACCAACGAGGGATCGTCTTCTCCAGGAAAGCAGGCTGCGTAAACATTTAAGGTGTTCTTGTCGCTTTTTGGTAGATTTATCTCTAAAGAGATTACATTAAATATCCAAAATTATTTTATTTATGGAGAAGATATTAAGAAAAAATCTCCTTTCCCAGAGAGTCCTGCAATTTTTGATCCAAGGTTTTTGTTTAAGTGAATTGTACCAGTTCATTGATGTAAAGTGGTGGCAAAGGTTAGTAGTTGCACTTTCAAACGTTTAATTTAGGAAATTTTTCATCGCTGTGTTTATAATTAAATAAATATTTAAATATTTGTTTAATGCATAGCATATTAAAAAAAATGTTAGCCAATTCTGAAACATTAGACATATCTTTCTAGAATTTTAGGCTTACTCAAATAAATTATATTGCTGTATTTTATCAGCCTGCATCCTTTGCTTTAAATAATTCGTCATGTTAATACCACATTTGCATGACGTAGCAGCTTTGTCTTAGAACGTTAAATACAACAAAATTAAAGTATTTTCCTGTATCTAACAAATTGAGAGTATCTACTAGTTTAGAAATGCAAATTTGTATTGTTTAGTTAACAGAACAGAAAAAAATAGGCCTTATATCCCAGCATTCTATTCCAGAAAATAATTTTTTTTTAACCAGGCAACACTAATATATCAAAATTAATGAGAAAAATTAAAAATCAACAAATTTATACTTAATAAACACATTTTTATTAATCACTTGTTTTTTGTTTCGCAGATTATTTTGAATATTTTTCAAAAAGTTTAAAAAATCACTCGATCGATTTCGACTTGTTAGGTCATCATCAGGAGTAGATACTCCTGATGATGACCTAACAAGTCGAAATCGATCGAGTGATTTTTTAAACTTTTTGAAAAATATTCAAAATAATCTGCGAAACATAAAACAAGTGATTAATAAAAATGTGTTTATTAAGTATAAGTGCTTCGCCAAGTGCCTACGGCAAATAGCGTAAAAAGTATCAACAAATTTATAATGCACTAAAACCTCGTTTAACGGAGGATTTTTTTACTCTTTATAAAAACAAACAATTAACGATCAGCAATTAACAAAATAACAGTCAAAACAAATTTTAGGATAAAAATTATTTATCATTTATTCGAGGTTTTCTAGAAAATCGAGATTTTTATCAGTTTACGATGTTCATTAAATTGAGAAAGTTCGTTAAACGAGATCCATTTATAATAATGGAAAATTATAGGTCATGTTAGAAAAAATTCGTTCTGTGGCAAGTTCCCGAAAATGTACTTTGGGCAAGAAATTTCATTGAATTAAATTTTCGCCACTCACGATAAAACTAAAATTATTTCACCAAAACTAAAAGTGTATCGGATCAGAGAAACATTATTTTTAAATATATACACTAATGGCTTATTTTAAGCCAAGTAAGAAGAGAATCGTTCTGCGGCAATTTCTCAAAATTGAACCTTGGTGTAAGAATTTTATTAATTTTTATTTAGATTTTTGCCCCGCTCGATAAAACTAAAATGATTTCTCTAAAACTAAATATGTCCGAAGCTAAAGTTAGCTTCTAATGTATTTATCCCAAAATCATATAGTTCTGATCCGAGACTTTCAGTTTTGGCGAAATAGTTTTAGTTGTATCGAGCAGGACGAAAATTTAAATTGATTGATTGATTGGACTGTAAGACCAAGTACTTGACAAGTGTCCCGGATAACAACGGACCTATTCCTATAGCCTCTTTACAGATAACAATGAATAGGAAGGATAGGAAAGGATTTTTTTTGCGGCGGAACGACCCGGTTTTAGACACCTATCGATCGTACGGCACAACACCATTCTAATCTTCTTCTAATCTAACATACTAGAGGAGTAAAGGCTTAATAGGATTAATAGATAACGTTTGTATTGGTCTTCAACAATTGTTTCTCTAAATCAGTAACCTGAGGTAAAAAATTTATTATTTCCCGTACATCTGGAAATTTCCTGAAATTTGATTCTCAATTAATGCTTCCCGCTAATAATACAATGACAACACAATTCTTATCTACACAACCAACTATTAATATTTCAAAGGAATATCAACCGCATCTCTCGATGCCCAATCTGATCCGGCCCGCAGTGCAAACTTCAAGAAACAGTTATATAACGCTTACTAGATTTCATTACAAAATTTGTGACCCAAAACACAATTTGGTTTAAGTTTTTCATATAAAATTTTAACCGTTCCGGATGAACGGCCGCAACGAATTACAGCTATCACTGTTTGGAAAAATAAAACAATATACTTATCACTTTAACATAATTTATTAAGGAAACCTCCAACCACAGAATTATATGGGTTAGCCGGTTACATCAGCATATCAACATTATTGATACAAAACATTATTTCACATACTCACCAGGTCTTTGTTAAATTAACCCAAATAGTACTTACCTGAAATTAGGAAACTATTTAATAGTTGTATAATGTAAAACAATAATTTTTATATATAAATTATACTCCTCTTGAGCATTTCTGTAAAATGCAACTTCAAAACAAACCTTTTCAACTTAACTGTCATTATTTAATATTGTACTAGAGCAGTAGGACGACCATTTATATACAATCATTTCACAAGCATCAGATTTCCTGCAATTTAATTCTAAATTAATATTTTCCCGCCTCCTAAATAATATAACCATTTATTAATTTAAACCTCCTGCAATTGCACAACTTATGCTGTGTGCCTGACGTCAATTTTTGTCAAAATTTTTAAAAAAATATTTTATGTAGAAAAGCCAATAACTATGGCTTGAGATATCTAAGACAATGCACAATGTAACACGAAGCACATTAAAAACGCCGTCATAACTTTTTAGTGACCACCAGGAATCGAACCTGGGACTCCCGAATTACATAGCAAGCGCTCTACATACTATGCTATCGAGGGCGACAAAAACCAACTAACCAAATTGATGGTTAGTTCATACCAATCGTTGAAAGATGGCACAAACCGCATCTGATGTTTAATTGAAATCTGCTTTATAAACTAAAATTTAACATTCTACAAAACATTTCTAATCAGTAATTGATAAATCAAAACTGCATCAGTAACTGCAAACTTAGTTTAGAACTAAATATCGGGTAGATTTTGGTTTATAAATATTTTTTTTTTTTTTATATTAGAGACATCTGACAATATCTGGGTGAACTAACTATCAATTTAGTTAGTTGGAAGTTTACACAAAAAAATCGGAGTCAGGCACACAGCATAACAATATAATTTACTGAAACCATAGTTATATAAATTAAATTAAAAATCACTCAAAAATTGAATAATATTTTAACAAAAAATATGTGAGACATCGCAAAGGCAATGGTTCCCGCAAAAGTACCAATATTATTCAATGCCAGGTTAACTACCGGATTGGATATTTTAAATAAATTTAGCTTATTTCTCATTTGAAATTGTGTGGACAGGACATATTATGCTATGCTCAATGGAGCTTTACCACTCCTCTACCAATTACTGTCAAATATCGTACGCGGAATTAGATTGCCATTCTAACATAATGCTCAATGGAACTTGGCCATCTCTCAACAAATGATTTAAGAAAATTTCGGACGTTCCCATGCAATTGGGAACCTGTTTCGAAATATTGTTGAGCCAGATAAATTCTTTCATAGAACATAGCATCAAAATAGCAGCAATCTAAAAAATAGTCAACATTAAAAATCCGAAAGATATCACATCAAAGATTTACTTATCGTTACAAACGAAATTTAAAATTTAAACCCTGTTTCTCTTTGCCATGCCGTAACGCATATGAGGTATCTTCCCTTTAAACCGGTTTACAAAAAAACATGTTTCTTTTATATTATTTGAAATTCGAAATTAAGTACAAATTTTTATAATGCGTTATTAATAATTATAGAGAGAACATTAATTTGGATAAATAAATTATAAACTAATTAAATAACATTAAAAACGATTTATCATAAATAATAATAACACCTATCAATGTATGTACATATTATACATTTACAATACACACATGACTTTAAAATGCATTGGGTGACACGAGGACCCATTTGACACCAGTTTCTGGCCTCAAATACCATTCGCGTCCACAGTAGTCAAATCATTTTAGAAATGTCCACTATAATTACCAATCTATAATTAATATGTTATATAATTTATATATTATCAAACTATATTTATAAGTTTTTTCAAAAAAGAATCCAAAGTAACTAAGATCGGTTAAAATCCGTAAGACATTACTAACAGTGGTTATTTATGTACATACACATTTGTGTATGGTGGACTTAATTTAAAAGCAAACAAAAAGGGTTTTTGAATTCCATATTATATTTTTCGTAAAATTTTTGTTTAGTTTTTGCAATTGTACAGTAAAATTTGCGGCTCCAAAAAATGAACCGCAAATGTTTGTGTTGTTTTACAGTGCAATTGCAAAAATAAACAAAAAATTTATGAAAAATATAATTTGGGGGTTTCGACTAGCAAATTACTTACTTGCTAGCCGATCGAGTATCTACCCCAATGAAACTATTCTTCATTTTAGTTATTTTTTAGTTTTCCTATAACAACACAATTTTAAAACACACACGCATGCATACACATCATAATTTCAATGATCATTTTTAATCATCATGATGACTGGGGGGGTAAGGGGCATCGGTCTAGAAGGTCAATACACCAGCCCAAATGTCAACCTCACCTGCACGTGGTACTCCCTGCTAATTAACCAACGAGGCTCTGGCGACCGAGTAACGGCGGGATAACCGAACACCGAGAACCTAGTAAATGATGTTCTCTCCACTGACCCACTGCCAATTTCACTGGTTAGATTGGTAGCTGCTTCAATAACCAGTCATTATAATGCAATGAGTTTTCAACAAAAAGGAATTTTTACCCCAGGTGGTACACCAACTGCTCAGTTGGGTAATCCACCCTCTAACGAGGCCGGCTCAAAGGATTCTGGGGTGAGCCAACCATTGCTATTCCCATTCGATCGAAGTTCAAAATTAGCTAGGTCACCACCTAGACAAATAGAGTTCGCAACTCAGCAGGAAATCGAAAATGCTGAACTACGCAGAAGACTGAGTGAAATAGAAAAAGTCGCATCGCAACTTAGCAATGAAATCGCTAAGTTAAAGAAAGAAAACGAGGAGCTAAAGAAGCCCAATCTGATAGAGGTTGTGGAAACTCCTCTTACTTGTTATAACGAAACCAGTACCCTTGCCCGTACTGACGCTGAGTTCCACACAGATGAGGAGGAACTTGCAAGAGAAACTGATTGGATACACAAACAGAAGAAAAGACCAAGGAAAAAACGAAGAGCAGAATTCTCGCCAGAAGTTGAGGAGCTCTCGCAAGCAAAAGTTAATGAAACTGTCAATCCAGTGCCTGTACCCCAACATCACCAGCGACAAGAACAACGAAAGGTTGCAATGAAGACCAAAGCACCACCGCCAATTAATGTGGTAGGCATTACTGAGTTTGCGAATATCCAAGCTCTAATGAAATCAGTGTCCACAAACGACTATAGAGTAGTTGCACTAAACAATAATGTTTGGAAGATAAACACAAGAGATCCCGATGCATACAGAGCTTTAGCCACAAAGCTCACTGAAGAAGGTAAAGAGTGGTATACATATGAAGACAAAAATAACCGAAACATCAAGGTTATGGCCAGAGGTCTACATCCCACCTGCAGGAAGGAGGATATAATAGAAGATCTCAAAATGAAAGAACTGCAAATTGAAGACGCAGTCAATATCCTTAAACGAGAGAAAGTTGAAAATAGTCAAGGAACCAAGATCGTTAAAAGAGGGCTCCCGCTATTCATGCTCACATTCAACAAAAGCGAAAAAATTGAAAATATATTTAATATCAAAGCAATACTTAATATGAGGGTTAAAATAGAACCACTGAAAAAGAACACGAGATTAATACCTCAATGCAAGAAATGTCAAGCTTATAACCACACCCAAAGATATTGCGGGAGAGATGTTAGGTGTGTAAAATGTGCCGGCAGACACAACGCGAAAGACTGTTCTCTTAGTCGAACCGAACCTGCAAGGTGTATAAACTGTAAAGGACAACACCCAGCCAACTATAGAGGATGCGAAGTAGCGGTACAACTGCAAAGGTTAAGAAATAAAACACGCCAATCGACTCAAAACAGTAATGTTAGAAGAGAAAGGATTCCAACTACAACTAGAGCGCCGACTCAACCAGAGCCCATAGGGCCAGAGAGGAGATCCTACTCTCAGATAACGCAACAAAATACTATTGAAGAAAATCCACTAGAAAGGATATTTCGAAGTATAGAAACGATAAATGCACGCCTAGCAAAACAAGAACGTGGTCTAGAAGCTATATATAAGCGGCTGGATAGACAAGAAGCTACGAATGAGCTTACATCAATGCTATACTAATCAAATGAATAGATCATTTAGAATTGTTATTTGGAACGCGAATGGATTACCACAGCATGTTCCAGAACTAGAAATTTTTCTAAACTTAGAAAAAATAGATATATGTCTTGTCTCGGAAACTCATTTAACAGAAACTTCATTTATTAAAATACGTAACTATCAATGCTACCATGCTATTCATCCAGGAGGAAACGCTAGAGGCGGGTCTACCGTAATTGTTAAAAATAATATTAAACATTACGAAGTGCCCGGCATTGAGGAAGAAATTATGCAGGTTAAAACCATAATAGTTGAATCAATATATAATAGGGAACTCAGTATCTCCTCTATTTATTGTCCCCCACGCCATCAATTAAAAAAAGAAGACTACAGTCGACTTTTTAAATCACTAGGATCAAATTTTATCATAGGCGGTGATTTTAATGCAAAGAACACCTATTGGGGATCTAGACTTACAACCTCTAAAGGGAAAGAGTTATTTAATGCAGCTCGCGAGAACAACTGTGAATTCCTCTCTGGCGATAAACCAACATATTGGCCTGCTGACATACATAAAATTCCAGATCTTCTTGACTTCTTTGTAACAAAAGGAGTTTTAGAGGACTACACATGCATTGAAAATAGTGAAGGACTATCATCTGACCACTCACCTGTGATCATGATACTGAGTACAATGATAATAAAAAAAGATAATTCACCTAAGTTAACAAACAATAAAACCAATTGGGATCTATTTAAGAAATTAGTAGAAGATCGAACAAATCTCGGCGAACCAATTAGAACGAAGGTGCAGTTGGAAGATCAACTAGAAATATTTAATAACATCATCCAACAAGCGGCTTGAAAAAGTTCACCGATTTCTCATACCAACGCTATAATGAAACATAACTATCCTCTTGAAGTCAGAGAGCTACTTAGGGAATAACGGAAAGCTCGCAAAATCTGGCAGCACTCTCGTGCACCGCAACACAAAACTATTCTAAATTTTTTGTGCAACAAATTAAAACAACTAATAAAAGAAATAAAGAACGAAAGCATAACTAAGCGGCTACGAGGTCTTTCTGAACTAAAGGCTGATGATTACTCGCTTTGGAAAGCAACGAAGGGACTAAAACGATCCAAAATGCATGCGCCGCCTATCAAATGCGATGACGGATCATGGGCTAAAAGTGACAAACAGAAAGTCTCTCTATTTGCTGCTTATTTAGAAGAGACTTTTCAACCGTTGCCGAGGCAAACAGCAAATGAAAATACAACAGTCGTAAACAAAGCAGATGATCTTGACATAAGGCTTGTGACTTTATTGGAGCTTAAAACTGAAATCAATAGTAACTTAAGTATCAGAAAAGCTCCAGGTTATGATTTAATAACTGGGCAAATTGTGAAAGCCATTCCCGAGAAAGGTTTGCGTAAATTAAATCAAATAATTAATGCAGCTTTCAGATTGAAATATGTTCCACGACAATGGAAGGTGGCCGAAGTAATAATGATTCCTAAACCAGGCAAACCAGGAAACGATAAAAAATCATATAGACCGATATCACTACTTCCAATCATATCAAAAATATTTGAAAAACTGTTGCTGAAAAGACTCAAACCTATAATAGAAGAGAGATGCCTAATTCCACCACACCAATTTGGGTTTAGAGAAAACCACTCTACAGTTGAACAAGTTCACAGAATAACGGATGTCATTGAGGATGCACTCGAGAATAAGAAAATATGCTCCAGTATTTTCTTAGATGTAGCTCAAGCTTTCGACAAAGTTTGGCACCAAGGGCTTGAATTTAAACTGCATCGAGACCTGCCTAAGCAATTTTATCAAATTCTTAAATCGTACATAGCTGATCGACACTTTACAGTCAAATTTGAAAATGAGTACTCTGAAATAAAAAGAATATCAGCAGGTATACCACAAGGTAGCGTACTTGGACCTATTCTGTTTATTCTTTATACGAGAGACTTACCGAATATTGAAGGTACCACAGTAGCAACATTTGCAGACGATACAGCTATTCTAGCAGTTGGAAAAGATATTTCGGAAGCAACAAGCAAACTTCAAAGTGCAGTTAACACGGTGAGCAACTGGACTAAAAAATGGCGCATCTCATTAAATGAAGCCAAATCAGTACACGTCAACTTTACAAATCAAAATGTAAACTGCATTCCCGTGGTTCTCAACTCAAACCAAATTCCATATGCAAATACAGCTAAATACCTTGGCATGACCCTCGATGCTAAGCTAAGATGCAAAGAACACATCAAGAAGAAAAAAGAAGAGTTAAACATCAAATATAGAAAAATGTACTGGCTCATGGGTAGAAACTCTGAGCTCTCAATACACAACAAATTGCTTCTATACAGGCAAATGCTAAAACCAGTATGGACCTATGGTATCCAGCTTTGGGGTTGTGCCAAGAAAACCAATGTGCAAATGATACAATGCTTCCAAAATAAAGTGCTACGAGGGATTGTGAACGCCCCATGGTACATTAGGAATGGCAACATCCATAGAGACTTGAAGATGGAATACGTCACCGATGAAATAAAGAATCATGCAAGGAAACACGTACAGCGCTTATCTCTACACGAAAATGCAGATATCCGTCGTATGTTGGACACAACTAACGGCGTGAGGAGACTCCAAAGGCAGAAACCTCTGGAGCTGGGCAGTTTGGTTTAGAAGAAAGTATTATAAAATGAGTAACCAATAGGTTACTCATCTTAACCCGAGAACTTAATTTAAGAAAGATAAATTACTAGATGATCTCTGAATCAGTTGTAATATTGTATAAATAAATAAATAAATTTATTAAATAAAAAAAAATAAAAAAAAAAAAAAAAAAAAATGATGACAAAAGAAATACACAAACACTGCATTGTTTTTATATATTATTTTCATCATTTTCTTTCATTTAAACCATTCCACACGGCTTGTCAAGAAGCGGCTCCATCTTCCGTTTTTTCCCCCGGTTACGATGATACTGGTTTTAATTGCAACTCATTTTTCAACAACAATTTTTCTGTTAAGTAGCTTAAACAAAATTAGAAATGAAACAAAATAGATTTAAGGCCATTTTGAGATGTGGATTAAATTTTATTTTCGAGAGATCAGAATAAAACAATACAAAAATATTTGGTGTTTTAATATAAAATAAGGTTTTAAATTAGCAATTAAAAACCACAATTATCACTAAAAAATTTATTACGGCGTATTTTGAAGTCTGAAACCAGACTTCGTTTGACAACCCGTTCCACAGTTGTGATGATTGTGTGAACGTATAACAGTATAGGTATATACAAAAAACAAATTTGTGTATTTGTAAAAACATAAGGTCGAACTTAAGACCTTGTTCCATGTGAAAAATCTGCTGCCATCAAAAATAAAAGCGAGAATAAAATATAGGTTGTGTACGAAACAAAAGTCAGCAACATTTTACTGAGCAACATTTTACTGAGAAAATAATTGTGATGGTGTTAGTGTGCTGTAAAAAATGTAAACTGAATTATTTTTTATGGCAGCATTGTTCACACATCCACAACAATGTATGTAAAGATAAGACATTTTTCTCACGCTCATACAAAATAAGTCGTTCGCCATTTTTATAGTCCAATGTCAATTTGTTTTTTTTTTCAGTTTAAATTTGTTAACGTTAGTAGTTTTTTGTAGTACATATATAAAAATTAAATGTACAAATTAAAACTTTTATGAAATTGTTAGGTTATACCAAAATGTAAAACCATAAAATTTTACTATAAAAATGAAATAAAAAATATTTCTGTTCTTTGTCACTCTTATGGGATTTTAAGATTTTTTTGAGTTGCGTTTTATCAGTAAAAAAATTGCTGTCAGCAAATTTTTGCATGGAATTAAGGCATTATTTTTCTCGTTTTGATTCCTTTAATAATATGTTTTAGTCTAAATATTAACGTACACACACACACGTAAACCGTACCACACCACACTATATTAACATACGCCAATAATTAAAAATGCGTATTTTATATTACCAATAACAGCTACTAAATAAAATTAAAATTTATATGGAAAATATAATAATCAGATATGAATTAAAATCATAAAAACACTTACCTTATGAATCCTTTGGAATCCCACACGGTAAACATACTCAAATATAAAATAAATGTGATGCATTTGCTCGCATCTACACATAATTTTCATCCATTACTGCGTACACACTATTTTAATTTTATTTATAATTATATTAATTTCACTTCACATAATATAAAAATAAACCGGTCTGAATGTAACAATTATAACTAAAAAATAAAAATTAAAAATCAGTTGTTGAGAAATCGTCGTTCAAATAATTTCATGTTTTTTTATTAAAAATTGTGAGTGCCTGTGAAGTAAGTAAGTGAATAAAATCTTCCTGTGTACCAAATTGTGGTAGTCTGAATCAAGCGTCCCAACAAATTCACTTTTAATCAAATTAATTACACGTTATTGTTATATTATTTATTCTAACACATTTTTTATCACATTAAATTTTAATTTTATACTACAAAGAGGAAGACAAAAACAAATATATCGCCGAACCCCCGAGCGGGGCGAAAATATTAATAAAAATAAATGCAATTTCTAGCCCAGAGTTCATTTTCGACAACTTAATACAAAACAATTTTTTTCTGATTTGTTTTTAATTAATCTATTAGTGTATATGTTACGATAAAAGTCCAAAATCGGTAAATGTCTGAAAACAAATTTTAAAAATCTGTTTTATTGCTTTGAAATCCATCAAATGAGGGTTCTTTGTTATAAATAGTTTACCCTTTGCCACCACGGACTATTTTTTATGGTAATAGTTCAAATTCAGATTTGTAATAATAAGGACTAACAGCTTTCCTAATTCTCACTCGTTCAAGAGAGCCAATTGTGCCCCTTATTTTGCTTAGCTCTCTGACGGGGAATACATTTAATTACGGGGATGTAGGAGAAAGCTTAACAAACATTTCGTAACAATCGGAACTTTGGATAACCGGCTTTTAATCGTGTAACGAATTTCTAAAAATTAAAATTTTGTACATTTACCGATTTCGATCCTAACCGTAACATATATATCTCAAACTGATATTGCTTTTATCCCAGACATTTTTTGTTTATGCTACATTATTTTCGATTTATCGAGCGGGGTGCAAATTTAATAAAAATCGATTAAATTCTTAGCCCAGAGCTCATTTTCGCTATGTTGCTACAAAACAATTTTCTTCTAATTTAGGCCAAAATTAGCTACTTCAGTATATATCTCAAAATCATGTAGCCCTGATGCTTTTAGTTTTGGCGAAATCACGTTAGTTTTATTGGATTGAAAATTTAAATAAAACCTTTAGTTATTATTCGATCAGTTTTATATAGATTATCATCAGATGGTTTGTTTTTTAATTTTTATAATTTTATGATTAAAAAAATCGAATTTCATAAAGTTTGTTAATTTTGGTTTTTTTTTTCATTATTTTTGATAAAATTTCTTGGCTATGCTAAATGAATCGAAACCTGGGCTTAGATAACTTTACACAAGAGAAAATTGGTTATTGATATGTTAGTGTTGCTTGATTAAAAAAATTTATTTTTTGGGACAGACTGCTGGTAAAACCTTGTAGGAAACTCTGTTGAAATAGTATCATGCAATCAAAAATAAAATATAAACTTCCAAATTTTAATTTAAAATACAATAATGAATGGCTAAACTTTAAATTTGTATTAGTAAAGAATAACGTATGACGAAAATATATTTTGGATAACTAGCAACTTTCGAATATTTGTTTATTGGAGCGTATGTTAAATTACAAAATTATGTCATTAGAAATAAATATATTTTTTCAATCCTCAAAATAAACTAAAACAAATATCTTCAATTATTTTTTTAAAGCTATTTTTATAAAATTAACATTAAAAAATGGAAACAAAAAACAAACAATTTTCTATTTTAGTTAATTCGTACAAAAACATTGCATGAGTGTTTATGAAAGATAAACCAATGATAATGACTTAATCACCTTTAAAATAAAGTCGCATTTGAGGGTAGATAAAATAAACAAAAAAAATATTTTTAATGCTATTTTTATCGTAAAAATTATTTTTATAATCGACAATTTAATAATGAAAATTATAATACTAATGATAGGAACACCCCAAAAAAACAAAAAATATAAATGTTGTAAAGGTCGATAAGTCGGTGGTATAAAGACAATCTCGCCTTACTACTATATACACAAACTAATAGTCTCATGTCTCGAAGGAGTGTATATATTAAAATTTACTTTACCTTACCTTACAGTTTTAACATCTAACCAAAATGCCTTAGCCACTTTGACCAGCAATACTAATTATACTAAATTATTAATTAAGTTACGATAAACACAATAATTTAACCCCTTTTTAATGAGAAATTTTTAATTAATGACATAATTTTGCTTATATATAAAGGGCGAATGGGCATTCTACAATCGTGAATATAAAACATAAAAATTGTATTTGTTAATTCCGGAATTAAGAAATAAATTTTCGAACACAAAATTATTTATTTTAGAAAAAAAAAAATATTCTTTAGGTTAGGATTAATAAATTAAGATTTTTTTTTACACCAACATTCCATAAATAAATTAAATTATAATTTTTCAATTTAAAACAAAACAAAAGAAAAAAATATTTTATCTCGACCTCATACTGATTTATTAGCCCGCAACAAAAACCACATTTATTTGTTCCACCCACAAATATCATTTTATTTATTTCTTATTTATTAACTTTTTAAACAAAATAAGAATATGTGTGTGCATTATACATCTTTCTTGTGTATCCAACATTAATAAAACCACTTCTTCAGATAATCTTAATTCATTTTGTATTTATTTATTTATTTTTTTTGTTTAATTTAAAACCAACAAACAAAAATGACCAATTGAACCGTGTTTTTTATTTATTTATAATTTTTCATGTTGATATAAAAAAGCAACGAATATGTTTATATGCATATGGAAAATACCTTGTATAGTCGCGAAATCTTTTAAGCGAATGAAAAATTTATGGTCACAGATAAATAAATTCAATATATACGATAAGAAATATTATGAACGGGATTCCGTGATCGATATCGTGCAATAAAAAACACGAATTTCTGTAAAATAAATTTACCATTTACATATTTTGTATAAAACCTTACTAATAAATTCTAAGATTTATAAAAAAAATACAATCGATATAAGATTGTTAACATTATTTTTATACTCACGAGGAGTTTAAATAAAGTCATTATGTTTGCATTATTAGTGCCATTAACATAAATTAGCTTTAAAGGATTTTTTTGCACTCGGATAGTGCAGTTGAATAACTGCTGTATAAATGCAGTACATTTATAATTCAAATATGTTAAATATTTACGTAAATATAAATTTATTAATGCAAATTTATATTCACTATAATTACCACTCAAGATTTTTCTCTAATGTAATGGCCTGTGGTTTTTTCACATATATATGAGGTAAAAGGACCTCTTTATGGACGGTGTTATATAAGAAAACATTTATGAGTGCTGACTTTTTTACATCTCAAACTCTGCGTACCATGTATGAAATTTAAAGACAATAACTCAATAAATAAATTAATACTTCTCTGGAACCGATGTAGCTCTTATACAAATGTGAATATCAGCCGTAAATTATTATTTGCGTAATATGTTCACTTGCATATGGCTCATCACCTTATGAAATTTAAAGAAATACAAAATTAAAAAATTTTAAGATTTCTGGAACCTATTAAGGGATCTGTCCGCCTTATAATTGAGGTGATACGATCAGTTTTAAATTCGGATTAATGCATGATTGTTTCAATCCTGTATAGCCAGTTTTCAGTATTGCTGGAAGGTATGGGTGTGCACAATGTCACTGGTCGAGGCATACTGGCAAGCCGAACGGGAGATGAACTCGTTTTTCCTTTCACTTTATAATTAATTTCATGCGGTCACCCAAATTTGCACTAACCAAAGCAGTAGTTACTTGACGTTGACGATACATTTGTTTTTGTATCATTATCTCTCTGTCAGGAACCTATGGAGATCCTCAAAATTTGTCTTTTGTTTTTGACTAGTCACGGCATCTACCAACTCAGGTAAAACTTGCTATATAACCCGTTTGCTAGGATTTGCGCTATAGTTTCATTGGATTATAACCCATTATAATAAAAAAATTAAAGAAAATTTTTAATTTACACTTGGGTCCAACAAATTCGCACATTGAGCAATTTTCAACAAAAGTCCAAAAATATCAAAAAAATCCAATGTGTGTTTAAATTTCTTGAATGCAGATTCAAAGTCTATTTGAACACCTTATGTTATGAACACCTTATACCGACCAAATGGCACAGTGGTTAAAGCTTTGGTATTTGGATCGGGAGGTACCGGGTTCGAATCCCGATAGGGGCAGGATGCAAAAGTGAAATTTCATAACCGATTACGATCGGGGATGAAATGTAACACATCTATGACCCCCTGTCGGAGTGCAAAACTCATGGGCCGACCCATCTTCCATGTCAGTATAGGCTGGCATGGAGCTTGCAATGTGCAGATGGTCTTAAATCGGCCCTATAGCCGTACGTCTTCGATTTGGCAGGTGATGCGTAAAGTAAGACGGAAAAATAAACCGCGAAAGAGCAGGGAGTGCTTCGGCCCCAAAACAGATGGCTGGATAAAAAACAAAAAAAAAAAAAAACAAAAAAAAACAAAAAAAAAAAAAAAACAACACCTTATGTTGAAAATTAGTGGTAAAACTCGAATTAAAACATAGAGGCTCGTTGCAGCAATATCTCTGGTTCGAACTCTTTAATTCGCAACTCAATCCATAAATTTTCGATGATTGGACATGCCTGGATTGGACCCAGAACTTGAACGATCCACCACCATACGAGACACCTTCTTCAATGCAACATTGCCCAATTTGCTCTACTGATCTTCTGTACACCGCTTCTCGCCCATCGTTGCCATATGTAAACACGTTCTCCATTTGTCAGGGAAAAGGACTGTTCCCCATTGTTCTTCCAAATACTCTCGAGGAAAATGAAGCCGGGCTCGCCGGTAAACTAGGATTATTTTCGGCCTGTTTGCTGGTCTGTGTGCAGACAAATCATCCTCTCGAAATCGTCTTCTAGGTAAGAGAATACTTGGATGATTCATTCCCAAACTCATATTGGTAAGGGTCTTTATTTATTTACTAATTAAATACCGGTTACCCTAATAGTGGTGACTCTATTCCTTGGTCCGCATGGTCCACAGACCTCACACCCTTGGATTTATACGTCTGGAGACCTGCTAAGCAATTACTGTACGCTACAAAACTACCCACAATAGAAATTTTAATTGAAATGATAAGCGGCGCATTTAAAAAAACGAAAAATTCAATTCAACCTCGCACAACAACCTTGGAGATAAGAAAAATGTACCTTGCATGCATACGTAGTGGAGGAGGTAATTTTAAACAAAATCTAATAAATGAAGTTGGTTAAAAATTTTTCAATAACTTAAAAGGTATATTCTTACACCCGGTCTCGGCGAAATAGTATCTCTTATTTTGACCACAAAGTGAATGATTTCTATGACATGTAGCACATCGTTGGAAAGAACATAAACTAGAGAAGTTTTTAAAACAAAATTTATTACAAAACAATCGCTAGTTTTTTTTAATGCATTTAAAGACATTTAAGTAGACATTTTTTATACTTTTATACATTTTTTTAGAATTTAGAAGCCCATAACTCATTTTTCTTAAACCTATTGTATTAAATAATGATTTACTTAGAATAAAATCACATTGCTGAATACAATAAAAGCTATTTCGTGTATTTACGTCTACAAACAAAAAAGTTATGACCATTTAAAGGTGAGATTTTGGGTAATTTAAAAAAAAAAACTTAAAAATAGCATATCTCAGTTACCGTGAGACTTAGGAGATCGGCTCCATACGATAAAAGCTTCCAAATGACCCCCTCAATCTGCCATAAAACGTTGTCGGTCCACCTACAAAACATCCTGTATATGGGAGGCTAGAAAGATTTATCGGCAGATAAATTTTTAATATCGAAAATGTGATAAATATTTTATCACTTGTTAGACATGTCCGTTGTTAAGTCGTGGCTTCGTTGTAAAATAATTCAACAAACTCACAACAAAGATTCAAAGCAAGTTTTAAGCTGAGCCGATTATAGTGTACAATCTGAAGAGATACTATGCAACAGAAACAAATTGTGACTGGGAGGCCTTGTGAAATTAACAAAAACGTAACATTTAGTTAAAAAATAGTGACGATGTCACCAATACCAGTAAAGGAAATTAGAACCAATGATACAAGACACTGGCCAATCTTGAATAAAAAACACCTGCAGTGCAACCTGTCTAAATTGTAAAGGTTTTCCTTTACTGACATGCGTAATGTGCAACCGCTTTATGTCGTAATAAAGACAGAAATTGTTTTACACAGTTGCATGTATAAAAGTTACAAAAAGACTGAAAATGTAACGCGATGAAAGATATACTGTTAAAGTTAGGAGTCACGTTTAGCTGATCAATGGTTTATATGTCAAGATTATGACAGATGAACGCCGATCTGACTGTACCAATTTGATGAACCGTGGACCATTATTAGAATTTGATTATATTTTTGTAGTTGATTTGATAAGCCTATATTAGTGAAATCTTTCTTTTTCCATTGTTTTGACTATAAAATTATTCATCATTCAAAATTTTTCCAAATAACCGGTGCTTGTCTGACTATGAAAACAATGTAAAATATGACTCCAGGTAGATTTAAATTTTACGAGTAAAATTTTGATTTCCCTAATGTTTTGTCGATAAAATCTGTCGGGGTTTGAAGCTTTCTCAGCCCTCTGTTTGATTTTGCCCTTTACCTACGACCCTAGGAAAATTTTTATTATAAGTTTTGGGTGGGTATCGTTATAGGGGCAAAACTTCGATGTTTCCACATGTTTTGTAGATGCGATCGTTCGTCCTTCAAGATGTTCTGAGATAGACAGCGATCTAACCATGCGAATTAGATGGCTCATGACCATTTATGGTTTTTTCGTAAAATGGTTCGTAATTCGAAATTTTGAATGATGGACACCAATCTGACTATGTCAATTCGATGACTTACGACCATAGACATTGTTTGATTTTATGTTTGTGGTAAGTCTGCTGAGGTTATAGGGGTTGATGAATTTTGATTTACCCTTTCTTATGTCGATAAAATCGTACATCATCATTTTGTCAGACATACAGGAATCTGACCTAAGATATACTGTGCCATCGAATTGACATATTCAAATTTGTGTCTATCTCACATATTCTCGAATCATGGACGATTTTCTTGACAAAACAAGGTAAAAACTAAAATGTCACCTCTATAACCTCATCAGACCCACTCGAAACCAATGAACTAACTCTACTTATGATCGTGGGCCATCGAACTGGCGTAGTCGGGTTATTTATCTAGCAAAATCTCGATCAAAATTTCAAAACTCAAAATTAAAATTTCAGAACTATAACCTCATCCAGATCTCCTCCAAAATTAATGATCAAAATTTACCAATGATCTTGAGTCATCGAATGGACATAGTTAAATTGCAATGAGAAATGGAATGAAAATGTTGCAGGAAAATGAAAATTTCACTCCTACAAGTTCATTAAACCCACCCCAAACCAATAATAAAATTCTACCTATATTGGCGATTGGACATCGAATTGGCATAATAAGATTGGTGCCTGTATGAGGCATAATAGTAAATTGTAAATCGTTTAACAACAGTACAAGCCACTGAATGCTTGATAGTTATTAAACTACTTTATCATCAATTTTCGGCTGTAAGAAACAGATGACATTTCACCCGTATAACCTCAACAGACCCACCCAAAATCTATAATCCAAATTTACCTGTGGTCAAGTGCCACCGAATTGACACAGTCCCATTGGTGTCTATATCTGGGAAAATCTTATGTCATGGGCAAAGAAATCATTACAGTCGCACCGGTGCCGTTCTTGCAAATCCTCAAATGATGGGGGATTTTATCGATAGAAGAGCGCGAAAATAAAAATTTCACCCCATAAGCTAAAATAAATCATTACATAAAATCTTCTAAATAATAAGTTTTACTATTTATATAACTATATAATATAATTACCATAAAACTCACACGATGCTTGCCTTGCTCTGAGGCGATTTATGCTGACCTATAATTAAGTACCACATCAAGACGGCTTGGAACCAACCATACGTTTAGTCTGTTTACAAATTATGCATATTAATATAAGGCAAATAGACTACGAACTGTTTTTGCACATTACTATGTCAGCCAATTAACCCTCCAAACCAACTATTCTGCAAACTATACACATGATTAAATCAAAGCTGTATTAAATTTAGAATTTTATTTAAATGTGATGTGCTTGTTATTTTACATACCCGGTTATGAAATTAAAAGAAAATAACTGCCAGCAACCAGTTTAAAAACAAACAAGTTAATTACAGGAATTTTATTCACTCAGTAAATTGGTACTGTGCTGTTGTTGGAAAAAAGTACATACATATTTTGTTCCAATTATTGTTGAGTTCTGTATAATGCTACTTATCTTGCATCAAATTTAACATAAATTATTATTTTTTTGTATAGCTTGGTTTGGTAAAACATAAAACTATATATATAAAAAAATAATAAATATTTTTTGTGATAACGAAAAGATAAAATTTCACTTTATATCAACCAAAAATTATCTCCAGCCAATTACGATTGTCGTAAAACATATCAAAAATGTTGGTTTTGGTCCGACCATAATTTATTTAAAATTATATTTAATTTTAATTTTACAACTTTGAAACATAATTTAAAATTAATCATTTTTTGAGGTTATCAAAATAATTGAAAATCAATTATTAACACTTTCGGGATCCGATAAGTATTTACTGCCATGCCAGTTTTAAAATTTTTATTTAAGGCTATTTTGCTTTGCCTTTTATATTTTGTTAAATCAGTGCTCCCGATCTTATTTTTCAATGTTAATTTGTGCAATTATTTAACATTTAATATACGTACAACGACTATTGCAAGTGTTAAACACCAAAGCTGCAAAACTTCATATAAAAATCATAATTATCGACATTTTCTCTCCTCTACCACTTTATAATTTATATCATGAAAACCACAATGCACATCAGGTGAAACATTTAATTATTTTTCATATTTCACATAACCAATAATTACGAACATTTATAGGTAGGCTTATACATAAAACGTGTAAACAATCTTTTTTGTTACTACAACTATTATTTTTATATGTTTATCAACCAGGTAAGATTAAATTAAACCATAATAACTAATTAATAACTTAATTTTACAAAAATTAGGTACGATATATGGCAATACGATCTGTAATATATATTATATCTTATTGGATAGCCCCAAGTGCTATAAAGCCCACACAAACGGTAATTTATCGGTTTTAACCATAATTTTAATCGAATATTGTTCTTGCAGAGTTGGGTTTGGTTTCATAATAAACAACAGTATACAGTATGTACATATCTGAAATAAGGTAAATGTACAACAATCTGGAAATTATTTTCTCTCATTTTCCGATAAGTTTATTGATTTAAAATTATTGTAATGGATAAATTTAAATACATTTACGAGTAGGTATAGCAATACGTAAAAAGTACTAAAAATTGCATTTATATAAATTAAATAAATTTAATTTATTTATTTCGAATCAATTCAATTTGAAATATGAAACACACGGAAAATACAATTTATGTATTTTTTTGAATTGTATTGACGATATCCAACCAAGCGAAATATAAGATCAAAACAACCAATAATGTTATTTTATTTATTTATTTATTTGAATGCAGTATAAACAAATCAGAATTCAAAAAATATATACAGCACACAAAATAAATAAAATGACATAAAAAAGGAATATATTTTACAAAATGAAATTGTAAATAACATTGAAATATTGTTTTTATTTTTAAAAATATTTATTTTTATAGTATGAAGCTCATAATTTCGTATTCATTTTGATGGCGGAATGACTAGCATAATATGGGCTCCGTGCAATATAACTTGAACGTTTTTTTAAAGTAAGGCCATGCCAATGGAGTATATGTTTTAAGTTAGACTTAGGCGAAATTATTTAATACCTATGCAGATAATAAAATTAATATAATAAAATTTTAGTTAGTTTAGTTATTAAACAATATATGTTATTAATATATTGTTTAATAACAAAATGCGATAATACACAAATAAAACGATTAAAATGCGATCAATTTGACAGGTCTTTGATTTACTATTAAAAATCTAGTAAACCACTGAACTTCCAAATTCTTGGCATTGTAACCATAATATCGGCGTTTTATTGCATTTGGTCATATCTGAATTCCACGGATCTGAGGTAGGAGGATAAAACTGGGCTAGTAAATCTAAAATTCAATATAGCTAAATTGAAATCAATAGAAGAAGCTCCCTCTTCTTTTTTTATAGTAAATTGCTGAACTACCAAATTTTTCACATTTTACCGCATTTTGCCATATCTGGATACAAGAGGATACAACTGGGTCATGTAAAATTCAATAGCTAAAAATAAAATCAAAAGCAGAATAAGTTTCACATGCTAGATTTTTCATAGTGAACCCTCGAACTTCCAAATTGTTGGCATTTTT
This sequence comes from Nephrotoma flavescens, assembly GCA_932526605.1. Taxonomy (NCBI): domain Eukaryota; kingdom Metazoa; phylum Arthropoda; class Insecta; order Diptera; family Tipulidae; genus Nephrotoma; species Nephrotoma flavescens. The sequence continues at coordinate 114,165,748 of OW052220.1, read as the reverse complement.
ATCATATTGTAGGTGTGTTATCACATTTCGAAAATCACCGAACCAAGATAGGAGGATTAAACTAGGCCAGTAAATAAAAAACTCAATAGTCAAAACAAAATCAATATCACGAGACATTGCAAATTCCCTGAATTTCCAAATTCTTAGCATTTTAATCATATTGTCGGTGTATTGTCGCATTTTGCTATATGTGGATATCACTTAACTTAGATAACAGGATGAAACTGTCCCAATAAATATAAACTCAATAGCTAAAAATAAAATCAATATCGGAAGAAGGATCACATGCTAGATTTTTATAGTAGCTCCCAGAATTTCCAAATTGTTCGCATTTTAAACATATTATCGGTGTATTGTCGCATTTTACCATACCTGGATATCACGGAACCTAATTAAGAGGATTAAACTGGCCCAATAAATGTAAAACTCAATATAGCTAAAAATACAATCAATATCAGATGAAGAAGCACTAAAATGTTCGCATTTTAATCATGTGGTCGGTGTATTATCGCATTTTGACATATCTGGAAATCACCGACATAGGAGCATTAAACTAGGTCAATAAATATAAAACTCAATAGCTTAAATAAAATCTATATGAAAAAAAGCATCACATGCAAGATTTTTCATAGCAAATCCCTGAACTTCCAAATGTTTCGCTTTTTAATCAAATCATCAGTGAATGATCGCACTATGCCACATATCTGGATATCATGGAACCTAGATAATAGGATTAAACAAGGAGAGTAAATATAAAACTCAATAGCTAAAATTAAAATCAAAAACAGAAGAATAAGTAAATCCCAGAACTTATAAATTGTTCGCATTTTAATCATATTATATCTGGATATCACCGAAACTAGAGGGTGAAACAGGTCCAGTAAATGTAAAACACACTAGCTTAAAATAAATTCTATTTATCAGAAGAGTGGTCACATGCTAGGTTTTCCATTGTAGGTCCCTGTAGGTCCATTGTAGGTCCCCCTATATTGTCGATGTATTATAGGATATTGTTGTATCTGGATATCACGATACAACGATGAAACTGGATCAGTGAATATAAAACTCAATAGCTAAAAAACCAATACCTCCCTCCACTAAAAAAAGGAAGTGAATTTGATGACAGTTTTGATTCAGTATGCCAACAAACTAAATTTATCAATTTTAGTTAGTTTTATGAAAGCAATAAAATAATTTATTAAATTGAATAAAAATTTGATAAATTTATTGAAAAAACCGCAGTTATCTCATTTTAGAAACTTTTTCTCTCGTTTAATCGATTTCAAAACTTCGTTGAAGGAAATGTAGTAAAAATGACGAACGTTATTCAAATGTATAAAAATTTTCATCAAAATGTGAAATATTTTGTTAAAATTTATAAAAGTTCTGTCAATTTTTCTTATTAAATTATGATGAAATTTCGCTACGTTACGTCTTGTTCCATAATATGTCCACTATATGTAATCTCAATCGATGGGGATGGAACTCAGATTAACGATGAAAATGGGAATCGACTGGAATACAACCCTCCTTGTATATTAAACATAGAAGTTCAAGATGTGATTTTTAAAATCAGTAAATTTGATTAAACGAAAACTTTTCTAGATCTAATAGTGGAACTCGGTTGGTTACTATATACATTCAACTTAATTGAAACAAAACTGTGCAAAGCCGTCCCTTATGTGTGTCGTAATTATTATTATCTTTTACAAAGCAACAGTAGGTATAATCATGAACATTTTCAAAATTAAAATTTTTGCAGATTTACCATTCGTCGTTATTCCGCCGAAGTCTGAAAAAATGGTTTTCGAAATGGTGTCTGTCTCGCTGAGTAGAGGACACATGAACCTATCTAATTCGGATGAAACCATATCCTTAAACTTTTTTCATAAATTGGGAGGACCCAATGAAATTTGGCGGAAATCATTCAACCGAAAATGCATATATATGGCATCTGCGAAAAAACCAGTTTGGAAAAAAAGGTTTCTAAATTAAATTTGTAACAAGAATGGTTTAAATCATTTCTTTAAAATTTAATCATGATAATGCTTTTTGATAATAAACTGTTATTTCATCGCAATTCGGCCACAACCCATAACAAGTTAAGTGATTGGCATAAAACTCCCTATTTGAGATCTTCTGATAAATTGGAAGATAAATTAAATTAGCAAAACAGTTGGTCCATATCATTTTATTAAAATTTAATCGAAATGACGATTTTTAACGATATCAAAAATATGTCGACTTTCGTGTTTTCGATATCGCGCCTTTCGCCATAACATTCTACATGCATATCGAGTGTTGGCCATAATATATACACCTCTTTATTTTTTATTAATTGCTGGGAAGAAAATTTATTTACTCGTAATAAGAGGCCTATGCACGTGAAGTTATAGAGAGGTTTAGATCCGGCAAACTAGTTTGAAAAGTATAACGACTCCATAGTACACAAAATTCAAAAATGACATTGTGTTTAATATTTTGGCAATATGCTAAATTATTAAAATATTATTTAATTGTATTCAGAATTAAATGAGCAACTGATTGTTTCGACTTTGTGTAACGTATAGTCTCGATATTTTTAAAACGGTAATAAAATTAACAAATGTACTTACCAATTTTGAAATGATTATAAGCAAGGCTCCATAGGGACGTATTATTATTTGTTTCGCTTTTGTATTGAAGATCTAACTTTATTATTGTTTCCTATACTTTTATCTATATTTATTTTACTTCCCACTCCCTATTTTTCCACCATGAGCACGCAAGCTATTGTGTGAGCTTTGTAGTATATACAGTTAAAAAATTTCTTCGAACCCTTTCAGCTTTTCTTTGAAAAAACACCAAATTTCATGGCCATCAAACAAATTAAAATTTAAGAAAAAGGATATCACTATATTAAAATAATTTTTATTTTTTTTTTCAGGACATTCTACGGAATAACATTTTTATAAAATTCAAAATGTTTATCAAACATAAATAAAACAAAAATAATTCATCGTTCCTACTTCATTATTTTCGTGATAATATTCCATAAATTAACCAACCAAAAAAAAAAAATATTTATATAAATATACAAAATTAAATGAACAAAACTTCATCATTTTTTTTCGTTTTGTACGACTCATAAATTAAAATTTTTCTAACAAAACAACAACAACGCGAAACGAAACGGAATGACTTATTGCGACTTGTAAAGCAACCCAAAAATAATGTTGGATACTACTATCGAAATTAGAGTCTCACGAATCTTGAATGTGAATTGCGATTAACACAAAAAAATAAGTCAGCTTCTGTTTTTTTTCCAACTCATGATAAAAATTATTTTCGTATGTGTGACGATGTTTTTTTGATAACCCTCATGTGTAAATTCTCTTATAAACGGTAAATAGAGTGCCAACACGATAATGTACTGCATTTGATTTATATCGCGCACGAAATGGGTTAAATGTAAAATGACGTGAAAATGAAATACTTTACGGTTTTTTTGTAGATCTGCGGTAGGTTTCTTTCAAAATTTAAATTTATTTATGTACAGATTTTCATTCACAGTTTTCATTTCCAATAAAAATCTTTCATGGTTTGATTAAAATTATTTATATTTTTATTTCTGCTCTTTCATTTTCATCATAAAATCAAGAAGCAAATTTCTCGATAAAATTTATTTAGGTCCGAACGACCGACCGACCGCACAGTCTGAAAACTCATTTTACATATGAGCACATAATATTATTATTCTGCCAATAAATGAATAAAAGAATTCGGAATATATTTGAGCTGCTGCATAAATATTCAATAGTTATATTGAGTTGGATCGAAATGAATTAATTTGAATTTATTTTTGTGTATTGTATTGTTTGCTAATTTTTATATCTTATTTAAATGCAAAAATAAAAATTGTTAGTTTTGGCCAAACAGAATATCTGAATTGGTTGAGAAGGCTTTTATCATTTATATATAACCGAAATATAAATTTGCTACAGATTTAAAAACTGGAATATTGTTTAATCAGGGTATGCTAAATCCAAATCTTTAGAAGCAATGTCGCATAAGAGCTTGATATTATTGAGTCGTAATTTGGGCTACCAAGTTTTTTACAATTATAATGGAAACTGCACAATGGTTAAACTATTTCTGCTAAATTTATAAGGTCATACTACGGTGCATAATCAGCTGCAACAATCAAGTTTAATTGTGGAATGGTTATCACAGTGCTTGCATAAAGAAGTGGAAGTCCTTGAATTGAAAGAAACCGAATACTTTCATATTTAGTACAATTAGCAGCTACGCTGAAGCTAATAAAATGTATCCACTCTAATCTAAAATCACAGCAATATAAAAGTCGCTGAAGTTAGCGCGAACCCGTTTTTTTTGGCTTGCTGTCTTAGATAAGTGTAGTCATCCCGAAAAGGTGTAAATAGTAAAAAAATGTGGCTTCGTCCCGAAAGAAAATTTTTCAAAAAAATATTAACGTGTAAGAAAATCAATTTTCGAAAGGACAAGAAAACAAAAACATGGTATTTAAATTATATGAAAATTCTTCACAACAAACATTTTCTCTACATATATATAGTAACAAAGCGGCATTTAGGCCAGATATGCCAATGTACATACTAACTAAGATGTAGAAACTACACTATGTCCGTCCATATCAGGTGGAAATAATTTTTTTTTGATTTGTTTATTTAGCAGAAAAGCGAATTTTTGTGTAGTTATCATGGGCAAACTTAAATTATGTACTGAATTGCCTGAAGATATAGCCACTGAGAGCGTATATACGAGCAGATAGGCCAATGTAAAGACTAAAATGCAGAAACATACCCTATGTTCATATGGTATGATATCACAGGGCCGAATGTCGAAGGGCCGAAGGCTGAATGTTGAAGGGCCGAATGTCAAAGGGGCGAATGTGTCAAAGGGCCGAATGTGTCGAAGGGCCGTATGTCGAAGGACCGAATGTGTCGAAGGGCCGAATGGGTCAAATGGCCGAATAAGTCGAAGCGCCAATTTTTTTTGTTTTTAGAAACATATATTTTTCATTTTTTTCTTATTTTTTTATTTAATTTAGTTATTTGTTTTATTTTTTGTACCATATACCTATTATCTGAAGACCGAATTATCAAAATACTGACAAAAAAATCCCGACTTTTAAAATCCCAACTTTCAAAATCTCGACTTCCAAAATCCCGATTTTCAAAATCCTGATTTTGCTGAAACTTTAAAAATCCCGACAAAAAGTCGGATATAGTCTCATATGACCCCTGCAGTTCAAATCTAAAGTCCCTCGGAGGGCTAAGTAGGGGGAGCGCAGTGAACTTTTGCGTACCCGTGAGAGTTATGGAAGCCGTTAGCCTCTACAATTATTGCGTTTCAAAATGCCAGGATTTTGATTTCGGGATTTTGAAAGTCGGGCAAACGACCGCACTCTAAAATTTTCGTTCACTAAAATGTATCGCTAACTGGATACGTGAAATTTCATGAAAATCCAAAGATGAAAAATTTTAAAATGCATAAATTCATAAGAAATTCATTTATGTTTAATAAAAAAATTTACAAAATATTCCATAAAACAACCAAATTATTTTGATACATTCGGACCTTCGACACATTGTGCCCTTCGACATTCGGCCCTTCGACATTCTGCCCTTCGACATTCGGCCCTTCGACACATTCGGCCCTTCGAAACATTCGGCCCTTCGACATTCGGCCCTTCGACATTCGGCCCTTTGTACCCATTCCGTTCATATCAGGTGGAAAAACCAATTTTTTTTATTTGTACATTTAGCCGAAAAGCGATTATTTTCGAGCGATACAACTAAGCATTCAAGTCAATTTATATGCAAAATTTCAATGAGTGTGAAATATTTAAATTTTTGATTGAGTGTGAAATATTTAAATTTTTGATTTATTCCAAACCACACATACCTATTAAGTATTTTATAAGCATGTAGCAGCTTCAAATTCGGTGATACTTTTAGACTTCTTAAACTCCAAAGCGCGAAGATGGCTTCCACCTTCTGATTGTGGAAGTCTGTTCTTTTTTCAAAATTCTAAAATTATAATATATATTATAAAAATTAATTATAATAACCAAAATTATAATATATAATATACTTTTGAAAATACGAAATTCAAAATCCCATTTTTCAAAATCCCGATTTAAAAAATTCCGCTTTTTAAAATCCCGATTTTCAAAATCCTTTTTTTAGATTTTATGGATGAATTCGAGCGCTTGAACTCATGAAAAAAAATTAAAAAACGGCATTTTTATGATCTATTTCTAGTCAGAATAATGTCGTAGATGCATAAAATCTTATCAAGCTTGATTAGAATTCTAACATGAACCTTGTAAGAAATTGCGAGATTTTAGCAAGCCAAATGAAAATCCTCCATATCTTTATAAATTAATGGATAATTGACTTAGTTCCAATGAGTATTGTCAAATTCTAACACTGCATTTAAAATTTATATGATAACTCCGATCTCAAGTTCTTACATCAATATTTTAGGAAATGTCCTAATTACAAACATCATGGATGTATTCATGGTTGGTTACGTTAACCCACAGAAAATTCCGAAGAATTTTAGAAATAATCCTGAGAAAATTAAATCCCGAAATAAGCAAACCCGAAACAAATATCGAAAAACTAATAAACTGAAAAATTCTGAAACAATAGATCCATATTTGGAAAATAAGGCGAGCTAGAGATCGTACTAAAAACCGACAACTTATATCCCAAAACGAAGAAAACTAAAATAAAATGCAGCTCATTGTTTTTGATTATAATTTTAGTTAATTTTACCAACCGTCTAATAAGTAATTTTGGTGTCTCCCTAATTTGGAATTGTCGAAAACAGTGTAGATTATTAATTTTGGGGTATTCATGTAGAATATACTAAGGCAATGTAGATTATTGCTTTTTTATTTTCTTTTACGTAAATTTACAAAAACGGCAAAAAAATTCATATAAATTCAAAAAAATTTTCAACTAACATTGGATGACCTTATTAGTTTCCTGAAATTTAAGCAAAAATAATGTTTTTTAATTATAACAAAACAGTTTTATTAAACGTTCGTCCAGTAAATTTTTTTGCTTTAGAAATCAATATGTTTAAAATAATTTAAGATATTCTGACTATTTCAAAATTTCTATTGTCAATTCAATAATTTTTACATTAACAAACTCCAGCCCAATATATTACATACAATATTGGACAAATTTGTACCTTATTTCCCAAAGCAGATAAATTTACATTTTTTGCTTCTTTTCTAATGATACCATAACAACATAATAATTTGAAAAAAATACTAGAAATACTAACTAAACTGTTAGAAACTTAATATTTAAATATTTAGGCCACCTGCAAAAGACAGAAATACTGCGGGAGATCAAAAACCACCTGCATCACCTGCCTCCGGTAATTCAAATCAAAACATTAGTTTTAAATTTTTGCGGTAGATTTAACAGACTGGTTGGCTCTTCCTACAATTGTCTGCATTTTTTGAATTATTAAATTCCTTAAGAGTTTCGAAAGAAGTTATATAGGCTAAAAATAACGTCGTGAAACATAAATTTTTAATGTATAATCATTTTGTAGCACTAAATTTAAAATTAATTCTAGGGAAATGCTTATAAAAAAAATTGTTAAATTCATTGGAAATCGACTTAGAACACGTTGAGATCAGTTCGCAATTGATATACATATTTGAACGCATCAAATATCATTGCGAATCAAATTTGTTCTTGTAGGAGAGGTTTTTTTGCAGTTCGAACATTATTTTTTACCAGCTGTAATAGTTGACTACATATTTTCCAATTTCGTTATGAAACGATTTTTCATAATTTTTCTGACAATTTCTTTAGTTTGTTCCTCTTGCACAAACGTATTGTTTTCTTCATCTACGGTTTCAAATTTTAAATTTTGGGAGTATCATTGATGGAAGTGGATATGTGTGATCTTAGAATATTGATAACATTTTCAAAAGCATCATTTCTAATGGGATTGAAAATTCACAATTGCAACTTTTATACTTTAAAAGGTCATTTAGTTTTTTATGAACAATTAACATATGATATATTTTCTGGCAGTATTATAGTTGGTTCTTTCAAAAAGCTTATAAAACCATTTCAAGCCAGCATTGTTTGTTAACCATACGATTCATTGACGTCTCAAAGTCTCCTATTAGGATCTCCCAGTATACCTACATTATTCAATCGGTAGATATAAAGGAATGTTCATGTTTGTTTTGCAAGGTCGAAATCTGAGCAAATGTCGTTGTAAACTTGAATTGAAAAATTTACAATACTTTCTTCTATAAAAATACCAACATCACCAGCATGGTAACTGTCACTGCAACAAGTCCTAAAATTGTAATCTGGCAAGCTTAACTCACAACATTCTTCAAAATAAATCCACATTCCAATCAAGAAAGTCGTCTTGGCATAACAGTATAACTGAGACTGCAATGCTGTGAATTGGTGCATAATGAAATTGCGTTGCTTAGGATGGTTTTGTGGCTGTGGAAAATGTTTTATTTTGCTTTATTTGTAGCAAAATATTATTTTTAATTTGAGAGAGACGGGTGAGAGTTGACAGTTTTTTTCGATACGTTTCAGCAGAGTCATAACGTCGGACACATTTGTCAAATTATTTGTTGCGTCGGAATTATCTTATTCGTCACCATCCAGCGGTTCCTCGTACATATGTTTGCGCATTTTATGTGAAAAGTATTTTCACAAGAATCGCACATTTTATACCACGAATTTTCGTCTTGATAATGTTTGTAGAGCATCTGTTGCATGTATAAATTTTTGTAAATATTATATTAGTAATTGAGCTTTAATATTATCACAATATAACGTATACAATTATTTAACAAATTATATAAAACAACGTTTATGCACAATCAATTTTACTTTATATTAATTATTTTTATAAATATTATAACCACAATTTTTATTTTGCTGTTACGACCACGAGGCTGCTACGCTTTTACAACCATACAAATGGTCATATAATGCTGAGTCATATGTAAACTCGAGTCTTACTTGCATTTATCAACTTAGTCTTTAATAATACTTGCATTTGGTTCATGCACTTATATAGGATTATAGAAATATTTCTCGTCAAAAGCATCAAAAGGCGCTTACCAGGCCACATTCGCAGATTTTGTTTTTGGGTTGGCTTTCTCCACTACTCCTTGTGACTTAAGAACGATTGGAGCTGACTTTGATAACACTAAAACAAATTTCCCTGTCCTGTCTACCATTAAATGATATAGTAGATTATGCTTCATAATTTATTATTAAAATTGAAAAATTTATTAACCCCGAAAACAAACATTTTGCGCACACCTTAAAATTTTAGTTATACGGGATCAATTTCGAAATACTCATACATTTCATTATGATAACACTTTAATCTGATAAACATATCGAACTTAAATATTTCATTCAAACATGGTTTAGATTTTCTATTCAGTTGTTTGTTTTTCTATCAAATCTAACACACATATATTTTATAACACACCCACAATCAGACATCATAAACAGAAACTAAACATTAGTTTAATGATATTTTTGTGTCATATGTAATCCTTTTATATATATAGCTGTACGTAGTATACCATTGTGACACATATCTGAGTTCGAACCGACTTGTACAGAACTAATGGTTGTTACAAAATCAATAGAAATAAATATTATTGTTGTTTTGTGTTTGGTTGATATTTTGGTTTATACGCAAAACGACATGAACAAATCATATTATTTAATTTATATCGTTGTTTTCGTTGATTTTTGTTGTTTGATAAGTTTTTTTTACTTATAGGTGTCTGTCCTACTATAACATTATTGTAGTCAGCCCTAGCATAACACTAATCAAGCAGCAAGCCCACTAACAAAATTATAAATTAAATTTTAAATTTATAAATTTTCTCTAATATCTTATGCGATATGTAAAGTATGAGTGAAAATTTTTATTTATTATCTATAATGTCAAATATTTATTAATTGTTTTTGTGTTGTGAAATTCGTTCAATTTTTAAAAATAAACTTCAACATAACACAGGCACGGACATGGACATATTACATTTAGAATGTGATTTCGATTTTGTAATATGTGTTTGTCATTGTAAGCCAGAATCACTAATCCCCTGTAGATTTACATAAAACTTCGTAGAATTAAAGTATTTTTCACTTTGATATTTGTTGCCTTTATTATGCAAACGAGTAATATCAGAGCCATGATATTAAAGAGCCATACTATTAAAAGGAGAGCTTTAAATAGAGTGGCAGGTTTTATTGATTTGCTATAAGACACAAATAAAAAAATTAAACAAATCATCTAAATTTTAATTTTATATTTTTAGTAAAATATTCAAAGAAACCCAAATTTGAAAATCAGCCATCACAGTGTAGTATTTAATTATTAAGTTAAAATAAAGCGGAGCATAAATTTATTAATTTTCTACAAAAATGAGCATTCTGTTTAGTTATACAGTTTAGTAAAGTAAGTTAATAAAGCGCTTTGCCGCACATTCCTCTTACATCGAATTTAAAATTTAGTTTTATAAAAATTTAAGATCTTTATAAATTCTGGTCCCAAGCACGTCAGAAAGAAACAATAATTATTATTCATATAATAAAATTTTTTGATCAAAATTCATTAACTGAAAATTTATACAACATCGTTGATTTTCTTAATTAAATATTATTAAAAAAAACAACAAAACGTAGAAAACTTCAATTTTATGCGCTTATGCAAAACTGAGCTTTATGTAATTTCAAAATCCGTTTACAGATGTCTCTATAATAAATTTACTTGAAATTACAGAAAATAATAAAATAATTAAACAAATATTTATGAAAATAAACCATTATTAAGTTAAGCGCGAAATCTTTAATACAATAATTTATCAGAATTATTAATAACACTCAAAAGAATTATAATTTTTAGACCTTGTTAAAGTTAGCCGAAAGATTCCAGCCGAAAGATAATGCAGATAGTGTCTTGACTATTTTTAAACTCTCTTTATACTCTCGCTCCTATCGATTTTTAAATTCCTATAAACTGAAATAATTTCTCCTTCACCCGAATGATGTAACCCGATCCTAAATTCTCCTAAATTCGACTTCATAACTGATTTTTGCTGTATTCAATCAAGACACTATCTGCATTATCTTTCGGCTGGAAACTTTCGGCTAACTTTAACAGTATAATTTTTAGTAAATCAAAGTTTTCGTCAAATATCCACCATCATAGTTGCTGCGCGCTGTAAAAAAATAATAGAAAAATGTCGCATTTTTTCCAAATTTTTTGTTTTTTTTTCAATCCAATTCGCTCGTGTTGCGTTATTCTCAGTTTCAGCAGATCTCCATAACCTATTGAACCAGGAGTATATATAATAAATTGTTAAATTTTCTAAACAAACATTTGGGTTTTAAAAAAGTTCAATATTTTGTTGCTATTGTTGTCTAAATTTATACTTAGCGACATCTTTGACATGAAGCTCTGTTTTGTTTATATACTACTGGATAAAACCATATAGTCTAGGAATTTATTGCGATGAAAATTAAATTTTTAACAAGTAACGAAATAGTACTTTGTGTCATTCTCCCATTCCACAAAGGGTTTTTTGTATTTTGGTATTTTTTTCAAGGCAAACTAGTTTTATTTTGTTTTGTTCTGCTATCTCTTAACTAAAATTTAAACTAAAATGAGTCGAAAATGTCCTTGAAATATTTTTTATTTAATTTATGTTTAAGTTGTGTGATTGCACAGAAAATTTGTTTAAGTCACAATTAAAACTTGTATCATAGGTAAACGGGGAAAGAAACGAGGAATAATCCGGTATTTTTTTACGTGTGCCATCAGCCATTAGGATTAAAAATGATACTTTTTTTGACGAGCAATTATATTTGCATGCGATGCGAAGCGCAGCGCGTAGCCGAGCAAAAGCAAAATTTGCGAGTCAAACAAAGTAACATACTGTTAAAGTTAGCCGAAAGTTTCCAGCCGAAAGATAATGCAGATAGTGTCTTAAATACAGAAAAAATCAGTCATGAACTCGAATTTAGGAGAATTTAGGATCGAATTACATCATTCGGGTGAAGGAGAAATTATTTCAGTTTATAGGAATTTAAAAATCGATAGGGGCGAGAGTATAAAGAGAGTTTAAAAATAGCCAAGACACCATCTGCATTATCTTTCGGCTGGAATCTTTCGGCTAACTTTAACAAGGTCAAAGTAACGTTTAATCCGAATAATACATACTATCTTTTCTTCAACGAAGAAAAGCTCATTGTAAACTAATTATACGAGTAAGTACAAATTATGGTATTAAAACTTCCAAATTGAAACTAATTTTGTTGAAACATTTTGTGAAACTAAGGAGATCATGACTTCTGTCTGGTTTGACTATTGTACGCGTCAAACTGCCAAGCTATAATTACAATATTTTATTTCTTGCGAGGAAAATGTTTGAATCAGAAGATTTATCAAATTTACCACCGGATGTGGTTCAAACAGCAAAAGAAATTGTGTTAAACCTATTGCCAGCAAAATCAAGTAAAATTTATGAGTGCTCATATAAGCGGCTTTTGCAGTGGTGTACTGAAAAAATGTACAATCTGGATTATATTCAGAAAGTGTTTTATTGGCTTACTTTGCCAATTTTTCGACAAAGATGAAAAGTTCGACTCTCTGGGGGCAGTATTCAATGGTTAAGGCCACATTGAATTATTAAAATGATTCCAAATTGCACGAATTTAAAAAAAAAAAACAGGAATATATTAGTTGCACAGCAAAAAAATCCAGCGTTCTCGGTAAAGCATATATCGATTTGTTTTTAAGTTTTGCTCCCGATAAGACATAATTAATGATGAAGGTGAGCTTTAAAACTTAAAGATGATATATATACATATTTTTTGGTATTTTTCTAGCAGGTTGTTTTAATACTGGGAGTACGACTAGCGAGTGCATGTCGTTGCCACGAACTAGTCCATTTAATGATAGATGATATTGAAGACATTTAATCAGCTTTATTGGTAACAATTTCCAACTCTAAAATAAACAAATCGCGACTCTTTACGGTTTTGGGAGAAAATTATTTGGGTGTTTGCAGTAAAGACTTTGCTCTTCATCCAGAAAATTTCGAGGTACGACGTTTTTTTATAAAATACCAAGGTGGAGTATGCCATCGGATAGTAGTGAGCATTCACAAAATTAGTAGCTTTGCAAAAGAAGTGGCATTGTATTTATATTTAAAAATGCAAGTAAATATACCGCCCATTGGTTGCGTCGGACTTCAGCTACACTCCTTGTCGATTCTGGCGGAGACCTCACTCTTTAAAAGGCATGGTGGTTGGAAATCTAATACTGTAGCTGAGGAATACTTAGAAGATTCCACAACAAATAAAACAAACACTGCTATACGAATAATACGACCCGATGAACTTAGTACCAGCTACAGCTCGAAGATCCCAGTACCTGTCTAATATAGGTACCAATATTGTTGGCAATATGGTTACAAATGATAATAATGTTGACAAATCCGGTTTGCTCAAATTTATCAAAGTTGTTCAAACTGTAATTTTAACAGAACAAATAATTTGTTTAAAGGAGTATGTAAATATTGAGTTAATGAATAAAAAAAGTGTTTTCGAAATAAAAAAAATAAAACTACTTATTCATATACATTATACATATCTTTGGGTATTCACTATAATATTTTTCTCCTAGTATTAAAAGTATCAATTTTTAAACCAAGGATTAAAAGTGAAGCTTAGCATAACACACACATTTTTTAAAATAGTAAGAAAAAGGTCAATTTTAATACAACAGTATTAAAAGAAGAGGCTTTTATACTTTGGGAGAACAAAAAAGTTTTCAAAGTTTATTCATCAAAAATTTTGAAATAGTAGAATCCAAAACACAATAATCCCCATATTACATTGCTACTCCAAAAGCATTTTTTACCGAACGTTTGTTTTGGAAAAATAATGCTGACATTTTGGATGGAGCACTCCATATTATTTTCTTATTTTATCTACATGCTCATATAAACAAATTCTTGTTTCTACAAAAAAAAAATTGCGTTAATCCGGCATATTATGACTCAATTCAAAAAAATATGCTTTTCCTGAACATTGAACTAACCATTCAAAGTGAAAAATAAAACGAAGCATTTATGTTTTTATTTTATATGCAAAAAAGCTTAAAACACTGATTGGTTTAAAAAATAACAAAAAGTTTCCCCTCTATGGAAAGCTCATGAAAAAATAACGCAATCTTACGGCTCTTATATTTTGGAGGCTCTGGTAATAATAAATTTGATAGTATAGAATATAGGTTTAATAAAAAGGGGCGTTTTCAGGCCAATGAACAGTTCAAAACTTATTAAGTAAAATCACAGCCAACGTTATGAAAATTTTGAATTCTATGATATTTTCAAATCAGAAGCGAACAATTGCTAAGCCTGAATGCCCCCAATATGTTTACCAAAAGTAAACTATCTTTAGGATGCAATAAGAATTATAAGGATAACAGAAAACGTGTCACAATATAAATAAACAAATATCTAAAAAATATATTCAAAATTTTGTCACAGAATGCTTACGAAATATTGTTAAATGTCGTTAAATGACCGCAAAGATTTATGTTAAATCCTAAACCAAACCTTAGTCAAAGCTGGCTAGTTTTAATATAAATTTTCGGGTGCTGCTACTACATTAGGTTAGGTTTCAGTGGTTGCTATCGCACTCTTAGTCCAATTTTGGTCTTTTGTGATACCACTCATTCACGCCACATCATTCACCCATTCACCTATTCACCTACAGTATACTACCTGCACATTGCAAGCTCCATATCAACCTGTACACTGACGTGGACGGTGGGTCAGCGCTGAATTCTGCACTACATCAGAGAATCTTAGTTGTATTTATTAACATCACGGATCGCATTCGATGATGGAAATTCGATTTGAATCTAGCCTCTGATGTGATTCGAACCCAGTACCTCATGGTCCAAGTGCCGAAGTTTTAATCACTGCACCACTTGTCCTATTGCTCCTACATTAACCGCAGACAAAATAAATTACTTATTTTCATTCAACGGTGCGGAATATACACTATTAAGTTCACTCTATAAATCTAACCGATATATGGTGCTGCGACTTAAATATTTTAAAAATGTGTCTGTTCTAACAGCATCGACGTGCTTCCGTTCACAAAATGGAGAATCAAAAGTAAATTAAATCCCAGTTTTATGGCATAATCATTTTAGTATGCTGACAAGCGGAAAATAATGTATTACTATACTTGCAAAAAGTCTCAGCTCTATTGAAAAAGTGAATTTTTGTTGTTATTTTATAACCAAAGAAAATTTTTATTCATTTGTGGATCTATTTTTGCCAAAACAAAACATTCTAGAGGAATAAAATCTTAAAACTGTTTCTGAATTGAACCTAAAGAAACTGATCCTAAAAAAACGCGGTATATTGAAATTTTAAAATGTTCCCCCTGTTTTTGCAAGTCCTAGAGACATTCCTCCTCACGGTGATCCCTGGGTAACTCTAAATAAATCAAGCAGTGTAGTGGAGAAAATCAGATGAAATTCTGTTTATTATCATAGACACTACATGTCAAGGCGATCTTAAAACCAATACCAAATCATAGTCTATGCTCCAGGTTAGGGGCAACTAAAAATGACGTATGTCTTGCAACAAGTGGGTGCCTTAAAATCATTCACCGGTTCGTAACCCAAACACAATGAACTTTAATGAAATAACTCATATTACCATATCGGATTCATCACACACACGACCACGGAAACTCCAAACTGTACTCTATTGTGGATCTCCTTAGTGGTTCGATCGTTGGTATGTTTAAATGCAAACAGAATTAATTTAGGTAAATAGTCAAAAAGGAAAATACAATAGAAAATAAAATTTAAAAGAAAGTCATAAATATAGAATCAAAAAGTGCAAAAATTGAAATTTTATTAGTCGTAATTTGAATAAAGGAGCATCTTTAGTGTAACATTTCCAATGTTGCAATCGAAAAGTTCGTGATACTCGAGATTATATATGCAGTGCGATGCTTACTAAGAGCATGATCAATGAATGATAAGCTTCAAACATTCGAACTAGGAAATCTTAAAGGAGGCAACTGAAAATGGTCAACCCAAGACAGTCCAAACGATTCTCAAGAAAACATAAAAAGAAACTCATTAAATTGTTTTTAAAACCGTAAAATGAAATTGCGTGAGATAGCTGATGAAACTTTTGCACGAAGATTTGTCCAAAAGAAAGCTGTGTTGGAAGTGTGTACTACGTTTGCTCACAACGAATCAAAAACGACAACGCGTCGATGATTCCGTGCGCTGTTTAGAGCTTTAAGCGTAATAGAAAGGACCGCATTCGCCAGATTTGGCCACCAGCGATTATTACATGTTTGTATACCTCAAAAAGAAGCTTGAGGGACTGAATGCTAGTAAAATGTATCCAAACTAATCGAAAAATACAACCACAACATTTTATTGTTAGTAAACATTCAGACGACATTATATTGTGTAATTTCTAGGTGTGATTTTTTAATGGGACAGGTAAATTCCAAAGCCATTCTTAGTATTTAGCATACACTTCAGTGATATTGGTGGAATGCTTAGATCCAAAAGAGTGTCTCTAGTAAGTTATAACATTTTCTAATGGGTATATGACAGAGTGTTTCGTGAGATTTAGAAATGTGAGTTTTAATAGGCCTTATGTACATTTAAAAGTCATTAAATTGGTAGAAGTAGTAAGCTATATGACTTTCTAAATTCGCTTGAATGTTCTCTTACACCAATACTATTACAATAACTTTGTTGTTGCTGTATTTTTTGGATTACATAGTTTGGATAAATTTCACTAGCATGAAACTGAGGGCGTTTGAAATATTAGAGTCCGTTGGACGGGTTGTATCTTTCTAGAAGGAAATTAATGAATAAAAAAATGGTGTTTACTTTGCTAGACCGGGAACTTTTCAGGCGATGCGTTAATATTTTGTTAACCGTAATCAACTGCTGAAAGATTACTTTCAGTTTACTACCGATCTTTCAAGCTTTCGAGGTGCATCGGTTCCGAATTTATAATCAATGTTTTGTAAATGTTGTGCGCGGATGGTTTCTTACTCTAGTTCAAGATAAAGAATTTTTACATCAGAGCAATAATTTTCTTTAAATTAAGATTGCGACTCGATTCCAAGCCTTTGCCATACGAAACCTAAGGTCGTGCAAGTATTCTAAAAGATCTGCATATCGATTGTTTCGGGCCGTCCCGTATACAAAAAATGGCTTAAATGGATAAGAACATTGAGGTCGTAGTTTTTTCAACTTCATTCAGTTCAAACTTGAATACTTACCCAAATATTTTAATCCTATCTAATCTGAACTTTAATATATGACTTTAAACTAACATTTAAATGTTACGTAGATATAAAGTCGTATGATACATTTACATATTCGTATAAATACATATACTAGTATAACTATAAAAGGGTTGAAAATTATTCTCTGATAATGAGACAAAAAAAAAAGAACAAACATGGAATATAATTTATCGTTTTGGATAGTTCATTGAAACAGCAACACCAACACGTTCAAAAAATAGCAAGAAATGTAGATTAAAAATTAGGGATGAATTTTAAATAAGCTTTTAATTTTTGCCTGTAGCAAAGCAGAAACCAAACAAACGAATAAAAAGGAGTGACAAAATTATTCATTGGTTGGTTGGGTGTTTTCCACAACAACAAAAAAGCTTAGAACTTGAAAAAAATATTTAAATTAAAAATGATATTAAAAAAAAGGGTTGAGATTATGTCGTAAGTGACATATATATGATATCTCATATATGTATGCGTACCAGTATTTAAAATTTATATGTGAATATAATCCGTAGGAAAATTACGTACCATTTTATTTCAGATGTCGCTACTATCTAATGGATTATATGCTTTAGCATAATAGATGTAGCGTACTCTTTAATGGTGTTTGGCATTTTAAAGCGAATTTAATGAATTAAGCTTTTATGCGGGCGGGAAAAGAACAAGATTTTAGCATGGCTTAATCCGTTTATAAAAACTTTTAATTGTAAATCGTGGGGGATTCTTGTGTTTTATAATTTTGTATATAACTGCAAAAGAATGAAAATCTTTTAAAATTTATATAAAAAAAACTATAATTTGGTACTAAAAACTATTACTACATAATTATTAAGTGATAATGTATTTTATAAATACACATACTAAACTGCAATAAAGGGTTATTTAACAAGACTATTTAGAAGGTTGTAGTAATAAGAAAACTATTAAATTATATACTGTTTGAATTAGGGCAAGCCGCTGTTTTATTTTTATCGAATAAGTCAGTTTTATCGAAAAGTCTGTAAAGTAATATATCCATAGCTCAAGACGTTTCTAAGAGTTTTAGATTTAGATTGTTAATACTATATAGCTATGTCCTGTGCGAATGAATATTACTAAATTTAACCTGGAAAACAAGTTTTCGACCTCAACGTGAAGATGACAGCACTCGTCAACAAAATTGGGGAAGTGTATTTGCGCGCACGTTGAAAGGTACTCAACGACATATTATCTATTTTGAACGCGCAAATGTTTTTTAACAATCGTTTAAGTGAGCCGATGTGAGTGTTATTATGAAAATAAAAAAAAAGTCGAGCGGTCATTAAATATTTATTTTTGAAAGGCAATACACCTACTCAAAGACTAGATAAACACTATGTACCTCTTCACCATCATTTACCTCAGAATTTCGGTATAAGCTGCTTGACTCACCAGAGTACAAATTTTGTTCAAAAACTGAGACTTGAGTGTTGGGAGTTTTGCTGGTGTTTCACTAACCTTCTAGATGCACAAAATTAATATTATTATTATTGGTTGATGTAAATAATAATTAAATTTTATATTTGCGTCTAGTGTACTGATGAAACAACAAAGAAAGTCCAAAATTAGTATACTGGTCTAACCCCACGCAAATTTTTTTGTTCATACGTAGCGCTCAGAGGAGAGAGAATTTCGTCGACAGCCATCACATTCGTTATCAACTATTTTGTAGAGAAAGTTATAGAATATGTAGAGAAATAAAAATAAATTTGATAATCAAATATATTGTATCTATGCAAGTTAGGGAACTTTTCAGACAACCCTCCCCCCTAGCTAATCTTTTTGTAAATTAAAAATATTTTGTGTAACAAATCGACGGAACATTTTACATTTGTCGTATATCACTCGGTAGATTTGTGCACATCATAGAATCAGTAGTTCGCGAGTTTTGCTTATCGGTATATAAGCATACACCGGTAGCTCCATTAACTGTAATCTCAGGTGTGGTTTAGCATACAGTTGTCGATGTAATTCACTTCGATTAATTGGCCAAGGAACCTGGAAAATATGAACATCTTCAAAGATTTTTTCTGCATCCAGTTAATGCGCGAAATTACTGATTGATAATTTTAGTTGAGATCGAGTACACTAAAATGAGTATAGCGAGACCAAGTAAAATGTAGCTACGTATCGGCTAAATCGAAAATAACAAAATCGTATACGAGGCTGATTCGTGGCCATGGAAGCAATTCTCTGTACCACACCGCCTATTATGCACATCTTTGAAAAAGATTCTGTATCAACTATCATTGTACCCAAGTTTAAGATTCATTTCTCAAGCAAAAGGTTGGCCTACAGAGATGGAAATATTTTCAAAAAATATTAAGGTTCGATCACAAATCGGGATTCAGAAATCATTGATATTTGGCCTGGGCATCATTGGAACCACATTAAACCATTTCACCATCTTGGAACCAAAGCCGAAAGATACACTGAAAATAACATTCTAGCGGAATGGACCACTTTGGCTTTATCAATAACAGTGGCAACTTTCTAGTCCAGATTCAAGCGACGTCAAAAATACTCAAAGGGAAGAAACGTAATAAATTATTAGGGTATTCGTCACAATATCAACCCCCGATTTGGGACTTAATTTTTAGGTATAAATTGTATATAGAAACATAAATACGCAACTGGTCAAATCGAAACTATTAACAGTCGAGGAACTATAAGATTCTGAAAACATATTCAACAAGTATATTAAACCGATTGCCTGAGATCCGATGTCAACAAAATGTTTGCTGCCCTTCTTCTCTACATCCGCGTAGTTTTATTTAGTCACCATCAAATGGCTAAGCGACATAGGGATGCAATTAACTCCTGCGAGCTCGTGATAATTATTAAAGTCGCTAACCACTACTATTCCGGTGCAATTCTTTAGAAACCATATTTCTCCTTACAACATGCTTTTCAAAATCGAACTTCCTTCCTATTAAAGATAAAGGTACCCATAAATTTATTAGAACAGTCCACATCCACAAAAATCAATCATAATACACCGGACTTCTTTTCTGTGCAAGAAAGAGGAACCCCTGAATATATTACAAGTACAACAGACCACAACCGATACTAAGTAGTTTCAGCCGAAAGTAAAAAAAATCGATAATGCAGATAGTGTCTTTGCTATCTCAGCCGAAAATACAATATGAAATCTCAAATATTAATATGCTTTAGCCAAAAGTCATCAGCCGAAATATCTCAGCCGACATTTCTCAGCCGAAACTAAAACACTAAAAACTATATTTATAATTGCATTATTAATGGTTTAGAAAATTCGCTTTCCTATAGGGAACTTTTATATTACAAATACAAGTTTCCATATAGGGTATATCATGCAAAATTTGAAAATTTCTAAAAATTGACCACTATACACTTTACATGGTTGGAAATATATTCAAATGAAGATCTTAATGATGCTCACACCTCGAAAAAAATGCAGGTCAATTGCCATGCAGGCGTCCGGGCAATATTCAAACGTAATCTCCCACATGAAAATTTACCTGAAATGTTGTCCAAGTGTGAGCATCATTAAGAACTTTCATTTTAATTTGTGAATTTCCAGCCATGACACATTAAACGTGTTTTATGTTTACGGTTTCAGATGATTTTTTTTGTTGTAGAAACAAATATTTATGGTGTTAATAAATACTTTCGGCTGAAAAGTATCGGTTGAGAAATGTCGGCTGAGATATATCGGATGAAAAATGTCTTCGGATGCCCTCCAGCTGAAGCATATTAAAATTTGACATCTGATATTATATTTTCGGCTAAGATTGCAAAGACACTAGACGCATTATCGATTTTTATGTATGTGGGCTGTTGTAATAAGTTCAGCTATTTTTGTAGGTGTGGGCCTTCGTAATAAATTCAGGAGTACCTATTTGAGGGTAATGACGTATACAGAGAATTATTCTTTTAAAAAACTTCACTTTTTAGGGGTTTATTTTGGCAATTGAACTATTCCAATATATTGTAATTATTTTGTAAAAATTTCTTGTATATCACCACCAGTACGATTTTGAACGGTTGTTCCAGTTTGAGGTAATATCCTAAGGGTTTAAGTATGTCATTTTATTGTAATTAATTTGTGAAAAAATCCAGTACTATTTTCATTGGAATGTGCTGCAAGTGCAGGTGCAGCATTAGCGCCATACAAAATTGATTGCCAGTGAGTTTCCTATCCTTTAGGGAAACCAACATTCGAAACAAAAACCAACATTAGAAACAAACATTAGCAACACGCATAATTTAAAATTATAACTAATATAATTATTTATGTTTTTTATAATAGAAATAGTTTAAAGTATTTTTGAAATGGTATCGATTCATTGAATTTTTTTATAAATTCTATATTAGCACATCTCTTGTGTAAATTCTGATAAAATGTTAAACGATGTTTAACGATAAAAAGTTAAATTAGAGATAACAAAAAATACATTCAACGTCTTATATATTGAGACTTGGTAATCATTAGGAGCCTATTGGCAAAATTCCTTTGGATTTAGTTTCAAACTCAGCGTAGAAAATATTGCACCTCGCTGGGAAATGGGAGATGAATAAACGCAAAATTCATTAATCTCAAGACATAATTAAGACACAGGAGCCATTTTTTCTACAAATTGAGGTAATATGCTCGCGCATGCCATCAAAGGTTACTCCTATAGGTATTTGAAATTTTCAACTCGATTCACTACGACATCATAATAAAGGATGTTACGCTATATATTTTTTGGAGAGTGAAAAATCATAAATTATGTATTTGCTAGATTCAATGAAATCACATTAGACTTGAAATATTCAAGTAAATACTCATGTCATGTTTCATATTATTAATTATAACAGAGGGATCCCTTACATCGTCACTGCCCCAGTACACTGCTTTAAGTAACGCCACAATTAAACCTATAGTCAAATAATTTATTAAGAACATTAATTTGAAATCAATCGTGCCAAATGCTTTCTTGAGACCAAAGCATAATAGCTTTAACATTTTCCTTCCGATTAAAAGCTTCCTAAATTACACAAATTATCTGTCCAAGCTCCTTTCATTGCCCGCACCTTTCCTAAATCTATATAATAGAAAAATTTCCGATTTATTTAAGAAGTTCCTAAAAAGCAGGGTTTTAATTTTTTCTTGTGATTTTATCAAATATGGGTAAAGTTGAAGTAGCTCTATAATTGGAAATAACTTTAGCAATTTTTAGAAGACTGGGAAATTGGCCAGTTTCAAAACATGTTTTAGTCAATTTAGACATAATTTCAAAAAAATGGGCAGCGTTTAAATTTAAAAACCAAACCGCGAATTTTATGCACACCTCCCTTGCTACTACTTAAAAGGTAAATGACGTTGTGTGCTTCCAGAGAAGAAGTGGACGACAAAAGTACTATATTCGACAAATTAAGTTCACTATATTAGATTTTACTAAAATTTATCATCATTAATTTCAATAGCTTCAATGTTAGTTTGAGTTGTTATTGTTCAAAACTGGGAGAGTCTATAATTTGTACTTTTTAAAATTCGGTTACGTTTGCCAATGAACTTCCACAAGTTACATCCTGGGGCAATAATTATGATTCTATTCTGCAGTCAACTTTCACCGAAGTGTTAATAAAATATTAACGTCTCAAGCATCTGCGACAGATATATTGCATTGTGGAATGTAAAAGAGCAGTAAAGTCTAGCAATGGTTGACCCCGTTTTCGGTAAAAGAAGCATAGGGCATCGCATTCCGTAGGTATCACCGATTCCGAGAGAACAAGCTTTCAGACCGTTATAAATTTCTAAGTTTTTGCGCATCAACCCATACTAAGATACTTTCTTATTCTGAAACCTCTTACATTGATATCATAACTCAATTTGTTATAGAAGTCATTTAGATATTTTCTATCAACGTTTTACAGTAGGGTTTATATAGTGCGGCCTAGTCCAATTTATTTTACTATCAATTTTCGTAAATCACAGAACGCACTGACTGCACTTGGGTTTAATGAGATAAATAGAACCAACCCATTTCATTGGTCCTTCTTATGAAGTTTTATCCCTGTCGTGCGAAAGACACAAAAACACAAATAATTTTTAAAAACTCGCTTTTTTGAAATGTGGCGGTATATGATAAACCTGCACCAATTTCTAGGTTGAAAAATGACACTATTACATTATTTCATGAAAGCATAAGCCGTTTCTAGACGAATTGCGAGATCCGATTGTAAGTGAACTGGAATATACAAATTTAAATGTTGAGCCTCTATCTCTTTAAAAATCATAATATACATAAATATCACCAACGTGCACTGTACATTGATTTATATACAATATCATAAATAAATTTATATTTATGTAATTCCAGATATTGCCTTTATATTTTAAAATTGACCCACATTGTGCGCATAAAACATTGTAATACGTATTTGCAATTTGCATGGAAAGCCAAAAATCGATTTGATCAACAACAAAAAATAAATGAATATTTACTACATAAATGATATAAAATGCAGATATAAATAATTCATTTTTATTTATGAAATTCATAAATTTGTTAAAGGCTGATGATACTGTAACAAAATCTGTATATATTATTTTGGTATTTGATAAACGGAATGCGGAAAATAACTGTTTGTTCATTTAGGTTTCGAATGACGAGTATTTAGCTTTTAAATATAACAAACATCTTCTCTTTACAATAATATACCGACACTCCGATCTACTCGATTCAACCCATCAGCACGCTACAAACTATATGAACATCATAGAAACTCATGTGTAAATTTTCATACCCGTGAAGTTTGTCCTAACTTTGTCCTAAAATTCCAAAAACAAAATTTAGGACAAATTTAGGACATACTTCACGCGTGTGTCCACGAGCGTGAAGTTTGTCCTAAAATTGTCCTGATTATTTTACTATGAGTATGTATTAGTTAATCTCTCGTTATAATGAATTATCATATTTATAATATTTGAACATACGTTCGTATATAAACAAATTTGAAATAAAGGTATAGTGAAAAAATCGTTAATTATCATTTCCAATTCAGCGACTTATTTTTTAACCAAGCAGCAATATTGTAAATGATTATAAAAATATTAAAGAGTGTATATATTATTGTGGCTTATATCAATTATTCTTTATCAAGAATATGTTACTTATGCTGAATTTAAACGTGGTCGTATAACCACCGATGATGCACCACGCCTTGGACGCCAAATGAGGCTGTGAGTCCAGAAGACATAAAAAACTCTACGACAATATTTTTAATGACCGTAAACTGAAGTTACGTGAGATAGGTGATATTGTAAAGACATCAATGGAACCTGTTGGTCATATTTTGCATGAACATTTGTCCATGAGAAAGCTGTGTTCGAAGTGGGTACCGCGTTTGCTCACAATGGATCAACAACGATAACACGTCATAATTTCGTGCGCGGTAGATGACAAGGGATGAAACATGAATCCACCACTATATATACCCCAGTCAAATTAGCAATCAGCTGCATGGCGAGAAGCCGGTTAACCTCGTCCGAAGCGACCACAAGCACAACTGTTGACTGGAAAGGTTATATCGTCTGTATTTTATGATACACATGGTATAATATTTGTTGACTATACCTTAAGGAAAGGAGAAAAGATCAACAGCGAATATTATATCGTGTTATTGGTGCGTTTGAAGGAGGAAACCGTTGAAAAACTACCTCAAATGAAGAAGACAAAATTGCTGTTTCACCAAGACAATGACGCCATACTCGCGAGATTTTGCCCCCAGCGATTTATACTTGATCACAGACCTCAAAAAAAGCTCCAACTACGACAGAGATTTGGCTCCTCTAAATACGGACTTTTTATTATTATATGTGAAAAACAATCGTTTTGAAACTAAATGATAGGCCTGCGTGCTTTAAAATTTAAAAAAAAAAAATTAAAAAAAAAATTTTTACCTATTAAATTATTACCATTTGCATAAGGCTGGCTTCAAAAGGAACCTCGATGTTTGGGTGTCGACGAGTTGACGCAAAAAAACTTTATGGGTCTTGATTCCATCTGGAACTTGGCCAAAGAGAATGAAATCGAGCCATTTCTAAAGCGGGGGTAACTGGCGACGAGAAATGGATCACGTGCGACAATACCAAGCGGAAGCAAGGCGTTTTGGAAAAGCTGTTACGACTGTGTTGTCTGTAACAAGACATAATATTCGTTTACGCGTGACATCCCCATATTTTGTTAAATTTTATGTTTTTACTCTTGGTTTCTTGCCTATGTTTTTACTCTTGGTTTCTTGCCTATGTTTTTACTCTTGGTTTCTTGCCTCTGTGTTGTTGGTGTCGGAACGCGTTTCGTGTGGAGGGATTCTCGTATGTTTTTGTTCGTTTGGTTGGTAGTAAAACAAAATGGGAGAGAGAGAGAACAATGCGAATCGAGTGTGTGCGTAAAGCAAAACATTCCATAAGAATGTTTTTCTTATATGCCTCTCGTTTATATCAATACGAATTGATATAAATGAGAAACAGAGAAGAAAGACAATTCTTCTGGAATGTTTTGCGCGTCGTTTGTGCGGCGCTCGAATTTTTTTTTGATATATCATTCGAGTGGTGAAATTGAGAGATTCAAGTTGTAATTTTTGTAAAATTCTTTTGGTGATTTTGAGATAAAAAAAAAGTCGAGTAATTTTTGGTTTGTGAAGAGTGGCATGAAACTGCGCTCTAGTTTCTAAATAAAAAAAAAATAAAAAAATTGAAAGTTCAGTGTGACTTGGACACATTTTTCTTGTTAATTAATTATTTGTATCATTAAAATACGTATACATTTTTGTGAATTTATCTGGGCATTTGTTTTTGCCTAAAAATGAAAATAAACTACATGAAAATCAGCCAAGTGTATTTCTTGATTTTCTTCTAATATTTTTGTGCATCCGACATCTTTAAAAATCTTGGACTTTTCGTTGTGTTTAATATTTTCTCCGTGGTTTGGTTATCAGTGTAATCAATTAAACGAATTAAAATAATTGTGTACTTGCCTTTTTATTAACGGGTGGCCGTATCGGGACGAGTTAACTTTATAACGTCAAACAGTGCGCATCGCATCGTACAATCATATTGGTTTTGTGCATGGCGTGTAAACGCCCAAAAATGGGTGTATAGGTGGCCAGGTGAGGCCACTTCATTTATTTTGCGGGTTGCAGTGAGCCAACGCACAACCGCGAGTGTTTTATGTGATTCCGGTTTTTACAACGCCCAATTACTTACGGATGGTCAATTGCGGTAATTACCGTAATTACGGATTTTGGCGAGAACGCCCTATATTTGTGGATTGTGATTTTGGCGGCCAGTCGAGGCCAACATCGGGGTACTTTTGTGTAGCACCTGTGTCGGTCGGACACAGCGGCGGCGTTGCATAGCGGTATCGGTGAAGCGGGGAGCGGCATAACCAAGCCGCAACGACACGGGTGGCCAGCCGGCCATTTGTGTGTTTTGAGTTATCGGTGGTCTGCCGCACCGTTCGACCGCACAAGGTCAGCGTATTTTGTATTGGTATCGGGGAAAGGCCCCGCAACGGACGACCGCCCAAGGTCGCAGCAACACCAGCGGGGTTAACGGCACCAAAGCCGCAACGGTCCGGGTGGGGGCACCTGTGGCATGACGGCCGCTCAAGGCCGCAACAGTATTTTTTTTTAAGGTACGATTTTTTTTATATTTTTTTTTTGCTCATTTTTCTTATTTTTATTTTTTTACATTTTTTATTTTTAAATTTAAATTTATATTTTGTAATCGAGCGCCGCACAGCGGGTGCACGCTCGATGCGCATTGTTTCCTCTCTCTCTCATTCTCTCCTTAGCGTGGTACGGGTGGAGGGGGAAGTTTTTTTCTCGGTGTTTTTTTTTAAAAAATAAAATGAATTATTAAATTTTTCCGGTGAGGTGTGATGGGAGCGGAGACTCCCTCTGTGTCGGTTTAGTGTTTGAGGTCCCTTGGTGCCCGCATCCAATTCCGTAACCAGGGCTTGGCCCGTTTGAATTCGGATGGATGCGCGCACCAAGGCACCTCTTCCGTTATCATTTTTTTATTTTTTTTTATTTATTTTATTTATTATTTGACTATCTGCTGTTCGTTCCTCAGGTTCCGGCCGACGAATTTCGGCGGAATCCGGGTTTTATTTATTATTTGCGTTTCCCCAACTTTCTGTTAATCACGGTGTAGGCCAGGAACCATGTAAGCCTCAAACCCCACGACCCTAGCAATTCTCGCTGAGAACTTAGCCGGCAAAAGATCACCGTGGAGGCCTCTGCATGTGTTTAAGTGAAATCTGCAGGTTGGCAGTAGCCAGCCTGTAACAGTGGCGCCCAAACTTATCGCGAATTTTGATTTTTTTTTTGATTTTTATGATTTGTAGCTTCACTCCCTTTGGCGTGCGTGTCCAGCGCCGAAACCAGTGTTCAGCACCGTTTGACTTCGCCTGGATACGCACACCAAAGCCAGTCTCCCGGTTGACATTCCCCCTCTGCGATCGCAACCAGCACGGGCTGTTTGATTGCGCGCAAATGGGGGTGTCATACCCCTATTCTTCGGACATCCGACTTCCGAGCTCCTTCCCATTTCCACTATGTTGTGTTCGATTGTGGTGGAGCTCGGATGTCATTTGTCTGGGGTTTAGCGTAGCTTCATTTCTTCTTTTCCCCGAAATTTCTCGACCGAAATTTGAGGAACGGAACACTTTATTATTATATTATTATTTTTTTTTAATTTTTTTTATTATTTAGCCGACACGGAGTGGGATTTCCACTCTCATCATACCATCCGTTTTGTATTTTTGATTTAAATTTATATTTGATATGTTTATTTGATTTTTTTTGATATTTTGATGTTTTCGATTTCATTTGATTTGATTTTGATATTTCGGTATTTTGATTTGATTTCTGATTTGAGTTTTGCGTAATATTTTGATTACTTGATTTTTGATATTTTTTATTTTTTATTAAGTTATGGGTTGTATTGGAACCCACGGTTTAATTAGTACTTCATTTTTCCTTTTTGTATCGTTTTTCTTTTTGGAATTTATTATCTGCCTGCATACCACTGGGTGTGTTGGTAGTTTTGGGTTTTGATATTTTTATTTTTTGGCTTTTGTAATTGAATTTTAACGAGCCCCTCCAAATTAGGTTCTCATTGAAAAGCGCCAGTTTGGGGGGTATCTCGTCCAATCCGTAGTAAAACAATCGTGGGAATACGGACCCCACAAACCACTACAAGGTAACCATTCCTTCTTTTCTTTTCTCATTATTTGATTTTCTTTGCGTTTTGCTGTATTATTTGGCTGTATTATTTCACTATCGGCGTACTATTGGGTGTGTTGGTAGTTTGATTTTCGCGTTATTATTATTATTTTCTTTTTTATTTTGGATATTGAAAATGTTTTTTAACGAGCCCCTCCAAAGGAAGGTTATGATAAGGTACCGCTTTCGAGGGTTTCTCGTCAAATATCCCGTCGTTAAATTTGGGGATTACGGGCCTCAGATTTCTAGTGGATCGCGGCTTCATCCCTAGTACCAAATTTCTTGCATTATTTCATTTATATTTAATATTTATATTTATTTTTTTTCTATATTTTTTTTGTTATTGTGTTTGTGGAATTATTCCGAACTATTTTTTTTGAAACCTTCTGCTTCATTTAAAACTAATTGAATTAATTTTTTGTATATTATTGAAAAATTTAATAAAGATCGCATTTTTGAGTTTAATTTTCTTCGCCAAATTAAATCGAGCGAGTTTATCCTTCTATCCTTTCATTAAAAATGTACTCAACATCATTCGAGCAAGACGATTTGGAGCGAGGCTTTATAGACGGACCACCATTAGCTGAAAGTGGACTAAACTACACTGGATCTCCTTCGGACATCTCCATCGACATGTTCCTGTTTCAGGTAGACACCATCGCTTCGTCTCGCGGATTGTCCGACCAAACATTGCTATGTGAGCTACATACCATCCTGAAAGATATCGCCTTGCAGTGGTATTGGACATTCCGCAAACATAATCCGAACGCTACCTGGACAGATCTACGAAGCGGTATCATCGAGCGTTTTAAAGACCGTCGCACCAATTACGAAATCCGGCGAACCGTCGAGGCACGCAAACAACGACCCAATGAAAGTTTCCTAGATTTCTTCGATCAAGTGTGGAGTCTAACGCTACAATGTCGTACACCGTATTTGGACGAGGAGCTCATCGAAATTTTAATGGCGAACATGAAGCCAGAATTACAGTTTCATCTCACCGATCGTCGGTTTAGCACCATAAATGAGCTGATCAAAAGTTGTTCTGCTTGGGAGGAGTCTTTCAGGCGGATCAAAGCTACGGCGGACCCTGCAATCCATCCACGACGCGTGATCAATGAGTCATCAGGCAGTCCGTATGATGATGTTGGAGCATATGACTCTCATGAGTATTATCCCTTTACTGATGTTCTACCTGATAACTCAGTATCCGCAATTCACACGGGGAGCAGGTTTCCATCGGCAGCCGCGAGACGTCCTGGAGGACAAATCTCAACAGACAACTTGAGATCAGATTATATACAGCCTTCGAATTACGGTAAAAATGTCGTCACCACAACGGCCACTCAGACGGAGTGTACCGAGATCAAATCTACCTCCACCCAGACTGCTGATAGGACAGAGGATAGAGCCACTCAAACTGATCCAGAAGAATGCAGCGAGCAACACAAACGCGGAACTCCGCTCCCCATCGAATCCGATGAAGAAGTAAACTCGTCTGCCAGTCATGATTCCTTTCCCGATTCTTCTTCCTTACCAAATTCCCCTTCCCTTCCTGTCGCTCTAAAGTTTTTCTATAATTCTCCGTCGTTAGCTAAGTTAGATCGTTTAAAACGTTCCAAGAAATATTGGAACCACCGCGCTACAATGAGAAACGACGTGATTTCCTCCGTTTTGTTCTCCGAGGGTAGTGACACTCGGCCTTTCGCCCAGGTCTTTATAAATAAGATCCCTTTTAAGGGTCTTCTCGACAGCGGGGCGAGTGTCAGTGTTCTCGGGAATGGAGCGGAGAAAGTCTTGTCGAATCCATTCGTAGAGTTTCATAATTTTCCATCCACGATAACTACCGCGAGTGGTCAAGTCCAACGAGTATTTGGTTACATACGAGCTAACGTCGAGTTTAATGGAATTACTCAAACCATGAATTTTTATGTTGTTCCTTCATTAGAACAACCGCTTTATTTGGGTATCGATTTTTGGAATCGTTTTGGAATTTCCCCAAAAATCTCCGCGTTTAGTAATTCGGACGAATTAGGTGAAACTACCAACACACCCAAATTTCATATTTTAACATCTAGTGATCGTCGTAAATTGGATCTTATCCGCGAATGTTTCCCGAGCAGCGATATTTTAGGTTTGGGCCGCACATCCCTCATCACTCATATGATCGATGTCGGTTCCGCAAAGCCAGTCAAACAACGTTTTTATTCCGTATCCCCAGCTATCCAGAAACTCATGTATGCCGAGTTGGATAGGATGTTGTCTTTGGGGGTCATCGAGGAGTCACAAAGTTCCTGGTGTTCACCGGTCACGTTGGTGCGTAAGGCCAATGGCAAAGTTCGTCTGTGCTTGGATGCTAGAGAACTGAACAAGGCAACCGTCAAGGATGCGTATCCGCTGCCCATAATCAACGGATTGTTGGGTCGTTTGGGACACACCCGATTCATTTCGGCGATTGATTTGAAGGATGCCTTTTGGCAGATCCCACTCGACCCAGCATCCCGCGATAAAACAGCGTTTACGGTTCCTGGACGGCCCTTGTATCAGTTCAAGGTGATGCCGTTTGGCTTATGCAACGCCCCACAGACGCTTTGTCGCTTAATGCACCGCGTGATCCCGTACCAGCTACACGATAAGGTCTTTGTGTACCTCGATGACCTTCTGGTCACATCCTCCACTCTGGCCGAACATTTCGATTTGCTTCAACAGGTTGCTGGATATCTGTCGGATGCTGGTTTAACAATCAATTTGACGAAAAGTAAGTTTGTGTTGAAAGAAGTCGACTATTTAGGTTATATTGTGGGTGATGGTTGCCTCCGTACAAACCCAGATAAATGTAAAGCTATTCTGGAGTACCCTATTCCGAAAACGACGAAACAGATTAGACGTTTTCTGGGAATGTGCGGATGGTACCGTCGCTTCATTCCGAATTTCGCCTCCTTAGCTTCTTCTCTCACCGATCTTACTGGTAAAAACACTAAAGTATGTTGGTCTGCAGCTGCTGATTCTTCCTTTAACGCTCTCAAAACCGCCTTGTCAACTGCCCCAGTTTTGACGCATCCTGATTATACAAAACCCTTTTTTATTCAGTGTGATGCCAGTGCCGTTGGGGTCGGTAGTGTCTTATTTCAGGTGGACACCGAGGGGGTGGAGCGGCCCATTGAGTTTTATTCCCATAAGCTCAATGCGGCGCAGCGAAACTACTCGGTGGCCGAGCTGGAATGCTACGCTGCCGTCCTCAGCGTGCGAAAATTCCGTCCTTACGTGGAAGGCTATCCGTTCGTCATTTATACCGACCATTCCAGTTTACGCTGGTTAATGAGTCAAAAAGACCTCTCCGGACGTTTGGCGAGATGGAGTCTTAAACTCCAAGCGCTGGATTTCCAGATTGGATACCGAAAAGGGTCAGTTAACATTGTACCTGATGCGTTGTCTCGAGCTTTTCCGGATGAATCCGCTCCTTGTGCGGATGATTCTGAAAGTAAGAGCACGCCTGATCCTGGTGCCCAATTTGAAGA
This sequence comes from Nephrotoma flavescens, assembly GCA_932526605.1. NCBI lineage: Eukaryota > Metazoa > Arthropoda > Insecta > Diptera > Tipulidae > Nephrotoma > Nephrotoma flavescens. The sequence continues at coordinate 114,133,530 of OW052220.1, read as the reverse complement.
TCCAGTCTTGTCGAGTAAAAATATCGACCCTTCCGTGAATGCGTTAATACCTTCTTCAGTCCCCATTCTGCACGTTGATCAAAATTCGGTTGCGTTCCAAGATCCAGATTACGTCGATCAGATCGCGAAAATTCGTTCACTAAAAGATTGTTCGCACAACTACAAGATCCAGGCTGATAAACTATTAATATCCCCTTCCTTCGGTTTTAAATATACGGATACCGACCTTTCGAATTGGAGACTTGTTATTCCTAATTCCTTAACTTCAACGCTTATCGAACAGGCTCACGTACCTCCCACTTCAGCACATTTAGGCGGCAGCAAAACTCTCGAGCGCCTTCAGCGTCAATTTTTCTGGCCTCAGATGGCGAAACAAGTCAAACAATACGTTGCTAGCTGCACTAAATGTAAAATGAACAAGGCTGTTAATTACTCAACACAACCAGCCATGGGAGCACAGGTTACGTCAACTCGCCCGTTCCAAAAATTGTATGTTGATTTTTTGGGTCCGTATCCACGTTCGAAACTCGGTAACACCTTCATCGTTATCATCTTGGATCATTACTCGAAATTTGTCGTTGTAAAACCTCTACGGGAAGCGTCTGCTCTTTTGCTGTGTCGATTCTTAGAAAACGAAATATTTCTGTTGTTCTCGGTTCCCGAAATAATCACGTCCGACAATGGGAAGCAGTTCACCTCGAATCTATTTAAAGACTTGTTGGCTAAGTACGGCGTAATGCACATTCGAACGCCTTTGTATTCGCCTCAAAGCAACGCCTCCGAGCGTGTCAATAGAACTTTAATTGCTAGCATTCGATCATATTTGAGCGATCACGATCATAATTTGTGGGACAAGAATTTGCAAGAAATTGCAGCCGCGTTACGAAATGCTGTACATGATACGATACATTATTCCCCTCATTATGTCGTGTTCGGTCAACATATGTCGATGCATGGTTCGGATTACTCACTGCGACGATTACTCGATGAACATGATCCCAGCGAAGTCCAGGTATGGGCTAAGCCAGATCGAGTAAACCTCCTAAAAGATCGTATAACTCACTACTTACGCGTAGCACACGAAAAGGGGTCTCAACACTACAACCTGCGTAGTAATAAGCGTTCTTTTCGAGTTGGCCAACCCGTCTTTGTACGATCTTTTGTTTTGAGCGATGCGGTGAATAAATTTTCCGCCAAATTGGCTAGCAAATTCAAACCCGCGGTAATTTCCGGTAAAGTAGGACAAGTGGCGTACGCAGTCGAAGATCTGAGTGGCAAAAACCTAGGTACTTACCACCTTAAAGACATTCGCGCCTAATCATATCGCCCACCTCGTTTGTTTACATCGTTTGTTATCTCGATCCCATTGTTTGTTTTAGGCCCGGCTTATGAGACATCTCAGGGTGTGGGACGTTCCCACGTTTGTTACGACTGTGTTGTCTGTAACAAGACATAATATTCGTTTACGCGTGACATCCCCATATTTTGTTAAATTTTATGTTTTTACTCTTGGTTTCTTGCCTATGTTTTTACTCTTGGTTTCTTGCCTATGTTTTTACTCTTGGTTTCTTGCCTCTGTGTTGTTGGTGTCGGAACGCGTTTCGTGTGGAGGGATTCTCGTATGTTTTTGTTCGTTTGGTTGGTAGTAAAACAAAATGGGAGAGAGAGAGAACAATGCGAATCGAGTGTGTGCGTAAAGCAAAACATTCCATAAGAATGTTTTTCTTATATGCCTCTCGTTTATATCAATACGAATTGATATAAATGAGAAACAGAGAAGAAAGACAATTCTTCTGGAATGTTTTGCGCGTCGTTTGTGCGGCGCTCGAATTTTTTTTTGATATATCATTCGAGTGGTGAAATTGAGAGATTCAAGTTGTAATTTTTGTAAAATTCTTTTGGTGATTTTGAGATAAAAAAAAAGTCGAGTAATTTTTGGTTTGTGAAGAGTGGCATGAAACTGCGCTCTAGTTTCTAAATAAAAAAAAAATAAAAAAATTGAAAGTTCAGTGTGACTTGGACACATTTTTCTTGTTAATTAATTATTTGTATCATTAAAATACGTATACATTTTTGTGAATTTATCTGGGCATTTGTTTTTGCCTAAAAATGAAAATAAACTACATGAAAATCAGCCAAGTGTATTTCTTGATTTTCTTCTAATATTTTTGTGCATCCGACATCTTTAAAAATCTTGGACTTTTCGTTGTGTTTAATATTTTCTCCGTGGTTTGGTTATCAGTGTAATCAATTAAACGAATTAAAATAATTGTGTACTTGCCTTTTTATTAACGGGTGGCCGTATCGGGACGAGTTAACTTTATAACGTCAAACAGTGCGCATCGCATCGTACAATCATATTGGTTTTGTGCATGGCGTGTAAACGCCCAAAAATGGGTGTATAGGTGGCCAGGTGAGGCCACTTCATTTATTTTGCGGGTTGCAGTGAGCCAACGCACAACCGCGAGTGTTTTATGTGATTCCGGTTTTTACAACGCCCAATTACTTACGGATGGTCAATTGCGGTAATTACCGTAATTACGGATTTTGGCGAGAACGCCCTATATTTGTGGATTGTGATTTTGGCGGCCAGTCGAGGCCAACATCGGGGTACTTTTGTGTAGCACCTGTGTCGGTCGGACACAGCGGCGGCGTTGCATAGCGGTATCGGTGAAGCGGGGAGCGGCATAACCAAGCCGCAACGACACGGGTGGCCAGCCGGCCATTTGTGTGTTTTGAGTTATCGGTGGTCTGCCGCACCGTTCGACCGCACAAGGTCAGCGTATTTTGTATTGGTATCGGGGAAAGGCCCCGCAACGGACGACCGCCCAAGGTCGCAGCAACACCAGCGGGGTTAACGGCACCAAAGCCGCAACGGTCCGGGTGGGGGCACCTGTGGCATGACGGCCGCTCAAGGCCGCAACAGTATTTTTTTTTAAGGTACGATTTTTTTTATATTTTTTTTTTGCTCATTTTTCTTATTTTTATTTTTTTACATTTTTTATTTTTAAATTTAAATTTATATTTTGTAATCGAGCGCCGCACAGCGGGTGCACGCTCGATGCGCATTGTTTCCTCTCTCTCTCATTCTCTCCTTAGCGTGGTACGGGTGGAGGGGGAAGTTTTTTTCTCGGTGTTTTTTTTTAAAAAATAAAATGAATTATTAAATTTTTCCGGTGAGGTGTGATGGGAGCGGAGACTCCCTCTGTGTCGGTTTAGTGTTTGAGGTCCCTTGGTGCCCGCATCCAATTCCGTAACCAGGGCTTGGCCCGTTTGAATTCGGATGGATGCGCGCACCAAGGCACCTCTTCCGTTATCATTTTTTTATTTTTTTTTATTTATTTTATTTATTATTTGACTATCTGCTGTTCGTTCCTCAGGTTCCGGCCGACGAATTTCGGCGGAATCCGGGTTTTATTTATTATTTGCGTTTCCCCAACTTTCTGTTAATCACGGTGTAGGCCAGGAACCATGTAAGCCTCAAACCCCACGACCCTAGCAATTCTCGCTGAGAACTTAGCCGGCAAAAGATCACCGTGGAGGCCTCTGCATGTGTTTAAGTGAAATCTGCAGGTTGGCAGTAGCCAGCCTGTAACAAAGCGACATAATGAAATTGGCTTCTAAGTGGCAACGAATTATCGAAAAAACGATTCATATTTGAGCCAAAACGGATGATTGTAGCCATGTTAAATAAACCCCAGAAATAAAATAAAAATAATCGATTCTTTTTCCCTAACCTTATGTTTCTTTTTATGTATTATAGGTGTGCAAGTAGAAACTGTGCTTTTTCTAGTCAAATTCACCTTTATTGAAAATATAATTGTTACAATAATTAAGTATCGAAATATTCGCCATTAATCTATGATCTTTGGCCATTTATCGGGTTGATGATGAATGCCTTCGCGATAGAAACTTAGTGGTTTCGAAACAAAATAGTGATCGAGCCAATTTTGAACATCTTCAACTTTCGTGAACCGCTGGTCTTTTAAATATGACGACATACACCTGAATAAGATGTAATCAAAGGAAGCCAACCCTGGAGAATATGCCGCATGCTATAAAACTTCCCAGCCGGAGGAGATGAGTTCCAGTCCCACCAGACACACAGTAACACTTTATTGGCATGAATATTAATTTTTGCAACTGATGTTGATGCCTGGATCAACCCATTGTTTTCCGCGTTTAGGATTATCGTACAAAATCCACTACCGAGAAAGAGAGATCTACTACCGAATTCATTACATCTGCATGAATGCAGATGCATCTGCACTCTTCGGTTTTTGTTTTCTTTCTGCACTCAAGACATATTTTGTAATCTCATTTTCGCTATCTTGGAAAGAAAGCTGATTGGAGAAATCGGTACTGCTATAGCTTCAGCCATCCTTTTGTTAAATATCAATATACAGCCGGATTCATTTGGAGTTACCCAGGAGGCACCACGAGGAGGTATGAATCTCGGTCTTTGCCCCCCACTCCTTCTTCTACGTCGTTTGTTAAATTCATTAAATTCATTTTTTTTTTTTTTTGTTTTTTTTTTATTTTTTTTTAATTTTATAATTTTTTTTATTTTTTTTATATTTTTTTTGTTTTTTTCAATAGTAATTCATTCAAAAAGTTCAAGTCGAACATGATTTTAATTCTGATTCACAAAAACGACAAATGCCTCCGTCAATTTTTAAAAATTCAGTACATTTCTTATGTATACACCGTTTGCAGGATTTACATTCGATAATTTCACTGACGTTTTGTAAATGCTCCTCAAAACAATACAGGCAATGATTTATCACCGAATCCGAATTGTCAAATACAATGTCCTTTAAATAGTTCCGGTAATTGTTTAATGCTTTATTATTCGCTGTAGCATCGTTCGAATGAATGTCCGTAATCTGTTTATTATTAAGCATAGTATCAATTGCATAAATAATATAAATACCACAATTATAACCATCAATTTGTTGTGGTAAGGCGCTATTACTGCAAACTGTAAACTTTTGAGGCGGTTTTCTATAAAACTGAAGTGCTTCATTAGCAAAATGCTCAAATTTCTTAGAAATTCTGGTCAGAATTTTCCCAGGAGCTAATGGATCGTAAGTAACAATTTTCGATTTTTTGAAATCCAAAATGGCTAAAAGAAAATGATTATTTTCGCATATAGGGATTATAATATTTTTATTACATTTATTGGTTAGTAATAATTCCAACTGAGTGGTTTCGTCTAAAGCCTTATAAATTTGTTTGTCGTCGAGAATTTTTAAAATTTGGTATTGGTCCAAACAAGCATAATTGGAGCCTTTTATCAGAATGTTCAAACATACATAAACGACTTCTGTTGATAGAAAATTCCTATCAAAGAGACTGGTGTATGAGAAACTGTATAAATAAGTCTCGAATAAATTATAAAAATTAAATTTGAAGACCACAATGTTGTAATTAATCATTTTTTCATAGTATTCATCTGGCATCCGGCAGCAAGCATTCAATTTTGGAAGCAGGAATCGTCGTATCGCTCGTTTACCTGAATATTTAGGAGTCATTTTTTTCCGTTTTTTACTCCAATTTTCCTCATGATCGTCGTCTTGTGGGCTTTTTTCGTCGGACCCAATGGTGTTTGGTGTGCATAGTGAGGCGGTTTCAAAGTTATATTGTTTCCGTTTTTTCGTTTTTAGATGCGGAGCCAATTCCACTGATTTAATAGTTAAGCTGGTTTTTTCTTTTAATAAATCGATGAATCGACCTAATTTTAGGAATCGATCGTTAATTAAATTGTTCTTTATAATGTTAAACCAACTTTCAACAGTAGCGTTAGAAATTCGTTTTTCTACACCAAATTTTCTTAGAAAAATTGTTGCCCAAAATGGTAAAACTTTCATGTAACGTTTTGTGCAAAACGTTACAAAATCAACGCAATACAATTTATTATCCGTCCCTTCATCGCACTGGATGATTTCATCTAGAATATTATTCTTTATTCTATTATATCTAGTAAAAAATGGGGAGTCATCTAGATTATCCGCTTCAATTTCTTCATTATATTCATTTAGTAACTCAAAATTTGAACTGACGTTATCGGTAGGCCAGGTAGAAGTATTTGATATACTATTTAATTGCATTTTATTATATAGTAAGCGTTGAGCCTCACTAAATAACTTATTCTCTTTTTTTGAGCAGCATAAAAAACAAAAAATTTTAAAATATTCATCCACTTCTTCAATAGTTTCCGCGTCAATTATAAGAAACATTAATATCATGATGGTTTCTTTTAATTTCGAATCACAATTATTTAGTTTACTTTTGATTTGTCTTATTAAGATTGCGGCAAAGTGCGAACAGCATATAAATATTCCCACTTTATCAGCAGGAAGGGATTTCCCGAAAACGACAGAATAAGCAAACGAAAGATACTTTTTTACAGTCATATAATTGAATTGCTTTATGATTGAAATAATAAAGACCCACGACCAATCAGATACGTAAACTTTTGGTGCGAATAATTTCGCCGTATTTCGGTTTAAACAGTCGATATAACATTCAAAAAACTGGTTTATGGCGAGCAGATTGTGCTTACTGCTGATCAGTTCAGCTATTGGAAAAATAATGTTGTGTATTTTAACAACACACGCGTAATAAAATATTTTCGGGTAGTTATGTTCAGCACAGCATTTTGGATTGCGCACTAAGCTACCAGTAGCATCAACATGCACAATTATATTTTTAGAATTTAAAAATTTGAAAGTTGAATCCCGTAACAGTATAACTTGAAGTGGTATTGTAAATTGAAATATATATTTATCGTTTGATTGGTTATGAATTCTTTGCAAAGCATCCAATATTTCGCAGCCAACTACCAAATCATTTTGAAATTTTCGTTTGGATCTAGCTTTCCTTAAATTTACTGGCCTAACAATGTTTTGGGTATTTCCCTTTTCCAATAACTTTCGGTCAATATTGCCCAATTGTTTTAAGCTTTGATGGTGGGCATATATGTAACTCAAATCATTTTGAACCAGTTTTCTTTGTTTGCCTCGTAACTGGGTGAATTCCTTCAAATCGCCATGTGTGTTCATATCTGAACCAAACGTGTAAAATTGCATTAATTTGTTTGGTTTGATTAAAAATTTAAATTTTTGTCGATGTTCGGAATATTTGCATCTCGCATATTGAGTTATTAAATTATTTTCCTTGTTAAAATTTGCTGTTCGAAACGATAAAACACAAGAATGATGGCTGGCTATCATTGCTTGAGATATACAGTATCGTAAATCTTCGAAATTCCATTCCAGTTCTATGTTCAATGGAATAGTCATCGTTCCACGAAATAGCCAAACATCTATAGAACTCTCTTCAATTTCGATATTAAGATTTTCGATTGATGGAAAAATATTTGATATTGCATTTGTATCGCAATCAAGACAATCAAGAATCGGGGACGTTCTTACGAGTACTTCATTTTCATTTCTACAACTGGTTTCCGGTATGTATTGTTCTATTATTTTTACATTATTTTCAGTTTCATAATTTACATCGAGAATGTTCCACGTTTCATCCAATAAATCTTCATTTTGATTCAAATCTGATTTTATTATTTCAATATCGTTGCACAGATTGTCCTGAATATTTGTTTTTTTTATAGAAACGCCAAGATAAATTTCATTCCTAAAATTTTCATTATGTCGAAAAACGTAATTTAATTTGTTTTGCATTTTAACGTTACACAAAACGCCCAGTTTGTTGCATATTGTAGTTAAGAGGGGATTGACACTCGGGTTAACGGAAAATTTTATTTCACTTGGATCATTTACAATATCCACAATTGTGTCTTTAATGATCGTTAACTGTTCTTTCGAATAACTAAATCCTTTAAATGGCATTTTTGTTTTAATAGTGTGCAAATGAATCCTAGTATAACTTAAAATCAATATATTCTAAAATATTTTATATTTTTATTATGCACTTGGGTTATTTACAGATGTAAAACCAAAACAAATAAACCATAAAATGAAATTTAAAATTGCGCTAATGCAAATTTTAAATTTAAATATCTAATGTATGACAGTAGCTAAATAATATTTTTTATTTTTCTAGTAAATACACTTTATACTCAAACACTACAAATTAAACAAGTTTTATTATACGTATATTAGAAACCATTTTTTTACGAGAATATTTTTTGTTAATTATTTTTATTTACCAAATAATAAATTTTTAGAAAAAAATTATGGATTAGGAAACGGCTTAAACGACTTTGATGAAAATTGGATACGAGGGGGTTACACAGCTTTGGGAATACACGGGGGTGCGGGTTCACAATTTGTAACCACAAACAACATCTGGGGAACAATGTTACCGATGTCTAGTAACAAAATTTTCAATATAATTCTCAAAATATGTTGTATTATGCAATTTTTCTCATTCTCAATAGATAATTTGATTTTTTTTCCTTTTTTGTATATTTTGGATTCTTTTCTCTTTTTTAGTAAAAAAAAAAAGTAAAAAACACAATTTCGTTTTTGTTTTTAAATAACAATTTCTGTTTAGTATAATATCAAAAATGATGAATCATTTTTGATAATATGTTAAATGTATTACGCAAAATGTCCTTCTCATTTTTAAATTACACAAAAATTTAATTATTTAAAAGTTAAGTTTTATTTTAATAATTTTGTGTGTTAATATTTTTATATTTTTATAGTTAAATTGTTTATTTGTTTTTATATTTAAAAGTTATGAAATTTACTAGAAATTAATTTCGTAATAACAATTAGTATGCAAGCATTTACAAATGTATGTACTTTTTTGTACATTTATATTTCAAAAATATAAAAACAACATTTTAATTCCTATTTCCTAAAATGGGTTTGGAAATGTTTTTAGCCATCTCAACACAAACCCAAGCGCTTTTTAATAATTTATGGGAACCAATCTGTAACTTTAATTATGTTTGTAACACGCGGTAAAATAGTTTTTGTACAATAATTCGACGGGAGCACTCAGTAAACTAGACCTAAAAGTTGTCGGTAATTGGACGTTAACACTAGTGAATTATTTTTTAATGTATTTCCTTCGTTTTTAATTTTTCTAATATTTTAATATGCAATGTTTTGTCTCGCTAACATTCGGTTAATTAAAAACGATACTTTATTACTATTAGTTGTCGAATCACAAGACATTAAATGCAATTCCTGACCAATTTCTTAAAATTAAAACTTAAAAAGTGTCAGTTAATTGAAACACATACATAAAATCTATTATCTAAGAAAAATGTTTTAAGTAAATTCGAAAATTTCATTAAAATAAATCAATTCAATTTAACGAAAATAAACTTGAATGACTAAATATAAATAATATTTTTGTAATGTTAGAATTTAGTATTTAATTATTATATATTATTAATCTCTATATTAACTCTCTCTATATTAACTAATATATTTATTTTATTAAAAGGACATAAAGAGGTATGTGTGGTTTTAACATCGTGGATTAACAACGATCATACTTATTGACCACCAAACTATTACAAGGCTCTGAAAAAAATGTTGTGTTCTGATTCTTCGTAGACACAACATTCCAGTGTTGTTTCAAAACGTAATTTAGGTATGTATTTATTACATACAGAAAAATTCTATGACTTTTTACGGAAATATCTCATTTTCAGTAATACCTTCCGTGGGACTTATGCGTATAGATTGAATGGCTTGTAGTCGGTGCTGATATTAATGTTAAAAGCGATTAATGGTACCGTGACGTATATCGTTAAATTCGTTGGAGTGTCTTCTATCACTCGACTAACATACAGAAAAATTCTATGACTTTTTACGGAAATATCTCATTTTTAGTAATACCTTCCGTGGGACTTATGCGTATAGATTGAATGGCTTGTAGTCGGTGCTGATATTAATGTTAAAAGCGATTAATGGTACCGTGACGTATATCGTTAGATTCGTTGGAGTGTCTTCTATCACTCGACCAACATACAGAAAAATTCTATGACCTTTTACGGAAATATTTCATTTTCAGTAATACCTTCCGTGGGACTTTTGCGTATAGATTGAATGGCTTGTAGTCGGTGCTGATATTAATGTTAAAAGCGATTAATGGTACCGTGACGTATATCGTTAGATTCGTTGGAGTGTCTTCTATCACTCGACTAACATACAGAAAAATTCTATGACCTTTTACGGAAATATTTAATTTTTAGTAATACCTTCCGTGGGACTTATGCGTATAGATTGAATGGCTTGTAGTCGGTGCTGATATTAATGTTAAAAGCGATTAATGGTACCGTGACGTATATCGTTAGATTCGTTGGAGTGTCTTCTATCACTCGACTAATATACAGAAAAATTCTATGACCTTTTACGGAAATATCTCATTTTCAGTAATACCTTCCGTGGGACTTATGTGTATAGATTGAATGGCTTGTAGTCGGTGCTGATATTAATGTTAAAAGCGATTAATGGTACCGTGACGTATATCGTTAGATTCGTTGGAGTGTCTTCTATCACTCGACTAATATACAGAAAAATTCTATGACCTTTTACGGAAATATCTCATTTTCATTAATACCTTCCGTGGGACTTACGCGTATAAATTGAATGGCTTGTAGTCGGTGCTGATATTAATGTTAAAGGCGATTAATGGTACCGTGACGTATATCGTTAGATTTGTTGGAGTGTCTTCTATCACTCGACCAACATACAGAAAAATTCTATGACCTTTTACGGAAATATCTCATTTTCAGTAATACCTTCCGTGGGACTTATGTGTATAGATTGAATGGCTTGTAGTCGGTGCTGATATTAATGTTAAAAGCAATTAATGGTACCGTGACGTATATCGTTAGACTCGTTGGAGTGTCTTCTATCACTCGACTAATATACAGAAAAATTCTATGACCTTTTACGGAAATATCTCATTTTCATTAATACCTTCCGTGGGACTTACGCGTATAAATTGAATGGCTTGTAGTCGGTGCTGATATTAATGTTAAAAGCGATTAATGGTACCGCGACGTATTTTGTTAGATTCGTTGGAGTGTCTTCTATCACTCGACCAACATACAGAAAAATTCTATGACCTTTTACGGAAATATCTCATTTTCAGTAATACCTTCCGTGGGACTTATGTGTATAGATTGAATGGCTTGTAGTCGGTGCTGATATTAATGTTAAAAGCGATTAATGGTACCGTGACGTATATCGTTAGACTCGTTGGAGTGTCTTCTATCACTCGACTAATATACAGAAAAATTCTATGACCTTTTACGGAAATATCTCATTTTCAGTAATACCTTCCGTGGGACTTACGCGTATAAATTGAATGGCTTGTAGTCGGTGCTGATATTAATGTTAAAAGCGATTAATGGTACCGTGACGTATATCGCTAGATTTGTTATAGTGTCTTCTATCACTCGACCAACATACAGAAAAATTCTATGACCTTTTACGGAAATATCTCATTTTCAGTAATACCTTCCGTGCGACTTACGCGTTTAGATTGAACGGCTATCAGCACCGACTACAAGCCGTTCAATCTAAATCATTAAATATTTCTTCGCAATTAAAAAGATAATATACGATTTTATCACTATACGTTTATACCCAATTTGCATATAAAATTATTTTAATTTTTAAAATTCGTTATAACGAGAGTTTAACTAATACACACACATTTCAAAATGTTAGGACAAAGTTAGGACATACTTCACACCCGTAAATTTTCAAGTCATTTCAAGGTAAAATTTAATTTGAGACAACTCACACAAGTTGGAGGTTGCAAGATTCATCATTATCATCTTAATAATTTTCTTATGGTTAGTACGAGTAAACTATCTTTCGTTCAATATTTTAACATTTAAAATATCTGGGCATTTTGTGTGTTTTATCGTGATGATCAAAAATAAAAAGGATCATTGAAATTACGAGGCGTATTCGCGCGTGTGTGTTTTTGTTACTATGGGAATTGTATTTCCGAATACTTTTTGTTTTGAAATGAATGAGCAAATATGTATGTGGTATACATACAAACCTCTTTTATCCAGAAATCTATTATCCGGAAAAACATCTATTCGGAGAACGTTTTTTCGTATTCTTTCATTTTCTCTTTTATTTACATTATTTTCCAAAAATGAAATGATTTTTTTTACTATATAACTAACTCAAATAAATTTAAAATCTTAATAAATGACACTGAAGTTTAAAAAATATTAAAATATGCTGTTTTACTGGTTCTACTATGAAATTATTAAAAAACAAAATTTATCCGGAAAAATCTTTTATCCGGGCTTCTTTTCCCCAGTCGTTGCGGATAAAAGAGGTTGCACTGTATATAAGTGAGTGTGCGTGTCTTACGTATGTATGTAAAAAATATATATGTATATCCCTTTTCTTGCCAAACAAATTTTTTTTTTTGTTTTAATTTGAGTCGAGCCTACACAAATGTGTGTGTAAAAAATTACAAGTTGTATTGTCTTTCGGATTTTAACGGATCTTAGTTAAATCGGAATTATTTTTAAAAAAACATTATAATTTGATAATACATATATAAATTATATAACATACTAATTATTTATTTTTGATAACATATTAATTATTTTACTATTATGGTTTTAGTGTTATTTTCGGACGAAAACGATTTCAGTGGAATGCACAAATGTGTGTGTTGGTCCAGAATGCATTCCAAAAATAAGTTTTTGACATTATTCTTTTGTCCTACACATACAATTGTGATGGCAGGCAGGAAAGGGGATGTGGATAATATTTATACGTATATATAATTGACTGTTTTTATTTATAATTATTTTAATAATTAGTTTAATATATTATTATATATGTGTAAAATCCATTTATCATTTATGTTTTGTGTAAAATATTTTCGATGTGCATATCCATATTGCGGTTACTTGAGTCCGGTAGCTGAAAAGTTTTAAAGATTTGTATCGCCGTGGTATGGACGGGTGACACAACTGAAAAAAAAATGAACTTTTTCCGTCAAATCACTAGAAAGATGCGCAATATTAGTATCCATATCCTTCAATAAAAACAGTTTTATTTTTCCTTCATCGAAAATGATAGAGCACAAAGTGCCATTCTTCGTTTTATAATTTTGGAATCTAATAACGTAATTAGCATTTTTCGTTTTTGCACTCCTGCAAAGTTTTAATTTTTGAGTTGTGTCTCTTTTTCATGTCATGAGCGATATGTGTTACGGCATGGCAAAGGGAAATGGTTTTTAATTTTTATTTTCGTTGTCACGACAAGTAAATCTTTGATGTGCCTCGGGCTATTAATGATGGTTATTTTTTTTAGATTGCTTATTGCTGGCACTGTTTTCTATGAAAGAATTTATTCGACTCAACAATATTAATCGAAACAGGTTCGCAATTGCATGGGAACGTCAGACACAAGTATTGATGAGTTCTAAATCCTATTCAATGACTTGCTCATGCACCAATTATGTAAGAAGCATTCCGCGTGATTTTATTTTCCGTTTGTGCCATCACCTCACATAAACCTCGATCTTTTTTGAATGACTGAGATGTGCGAAATTGTGTCAGTAATCTGTTTCTAGACAGTATACTGCAGACGATGCATTAATTAATTTTTGGGTATGAATTGGGCTGGATTGGAATTCTAGCAAATTATAGTTTTGGGAAGCTGGATTTGACTGGTTCATCTCTTAGCGGGTTAAGCGAAGTTTGTTTCAGCTATGGTGAATAAACGAACTGGATAGTTAATTGGTCGATTGCTTTCAGATTTGTTTTGTGGAAAGATCCAGAACTTCATCCGGGATTTATGTTGGAGTCGCAATTTAGCTCAACATACCAGATTCGAACATGATTGATTAATAAATTGCTTAGGACGGTCGAACCCCAAAACTTTGCTAATTACCATTTTTAAATCCCCACCCAATTCTGAATACCTGATTTAACAATATATATATTTTTTAATATGATTCCTAAGTTCTATTCAGAATGGTCGAATTGTAGAACTTCATCAAAAAGACACGTTAAAATCCCAATTTAACCTGACCTATCTTATTAGAATCCTAGCCCAGCACTGCAAAATGAATTTTTAAGTTGTAGGTTAGGAGGCGGCCTGGTTTAATTCGTTATATCCGAATCCCAAAATTTCGTCAAATTCAGCTTTGCACACTGAATTTGACCATCATTTGTTGAGAAATGGCCTAGTTCCATTGAGCATAATGTTATAGTGCCAATCCAATTCTGCATACCATATTTGACAGAAATTGGTTGAGGAACGATAAAGCTCTATTGCCATGCTCGGCATAATATGTCCTGTGCAGTATAAATTACTTGGTAATTAATCGAATATGTACCATTGCCTTTGGGATGCCTCACATATTTTTTATTAAATACTTATGGATTTTAGAGTATTTTTTAATACAATTTAAACAATTATGGTTTCAGGAAATTCTACTTTAAATTGTGGAATTGCATTAGGATTAAATTAAAAAATGTTTATATTATTTAGAAAGCCGGAAAATATTAATTTAGAATTAAATTTAAGGAAATCTACCGATGTAGGTGAAATAATATTCCTTTGAAATATTAATTTAATGGTTCACAAGCCAAACCGATTAACTCCATTTTTTGAATATTTGTAAATTTTCATATCAACGTACTTGATTGGCTCTATACATTGAAAATAAATTACAGTAATAATAAGTGTTAACACCATTAAATGACAAAACTAAAAGTAACTTAAGTTGAAATTTATTACGAATTTTAAAACCATTTTTGTATTTTCTTAGATTTATCAACATTTTGTTTTACGGAGTTAATCGTTTTGGCAAATGAAGCATCCAATTGTGGATTGTGTAGGTTAGACTTGCCTTGTTAATGTGTTACTAACTATCGACTTTATCTAGGTGTCTGTAACCGGGCTGATTCAATCAATCAACTTGTTTAGGAAGCCGGAAAGCATTAATTTTGAATTAAATTTCAGGAAATTTCCAGATGTACGTGAAATAATAAAATTTTTCCCTCAGGTTGCTGATTTAAAGAAGCAATTGTTGAAGACCAATACCATCGTTATCCATTAAACCTATTAAGCCTTTATCCTCCCTCTATTTAGAAGTAGATTAGAATTGTGTTGTGCCGTACGATCGCTAGGTGTCTGAAACCAAAACCAAAACAAAAAAACCTTTCCTATCCCTCCTATTGTTATGTGTAAACAGGCTGGCTGTAGGAATAGGCCCGGCGTTATCCGGGACCACCTATCATGTACTTGGTTCTACAGTCCGATCAATCAATCAATCAATCATTTAAAATATCTGGGCATTTTGATGCAAGGATTATTACAAGATAGCGACTAATAATTTAGTATCAATTTATAAATTGAATTACGACACGTGGAAATTCGAAGTTTACCTGTTTGGAACTGGAGAACTGTCGACAATTTTTTGGTTACCGCAAAAGATCTAAAAATAATTTGAAAACAAAACCAAAAATTATTCTGCTATTAGTGCAAATCAAAAATTCCATTCAATTAAATAAATCACACTCACAGGAAATAATCGTTATATATATAAATACGACTTAAGTTAGTCTTCGATGAGTACTTATAAAGCCTGTTCAAGGTTTTTACGCAAGATTTTATGTTTTCTAGTAGCTTTTCACAAATTTTAAGCTCAGATGAACAAAAAAAAATGTTTGCCAACAAATCAATCTCGAATTGCACCAAGCAAGTGAAGCAAACTCGATAGTTCGCCGGAAAAAATGTTTCAACCTGTTAGTTATAGTTATTTTTAATTTTCAAAGTCATAGTGTTTTAAAGTTAAAAATATGCATCTATGATCAGGCGCCAAGATATCATATGAACTTTGCTGTGAGTGAAATTTTCAAAATTTGGTGCACATCCAACCTTAAACAATTCTTTTTAAGATGACAACCAACCACACAGTATTAACCTCCTATATCTTTGAACTGAATCGAATGGTAAGAGGACGTACACGTATACGTACATATACTCGTAAAAGTGACAAGAAATAGCTTAACCTATACAGTCGTTTTTAAGGAAGTATTGAGTCATGATTGATTGATTCATGTCTGTGTATCGAAAAGTTTTTGAGGGAATTCATTTTATCAGTCTTCTTTTACTTTTAAACCGGAAAATTGTATTACTTTAGGGATCTTGAGATTTCAACAACAAAGCAGTCCAGTATACCTGCTATAATGGTACTTAAAAATTATCCCACACTGCGATATGGTCCAAGAATTTTTTCTACATTTTTATCGGCTAATATTTGCTTATTGGTTTTTAGTGTACATATTTTTAACATATCATGATATCTGTCAAAGTCAATTGTTCTCAGATAACATTGCTATTTCATCATGGAAAGTGTCTGCACATCAATAACAAACAAATATATGAACACCGTGTATAGTCCAGTATACTTACCTGGAACAAATTCTCTACCTAAAACACATAGAGCACCTGGAATACATCGATCGCATACATACATTTCTTAAACCTAAAATAAACATTAGAAATTAATTAAATTAGTCAATACTTACCTTGTCATTATAAATTCATCCATATAAATTAATGTCATATTATTGGATACCTAGAAATTAGTTAATTTATTGTTAGTACACAGGAACCAAATCATATGTAAACAGTACACGTAACATAATTTGTCCTTGAACTTGAACTTTAATTTGATAATCAAACCAAATTGTGTTACGTATACTGGAAACAAAATATTTACAAAGAATTTCACTTTACAATATTCATGAGTAGATACTTATCTTAATTATTATTATATACATAATTAGTATAAACCACACATAATATTATTATACATGTAAATTCATTATTACTTACCATTTGTTATTTAATATTGACATTTGTCATTTGTGTTGACAATTGTGTACCACTACTAACGCAAGATTAATGAGCGCGTTTTATACCTATTATGTATAATATAGTGCCATCTAGTGGCAATTAGTAGTAGTACGGTATTTGTGCGTTTTATACCTATTATGTATAATCTAGTGCCATCTAGTGGCAATTAAGTTTAGGATTGATATCCCTCTATGTTAAATTGCAACATTTTTTTATACTTAAGTTTGTAAAATAAAAAATAAAAAGTCTTCTTACTGTAACCACCAAGGCATTAACAAGTAAATAAAAATTGTGTAAAATTAAAATAAAAATAAAATTGGCAATTAAAGTGGAGTTAATAAAAATTAATTACAAAATTGGAAAGGCGAATTTGCAAGGGATTTTGAACAACAACCAATTGAACCAGCCGTCTTTATCCTGAGATCCATTATTACCGTACAACATCGTACAGAAAGACTAGCACATGAACAACGTTTACAAGTCATTAAATTTTATTATCAAAATTCGAGTAGAGTGTTTTCCTCTTTAGGATATTGCTGCTGTAGGATACAGCAATCACAAGATTGTGTTATTCGACTACGTGGAATGTTTTGTGCACGAATTTTGGTCTGAAGGAGTATAAAATACAGCTGCACGAGCTGTACCGACGTCTGAACCCGAAAATCGTTTTTAGTACGGTAATAAGCAAAATAGAAAGATGGCGATGGCCTCAGTATTACTGTCAATAGCAGTCGCTTTCGTTACATGATTTCAGACTTGGTTTTGTCCAAAATGAATGAACTGAATCTGGTCGATATTTGACTGCAGCAAGACATGTCACACAGCACGGGTAACCATGGACTTATTAAGTAATGATTTCGGTGAGCGGTCTGGAAAATTGGCCGCTTAGATCGTGCGATTTGACGCCTCTTGACTATTTTTTATGGGGCTACGTGAAGTCACTCGCCTATGCCAATAAACTTAGAACACCATTGCAGAATTGGAGGAGAACATTAAACGTGTCATTAGCGAGATACCAGCCGAAATGCTCGTGAGAAGTGCAAAGTAGTGAAAGATTGGACCCCATTTAAAATTTAGCTGTGGCCAACATTTACATGAAATAATTTTCAAAATGTAAATATCGAACATTGATTTACAGATTAAAATAAAAATATCATACATTTTTGCAATTTTAGTGTTTTTTAAAATTATAAACAAAACGCTTAAAAAATAACCGTTTATAATTGTGTCGCATATCGTTTGGAAAAGTTCTTGGATCTGGAAAATATTTTGATAAAACTACTTTAGTTAACAAATCCGCGGTTCAGCTCAAGCACCTTAGTACCTACTCAAAACTAAGTAACGATATTGTTATTACCATTTAACTTCAAAAACAAACCGTTTTGGCACAGGTAACAAATTATTTGTTTGTTATGGACAATATACATGTACAAGTCTAGCAAACTATTGGAACTGCTGGATGCAGGTATTTTATTTGTCATTCCGGTGCAATCAAGTGGCATAACTAGAATTTTGAACCAAGCAACAATTGTATAGGTATTGTCTCTTAAAACATTTTGAGATGTCTGCTATCGTGAGCTATAATTTGTCACATCATCTTGTATTGACGTTATGTTCTACTAAATAAATTGTCTTCTTAAATAAATTGTTTAGTTCTTAAACTAGTAAACAAATGTAACCCTTAATACTTACAATTAACTCTGTTTAGACTAATGTTCATTCCCCATTATGATAAAGTAATAGTTGTCGCTTTGATTCCCTAAATGCTACCAATAATAGTAATAGAATGTTTTAGTCCACAGAGCATTTTGATTCTTATGCACGTTACCTCTTTGTATCCGCCAAACATTCGTATGTGATATTTTATTTTCTAACTTTTGGTATGGTTCTTTAGAGCAAATTATTTTATTTTATAATGTATTTAGTTAGCGTACTAACCCAAATATATTGCAAGTCTACAATAATCATTCGTAAGCACCTTGTTCCTATAATGCCAAATAAATCCATAGAGAAATCAATTTCAAAACCATTGATATGATTTCAGTAGCCAATATAGTTGATCAATAAATTTTATTTATGTTCTTCACAAATTTTCTTATTTGTATTCTTTGAATATACTCGCATGTACTGCGTAAAGATGTTGTTTAACTTCATTATTATTGATATTTTATGGCGCTATTTATTAATACACTAAATAAATAAAATACTTATATATAAAATTTATAACATACATAAAAAGTATAAAAATGTCCAAAATTATTACATAAAAAACTATACACAAATGGTTTTATGTTTATGTATCTCTATACATAAATAAATATTCAAGTTCAAACATTATAATAAATACATGAATTTAGATTGAAAAATTACAAAGAAGTTTGGTTTCGTTTTGTACTGATCGTGACATGATATTGTAAGACTATTGGGGATTATATCGTATCATCATCATATTGATTAAAAAAATTTCAATTTACTAAATAAAATTCCACAAACAATTTTTTTTTTGTTTTGGTTTGGTTTTTGGTCAGATTAAATTTCAATTGTCTTTCAAGTATGTATCTCTTATTCTAATGTACATTTATATACACGAACAAGACGAAGAAAATGAAGCATGTATTTCCGTTGTGTGTTTGCGCTTCGAGAAACCCCCGACATGATTTGGGATGGAACACAAAATGAAAATATACAGCATTAGATAAAAAGTCATTGTATAGCAAGAAGAAGAGAGATCTAAGATAGGTGGAATTTATTAGAAATGTTTAATAATCTTCCTCATGTTTATTTTTACTCTGTGCTTAGAAAAAATGTCGTTTGGGAATTTTGAGAAGCACAAAAAATGTAATATAGCAAAGTTTGAAAATCAACGAACAAAAAACAGCACAAATATTTCGATAAAATAATTTTTTTATTTTTTCATTCTCAGCGAAAAAATATGTCACAAAATTATTTCTTTAGATAAATTTTTGTCATTTTCTTTGTTGGCATTATCATCAACATGGGAGTGTTCTTTTTACAAAAAATAACATTCTTAAAAATTGGTTTATTATTTCTATTTTTTTAAAATATGTATATATGGATCGTTTGGAACAGCTATAAAATCATGGCACAGAAGCATTAGTATGTGAATATGTGACCTTCCACAAATATCGTACTCGTAGCATATATTCGAAATTTAATATGAGATTCGCTCTTTATTGATAGCAATCTATAATTGATTTTTTTACTTCCTGCATAACATTAGCTCGCCTTTGCCATTAACCTTCACGAAAAACTCAATTTTGAATAACACAATAAAAAATTATTTATTTATTTAAGTGAATAAAATAATTTATCGATTTATTATAAAATTCATTAAAATAACAGCTCTTCGATATAAAACTACAATACAAAGTTTTATTTACAAACCAAAAATAAAATTAAGGCAACAATTTACAAGAAAATTGGCTCCACTGACGCGGTCTCTTTCATTTAACTTTTTAGATGCCGTCTTTTTAAACAAAAAAATTAAAAATTTCATCTTCCCAATAAAAAATGTTTTTCTGGTTCATCGTCAATTTTATGTTTTATTTTTTGTGTGCACAATTTACTTTAATATTATATAATGGGTTCGATAAAATGTATTTTGTCTATATACAATGTAATTCAGTACCCTTATTTGGATGTACGAAAAATAAGAAACCGCAACGTGAAAATTATTATAAACATTTGAACTCAATTTATCTTGCGCGATACCTATTCGCAATACAATTAAATTTTTAGGTATATAATGCGGACGTGATGGGTCGAACACTATCGATTAGGGGCAATATCGTAACGGAACTTGTCGATGGTTGAATCTAAATTTATAATTTTTTTTAATTTTTTAGAATTTATTCTGTTACCGAAATGGGAGCTTCTAATTCGAATTCTGATTAGTAACCCGTACTTTTTTGAGAAATAGCTGGTTCCAGTTCTATGTTGCATTACGTGCTTGATAAGATCACTTCTAATATACTCTCCAGATCGTACAAAATTTCTGTTTCTCTTCATATATCGCTATAGCATTGAATTTAATGTCCACACTCTATTTTAAACGGATAATTAACAGCTGATGCTTAAGTCGTTAATCAAAAAAAGATTAAGCCGTATAATTTAAAGAATGTGTTATTGACGAATTAAAACAGTTGAATTGGAAAATTTATCTGAGATATAGTGAATTACTGAGCAACTATGGCGAATCTAAAGTGTGGATTTAACATGAAGTATAATCCATAGCTATATCGGAAACCTTACCTATTAAATCGTGGTGGCAAATATTTCAGTACCTCGTATGCTTTATAAATTCGATGTTAGCACCTCCTGTGCCATTTTTGTAAGCAAGTATTCACAACGCTTCTTCTCTTTCGATTGGTTGTAAAAAGCTCAACAAGAAATTTAATTTTCGAAATTGATATTCTTAAAAATAAATTAATACTGTCACTCTAAGGATATTTTACAAGTGTTTTCATTAAAACAATATAATTCAATTTTATGAGTAACAAAAGTTAACAGAAATGCTAAAAAATGGATTTCAACCGTTATAGCACAATTTGCGTGTTGTATTACGAACTTCAAAGAACATAATAAAAATTACAAATGAATATAACCGGGATAAAACACAAAAGGGGGAAAATATGACGTGCAATTTTTTTATTGATGCTGTGTTTGGATGTGGTTCCAAGCAAAACTGTAATAGTTATGTTAAGCCGGCAGCTTTCCCAGATTTAATTTACTTTACACAGTATTTACCATTTACCATCACACAACGTAAACGAAAACCTTGATAATATCATTAAATTTAATTGAGGTTTTATCGTCACACGGATACGGCTGACCACCGAATTAACTGTTATATGCGGCGATTTAGGGAGCTGGAGGCAAGTTTTTGAATGTACCTGTTATATAAGTTGGTTGTCGATGCATGTGTAAAGTATGGCGAAGGTCATACCAAACAACAAGCTACATACAGGCATCGAGATGTACGTCATATAATTTTTGGATGACGTTGTAGGAGACTTGTTTGATAATCGTATTAGTATCATATTTCTTTGTTGTGTCTTTATACTTATTTTTGAAACGTTTTATGCAATTTCATTTCCTTGTTTTCGATTTCTTTCTTTGAGCTAGCAGATTGTTATTTCTTTAAACAATTTAATTTTTCGTTAATTTTTCGAATCTTCTCTCTTTCAAAATTTCGTTTCAGGTCGATGCATGAGATCAGGGGACTAACTATTGAATTCGAAGTTCATTTTCGAAGGTTATTGCTCCCCTATAGTAGACAAACGGGAGAAAAGGAAAATGTATAAAATTTTTACTATTCTTTTCTCTTTTGTTTCTACGCTTGCTATAGTTAAACGATAACCTTCGAAAATGAACGTCGAATTCAATAGTTAGGCCCCAGGTATCTACCAGGGAACGAAACGTAAAATTTGGGTTTTTGATTAAAGTTCCGTTAAAAAACTATTACCTTGTGTAACATAATTTACAAGAATATGTAGCTTTAATTTCTCAATTATTTTTTTTGTTAACAGTTAAAATGAAACATTTTTTATTGTAGAGGTAAACAGATCAAAATTAAACTATTATTTTTTTTTGTGTAATTATACGTATACGCTAGATAAGAAAATCATTTAACACGCTACAAAAATGGGAGAAACTTTTGAATCAACGTCAATAGAGGTTTCTATAGAAGTAAGTTATTCATCAACAAACGACCAGTTTCGGAATAACAATCGATTATGAAATTGATTATGGTATAAACCCGTAACTTTTTTTTTTTTTTTTTTTTTTTGTTGTTAAATAATAGCGTCCAGAAAATTAAAGCTATGCCATATCTGCAAGGTATATAGATTTACCACAAAACTTAATTATAAGTGGCATCAATAGCATTGAGGAGGAGAGAACGATCGTCCCATTAAAATTGTGTGTAAGTCTTCACCTAACGTACACAAAAAAGAACATTACTGAGGACCTCAACAGAATGGTCATCAAATTGAAAATCTGAACATCATTTAGAAAGGAGAAATCTAATATGAAAAAGGAAACCAAATCAACTAATAGCAAATTCTTTCGAAACAAAATTTTGATCTTAGATCAAAAAAATGATTGGCAATACAATAAATTTGATCGAAATGTCATTGAAATACATCGCATTGCCAGTCATTTTTTTGATCTAAGATCAAAATTTTGTTTCGAAAGAATTTGCTATAAATAAAGCTTCCACTAACTACATATATTCACTTTTAATAGTAAACATAAAGTGGAGGATGTCTATAATATCAAGACAATACTTAACATGAACATAATAGAGATTTTGAAAAAACTCTCATACACGCGCTTCAAAATCATAAGTGGAACTGTTCTCAATATTGCCGCGAAATGTATTTGTTGCATGAATAAACACCCCCTGTAGTTCGTGGGATGTGACGTAGCTAAGGAGGTAGAGATTATAAGAAACAAATTGTAAAATCAGATCCAAGAATACCAAAACACGAACCAAACTTAATCAAAACCTCATTCAAATAAAAATCAGAAAACTATACACTCGCAAGCAACAATGTCAAACCCAATTAATTCGAAGGATACTGCCGAAGGTAAAACAGAGCTCCCACAGATACTAACAATGAATATGAAAGAAAATTACGTTTGGCCGGCTAGGCACAAATGGAACATTAAAAATAGTGGCCTGGAGTGCAAATGTGCCAATGCCAAATACTCAAAAATAGAAAAATGCCTAATGTTGGAAATGAATTTTGCTAAACAATTCCGTATCATAAAACATATAGACACAACTATTACATCACCGATCAACCGAAAGGAAGGGTTAGGGGAGAATCGTCGGTGGTTATAAAAGAAAATATCAAACACATATCATAAAATTGAAGAGGAATATATGGAAGTAGTCACCTTAATAGTAAATAACAATAAATCAATATATTGCCCTCCCCGATATAGCCTATCCTGGAGATCAACCAACATATTTCATACGGATAGAAAAGAATTACCTCATCTCAAAGACTTCTTTATGTTTAAGAGAGGATTATGTCGGATCATTCACTTATTATTATAACAAAACAACCAGTAAAATATATCATAATAAAAAACAAAACTTGCTAGGAAGAATTTTACAACTAGATAGTATTTATCGTCAGTTGCCAAATAAAAATACGCTCAATCGTACAGAAGAAATTATAAAACTTAACAACCCCAAGTTCAAGGTAAATGCGCCCAAATATAAAAGATTTATCATTAAATCCGAGAACTGCGGTTGCATGAAACGCCTAGCAAAAAAGGCAACTGCCAGAATATAAAACAAATCTTTAGAAAAGCGTTCTAACTTTTTTGTGCAGTTAACTTAAATTGCTAATTTAAGAAATCAGCAATGATTCAATTAGCAAACACCTAAGTGGAATTACTCTTAATAGATACTGAATATTCTCTCAACACTGCGAGAAAATATTCCAAACGAGAATGGTACATACAACAAATGTTTAAAAAAAACGGCCAATTTAAAAGATGAATATACCGTGAAACGTATTATCAAAATAAAATTATAAAGCATCTGTGGCACTATTCTGGTAACTCCCAGGGAATAGGGAACTGGGGAAAGAATTTTATGTAATTTCTGTTGAAATATTTTGCTTTCCGGCCTACCAAGAAGAAAAGTTTGATGTAATTATTTATAAATTGGGAATAATTTTTCCATATCTAAATTGGCAGGCAATATTATTCCCAATTTTATTTTGTTTTCAAAAACTTAACACTAACGTTTTACCTCAGTATGCCAGAAGAAAAATGTTTAAATAGAAATTACATATAAATTCTTTTCCTATTTCTTTATTCCCGGGGACTTACCAGAATAGTGCTACTGGTGAGGGTGGCCTCTGTAACAAATGCTCAAGAACAGTAGGAATTATCTCTTCTACCGCATGTTTGAACTGGTTTCAACGATTTGGTCACTGATAAAGTCCCACACGAGGAAAAAGCACTAGGCTACAAAGTCTTGGCCTATGTACTTGCTATGACAAGTTATCAACTTACAGAGAGCGCATTTTGACCAGGAGTGAGATTATGACATCCGACCGGAAAAATCAATTGTTTGATCAAAAAACAAAAAACGATCACAGTTGGCTTAAATATTTTCATAACGGTGCTAAATATTTTCATAACGTTTGCTGCGATTTTACGCAACATGTTCCCAACTGTTGGGAGTCCTGAAAGCGCCCAATGTTCCGATCGTATTTCATGATCCCGCACCAGGCACGTCCACAATCAAACTTGATCTTTTGACAATTGTGTTGGAAAGTGATATGAAAAAGACAACCATGTACATGTTCTATTCTTAGAATACAGAACAGATTGTCTTGTCATATTTAGGCATTCCTTCTAAATTGATGACCATGTGCAACGTATTACTGAATGGCTCTAAAAGAGAAACGATCATCAAAGGCAAATGCGACATACAGACCAAAAAGCCTAAATTCTATTCAAACTATTTTTAGAATTCGTCATTTGCCAACTAAACATAGCGCATTCATACTTTACCTCAAGTCGAATATAATATCCTTCCTCTAAAAGAAGTTCTTTCCTCATTTTAATTACTAGCACAACAAATCGATCTTCATATCAACTAAATGAAAACACGCGGCGAATTTCTAACAGGTGACACACAATACGAAAGAGTGTGAGCATATGATAACGTGAGATATTTACAAACGAAATATCTAAGGCTTAGTCTATGTAGAAAACGTATCACAGAGCAGAGATCGTTGTTGAAATTCCAAACGTATCCGATGATTATGTTGAGATTTATAAGCCCAACGGAAACTCCTAAAGAAGCTAGCCCTCACACTTTTTGTCTACCCCTTTTACGGGGTAGATATATACTGGTGGCCGTCACGAGGAGGCGGTGTGAGTATACTTCTAGTTGCAGCAGACCTGACAGAAGAAGCGGGTCCTGCGTTTATGCCTCTACTTACTCTATAACCTGACCACCGAGATGTATTATAGTAAAAAATTTAATTTGCAGTTAAATGGGAAAATTTTTAAAATATAAAAACTTCAAAATAAATTCGAGTATTGGTCACAACACAAAAAACTCCTTCATTTTTTCATGTTGCACTGCAATTTCTAGACATTCTCAAAAAAAAAAAATTACCCAAAATGTTTTTTGTTAGTACCAAGTTCACCCAAAAAATTTTGTTGGTAGTATCGGCGGGGTTTTGAAAAACCTGCTGGAATTTCAGGCCCTACTATAATGAAATTTGGTAATAGTAGTAGCTTCCATAGAAGCCTTTTGTTCTCCAATGGTCGCTCGAGAAAATCTTAGTTAAGATTGTTGCAAAATATGTCAAGTAAATAGTGCTAATTTTCTTAACACAGTTCAGATATATTCAGCATGACACCCTGAACTAAAAGATTAAAGTTCTTTCCAACGTAAACCAAATAAGTGGTATAGTGCTAATTTATTTATCCGGTTTTTTAATTTTTGCATATATTTTTGCACATATTTCCACATTCGTCCTAAATTGGAAAATTGTATGGTTTTGAAAGTTTTTAGAAATTAAGGTTTTTTAAAATATTTGTTAAAGTAGGTCACAGAAGCATGTTGCAGTTTTGTAGGAACCTTCATGGAAATTTACTAAAATTCACAATTAATTAAGTCTCGCGTTCCCCAAACAGTTTGAATAAAAAAACGAATCCCAAATAGTTCATCCAAATCGATATGACTCTATAATGATGCACCACCACTTGTAGCACAAATTAATTACAAATTATTTACAAAGCTGGAAAATGTTTTACAGATGCCGCTATTCTGTAATTCATGTGTGGTGTTACACAAAGCTACACCACACTTTGTATTTCTGTTAATATTTATTGTATCGTACTGGGGGGTAGTACTGAATTTTTTTACAAAAAAATATATTAGAAAAGTTCAATCCCTAAAATCTACCCCCTAATGAATAAACCTCTTTAAAAGCCAACTTCTCTGAATAGGTTGTAGACTTGCTATAAATGTAACAAACTACACCTAATTTAAATAAAACGCTCGTATTAACAGGTGTTTTTTAGCAACTTTCTTTTCGGCAACATAATTTTTGGCAGTTCAGCTGTTTTCGTGTAACATGTTACTTTATGTTAAACATGTTCAGTTTGATCTATAATTTTACCATGAATCGACTTCTTCTATTTTATGGTCAGTTTGGGCGACCTTCTGAGGTTGCTATTCAGAATCTTGTGACTAAATTTCGCACCAAATTTACATTATTGGACATTAGACCACCAACCCGCATACGTAGAGTGCGGACAGAGGAAAATATCGTAGCTGTATCCGCCAGTGGTGGGCCTCTGTTACTCCACTACGTGGACAATTTTGCGGAAGGATTTGGGTGTAAAAAAACCTTTTAAAATACAGATGGTGCAAGAATTGAAACCACACGACCTACCACAAAGGGTAACTTTTGGTGAATGGGCGGTGGCAAAACTGGATGACGATCCACTTTTTTATCGGAAAATTGTGTTCAATGACGAAGCACATTTCTAACTGATTGGATACGTGAACAAGCAAAATTGCCGTTCTTGGTGTGAAGAGCAGCCAGAAGCATTGCAACAACTGCCAATGCATCCCGACAAATGCACTGTTTGGTGTAGATTATGGGCCGGTAGCATTATTGGACCGTACTTTTTTAAAGACGACGAAGGCAGAAACGTTACTGTGAAAGGCGAGCGCTACCGTGTGATGATTACAATTTATTTTTTTACCCAAAATGTACTTGGCTGTACTTGGCTGACACGTGGTTTCAACAAAACGGTACCACATGCCTCACAGCACGAGAAACAATGGCCCAATTGAGAGGCGAGTTCAGTGAACAGTTTATTTTACGTTAGGGGCCGGTCAATTGGCCACTTAGATCGTGCGATTTAACGCTTTTAGATTATTTTTTGTGGGGTTATGTTAAAGCTCATGTCTATAGAAACAAGTCCGCAACTGTTGACGCACTGGAAGCCAATATTAAAGATTTTTTTTGTGAGATATTTAATAAAGCAACCCACCTAAATTTATTAAAGCAACCCACACCCACAAAAATTGATAATAAAGCATCGAATTAGTTAGGTAATTAGTAAGATTAGTTCAAAAAATTAGTACCCACGAATTTAACATATTACAAAAGCCGACACCAACAAAAATTGATTTTTGTGGGGGCTGTGTGTTTTGTAATAATTGTAAGGGTACTTAATTTTTGTATCGGAAGGTATTCCGATTGATTATGATCAATTGTTGCTATAGTGGTATGTTGTAATAAATTCAGGGGCGGATTAAAATTGATTTTATTGTTTTTTTGGGCTGTTGTAATAAATTCAATGGTACATATTTCTGGTGCAGGAAGGCTATTCAATGGATTCAGGTCGATTTTTGTGGATGTGGGCTGCTGTTATAAATTTGGGGATACCCATTTCTTGTACAAGAAGGTAGTTCAAATTATAATCAATCTTTGTGGAACTGGACTGTTATAGCAAAACCAGAGGTTCCTATTTCTGGTGCAGGAATTTAATTCGATGCATTAAGATCAACTTTTTTGCATGCACGGGCTGATGTATTAATTTCAGAGGTATTATTTTATTGTACATGAAAGTAATTCGACACAATATGCTTGTTTTTATCATTTCTTGTGCAGGATGGTAATTCGATGCATTAATGCATTATGCACGATTTGTGTGGGTGTGGATTGTTTTAATAAATTCAGGGGTACTACTTAATGTACAGAAAAGTAATTCAAAGCATATATCCATTTTTGTGGGTGTCCAATTGCGCAAACGGCACCTCGATGAATTAAAATTGATTTTTTTGGGCGTGAGGTATTGAAATAAATGCAATGGTACCTATTTATGGTACAGAATGGTAATTTGGTGCATTAAAATTATTTTTTTTGTGTGTGGGCTATTATACTAAATTCTGGGGTACCCATTTCATGTACAGGAATGTGCTCGATGCATTATGATCGATTTTTTTGGATGTTCGCTGTTGTAATATTTTCAATGGTACCTATTTCTTGTTCAGGAACTGAATCCGATACATTATGATCGATTCTTAAGGGTGTTTAATATGAGTGTATATCCCTTTTGCTGCCCACTAACACAATTGTGTGGATACGGCAAAAGCACCATGTCATTTTTGTATGTTTTTTCAAATTTCTGTTTTCCATTCAAACTTATTTTCGTCCGAAAAAAAAACACTATAACTATACCCACATTTGTGTTGGTTGTACTTCAAATCAAGCGAAATTTTTTCTCAAAAACGACATTACATACTATATGATCTTTTATTCACACATTTGTGTGTTTTGGTATTTGGGGAGAAGAGTTGGTTTGTATAAATCTGCATAATAAATCTAGCAATATTGTTCAATTCAAGAATATCATCGAGTTTAATAAATATTTTCATAATTTTACAGTGTGAACCATACACGGGGGTAGGTATTGAGTAGGTATTTTGTGTGACACCTTTTAAATTTATTTCTCTTTCTAACTACAATACTAATTTAATAATTTCTTATTTATAAATTTTAAAATTATATAAATCATTTTATTTAACCACTATTTAACCACCAACAAAATCGAATATCACATAAGGTATTACGAGGCGTGTTAATAAATTACTTGTAGGCGAGAAACAAAACTAAAATAATTTATATATTTTTTTTTTTTTTTTTGTGATATTATTTATGAATCTTCGAAAATTTATCGTGGTTATATTGAGATTATATTTCAAATTTCTTTGGTATGGTATAAAGATTAACTTTTCAAAAACTCGTATGTGAGTATAAAAAGGAGAACCATAAATTAATGTATAATTGCCGTAAAATTTTAAAAAATTTCCTCTATTTTATCTCTGAACAAAAATGGGTTGATAAATAATGTTGAATATTAATGCGATCATTAACAAGTATTTTTAACACGAATATAAATAATAAATACATATCTATTAGAATATTACGCGTAAAATGGGTGACATATAATCCACCGCTTAAGCCAAAAAACAAAAATATAATACATTTCATGATATAAGCCATCTGATGACAAAACCCAAATAATACAAGAATATTCTATTATATACATGTGGAAAAGGTGTTGATTTTTCAGAGCGCAAGAAGAAAATTTATCTGATTTTTATTTCAACATTTATGTAATATTCCTATGCTTTATCAACATAATACGTATATACAAACCATTTTAATGGTTATAAAAATTATGTTTACGGTATGTAAATACATAACGCCCCCAATCACATTTCCTTTTATTTATAGTTGATTATTTTGAAGGGTTAATTCAGGTGTATGAAGTTACAAATGTCGCATATTTACAAAACTGCAGTTGAAAGGGAGGAATAGAATATGTTGGTCACAAAATTCTAAATTCAATGAGAAGAAACACTTCAATAAAAAATCATCTGATCCAAAAAAAACAATACTTACGATAGTGGGGACAGTGATAATCAACACAATCCCAACTGTTCTTGTATTTAGATCTGTTAACGTTAAAAGTTGGCCCTAGTTAGTAGTAATTATAAATCTGTAAAAAGAATGTAACTTCAATTTGCATTTTTGCTAGCAATATAAGAGAAAATCATATTACAATTTGAATATAAATAGACAAAACCCGAAATCATCTGTTGGCTGATTTTTTTATTCATATCCGAAGAGAAACGACAATTTCAAATATAATTTGTATGATTATATGGAAACAATAAAATAGAAATTATAAGGAATTTTTTGAAATGTTAACAATTTGTTCAAGTTTTGTACTTACAGTTTACATAATCCTCCCCCGTATTTTGCATGTTTTTTTTATTTTAAGAGGTTTGATATCTGCAATATACAGCACTCTGCTTGCTCTTGGTGAAACTCATCTGCCTATCATATCAGCCTATCGGCCTAGAGGTGGCAATTTGCCAAGTTGGTATTAACGGTTTAATGTCAATGGTTCAGAAGAACTCACATACACAGCGATTAGTTGCCACAGTTCAGCTGAGTTTATCCATCCAACCAGTTTCGTCGCCTGTAGAAATACTGTCCCTGTCTATGTTTCACACATCTTATGCAAAAAACCGGTGTGTATTATTTAATTTATGGAGATTGAATTCTGAAAAATGGCCAATCCTGGTCGCTGCTGGGCTTTGATTTGCTGAAAAGGTTTGATTTCATGATTCTGGAACGGGTTTACTTGAGAATACAGTGCGAAACCGATTTGATTAGCAAATTTCCTAAATTTAATGGGTATGTTTAACCAATGTCGACTATTTCCCCTTCTCTTTGTTGTAAACTGAGTTTCTGGTGTTGCCATAATCAGTTTTTGAATTTATTGTGTCTTTTTGACATAAAACCATACTATGTTCGATGACAAAGGTTATTTTCCCAGCCGAACATCTAACGCTGAGCTTTTAAAAAGAAGTGGATATATTACTAGCAGCTGCCAGTAATCTCCAAAAGCCAAAATACATTCTGAAATTTCAATAACACATACAAAACACATAGAATTACGAAGATAATTTGACTGGACTGAAGAATAACATAAAAATAAAGGTATATGAACATCTGGACTCTCATCTATAGCATCAGAAATAATGAAACTTTCGTTGTGTTTTTAACTGCGTTAATTTTTTCTGTTGCTTGTGAGAATTGACATTATGTTTGTTACAAGGTGTCATGTTATAGATTTGTACCCGGTAAATACACTTCGTTATAGCAGATTAAACCCACTAAAATATGGGTGTTCCTAATACTCATCTCTTTTAAATTCTATCGCTATTTTTTTTATACTGTCTAGAAAAGTAAAGATAATTTAATTATTAATCAAATGACTAAACATTTTTTTTTTCTGGCTTTGGAAATGTTGCTTTTTTGTTTTACATTAAGTTGTAACACGTGAATAAACGCAGTTCATTTTCATTTCTTTTGTTTAGTTTTATTAAAATAAAAAATATTGAATAATAAATTAAATTGTGTTGTAATTATTTTTTTTTAAATGGGAAAAAATTAAAGCTTAAACGATGTTGAAAAGGGAAAAGTTGATGCTTACCACGATTAAAGACATTCGAGCCGGTTCGTAGCCGAAAAAATAGCCAAGAGTCACACTGTTATGCTAAATTATTCAGGAAATCCTGAAAAATATGTGAAAATATAAATGGCTGTTC
Organism: Nephrotoma flavescens; assembly: GCA_932526605.1. NCBI lineage: Eukaryota > Metazoa > Arthropoda > Insecta > Diptera > Tipulidae > Nephrotoma > Nephrotoma flavescens. The sequence goes on along the minus strand of OW052220.1, from coordinate 114,101,457 downwards.
TGCCTCGAAAGTTAAAACTGGTAGATAAACGTAAAATAATTCGTATTGCCAATTCGGCGCAAGTCGGTGTTAATGTCTCTGTACAAACTATTCGTTGCACCATACAAAATGATAAACATCTCAAACGGATGGAAATTAAGAAAAAGCTACCATTAAAGCAGGCTTGAAAAAACAATCGGCTTCAATTTGGCTTTTTAAAATGAAAAAATGATAGCAAATTCGTATTTGCCTATTTTGGATTCAGAATTTCCAAACTTTTTTATAACCAGTCGATCCAGAATTTGTAATTCTTTTTAATAAACGGAACAGTTTTAAACTGTTTTTGATTATCTTAGAAAGTCAACAAAAAAGACCTTTGGCTTCCATAGAAATAAACTATGACTTCAAACTCTAAATGTGATATTCCAACATTTATGTTCTTGCAATTACATTGTTTTAATTCCATAGATTTGTTCGAGCCACTGAAATAGATTTATTAGCAAGATAACGCCCCTATCCATACGGCAAGGATTGTAAAAGCATGAATTTGCAAGTAGAACTTGATTTATTTAAATGACCCCCGTACTCTCCTAATTTAAATATTTTGAAAAGCGTTTGGGGATGGCTTTCTCGCAGCATTTATGCTTTGACCGACATCTCCTCGAATTATTTTAAGCCGCTGAACGATTCAATGCCCAATAGAATATTTGAACCAATTTCAAAAAAATGGTGGCAGCACTCATTATTAAAATATAAATAAATAAAATTTAAAATTAAGAGAAATATAATTCACCTAAAATATTTGTGTATTTATTCATATTTTGACGTGGATTTATTCACGTGTAACAATAATACTGGAAACATGAGCAAATTTTTTGTCGGCAGCCGTCTGCCGTCAAAATTTCAAGTGAACCACATGAGCGTCTTTTTTGATAAGCATATTTTTTTTGTTGTTTTTTTTAATGCTCTGTAATATTTTCCTCATTTTGATTGATAACTCAATGGTAATAATTCAAGATAAATTAAAATCACATGATTATTAGATTTGTTTTTTTTACGTAGCGCAGCCTACTGCTAGACAGAAAAAATAGAAACAGAGACACGAATCAGAATTCTGATCACAAAGCAGAATAAATGTACTTCACACGGTATACGTGTCTAATTTTTCTGTTTTCAGAATTCTCCCCAGAATTCTGCCCACATAAAAATGAAATATTTTAACCATATCTCGATGAAAAACAAAAAATGGAACATTTCTAAAAACAAATAGAAAAAACAAGTTTAGTCATTTGATTAATGTTGAAATTATCTACCTTTCAGTATAGAAACAAATAGCGGTAGAAGCTGTTTTAACAATCTTATTCTTTTTCCTCGCCGATTACAAGAAAATTGTAGCCATTTCAAACCATTATACACCACTACTCGTGCATTGATACGTATCAAACATTTATCGATTTTATTTCTCTCGTCTGTACACTCGTTTGATCTCGTTTTAAGGAAATTAGTTATGTGCATGAAATACCAAGATAAAATGAAATGTCAGTATTTAATCACTGCCAATTAAAATATAAGGAGGCCTAACCAAATAGCAAATGATAAATCTGCAAAAATTTCGAGGTCAAGATTTTTAAAAGCCACCTCTTTTAAAAAATTATCAAATATTTGTTTCACAAAAATGTTTGATGCGATTACGAGTACATGTTGGCCACTATAAATAAACGCAACATTAATTTTATTTTCAAAATTACATAAAATGCCTATACCGATATTATACCACAAAATAAATACGAATATATACATACATAGAGATTCAAAGTTATGCACATAATTTGAAGAGGTTGGTTTAATCCAATTAACCTAATAACTATTAACACTATATTCTTTCATTTACTTTTCATTAATTTTTAATAATACAAATTTGAGCAGATAAAAGTGTGTTTTAATTGTTATAAACTATAATCCCGTGATTACAACTAATAAAATTAATAAAAATGGCAACCAAATGACTTAATCTAATGTTAACATGTAATTTTTAACACTTCAAATATTTGAATATAAAATTGGGATTTTCTTGTACGAGTACATACAGCCAATAAGTATATAGCTTAAGGTACATAAAAATGCAGGAAGAATTTATGTGTGAAGACAACAAGAAGTAAACCCCAACATTTATTTTGTTTCGTGTTCAGTACCAAGTACTAATCCTGCTTTATATCTAAAATACGAATTTATGTATTCCATGTCAAGTTATTTAAATTATTATTTTTCATTGTTGTTTGTAACTTTGTACACGCTATCATTATATATGTAGTTCTTGTTTCAATAATATGCATATGTTTGTATTTGTTGTTGGGTTTTTATAAAAACACATGTATGAAAACAAGGTATGTATGAATGTATTTTGATATTTTGTGGTGAGCTTAATTTGAGGAATTTATAGGTTTCTTTGTATAAATTCGTTCCATATGGTATTCTTCAATTTTTGACCTACCACAACTTTTATATTTTTTATTGTTGCAAGCATTAACTAGGCGCATAATAAACTTTTGAGCAATTCGAAATCTTCGTAAATATTGAACAATGAGTTTAGATATTGGTAATTTCTTATTCTCAGCAGTATACTGTCAATAAATATGTTGTGTTTACCACCAATGCCCTTTACGAAACAGTGTCATTTATCACTTCTGGATAAACCTTTTATAGTTTAAAAATTGTATGTTAAAAAATTTCATTGTGTTCATATTTAATATTGCGGTCTTATCTTAAAATGAGCGTATTATGCTGTTCTGTCTTACTTTGTTTAATGGAATACCAGGAGTAGAGTTACTTCCATAATTTACGTCATCATCCTTCGTTTTTTGCTGAAAGATAAATTAGTTCAAAATAAAAAAAACTTGTATCATCATGCCGGGTAAGACCCAACGTTGTGTCCACAATTGTCATTTATAAAACGTTATTGACGTCCAAAGAATTGGCGTAGGTATAGGCACTGTTCACGTCGCTAGTCAGTCAGTCTGACATGCAAATATTTGGTTTTTACGGTTCAGTTTTTTTGTTTACTATTTATATATTAAGCCTGCCTAAATGCCACCTGCAAGTCATTATTCTTGTACAGTACTATTCTAGTACTGTTGAACAATTGGTTCCTGGTTTCGATGTATCACTCAATTTTAGGATTTTTTCCTTAATATAATTAGTTGTCGTCATTTTCATTCAGAAAAACAATTTTACAGTTTATCAGCTCCCATTTTGATAAAGCAACATCTGTCAAATTTGTTGTTAATTGTTTCGGTGGCAAAATTCGAGTCATCCGGTTTGCTAGATAATCAGCCAACAACAGTACGCCACTGAAACGTGAGGTCTGCTAAAAAAATGTCTGATGAGAGAATACGGGGAAACGAGGCAGTCAATTTTTAGTTGTTCACAAAAAATTCAAGAAGAATCAAGAAGAATGATCAAGAATATTATAGTATGATAAAATCAATCATTTAAATAATTGTATTTAACATACAATGATGATATTATGGTAAATAATCATGTATTTATCATATTTTTCTGAGTGCAAACCGCGCGGTTATGTTGTAAACGAACACATGACTAGAAATGACATAGATTTGATTTTTCATTTGTCAAAAAATTCTCGGGTTGCCACCGCACAAGAAATATTATTTGAACTTAAAGAAAAACCAACCAGGGAATTCCTTTATAAATTTTGTAACTTTTGAAAAAATTTTAAGTTTAATAAGGTTTTTTAATTTTTTTAAATTTTATAAATATTGTTAATTTTATACTTAAAAAGTTTTATAAATTTTAAAAATATTATAAATTTTATAAATTTTATAAGTTTTATAAATTTTATAAATTATATAAATTTTATAAATTTTATAAATTTTATAAATTTTATAAATTTTATAAATTTTATAAATTATATAAATTATATAAATTTTATAAATTTTAAAAATTTCTTAAATTTTATAAATTTTATAAATTTTATAAATTTTATAAATTTTATAAATTTTATAAATTTTATAAATTTTATAAATTTTATAAATTTTATAAATTTTATAAATTTTATAAATTTTATAAATTTTATAAATTTTATAAATTTTATAAATTTTATAAATTTTATAAATTTTATAAATTTTATAAATTTTATAAATTTTATAAATTTTATAAATTTTATAAATTTTATAAATTTTATAAATTTTATAAATTTTATAAATTTTATAAATTTTATAAATTTTATAAATTTTATAAATTTTATAAATTTTATAAATTTTATAAATTTTATAAATTTTATAAATTTTATAAATTTTATAAATTTTATAAATTTTATAAATTTTATAAATTTTATAAATTTTATAAATTTTATAAATTTTATAAATTTTATAAATTTTATAAACTTTATAAATTTTATAAATTTTATAAATTTTATAAATTTTATAAATTTTATAAATTTTATAAATTTTATAAATTTTATAAATTTTATAAATTTTATAAATTTTATAAATTTTATAAATTTTATAAATTTTATAAATTTTATAAATTTTATAAATTTTATAAATTTTATAAATTTTATAAATTTTATAAATTTTATAAATTTTATAAATTTTATAAATTTTATAAATTTTATAAATTTTATAAATTTTATAAATTTTATAAATTTTATAAATTTTATAAATTTTATAAATTTTATAAATTTTATAAATTTTATAAATTTTATAAATTTTATAAATTTTATAAATTTTATAAATTTTATAAATTTTATAAATTTTATAAATTTTATAAATTTTATAAATTTTATAAATTTTATAAATTTTATAAATTTTATAAATTTTATAAATTTTATAAATTTTATAAATTTTATAAATTTTATAAACTTTATAAATTTTATAAATTTTATAAATTTTATAAATTTTATAATTTTTATAAATTTTATAAATTTTTAAAAAAAACGGGACGAAACTTGGTTAGCTCGACGAATTTGTAGGCCTTCAAAAAGTAATTGAGCGAGTCCTCTGTAGATGATAATAAAGAAAGGTGTAGTTGGCGTTTAAGAGGCGATAATCGAGTGTTAAATGCAATAACGAAACTGGACCGACCCAGCACCATTCGTGACTTTGCACACCCACTTGAATCATGCCTTAAATGTTACAAACCGATTTATTTCGAATGTACCATGAAGTTCCAGGCAAATAACAAGATATTGAAAAAAAGCAATAATAACACCTTTTGGCTTATGTGATCTTTCTCAACACATTTAAGGCATGAACGCATGGTTCTTCAACCATTAAATGATGCAGGTTTGGATGTTAAAATCTTATCTCGCATGTCAGCGGACAAACAGCGTCGAAGATCCACGAACTTCAAAGATTTTTTTGAATGATAAATTATTATAAAATATTTGTAGCAGATGCAGCACGTGATCAAGCAAGCACCAATGTATTATTATTATTATTATTTGAAAGGTAGGAAAAAGAGGGGCAAGTCAGTTATTCCATAGAACAAGAAATGTTTCGATTGGTTCTATGAAATAATGAAAGAATTCGAGTTATAGAAAGCTATAAATTGTTCATAACTATAGCGTACCCTATTTCGAATGCTACATTTGCCAACATTGTCGATGCGTCAAATTGAGCTGTAGAAGCTACAACAATTAACAGAAAAAATCTGACAATCTCTGTCTTTCTTTTCACGAAAATTACATTCCACCGAAACTCGCCATAGTACGTATGATAGTGGATTATTAGCGGCGTATTTGGCCATTAAAAATTTTAAAAATTTCATTGAAGGTAGAGGGTATATTTTATTATCATACCTTAAGCCAATAATTTTTCATTACGCCAAAATCTAGATACGGCTTCGCCCAAACAACGACACCTAGATTTCATGGTACAATTTATTTCAGATATTCGTTGTCACGTATGGAACAAAAGGACAAAGGAATCACAGTCGATTATGTTTCAATGACGGAAACGTATGCTGTGTGCCTCACGTCGATTTTTTTGTCTAAATTACCAACTAACTAGATTGATGGTTAGTTCATACCAATCGTTCAAAGATGGCACAAAACATTCCGCATCTGATGTTTAATTAAAATCTGCTACATAAACTTAAATTTAACATTCTATAAAATATTTCTAATCGGTAATCGATAAATCGGAACTAAGTTTTCAGTTTAGAACTAAATATTGGGCAGATTTTGGTTTATAAATATTAGAGACATCTAATAATGCCTGGGTGAACTAACGATCAATTTAGTTAGTCGGAAATTTAGACAAAAAAATCGGCGTCAGGCACTCAGCATTAGAATTAGCGGCAATAATCGAATTAATGTGGCGGTTAAACTAATCGAGCAAACGTTTAAACCAATTAAACATTTAGTTTTATGAAATGTACACACCAGTTGTGGCCAAGATTATTCAATTTCAATATATCCCTCTTCCGACCACTATTTTTTTCTTAAATTTAAGTTCACCGTACACAAATGTGTTCGTAAAAAATGACAGGTTGTAATGTCTCCCGTATTTGAACGGATCTTAGTTAAATCAGAATTCTTTTTAAAAAAAGCATTATAATTTGATAAGATACAAATTATAAAACATATTAATTATTTTATTATTTATATAGTTATGGTGTTATTTTTCGAAAGATGTAAAATTCACTAAAACTGATAAATGTTAGAATTAGAACCTCAAGCTGTGTAGATATTAAAAAACCCAAATTGCATTATACAGATTCAAAATAAATACTACAGAAAATTGTAATCAATTAAAAAATAAAGTTTTTTTTATCGAAATTAATTTGGTAAATTTTTTTAATTAATTTTTTTTTTTAAATAGTGGAACCTAACAGAAATATAATCTGATTTAAATCAAAATAAATTAATACCTTTTCGGTATTCGGGTCGAATCGATCAGGGTGGATAGTAGGATTATCTTTATTGCAATGTTTCTTTAACAATAAACTGGTACAAATGATCGTAACTGGATAGTTTGTAGTGATAACAGACTTAAATTGATATTTCGCTCTTTAAACTTTTCGTAAATAATTTATTCATACTCGTATTTGTATTTCTTTTCTAAAATTATTATTCAATTTGGCACGCTTTCACGAATACATAATTCTCATAAATTATGCGTGAAATAAAAATTTAAATTATATAAAATTATTTCACATTTCAATATAATTTGTCTTTTTTGTATACAAAACAACATCAAAAACTAATCTTAACTCTTTTTTATTTTTTTTAAATTTTATAAATCTTATACTGATATTATTATTTTTTAATAAATTAATTTTTAATTTCACGCTTTTTTATTATATTTATGATAATATATATAAATTCACTTTAATCCAATTTGAATGTTTTGTGAATAAAGCGTATTATAAGCGGGCTGTAATTTAAATTCAATTATGACGTATTGTAATTCAAGCAGTCACAATTTTATTTTAATTATATATACTTTAGTTAATTTTATGAAGTCTTAATTTTTTTGTTTATACTCGCATATAATGTGATTATTACTCATCTAAATTCGACCTACATTTTGTGATGTAATCGGTCAGTAATGCAGAAAATTAAATGTAATTAATTTAATGGTAAACAATTATATTAATTTAATAGGAATTATAAAAATTAGGTTGCGGTGCGGCACAGCTATTACATAGTTCGTAACGACAAATTTTATAATTTACTGTTCATGAATTAATGTTGCTATTAATATTATTGGCTGGCGCCCACACATGTTGTAAACATTCACTTATACATAGGAGAAAGTGCGCGGCCGTTACAATTAGCACTCAATTTTTAACAATTAAACTAACTTTATTAACGCAACTAATTAACTAAATTCGTTAAAATATTTTTTGTTATTAATGATCTTCTGAGCAATTTTTGATAATTATTAATTTCTTTATGTTTATGCTCCGCGAAAAATTTATTCAAAACTTTAGTAGATTTTAGAAATAAATTCAACATCATTAATTAAATTAGAAATTTTATTTAAAATATTTTACATAAAATGCCATTAATTAAGTGATTTCGATTTATGCTGTCGTTAAATTAATCTTTTGTTTTCTTTGATACAATATGATTTAAATATTATTCTCATACAGTATTAAGTTCATTGTGATTTGGCCGAAAATCTTTACAAAATCAGTGCTAGAACTAAAATTTATATTTACAACTAATCTAAAACATTCAAAGGTAAATTTTTCATATAATCTAACGTAATATATTTCCCAGAATAATTTTCAACTTTTCTTCATGATAGAATATGTTCATATACCCATAAACTAATCCCCAAAAATTGAGATTTATTATTATGATAATCTAAACGTAAAAACCCTTACACACACAAAACTAATTATGTTGATAATGTCTTTATTATTTGATTTATTAAACGAAATTTTAAAAATTCTTGCTTGCTATATATTGTGTAGATGCTGTAATAAGAGCATGCAGTACTAGTAGATGGCCAGCCCTATCTCCTCTAGAAGTATGACATCATTATGCTTCGGTATAAAATAACGAAATTGGTTGGTTACAAAAACAAAATATGGGATTTTTTTATCAATAAGTCATCAAAGCTTAGATGATACTTTAAAATAAAATTTATAGGAATAACCGCACCTTTTGTTATTAGGTGTTAATATATTATAAAACAGTTAAGCTTATTTAAATGAAATATGAGATATAAATTTCCAATAAAATATTTGACTAATAGGAAATGTAAGAAATAACTACAGATTAATTTTATGATATTAACAAAAGGTATTTACTATTTGGTAGAGCTATAACTCAAAATGGGTTTTCTTTATTTTAAATTGACCTTTCATAATTTTTTAGTGAAATGATTTAAGGTGCGTGGGACCAATATAATTCAGTTGAATTGTGTTTTGTACTATAAGAAGGTTTCTTAATCATATAAGAAATTTAGGCGGCCCTCGTATAGTTTGTAATTTAATGGTTATTTTCATAAGAATTGTGTTAAATATTGTTAGGTGACATAAGTCAATTGGTATTAATTCTATAATATTGAGAACGATAATCGAATAACTATTGTATATTTCATTTATGTAACTTCACTTCTTGTTCTTACCAAATATATTATGTTCTAAAATTATTTACAGAATATGATAAATTTTTTGACAATTCGTCCAGTGGTTGATCAACATCCATCGTTTTGGTTGATTAATTATTACATTTTATTTGGTTGTTATCGTATGATGAGAAACTTGAAAATTGAGCAGTGGTCCTTGGACCTACTAGCATCTCACTCCTTATTTGGTAGTAACGAAACTTTTTGTTGTTAAACGTTACCGTGCAGTTAAATAGGTCTAAAGTCTTTTTTACCTTGTAATTTCCGGTAAAATTTAAAATATGATCCGAACTAATTTTGTTTGAAATTAAATTTATAATCTTTTGATTTTAATCGTTTTTTCGTAAATAGTAAATACTTTTTAAAATATTCTTATTTCTGGTAGACCGTTTACAACCAAAACTCAATGGGAACTTTCTCTTGGTTACCAAAATTGTTCAACGTTTCTGTTCTTCAAATTTCTCTTATGGTTAGCCTTACTGATTTTGAAGACGCCAATTTTTTTGGTTGTAGATCTTTAAACTTTTGCTCATTTATTAAATAATTGGAGATCTCGAAACCAACCTTCGATTAAATTGGGCTACGATATTGCGTCGTTTCGCTTCAATCTAGAATAGATTTTGAAACATATTTTCCAGTGGAAATATCGTGCTTCAAAAAATTATATGTGCTCAATATTGCTCAGTTTTTTGCCATATTTTCCTGTTAGCCCCTTACTGAGTTTTAAAGCGCAAAAATTTGAGCGACCAACTTCAATGGGTCTAAGCTATTTAGAGGAAGACCCACTAAACTAATTAAAGATATATGAAAGGTTTTCTTAACTTTTTATCAAATTCGTTCGAACAGAAATACGTTACAAAATCAAAAACCCGGTTAATAGTCCAATTGATTTAATTTCGGAAATTATTGTTTTTAATGAGTTGTCGTTCAGTGAATTGATTTTCTGTGAAATTCATTTGTGGTGAATTATGAAACTATCGTCTCTAAAACATTTGCAAAAAACAAAAAAACTCCTATGGAAGCAGTCATTTCTGGTAAATCGTTTACGACCAAAATCAATGGGATCTCTCCATTTGTGGAAAAAACTTAAGTATTAAGTTTCACTAACAATTTTAGTCAAAAAATTGGGGCCAATAATTTTCATTACTGTACAAAGAAACAGTTGTTTTTAACAAAAATCGACCGTTTCGCTTCGATTGTTTCAAATTTAATTTAAAATCAGGTAGTATATATAGTCGATTTTCTAATAATACTTTTCTAATAATACTTTTAATACTTTTCGTGTAAAATTTGCGAACATGGCAGATGCCACTTCCAATGGACAAATTATGACCAAATACCACTAGGATAGAAAATAGTTTAATTATGAAGTTTCATTCCGATCAATCAATCAGTCTGAGCCGTATAGCAAGTTCCTTTCAAATTTTTTGGCAAAAACCGAAAAAGAGCCTACGGAATCTAGATTTTGGTGAAAATTCACTGGGATTTTTCAATTTGAAGAAGTAGTTTAATTATGAAGTAGTCTAATTAGAAGTTTCATGCGTATCAATCAATCCAACAGGGCTGTAAAGATCCGCATTCTTGCTGAAAAACTGTTTTTTGTAAAAATGATTAAAGATTGTAAATTCCGATTAAATTTTGGAAAAATGATATCAGTACCGATATTGATGAAAATTTAATTTAAAATCTTTTACTTCATAATCGTTCATCTTGCAAATGCTACACCTTTCAAAATATTTTCAAAAAATGAAAAAGCTTTTATGGAAGCAGCTGGACCGATTTCGATCGAAAATCATTGGGATCTTCAACTAATGAAGTACTAGTATTAAGAATCACCCTTATCGAACAGACCACCTGAGCTATAAGGAAGAGAAATACATTTTGTGTACACGCCACGAACACACACGTACATGCACACAGAGATTTTTTTAAAAACACCCTTTTAATTTCGGCGATATAGCGAAAGGTAAAGTCAGCAAAAATCTCGAGGTCGAAATCTATACTTAATTTTACTATGTAAAAGAAAGTAAAACCAGTTTTTTTTATGTCAAAAATCTACCTTACCGCTTAAATATTGGAAAATGGAACTGAAACGATATTGTTGCAAATTTAGTTTAGAATCTTTTAGTGCACAGACGATTTTCTCAAAATTGAGATACTTTTCAAAATAATTGCAACCACAAAAAAGCTTCTATGGAGGGTGCCACTTTCGGTGGACCGGTTTTGACCATATCACTGGATTCTCTAAATTTATGGAAAAATCTTGGTTATGAAGTTGCTTTCTGATCAATCAATCCAACTGTTAGTTTTGTTGGTTGGCAGTAGTAAACCAAACAACTGTTAATAAACACTCTTTTCAAAGTGTAAAACGTTAGTTTGTAGGATTACATTTACAAAATCGGTAGTGATGCTTGATGATGATTTTTCCAGGTAATTCTTCTTCTGTGTTGAAGCACATTCCTACCGCTCTAAATATGTTCAAAATAGCCTCCATTATGGTCACCAAATCTTCATGACATTCATAAGTCACCGATACATGCCAAAAGGTGACTGTAACAATTACTGATGCACGCGATTAGAAATATTGATGTGTTAGAGAAAACAGATACTGCCACTTGTCTCACATGAAGGATACTGTTGGAAATCTAACGTGAAAGTATTACATTTTGGTGAAAGTAACCACCAAAATCGTAAAATTTTGGGCCGTTGTAGCCTAACGTTAACATTTGTGTCTGCGCTGAAAGCGTTGGACTACTCAAACACAAACATCTGCCAAGTAATTGCCGTTGGGACCCCTTTCGATATTTACGAAAAAGTCAATTTACATTATTTTCATAGTCATTAAAATACAAAATTAAATGAATTCGGGCCATCCTGCGTAATGATAGAAAGGTGATTGAGAATAAAGTAGTTAAAATAGGTTGGTCACAAACAAGTTCCAACTGCAAACCGAATACCTAGAACAAAGAAACTACATTAAGGACTCTTTAAATATTTTAAACGCCACTCGCGCGAGTTGTTTCTTTAATTTTTATCCACAAGTCGAACTTTTGATGCGTAAAAATATCTAATAAACGAATAACAAAGACTATAATTTAATTTAAAACTAATAACAAAGATTATTTTTGAACTTAAAGCAGCTGTAAATAGAAATAAGGCGCCCGCGACCATAGTTTGGGAATCGCTGGTCTAGTCAGACAATAAGGAATAACAAGGAATATACGAAAAATGATTTTAGTTATTCAAAGCCAATACAAAGCCTTAGTGAATTATTATAAATTATTAAACATTATAGTTAATGTAAAATAAGTAATGATGCTCTGAATCTAAATATAAGTACGATTTCTCTTATAAGCCAGGATCCAAGGATTCATAAGGATTTTTTTTACGTTTAATTTTTCAACCTAAAACAAGAAACAAACTGCAATCTAACCAATTTTTATGCTTCGAGTATGGACCGCATAAAAAAGTCTCATGTAGAAAATAACACAATATTCCGCAGTCTGACGCAATACTTAGGCAATGTGATGAAATATCAATGACCCTAATTCTGCACCAGCACTTGTAGCACAATCAAATGAAATTGGTACTGGAATTTTTTACAAATTATTTACAACATATTGGCATAGTACAACCCCCAAAAGGTAAGAGGTGCAATTCTTCAAAAACCATATTTTTCGTTAAACAATGCTTTTAGTATTTCAGGTAATATTTATTGTATCTGATTGGGGGTGGTACTGTAATTTTTTACAAATTAACTAAAACATATGTTGCCATGCTCTACTCCTAAAAAACTTCCCCTAAGGTGTTCAATTTTTCAAAAACCTTATTTCTCGTTACACCACGCCTTTCACATTTCTGTGAAATTTTGTTGTCTAATGCTGGTGGTGGTACTGGATTGTTTTTACAAATTAATTACAATAAAATGGCATAATTAAACCCCAAAGGTGTTGATACAAGAATTTATTACAAAATATATTAGGATATATTGGAATAGTTCAATTGCGAAAATCTGCCCCTAAAAAGAGTAGCTCTATAAAACAAAATTTCTCTGTATAGGTCATACCCCTCAAACAGGTAACTCTGAATTTATTACAATAGCCCACACCCACAAAAATCGATTTTAATGTATCGAACCAGCACTTGTACCATAATTCAATGAAAATAGTACTGGAATTTTTTACAAATTAATTACAAATTCGTTATACAGTTAGTAAATTTTTTACAGGTCGATCGATTTTTGTGGGTGTGATGGGCTGTTGTAATAAATTCAGGAGTACCTATTTCTTGCATAGGTTCCTTCCTATGCAAGAAATAGGTACCCCTGAATTTATTACAACAGCCCATCACACCCACAAAAATCGATCGACCTGCGTAAAAAATTTTCTAACCGTATAACGAATTTGTAATTAATTTGTAAAAAATTCCAGTACTATTTTCATTGAATTATGGTACAAGTGCTGGTACAGCATTAGGAACATAAGAAAATAAATGGACTTAAATAATTTAATTAAATCAATTAAAAATAGAACTAAAGGTGTAACCATACAAAAATTTAAAAAAAATACAAACCTAACTTTAAAAAACTTGTGTTTGTGATAAATTCCGCTTCTGAAGCTTCGTTGAATATGAATTGTCACTTAATAAAAATTAATGGAGCGAAATTTTGCTTCCAAACTTAAAAAAAATTAAATTTGTATGGTGCTATCTAAAAAAACAACAAACAATAAATAGCTGTCATTATGACAAATAACTGCCATTCAATATTCAACAATATTTACGGCATACTAATTACGACTATTATGGCTGGAATGTTATTAAAAATTAGTGTCGTCAAAATTTTAATTTTTTTTAAATTTTGTAATTTTTTTATGGTTTGCTCTTAAATCATTGGTTCTGTAGTTGCCAGTAAAAGCCAAATAAAGCTTCTAAAAGTAAAATTGTTATTTTGGTTTGCGCTAATTAAGTTAATTTCGAAAAACGAATACAAATTTTAAAATTATGTTGGTCATTGGTACCATACGAAATCAAGACCTTGTGTACTGTCGTCTTTCCTTTATTACTTGAGCTTCTAAATCGCATGCAAATGTGGCGTGAATAAAGAAAAATATAAAAAAAATACAAAATTATCGAGTTTTGTTCGAAATCTATTAAAATTAAAACAGTACTTTTTCAATTTTAAAAATGCATCTTTAAAATCGATTTTAATTATTCAAGTTAAGACATCGTGACTTATCATATAATCTCATTAATAATAAGTCGAACTAAAAATATGAAGTTCTTCTAAGGTGAATAAAATAAAAACATAAAATACAAAATTAATATTTAGATGATTTATTGCAGTTTTAGCTTGTGTGCAACTAATGAGAACTTGTATGTATAGTTCCTGGACCCTAAAACCATTAATGTAAACAAATAACAGACGTAGAAAATGAATACACCTTGCAAACAAATTACATTGCTACACTTCATTAAAAATTCGTTCCATCAATATTTTATTTATTAAATTTGCAAACAACAACGTAACCAAAATTATGACAAGTATGAAAAAAATAAAATTATGATAATTTGAAAAATATGTTTTTTACCTTGAGGTTTTAATAGCCCAAAAAAACATAATAACACTGTTTACGGAATTGCATAATTTTTCGTAACTTTATAAGGAACAGTGTTTTTACCTTGAAAATCTTTCCAAGAAAATTTAATCCATTTTTCTGTAGTTGTTGGGTTGGTAAATTGATAGTCATCTGCACTGTAAAATGTATAAAATTTATGTCACATAAAGATTTTGCACGAAAGAGATACGTGGTTACCTGTGACATAATTTTTCGTGTGGACCATAAAATAATATTCATAAATATCAAGGTTATAAGGTTTTTGTGTTTTCGGTACAAGCACACAATATGATAATGTCAGGCACACTGTATATATTTTAAAAATTATGTAATGGGATAAAGGGTCAAATTTATTTTGTGTGTTGTTTCGGTGTGACAAAAAACTTTATGGTTTTAAAGGATACGTTTATTTGAAAAATGGCATAAGGGGTAGATTTTCTGGTGAAATTCTTTTTTTTTCAAAGTTATGTAAAGTTAATTGACATTGTTTTGACTTTCTTTGAATATTTATGATACACAGAAGATATTTTGTCCTTCATGTAATTGAATCAGTGTAAAAAATGTTTATTGCAAGGGTTTGTTTTATTTTATTGTTTAAATGTTTTATTACAGGATATATATCTTAAATTTTGTATTTACCAAATTATGTAATGTTGTTTTGGTAGCAAAGTATACACGGGCACTTTAGTTTCAACTTTAAAACAGAAATGTTTGGTTCATTTTTTTCATAGTTATTGTGTATATCGCGAATTATTATTCATTTTACCGTTTAAAGTGAAAATTAAGTAATAAAGGTTATTAAATTATACTTCATTACTCCCCATACAAATTTAATTTAATCGCGCGCCGCTTTATCAAAATTGCGATCACAACACGATCTGCAAATAAATTACTTTTGTTGTAAATCCTACGTATTTTAATATACAAAAAGAGTAAAAAAATATTCAATTAGAATTTTTATTTAACAGAAGCAAAATAATACAATAAAATTGCCCTTGGGGGATGATATTTTATCAGTAAAATATGAACATTGTTATAAACGAAGAAAGCAATGAACAACGAACGCCATGTATAAAGATCTGAGATACATTCAAGATCATTGATCGTGTAGGTGGAACATAAATCTAAATCAAACTACATACGTTTTATATTTATGAAGAGGAAAAAATAAATTTACCATTACACCTTGATAAGCAGATACAATACCGGTGATAAATGTTGATCGAGATGATATATTGCGTAGGATCGTTTTCCATTTTACAAATATTTTCATTATAACGTGAAAAAATTTATTGTGTTAATACAAATTATTATTGTGTTTAGTGTTGTAGTGCCCTTTGCTAATTTTAAGTGAGTGAAATTGTGAAATGAAATTATAAATAAGCTAATATATAAAAATTAAAGTGTAATTTTTGGGAGATAATATAATGCATCGGTAAGAGTTTTGGTCATATATCCTGTAATGGGGGCAAACTGTATATTCATAGTTGAGTGAGGTTAGATAATAACACAATCTCAAATATATAGGTAATATTATTTAAATTTTAAAGTTTTTTCAACCGACCAAATGGCACAGTGGCTTAACCTATTAGCAGTTAGAACTGGAGGTACCAGGTTCAAATCCCAATAAGGGCAGGATGCAAAGTGAAATTTCATCAATAGATTACGATCTGTGGTGAAATGTAACGCCATTGATCATTGTCGGTGTGCAAAACCCATGGGCCGACCCATATTCCATGCCAGTATAGGCTGGCATGCGGAGCTTGCAATTTGCAGATGGTCTTAAATCGGTCCTATAGCCGGGAGGCGTAAAGTAAAGAAATAAAAAGCATATCCGTGGAAGAGTAGGGTAAGCCTTGAGCCCCAAAACAGATCGCATAGTTAACAATAAAAAACTAAATGAAAAAAAGGTTTTTATAGAAATTTCCATCTATTCCTTAAGAGTGTCTTAATTGAACAATTTGTCTCAAAAAGGTTTAATTTTACATCTTTGTTCAAATAGTGCATTCAATTATTGTAAATTTGGAAACAGTTTGATTTTACTTTGCGAAAAATTACTAATTAAATTTACAAATCTTATTTACTTCGGGACTGTATTCCCCCAATAGCATGGACTGATTAATCATTGGCTGGGAAAAAATTGCTTTGAAATATTACAGTATTTATATATTAAAATTATACTTGTATATTAGAATTATCTACATTAAATTGTAAGTTTTGCTTACCTTACCGCATTATTCATATGGCTTTACCTCTCCGGTACAACCAAATTTCCCGCCACTCCAATCAACATATTTCATATTCGAGCATTACCACTCGCTTTTGTCCCGATGACATTCATTATACACCAGTCATTAATACTTCCCATCCTGTGCCTTCTTGATTAACTGATTTCTCAAATTTTTCAAGATCATATAAGCAACTCCCACTTTAACATTATTACAAATCCAAAGCGATTCTGGCAGTTTGTTGGGAAGAAAAGGGGTGTTGGTTGTACATCCACTTTCAACTTCTTAAAATTATCACCAGCATGTTCGAAAAATCTTCCAATTTGAGTATTTCTCATGTAGAGCGTCTGAATTTGAGAAAAATGTCTCTATTTACATAGTAATTGTGCTCTAAAGCTCTTCGCCACTATCAAGTTCGAGTGAAATCGAGTTTTCAAACGATTTAATCCTCTCGCTAATAAATGCGAGGAAAATTTTTGGTTTTCTGGTTTTCTGGTTTTCAATTTGCAAATATTTTCATATAAAATTATCGCGCCTTAAATTTGAATATTTTCCAACCTATACTATACTCAGAGAAACAATGGCAATCGGAGGTAAAGCTCAAATGTATATTTTTTGATTAACAGTACACACAGCACTGTCTTTTCTCGCTCTTTTCCAGGATCTATTTATTCTGGTTTGCCACAAGATTTCTGATTTGGCAAAGGCGTTTGGTTGTTTGATTGGTTGGTAAATGATTTGTTTTTTTATACGATTCATTATTTATTTTACAATAATTTGCCGAAATTATTGAAGTTTTTTTAATTCTTGACAATGTGCTTTCGTTTTTTGAGAAACTTGACACCGGATTTAAGTTGTTCAATTCTAAGTGTTGTCTAAGTCGCTTCCTTTGCTAAATTCTTCAATATTTTATGAACACCCACGTGGCGTTGGCCGACCGCAACTTCTAAACGATGGTGCCAGGCTTTCACCCTATTTTGCGTTAGAGGGAAGCATTCCAAAGCAGAATTCAGTTTTATATCTTGGTGAATGAGTCCTTGAACCATGATCTAATTCCTTGGGCATCTATGTGTCATTAAACTCATCAAACAAACTCGCTTGATTCTAAATATTTGCTCCCGTAAATTTCTGCAAACTTGCATTACAAAATCATTTCGCATATATTTACGGGAAAAAGTTCATGCGAGATGATTTTGCATAGCGAGACTTTGGTAATGCGAGATTTTGTAAGAAAGATTTTGTAAAATAGATTTTCTTTTGCGATGCCAACTTTCAACTACGTACGTCGCCTTTTTTGATTCATCAGACTCACATCCCCAATATTTGCGTTATGTTTAATAACAATTTCTGGGGATTGAACATTTACTTTATTAAAAGATCCATGCACTATACGTTTTGCTATTGACGTGTGACTTGCTGAAATATATTTGGTACTTAAATACTCCCTGTTATGGGTCAATTTTTGGTATATGTATGTTTACGATATTTAGAAATAGTTTCGCAAGATATTATACCTCTAAGGTTTGTGTTGTAGTTGTGGACTTTTTTCTGGCCCTTAAAGTTTGTCATGTGCACTTTCATGTACGATCGTACATTTCATGAAATTTCGGATGTCACAAAAATGTTCCGACCTAATTTTCTAGAACCGCTGCAAACCCGTAACGTTATTAATTAATGTTACATTTAAATCGGGTTGTGTTGTTATATGCGTCTGCTGTGTGATGCCGATATGGAACGCGTATCAAATTTAGAGCCGGAGAACCATTCACTCACTTAAAAATATTGTTTTTTTACTTGTATTGAAACACTTAAACTTTTCTATTTATTTCAATAAATATTTATTATTAACAAAATAATATGTACATATTTAGTTTAAACTAGGCACAATATAAGCTTAAGCGGCCAAATCGATAATGATCTTGTTTTCTCGTTTTCATAAAATAAACATTTTGTAAATAATCGATTCGTAAGTATTTGTACCTCAATATTTGGATACAGCAAGTCTATACATAAATTTCAAAGTATATAAGGTATATAAAGTATTAAACAGAATATGTATGTACTTTGTATACTGATATAAGGCTTAACACTAATTAAGGTTAATAAGACTAATATATAATAATTATATAATTCAAAGTCAGGGGTGGATTATAACAGTGTCGACCAATAAGAATACTGGTACTTCGTGACAACTCAATATCAAATTCATATCTATTGAATCCGGAAACTCATCAGTACTGGTTTTAAATGGTTTTCTATACATATTTGCAGTCCAATTTACTTTCCCGAATTATTAAGACGCCCTTATTAAAGTGGTTCGAATTATTAGTGTCACAATCAAAGTTTTTAGATACATATTCGGATTTCTAATCTAATTTGTAATGCTTGGTTAACATTTCAGGAACAATAAATTATGTTGTGTGAATTTTTAACATGTGATGGCTGGTCATCCGTATAAGGAACAAAATTACAATTAACATCCCGATTTTCAGATATAGCATCTTTTATAAAAATTCACCCGTTTGTATAACGTTTAAATCGTTTAAATCACTCTATTTTTTCAATGATTTTTTATCCATTTCATCGTCGCTGTCATCTGGAGAAATTAGTTGAATAACATCGTCTTCTGATGCAATTAATATTCGTTCGTGCTCCACTATATTTATGTTAGTGGCTAGTACATTCGAAATCACGGTATAAAATTTGCATTCTTTATTTGTTCCTTACCTTAAATAAAATACATGGGTATTAGCTTCTTGAAAAGTTTTATTATGTGTCTATCAGTATTTTGTTCCTCCGGTGGAATAAAAGAAAAACGTGAATAGATAGTGTAACTATATAATTTAATTTATTATCTTTAAAAATCTTGAATAAAAAAATAAATATTCGAAAAATAAACTTGCCGACAAAACAAAATGAATTGAATAGAGCTAGGTGCACTTATAGGAAGTTAAACTGAAACGTTGAAAATTTATTGATTTAGCTGAAAATGAATTTAAACCCTTTTTTCACAGGGTGTGTTAAATACGGTAAAGAGTTTTAACTTTGCTCAATTGTCCCCGATAGTGTGCGTTCAATTATGTTAATTAAAAAATACACTAGTAGTTTGGCCCGTTTTCGGGCCTTAACTCTCACCTTATCGCCCCGTAACTTCTTACTCGTTTACAGTTCCGATCTACAAAAATGGTTACCAATTACATGGTAATAGCTAAACTACCCAGTATTCCAATTCCCTTTCAAACTATTGTGTTCAGTAATTTATATATACATGGTGAGCCATCTGTTAGTCCTTTTTTATTTGTAAGTAAAACACACATTTCGGGGTCAAAATTTTTATTGATAAGGGAAGTTGGTTATGCCATTTATGTATAAAAAACAATATCGTTCATATGCGCACTACGGGTTCGTCTGCATTTCTGCATCCGATCATCAAGATTGTCGATGACTTCTTCCAATTAATGTCCTCAATTTCTGCTCGAATGTCGTTTTTAAGTTAGTGAATTGTTGGTGGATGATTAGCATACACCTTACCGTTCAAAAAACCCAACAAAAAATAATCAAGTGGTGCTAAATCCGGGCTTATTGTTGATAAATAGTAAATGATAAAATAGGGGTTGTTGCACGACTTGTGTGGCTTATTGGTCTTTAAGTTGAAAATGAGCTTCATCGCTACAGATGTTTTTTGATGAAACCCCTTCATTTCGTTCAAGCACCGTTTTGTTGTTTTGTTGTTAGCGTTACTCCATGATGATAAATGGCAGATTTTTGACTCTTTATATTTCAAAGCATTTTTTTAGAACAAATAACATTAAGTACTAAAACTCATCGATTTAAAAATCGACCAAGAGATGGCCCACCCTGTAATATCAGTGAAAATAATTGTTTTCTATACCATTTCTCATATAACGTTCTATTTCTTATACATTAATTGATTTTTTACTTACGCCATTTAAATGGGAAAGGGTTTAATATTATTGCCACCAATCTTAGCTAACTTTTTTACAGAATCTCACACAACATCGTCTTAATAAAATTAAAGATAACTGTAGATAAGTCATATACTTGAAGGATTGTAAACACGTCTTCTCATTTGCATCTGCTATATATATTTCAAAACAGCCATTTGGTACCCATTTTGGTGATTTTAACAATTATTAATAATATCCCGGTTTTAAGAGTTGTGGTTTATATCGGCTGACCATTGATGCTCCAAATGCCATTTTTATTCTTCAAATTTTGTCAATAATCTCAAATATTAAAAAAATATATTTTCAAGTGAATTCATACATCTAATGGATGATGCCATTAGAATTAGCCTTTCAGATTGATATTAATAAGGCTTTATTTATTTTTATAACTTAACAACTTATTGAGCAATAGTTCAAATTGTTCACATTGATATATTGATATGATATAAGGTTCTGGCTTCTATGGATCCGGTTGAAATATCAGGCTGAAAATCATTTAGTACATTATGATACTTACGATATGTGCCAATTGCGCCATAGTTAGTTGGTTCTGGTCATATCCTTTTTTCTGGTTATTTGGTTCCGATGCAATTTTTGCTGTTTTATCACTGTACACTGGAACATATGAACCCTTATAGAAACAACAGACCTATTACAAGTTGAGATAGAAATAAACTATGGTGTGACATCGAACAGTTTAAAGTTCCGAATTTTTAAAATCCCGTAAATTTAAAAAATCTGGGAAATCAGAATTTCGAAAATCGATTTCCAGGATATTGACCAAATTCCGGATTACAACAAATTGATTTCGATTACTTATAGCCAATTGTAATTAAAATCACTTTTTCAATGCAAATAAATAGAATTTCAATATGAGTTTCGATGAATTGTGGTTCTGGCAAACTTGAACAGAAATATGTCATTTCTCAGCCCGTTAACATAAAACTCGTCGATATGCACAATGAAAACAGGTTCCAGTATGAATTTCAAATATTAAAAAATTCTCGCAAATAAAGTGAATTTAGACCAACCACTTCTCAACCGATTGAGATGAGAGTGTAATGAGTTGAATTCATTTGAGTTTTGCATAAAAATCGTTAAAAAGACACGGTTCAAATTTCGCGTTCCAAAAGCCAGGGACGTAAACCGTCGTTTATCGATGGAGTCTTTGGCCAACGAAATTTGCCAGGAGGAAAATTAGTTCACGAGGAGTAAGTCAAGATTTAGCATTACTTCGTCGAGTTTTTGATAATTTAGACAGGTGTCCTCCATTATATTTTTATTTCCTCTACAAAAGATATCATTCTATCATACTCCTGGTATATTTCATTTTGCTTCATCGGAGACACTGATAATATTTCCGTTAATTCCCTTAATAGAACAATTTCATGTTAAAGCATGTCTTTTCAAGGCCTAATTTATTATGCTGGAAGTAAACACATATAGTTCCATGTAATATTTTCACTTTTATTGGGGATATATCATGTTATGCTAATGAATTTGGTGCGGTCGATCCAATTGCGAATATAACACAGAAATTGACAAATCACATTGAAATAGATTTCTAAAACCAATGGTTAAGGCTGCGGACCAATAGATTATTCGATCAGTTTACCATAGAGTTTTTTAAAAATAAATGAATTTGCCGAAAAATTTAGTTAAAAGTTGACTTTTACCTGACTATTTGTCCGCAGTCTAAATATAATTTTTAATATAAGGATGGGCTATTGCACAATTTCATTTACTAAAGATTGTTCTTTGATTTAAATTTAGCTCTCATATATCCAAAACCTTGACCGGAAACTATTTTAACGTTTGTAATTAAATGTTGAAATAGACTGTTTCCCAAAAAACTTTCACTTTCTGATCATTATAAATTTTCTGAAAACCCACTGACACAAACTGTGTGCCAAACTGAGGGTAAATTACGTTTACTACAGTAAACTACAGTAAATTTGGTTTTAGGACACATTTTTTCATCAGTTCACCATAGAGTTATTGAAAAAAAATTGAATTTACCGGACAATTTACCTAAAATTGACTTTTAAATCAAGTTTGGCACACAACCTTAGCGACCGAATGATCGGGTAAATATATTTATTGCGGTAAAAATCGGATTTAGACCATATTTTTCAATCAGTTTGTCTATGGCGTTTTTGAAAAATAAATGAATATACCGAAAAATTTACTTAAAATTGACTTTTTTAGTATCGATTAGTTCGTTTGAATAAATTTTTAATCATTTTCCGTTTATAACAATACCGTATGTTTCAAGGACATATGAGGGCTGCCTGTTATATTTCGGGATTAGAGAACAAAAACAAATATTAATCACCGAAAATCGTTTTGTTGTTTTTCAAAATATTCCCCATGAAGATCTATACACTTTTGCATGCGTTTGAACCAATTGTCAAGGCACTTTTCCCACTCTGATTGAGGTATCTCCAAAACATGCATTCTGAACGCACCAACCGCTTCTTCAGGTGTCGAAAAACGTTGACCTCTCAGTTTGTTTTTACGTACGGGAATAAAAAGAAGTCATTTGGTGATAAGTCAGGACTATACGGCCGATGACTCATCAAATCGAAGTTTTGAGTGCTCAAAAATGCAGTTGTTTGAGCCGATGTGTGAGAGCTCGCATTGTTGTGGTGAAGAGTGATCCGTCTTTGGCAGTTAGTTTTCCTGATTTCTTGGAAGACAACTGGCAAACAAATGGTTGTGGACCACTCAAAATTGACTGTTCTGCGTTGTTCTAGTGGTACGGTTGCGACATGTCCATTTTTTCCGAAAAAACGGCGATCATTTGCTTGCAAGTTCTTCGTGCGCGAATATCTTTTGTTGGATTCGGCTCATCTTGAAACACCCATACAGTCGACTGCTGTTTACTTTCGCGCTCATACGCGTAAATCCACGATTCATCACCTGTCACTATGTCATAGACGTGTTTTGAAGCACCGCGATCGTATTTTTTGAGCTTTTCTTACGACCAATCGACACGAGCCTCTTTTTTGAGTGATTGACAAATTGTGTGGGATCCAAAGCGAACAAATTTTTTTGACATTCAAATGTTTATGCAATATTGAATGTATGCTGATCCCACTAATGTCTAAGGTTGTCTCAATCTCACGATAGGTCCAATGACGATCTTGCAATATCAGTTCGCGCACAGCATCAATGGTTTCCGGAACAACAACTGATTCTGGACGACCTTCACGAAATTCGTCTTGGAATGAACTACGACCTTGATTGATATCACCATACCATCGATAAACACTATAGTGATTGATGGAGCTTCATCGCCAAAAATTGAATTGAGTTCATCCATGCACTCTTGCTGCCTTAATCCACGTCGAAAGTTGTAAAAAATAATCGCACGAAAATGTTCACGATTTAATTCCATTTTTTCGCCGGGATGTTGAGTTAATGAGTACTGTAAACAACACAAATAGCGCTCGAATGTCAAAACGTTCTGAGTACGTATAATCTCAAAAATGTCAAACTTCACGATAGAGCTGTCAGTTGTCAGATTGCAACACTAGGGTTGTCCAATCCCGAAATATAAAAGGCAACCCTCGTACAAATTTAAGTATAAACGAGCTCAATCAAATATTTGTTCGGTTTTGCATAATTTATTATTTGCTTGGACTGTTTACCAGAGGGGTTGTCATATTTTTCACATTTTTCCTACACAAACAGTTTTTTGCACTATTGTGGCGTAACTGGGTCGACTTTTTAATTCAACCAGGGCCAGGTGGCTTTTACTGGGTATTGTACACCGAGCATAGATTGTGCAGTGCCAAATGATCCAATATACATAGAGTAATAATGAGTTTTTTTACTTTGCATACTCCTCGTAAACTGGCATTCAGTTCAGAGCAAAATTTGTAGAACCGAGTATGCGCGGTGCAGAGTAAAATTACTTAGCATGCTTTGTAGATAGCAAATTAAAAATTTTTGGTAATTATTTGATTCCATCTAATTCATTTCTTTAAGTTTTATTTGAATATTGAATAAAATTACTCAATGTTATGATTCACTATAGATCTTAATAATAGAGCTTCATATTACAATTATTTTTCTCGTATGGCAAAAAACAGACAGACAGCGTGAATATTTAGTGAGTTTCTAGTTTGAGTGATATCCCAATTCAAAATTGCGTGCGCAATTTTGTTAAACTCACTTTGTTTGTTGTGAGGTATGTCATACTTACTATAACATGCAAATTAATTAGCTTTACTAATGTTATGCTATATGATTAATAACTTTAAGCAAAACCAAATCTTAAGGTGCTAATCTGCTCATAAAGATATATTTTTCATTAATGCCAATACAAAAACCGTATTACCAAATTATTAACAAATTTTATTACTTGTTAATCCTTCCCCTGATATTATCCGTGAAAGAAAAAATTACTTTAATTCCTGTCTCAAAAACTAATGAGCTTCAAGGTGGTGAGATGACCCCCGTTTTCGAGAAAAGAGTTCTCATTTTAAACCCCCATCTGAAGCCTAGTTGTCGTGTTTTTTTATTAGCGGCCGACCGATGTATTTGGAGCAGCCAATTTTCTATGTCAAAACTTATATTGAGCGCGCGATTTTTACTTATAATTAATTTATTTAACTCTAAACTAAGATTTTTCATTCAACTTTAAAGTAAAAAATCGATAAAAAATTTTTTTGCTCTACCTATTTATCGGGAGCCGCTATTGGGAGCGCTATCCATTTCAATGAGAAATATGAAAACGCTTTTATTTTGTAAACCCCTGAAACCATTAGAAACTTAATCTTACAATAAAAGTATAAGACGCAGTAAGATGAATTCTTGTTAATAACGTCATGTCAAAATATATGTTAATTAGTATATTTCAAGTGATAAATGTTTGTTTTATGGATGTATTTATTTTTCATTTTTATGGTATAGCGACACCAGTGAATAATAGCTGCAGTTTCAGTAGAAATTTTTCATTCGGCTCCGGATAGTGCTCGAATAATAAAACACGGCTATTATTGTCTAACTATAGTTAACTTTGCCCAGTTGAAGTAAGAGTTTTATAACCAATTTTGAATGTTCTATACTTAAGAAGCCGATATTATAATTTCATTACAGTTTGACACACAAATAAAACAGAACTAATAAATAAACGCAAAGATTTCTGTAAATCAGATTTTTCAAATTTAAATTTATCATTTAATTTAAAAATTCAATACTTTGAAGTTACAGATAAATATCGTGAACTCGAGGCACTTTTTTTTTTGTTTTTAAATTATAAAACATAAACTTTAAAGAACACGCAACAAATAAAACAACATTCTCATATAAAGAAAGAACAAAAAAAAAATCGAAACACGATGATCATTTTATATTAAAAAGAAATAACACAGAAAGAAAACAAAAATTTTTTCCTCTTTAAAACGAAGATCAAACTGTAGACAACAACAAGACGAGCAAAAGAGTAAAAACTTGTTTTTTTTTGATTTTTTTGTTTTTGTACACGAAAAAAGGCCATGTTGGTTTGAATTTTTGCTATAAATCAAAATGAAACAAAAAATAAATATATTTTATTTTTAAGATCAACCATCATGAATTCTTTTTAAAGAATTGAAGAAAAAATAACTGAGTTATTTTTAAATAGAAGAATATATTTATTTATTTATTTTTTTTTTTTTAAATAAAGTTCTTAAGTCTTGGATAGAATATTATCTCGAATAGACAAACTAATAAATCAATAAAATGTCGAGGTGATTTATTTTTCAAGTTGTGTTTTATTCAAAGGTACGCTGTAGATAAAGAAGAGGAGTTACGGTATGTGAGAAATTTTGTTTGGGTTCGTTAATGAAAAAATGTCACCCATTTTTAAACAGAATTGGTTTGTCCATTAGCGGAATACATTTATTGGAAATATACGCCTATTAATTTTACTGCACATGCCCGATCCTTAATTAGAGTTAAGTAGCTCTCATTTAACGTGTAAAATATTTATAATTTTTACCCAAATTCATGCAGGTGTCTTATTAAATTGACATTTCCTTCGACATATTTAATTGAAATCCTTTCCTTTTTATATTTTAGAATAAACGAAAAAAAATAAATAATTTATTATCCCTCTATTATTAGAAACGTGCGAGTGACAAAAGTAAAAGTATTTTTATAGACATATATCTACCGAAATAAACGTCAGCTGCATATGTTGTTGTTTAGTTTTTTTTTTATCGAATATTAATAATATTATTATCACAGAAACTAAGAAATCGTACACCATTTACAAAATAAAAAAAATGGTAAATACATATTATCTATATAAGAAAGGATCAGCATATCTTTTAACGATGTGTTGAATTGAAGCACATAAATGTTATTAACAACAATAATCGTTATCGTTATTATACAATACCGGCTTATTTCTTTCTTAAACAACAAGAAAAAGTTCTTTTTCTTATTTTATATTCTCACCTTTATAATTTTTAGTGTATTTTGTTTTTATATTTTCCATTTATTGTATTCCTTTTAAAAGGTCAATAAATGTCAATAAAAATCAATATTATAGCGATATAATAAATTTATTGTTGTTGTTTTATTATTATCATTATAATTTTATTATCAATTTATTTTTACTGCATATTTATTTAGAAATCGGAGATCTTATATAAGCATTTAAATGTGGCTGTCACGTGCCAATAATATTTTATATATTTATACATAATTTTTAACAGTATTGAAATCAAGAGTAACTCAGAAAGTTATTAAACTTTTTAATGTTTTGGACAACATTTTTGCTTCGTTTCATTTTTCACCTAGTATATATAAAGTAGTTTATTAGCTTCCAGTAAATATAATATTTTATGTATGTCCATATAATCAATACAATTAATATTAGCAAGACGATAAATGAACTCTCTAAATATTGGCTTTATAAATTTTGTCAAAGGGAATTCGGATTTGCCTCCAGAATTGGGAAAAATAAACGAAAGACATTTTGCCCAAACCGAATAATAATTACGGCAATCTTGAGCTTTACGGAACTAATACTGTTATCAAATTTTTGATTTTTTTTTAATTTTGTTAAGTATTTTTTAATTCGTTTATTTACTGGTAAACGGTTGGTTGATTATTTTTTTCTTTATTTTACATTAGCTGATCTAATTTAGTTGCTGGACCGTCACATACGCTGACCTAAACTAATTTTCAATTGGAGTAAAGAAGACGCAGTTTGGCACATAAGCCCAATTTAATCTAACATCCATTTCGATAATCCAATTCGATCTCATCCCTAAAGCACCTGGCGCAGAAATACATTAGCTGCCATATAATTAATTTGACAAAAAAAAATTTTTATAATGTTTTGAATTTAGGGGTACTTTTAAATTAATTTATGCATGAAAGAAATATTAACAAATTTGAAAATGAACTTTACATTTATTTTCCGTTGGGCCTCTGGCGAGACAATTTATATGGTTAAAAAAAATTAAGTTTTTTATAGAGAATGACACTGTAAATTCTTACTTATGGTTTTCAAACAAACATCAATCTTTGATGGCGTCTGGTTTTAAGAAATTTCAATTTAGTCTTAACGTTTAAAATTTCTAATACTTTTTTTCTCGATTAAATTAATGACCAATCTAATTACGAGCTAGTTCGTACTGTAGCAATTTTAACTATAGATGGCATAAAACATAATACATCAAAATTTTATTCTCGCATTTGCTAACTTAATATGAATTTTATCAGTTGTAAAAATTTTTGATAATTACTAATTTAGTATGCAATTTGGGATTTAATATTAGGCTTAGTACATTTTATGGTTACAGTAAAATCTATAAATAACAAATACAAAATAACGATAATTTAGTTTAGTCAGTAATTTAGAATTTGTGCCTCACGCCGAGTATTTTTACCTAAATTTCGGACCAAAACTGTGTACTTAACCATAAGTTTTCAACTAAATCACTGGCTATCCTTAATTAACTGTAATTTCATTACACTACAACAAAACTTGATGTGCAAAACATGGAACAGAATTTTTTTCGAAAAATACCTGGAATTGAACGCTTGTTTTGGCACACTTTTCAAGAAATAAGTTTTGCTTGTAATTTAAGAAAATTTTGTCTTTTTTTCGATACTGGAATCCGTTTTATTTAATTTGGTGTTTTATGACTTTATTCAAACGTAATAAATCTAAAATCAACGAACAAAATAGAATTTTCAATATCGCGTGTTACCTCCTCTAGCCCGCATATATAAATACCCCGTGGATATTTAAAACATTGTGTATTTGTTGGCATTTTTCTTATGATCATCTCTGAGTTTCTGAAAATTTGTGAGAGAGATTAGGATAATTAGTTTGCAAGATAAAAAATAGACTTGTTAACGTTTATACGCTTTTTTGTACGTTTCTCGTTGAAACTGGAAAAAATCGACAAGAGTCGTCCCACAGAAAAGTCCACGGCGATGTTTTCAAGGTTTCTAAATTCTCAACAAAATGGCTAATTTAAATTGAAAGATCGAGCAAGTTCGTTTACAGTCTCAAACAGCAGCGTATTTGTTTAGACAATTTTCATTTTACTCAAAATAGTTATATAAAAAACAAATAAAATACAAAGGATCCAGTATCGAGAAGAAAACAAAATTTTCTTCAATTAGAAGCAAAACTTTTTTTTTTTTGAAAAGTGGTATTTCACCAAGATACAAGCGTTCAATTCTGGATATTATTCGAAAAAAAAATCTGTTCCGATTTTTTTTGGCGCAGTGTATGAAAACTATTTCGAAACGTACATATATCAATCAGAAATGGAAAACGACAAAGAGGCTGAAGCCATTGCAATTTTATAACGAAGTTTTAGATATTAAAAAATACGATTAGAGGATAAATATTTTTACATCAACCCTTGTAGGGTAATTATTAATTTCTCGTTTAAATTGAACAATTGTGTGAACAATTGTGTGAATAATTGATGTTAAACTTGTTTTAGGACACTTCTTCTAGAGCAATTAAGTGGTCATCGATGTTCATTCTATAGAGTAGTGCCATATTAAAATATTAGTGCCTACGCACCTCTACGACCATTTAATTAATCGGACGCTAGATTATCGTTTGAATGTGATGACAGTAAGCAACAGCAGTGGCAAATTTCTAAATGTTCTAGCAGGCATCCCTGGTAATAACCTCTATAAAATAACAGATTTTCCGCTACCTGTCTATCATCCACTCACTGCCCAAGAAAGACAGATTAAAGTCGTGCTCCTAGTATTGTAGAAAACTCATTTACCTGACGAAGCTAAGATGGTGAAGCATTTCCCTAAAGCCCTTAAAACTAAAAATTGAAAATTCCGTGAAAACTATTCTAGCCTGTTCGATTAGAAACCGAATTATTACCTAATGAAAGTGTTCCACATTTGGAAGCGTCAATAAATAATGATCATGAAGCGGCTTTATTATTTCGTAAGACTCTGACTAATTTAAATTAAACCATCCATTTATACAAAAATATTTGATTTTATAATAAAAAGTATAAACAATAATTTAATATGAGAGTAAATTGAGAAAATAAGCTAAAGTCTGAATTAATTTTAGTCAACTATACGTGAATATTGTAAGTAGCTGCCATATATTTAATAAAGTTTTTGGGTGCATCTGTCATAACTTTTCTTTCATAACTATATGAAGTTGTTGCCATATTGCTAACATTAGTAGGAGTATTGATAAAAAGTAAATTCTGCTCTCACAAATTTACATAATTACCTTAGTTATTAAGATTTGAAAACATATTGTTATTTTCATGTTTGAAAGATTCAATTAATAAAGAAAATTGTAAAAAAAAAAATATCTCAAATGTGCAGCGGAGATATATTATGATGGCCTGACGCAAATTCAAGAACAATTGAAAAAACGGCTAAGTCAACAAAGCTGCCCATTAACTTCCGCACTAATTCCTGTCGGCGGCTCGAGTATTGACTATATCTATATATGGTAAAATAAAAATACTTCATTAAATATTGTAAAATAAATCTATTTTAGGTTTTAAATAATTACTTACCTTCAAATTATAAAATTTTCCACTTGAGCTTATGTTCTTTTTAAATCTCGTAACTTGTGAAAAATTTTGAAAATCAATTCTGTTGTTTACAATTAAAAGTCAAGCAATCGCGCGAGGAGTATGTATTGAGAACTTGGTGGTTAATAGGAAAACAAACTATTGATAACTTCAGTTTAGTCGGCAATTTAGTCAAAAATTTCGACATCAGTCTACCCAGTATAACAAAATTGTTAATTAGTTCAAAAAAATGACGTCAGGCATACAGTATTGGACGAGAAAGCGGTGTGAGGTATAATAGTGTGAGGATAATAATTATGTACTTGGAAATATTGACGTTATTACGAGTAGTCGACGTTGTCTCCGAATGGTCGACGTTGTCTACGAGTAGTCGACATTATCTACATTGTCGACGAGTTGACTACGCAATCAAGTAAGAATTTGTGAATGAAGCGTAAACGCCTATCTATGCGTATAAATAATATTTGGAAGATAAATTATTCCTAAATTAAACATATCAATGAAAATAATAAAATTTTACTTATGAGAATTACACTTTTAGAAAAATGATGTTACAAAACTAACCTAATTATATTCCTTATACTTGTATTTGTCGTCCATATTGTTATTATGGGACAAATTTAATAAAATCATCATAACAACAAACCTGTTGTAGATTTTTCACACTAAAAATGTTTTTGACTTCTTGCATGCAGTATTCATGAATACTAAAATTAATGTAGGGGAGGTTTGAATGCCAATAACAAATTGCCGTATAGGGATTGCTCCCTGTTTCTGACTATTTCATCGTATTGCTATTCATTTAATACGTAAAAGGATGCGGCCTTAATTTTAATGGATCTCTCAATAAACCGGTGGTGGATTTTACAAAATAGGACTACACTAAAATGTGTGTATGTAATATTTGGAAGCAAATAACAGGTCATCGTGAGTTTGCTCCCTGCTTCTGAGAATGCAATCACTATAATGTGTCTGTGTTTAAATATATTTAAATATTTTGATTCTGTTTCGTGTTTTTTTTTTTGTAAATGCGAAACTTTTCAACATCATTGCAAAAATTGAAAAACATATCAAGGACTTGCCACTTCCAATGAACAGATTTTCACCAAATTTCGCAAGGATATTCTACAATAATTAATAAAAAAAATTAAGTATGAAGTTTTAGTTCAAATAATCAATCCGCCTGAACCGTAGAGATACCGAATTATGGCGAAATGATTTTTGATTATCAATACTTGTCGTTTCTGATTAAATTTTAAAATGATCTAAAAAAATTAACTTCAAAGTTAGTTTACACTCTTCTTAATCCATCTGAGGCCAAAAGTTTGTTGAAAGAGCTGAGTTCGTTGAAACTAAGAAAGCGATATTGTTTCAAATTTAATCTAGAAATTTTTGTTTCTAATCGATTTTCTCTTAAATGATATACTTTTTAAAATATGTGCAAAAAACAAAAAAAGCTCTTATGAAAGATTCCATTTCTAGTGAACTGATTGAAGCTAAAATTGACTGTATGACCCTCAATTTTTGGAAAAGGCTTAAGTATGAAGTTTTACCCCAATCGGTCAGTTGGTCTTTGCGGGCTATAGAGAACAAACAGAAATTTGGTGTGCACGGGAGTACGCACACGCAGAGATTTTTTTAAAAATGAATTTTTTTTTTAATACGGCGATAAAGGGCATTGTAAATATGAAAAAATCTATAGGTAAAAAATAGGTAAAATTTTCATGATAACAATAATTAATTTTACTTCTTAAAAGTAAGCAAAATACACACACAACCACACAAATGCATTTTGATACCAACATTTCTGAAGTTTGGCTATTTATCGATCGCTAAATCGGCAACAATCTCGAAGTCGAAAATAAAACTTTCATTTCATCATTCAACACTTTTCCATAAAATGTAAGTAATATAGATTGTAAAACAATAGTAAAATAAAGGCTGTTTTATGTCATTGACCAATGTACGTAAATCACTGATGTACCTTATGCAAAAGATTACACCACACATAATGTTCAAATTTTTATTTTGCAACAAAATTTAACATTAATCAGTCAAGTTTAGGTAGAAAAAAAGTTTCATCAAAAATAACCATTCCCGCTTACATTCAGAAAAACAATAAATGTCAAATTTGTTGCAAATTTAATTTAACATTTTCTATAGTTCCCAATTATTTTTTTTTGCAAATGTACTATCCAAAGTATTTGCAAGAAGCGAAAACGTTTCGATGAGTGACTCCAAAAATCAAAGCAAAACTCACTGGGACCTCCCAAGTTTTGAAAAAATCTTAAGTGCAAAGAATCGTTTTGATCAGTCAAACTGTCTGACGGTACAGAGAATAAATTTCTGTACAAAAACCATTTTTTGTCACCGACCAAATGAGGCAGTGGTTAAAGCTTTGGTGTTCAGTACGGGAGGTACCGGTTTCGAATCCCGATAGGGGCAGTATAGCCTTGCATGGAGCTATGCAATATGCAGATAGTCCTTAATCGCCTTAATCCGTACGTCCTCCGAGTTGGCTGAGTAGGCGCATAGTAAAGATGGAATAAACAAAAACCGCGAACCAAACCAGATTGCATTGATAATAATAAAAAATAAAAAAATATTATCAAAAGTCGACATTTCCGTTGAAAATTATGGAACATTTATCTGGACAGATACGGTTACCATTAATTTAGGTCCTGTTAGATTACAGTCGTTTTTCTCGAAAATGATATTCTTTTCAAAATGTTTTATGAAGTTTCGTCCAAATCAGCCTATTCGTCAGGGACAGATTTTTTGTTGAAAAAGAGTTTATTGCCGAAATCATAATTTTCGTTAAAAATTTTTGAAATCTGATGTAGACCGGATACGTTGCAAAATTAATTTAGACCTTTATAGCTTATCGTCGTGTTTTTCATAAATGATACACATTTCAAAATGTTAGCAAAAACACGATTCTATGAAAAGTGCCTCTTTATGTAGATCGATTAAGCCTGCCAATTTATGGGAGAAGCTTACGTATTAATTTTTATCCCAACCAATCAATCCATCTGGACTGTAACAGGCAAATTTTTGTTTTTGTAATTATTTTTTGTTTAAAATTGTCATCTCCTTTTCAATTTTGGAAAACTGATCTTAACAGGTATTATGGCAAAATTAGCTTAGAATCTTTTAGATCTAGAAGTTTGCCTCTTAAAGGACATAATTTCCAAAATATTAGCAACAAACGAAAAAACTGTAATAAAAGCTCTTTTTGGTGGCCCGATTTCGGACACAAATTAATTGGTGTCTCAAAATTTGTGGAAAAACTCAAGTAAGAAGTTTTATCGCGATCAGTTTATCCGGCCTGAGCTGTAGACAAACTAAAGTCATTTAGTTTGCACGTTACCATACAAACTTACACATAAAAACAAAACTTTTTTCACGTCGTTAGTATAGCGTGTGGTAGAGCTGCAAAAATATGAAGGTCAAAATTTGACCTGATTTACTACATGTTTTGATATATTTAAAAGATATATAGTTTGTGGACGTTTTGCCTTTCTTTTATTGAGTTAGTCACTCCACCTTTCATATTGAATATTCTTGCATTCTGTATCCAAAGATACTTTTTATATATTTCCTGTTTAGCAGTTTCAGCTAAAAAATTTAGTTCTCGCTGCTTGAAGTTAACAGTTTTGTCGATATAGCGTTGTTTCATTGAAAGCCACAATCCGAAACATTAAGGGTTTTTTTTTATATTCGCTCTGTATCACTTCAATTTTTGTGTAGCAACGACCAAACTGGACACCAATTTTTCTGTGTGCTGCACTAGAACTATGGTATGAATGATTGATACCTGATGTAGGTCGAATCTGCTCAAACAAATGGAACTCTTATCATATCAATTGAGTTTTGAACTGAAACTTCTTTAAAATATTGATTCTCCTTTGCATACTTGTAACTTTTCATTAAATCCGTATTTTGTTGAATAAGATTTTTGAAAATGATATCAATTTTCTCTTCCCATCCGCCTATATGGAGTTTGAATCACATTCAAGTGAGTAAACCACTAGAATCGAAAAATTGCATAACGAGTTGTTGTTTTTTGAACCTCAATAACAAAAACAAATTATCGTATTTTTTAAAAATCGCAAATTAATTTAACTAAATTTTAACTTAATTTTGATATACGTGACAACCTGGGGAAAACTATTCTTGAAATCGGTGGAAATTTTCGTAATCAGAATACAATTTGCTATAAAATTCTTTAAACTACTAAAATTTTTAGGCAGCTACTTTTAATATTTTTTTCAAATTTTCTACATTATTAATTTACCTACTAGCGAATAATTCCGTATCGATTTACTCAGTCGGAATTTTTCCCTGAGGGGAAAAAATTATGTTTCCTTATTTTAGAAAAGATAAAAGAAATTTATAAAAATGATTAAAGTAGCCGGCGAAAAATGTTCGCCTCATTTCGTAGTCCGATTACGAAAATTTCCACCGATTTCAAGAATAGGGCCCCAGGATGATGTTTGAAACTCAATAACAAAAGAAAATTTGCCGTATTATTTTAAAATGACCAATTTCCGTTGAAAGGACACTTCTTAAGCTAACATTTGATAAATGTGACGACCTGCGCGAACATCTCTGCGATCTAGCTAATTTTTAATGCAGTAAGCCACCAGACTCTAACTGCGAGTTCATACGACGGATCAAAATCTCGGATTTTACTATCCCATCGTTCTAACCAAATACATCACGTAAATTATACAACGGGCACGCCTCTTTTCATATAAAAAAGTTGGAAATATTGAAAAAAAATCTGGGATAGAAAAATCCGAGATTTTTATCCGTCGTATGAACTCGCAGTAAATATAGCATAATGAGTTCATGTTAGAACTGCCATAAGAAAAGGAAATGTATTCTGTTTTTTTAATGTTTAAATTTTTATGCTAATTTTTGATAAATGTGACGACCTTTTAAAAAAAACTCTGTGATCTGGCCAATTTTTAATACAGTAAACCACGAATCGGAAAATGACAACGATATTTGAAAATTTCGCAAACTTCTTAAAATGTTCCATAGTTCTCATCGGAATATTTCTTGAACTATTTAAGTTCGCTTTTAAGATATTTCGACGATGAACATTAAATTAATTGTATATGACAATAATTTTATAAAAAAGATTGCGTTTGCTATTAGTTTTCACTTTTAAAGTGCAGAGACACTTGAGCTGCCATTAATCTATTATTTTAATGTTTGTAGTGCTCGATGGTTACGAAACAATTTGAAACTTAAACATTTCATCTGGTTTCTTACGTAACAACTCTACACCAAAGTTCGTGCCGTCCTCATACAATACTATACTGACCGTTATTCAAAATATAGCCCAAAGAACAGAATTGATTCGATTTATTTACATGAAATTCAACTTTAAACCATTTCCTCATATCAAAACCCATTTCTAATTTTCTTATACACCTTTCCGATATCCATATCTTTCTTTCACCACAATGTGCACAATAAACGAGCGCATATACAATGAAAATGAATGACAACAACAAAAGAAGAAGCATCTACAGTTCCAATAAAATTTTATTGACCATTTTCATGAACATAAAAATAATAGTAAAACTTCTCATTTAGATTCTAGAATTTAGTATTTTTGAGTGGCTTTGAATTTTAGAAGCTTGATTTTTTATTTATTTTTTTTTTCTCGTTTCTAAAAATCATAAAACCGTACATGATAGGAGATACGAGTACAATACATACATCGTGTTGTATGTATGTCGCACAGCATTGAAAGCATAACCAGAACGCAGATAAAATTTAAAATTCTGTTTGCAAATAATATTATGGGTTTTGTAAATCAAATTCTTGTGGTTCCATAATATATTGATTCAAATAGCCTTAATCGGGTAATATAAAGGTATTAATGAGTTTTAATCAAATCGACTCTTCAAACTATAATAGAATCTATTGTGTTGTGTATGCGCGCTTATGAATACGAGTATGTTGGTAGGACAAAAAGAAAATCTGTAATTTATTTTGGGTATGTGAGCATAATCATAAAACGTAACGACCACACCCTTTATACGAGCTGTACATATATGTTAGCTGTACATATATGTTATGCTATTTTTAATACGCGATAGATGTAAGAAAACAGGCTACCCAAAACATATGATTTTTTTTATAATGACGTGCGTTTTTAATCGTTTCGTCACTCATTTAAAAAAGTTAAAAAATCATAAAAAATAATTTTCCCACACTAAAATTGACTTCGATTTCATTCAATTTTTTATTGCAAATTAACAAGACATTTCAAATCGACTTTAGTTCGAATTTTTTTTTTTTGTTCTTTCTTTAGATTATTATTATTATGATTATGATTATTATTATGCCACGTTCAAACAGGTTGGTTTACTTTTAGTTTTCTTTTTGCTTTCGTAAAAGAGCTTAAGCTGTATATAACTTGTTTAGTTATTTTTGTTTCGATTTTTATTTTTTGATTTTGTCTGAAGTGATTTTCATGATGACTTTTACGATCAGTAAAATTAAATGTGTTAAACTACTACATAATAGTAATAATAATAAACGTAATAGTAAAATTGATAACGATATCTTTTAACTTTATCTATGTATATATATATATATAGTTGTATTATATAGAGGCAAAACTGTTATATGTAAAAAGGCATAGTTTAATGACGTTATACGCGCGGTATTCTACTCAAGTTTCACAATTATTTTTTATTTTATATATCCGGGTAACAAACTATAAGTCACGTTTCATGGTCGAAAACAATTTTGAAAACTGACCAAATGGAGTGTGGTGGTATACTTACCAAAATTTTAATAATATTTGAATAAATTTATTTATATATTACATAAATGTTTTAATTAATATTCAAAATGTAATACGTAAATCCGATAGAAATTTGTTGATTGTGCGCGTGAATCTATTATTAGAGGATTAGGTTTCACTTTGGAATGTTTTTTTGTTGTCAAATATCTTTAGGTCAAAATCGAAGCGATAAAGAACTCGATAAATATACGCATTTTAGAGAGACTTTATATACTTACATACACGATTCACAATATTTTTATAAAAAAATTAAGAATATACTACGTTAAGAGAACAAATTTTATTTATAACACTTTTAAAAAATCATGCAAAGTAAAAATCTTTTGATTCGTCAGCTTGTTTATATTTTGTCTAAATGAAAAACTTTAATAAATAATGTGAATACGTTAATACATACACATAAAACATGTTTAATTTAAATTGTGTATTTTTAAGTGTAAGCAATTTACATAATGTAGGTGGTTTCATTTCTTTCGAAATTTGTAAAATTGAATATAAACAGTTCGATGCCCTTAAGCAATCTGTACCAAAACGGTCGTAATTAACTGAAACTTCAACTATAATAATTAGTTTTGCTAATTCATCAACGGTTTTTTTTACATTAAAATCTGTATATTTTTGGCATATTTTACCCTGGCCAACTCCGCTCCAATAAAATACACCAATTTTGTTTTTATTACACGAGTGAAGACGTTTAATTTTGGCTTGGCAAATAATTTTGACAGTTCGGTATTTTAAACTTCAATTACATTTACCAGTGAAACTAATCTAAAGAAAAATTTCCTAATGAGTTTTTTAAATTTAAATAAAATATTAAATAAATAATGTTTTCCCTTGAATCAAGAGACTCTAGGGGCCTATTATGAAATTTTTTCGATTTCGAAAAATTCGATCCGCCGCGAAAATTCGTATTATGAAATTTGGTAAAATTCTGTTATGAAACAAAAAAATAGGTGGCTTATAGGTGACGAATATCGCATTTACAAAATCAATAATGTATGCTACTTATTATTTTTTTATTAAAATAAAATACTATAATTACTTTCATAAAATTTTTTAATTAATTATTTTATAAAAATTGACTATAGTTTAATTTATTACAATTAATTTGGAACATTTTTATATTAGTTAGCTAAAACCAACACAAAATAGCATACTTCATCGTCTTAAATTTTCGACAAAAGAAAAGTTTCATAAAAGGAATATTCGGTATGATATCAAAGTGCCGAATTTCAAAGGGCCGAATGTGTCGAAGGGTTGAATGTCGAGAGGCCGAATGTCGAAGGGCTGAATGTGTCGAAGGCCCGAATGTGTCGAAGGGCCGAATGTCGAAGGGTCGAAGGGCCGAACGGGTCGAAAGGTTATTTTTTTATTTAATTTAATTATTTTTTTAATTTTTTGTACCATATACCTATTATGCGAAGGCTGATATAGAGCCGAATGTCTCAGGTGGCACATGATAAAATTTCCTTTCAGAAAAAGGCATCACTGAATACATGAAATTTCATGAACATCCAAAGATGAAAAATAGTAGAATACATAAATTCGTAAGAAATTCATTTATGCTTAATAAAAAAAAATTTACAAAATATTCCATAAAACAACAAAGTTAAAAAATTATATTTCTAAAAACCCAAAAAAGTGGCCCTTCGACCCATTCGGCACTTCGACATTCGGCTTTTTGATACATTCGGCCCTTCGACACATTCGGCCATTTGACACATTCAGCCCTTCGGCATTCGGCTCTTCGACATTCGGCCCATTCACATTCGGCCCTTCGACATTCGGCCCTTTGTATTCCATTCCGAATTTTACGAAATCGAAAAAAAATGCATAATAACCCCCTAACTAGGATGAAGATATATTTAATGACAGTTACAAACATTTCAAAAAATGTCAAAAATCTTTATGAGATGCCAACTCTACTATACCAAGAAACTCATTTCTACATACTCAGCCCATCGTGCGCAGAATAACAAAGATTTTTTACATAACACCTAAAACTAACATTTATATACATAGGGTGCTTTTTATTTCCAGGTATTAATTTTTAAATGAAATACAATTTTATATTTAATTGATTATTTGGTCTTTAAGATTATGTATGGAATATAATGTAGGGCAAGTGGCCGACTCTAACCGTGGCGCAAAGCCGAGCTCTTTTAAGCACATTTTCATAATATTTTTTCAGACTTCTGGTGTTATTTCAACAAACGTTGTCTTCAAGCTTGGAGGTTGTGGTTGGTTTATTGGTGTATACATTTCCCGTCAACTTCCATTGAAAGAAATTGGGAGGGTTCAAATCAAATTCGAATTGTGGGTGCTGGTCGATATCACCACTTTTTCACATTATTAAGTTACTTATCACGTTATTGAAGCGCTGTCCCACAATAACTTGTTGTCGGTCGCTCACTACGACTGTCAAATGCGAAGTGACAAATGTCATCCAACACCAAATGGCGGGATAAACAAAATCGACCAGGGGCATAAAAACCACTATTTTTATGATTGTGTTTGGTTTGGTACAAGCCATCCAACCTAGTTGATACTGCAGAATGTAAAACAAATTATCAGAATTTTACCAAAATCGGTGCTTATAGACCGTAAAAAATTTTGTATTCATAACCAGCCCATCTTACTAGATTGTCTGTCATGTTATTCGGGATTTCCTTGCCAATAAAACAGTCTGATAATATTTACATAACTAATAAATATTTTCGAAACAAAGTAAAATAGAAAACTTTTCATTTAACTTCGACAATATTAACACTAAACATATTACTTTCTTTTACATATTAAAATAAATATACATAATCATTAAAAATGTTGGGCTCGAGTTTTTTGCACTATTGTCTATATCTCCGAAGTCAAGAATAGTAGTTTTTAAAAATTCTTTGCTTGTGTGCGTGCAGACTAAATGTATCTGTCCTTTTACAGCTCAGATGGTTTGTCTGCTCGGGGTGAAGCTTCAAAAATAAGATTTTCATAAATTGTGAGATCTCGGTGATTTTTGGCAGAAATCGATCCAGGAAATGGCAGCTTCCGTAAAAGCATTTTCCAATTTTAAGTACATATTAAGTATTTTGAAAATCATCTGATTTAGACGAAAAATGAATCTGAAATAATATAATTTGAATTAGTCTTATTACCGATCCTGATCGGTTTTTTGAAATTTAAAAAACGGGTTTCCCAAATGGAATTGATTGAATCGAATGAAACTTCACATTTAAGCTTATGCAACAAATTTGGAGACAGTAGTGAATTTTGACGGAAATCGGTTTACCAGAAGTTACAGCTTCCATAAAAGCATTTTGTTTTTACAAATATTTTGAAAGGTATATTATTTACTAGGAAAATAATAATCTCGAAAATCCTAAATTAATTTTGCAACAATAGCGTATACCTAGATCAGTTTTTCAAAATTTAAGCGGAAATGTCGATTTTTGTCAAAATCAGTTTTTCAACAAATATTCGTCACTTTTCAGTACAGACCAATCAGGATGAAACGGCTTTTCCCATACAAATTGGGAGATTTCAGTAAATTTTCGCCAGGAGAGACAACTTCCATAGGAGCTTTGACATTTTTCCACCGGAATTGATCGCCTCAATAGCAGTTTGTTCTTTTTATGTATATGTATTTTGAAAAGTATATCTTTCACGAGAAAAACGGTTCGGAACTAACAGATTCTAAATAAATTATTTTTAATCTAAATTATACGCCCTGAAGGAATTGATGAAGGAATGAAACGCAAACTTAAGTTTTTTCAATAAGTTGGGAGATCCCAGTGATTTTAGCCCAAGATCGGTTTATCGGTAGTATAACTTTCATAGCACTTTTAAACAGTTAAATTATATGTAATAAATAGATAAGAAGTACGATAAGAATCATAAATATCTAGAATATTCCTATTTAAATATTTTTTAAATTTCCAGTTTTTCAGGAGGCGACAAA
Source organism: Nephrotoma flavescens (assembly GCA_932526605.1). Classification (NCBI taxonomy): domain Eukaryota; kingdom Metazoa; phylum Arthropoda; class Insecta; order Diptera; family Tipulidae; genus Nephrotoma; species Nephrotoma flavescens. The sequence goes on along the minus strand of OW052220.1, from coordinate 114,059,730 downwards.
AAAACTATTCGTACAAAATTTCTACACATTTTTCCCCGTTTCTCTATCACCATGAATATAATTAGCACCACTTGTTTATAAAATTATAGAGAAGAGCCAGTTATTAATGAAAACAGCCAGTGATATCATCAATTACTTATCAAGCCGTTAATGAGTAGCCAATTCACTGCACACTAGCTAAGTAAACACTACACAGCTGATTCCTAATTAAAACAAAACACTACCTCGTAACTTTTTTGGTTTTTATTTACACCTATGTTTGGTACCCGAGCATCTTCGTGACAGAAATCAAATAACATTAAATCAGGATGCAGAAATAACTGGAAAATTAATACCTACCAACAATGTATCAAATTAGTTTTATTTTCTGTGATTATCAATATTTTAAAAACTAAAAAAAACCTTGCTTTTTTCTTATAAAATTTGTGGACCAGAACGGGCTATGGAAATAAACATAAAAATAAATTAACATTCAATTTAAATCTAAAGAAGGATTTTTATTGTTATCAGCAGCTACATATTGGTTTGAATTTCCCAAATAGCTGGTCCGAAAAAGCAATTCGAGCAATAACTTTTCTATTTTGGTTTGTTTCTTTACTAATCTCAACACTATGCCGAATTACATATCAATGGGATAGAATGTTCATTTTGATCCGGGTCTAAGCATGACGTTCACAACACAAATTTTAATTTCCCCTGACACATTTTCTTTTGTCGCAGTTTCCACAAGAATTACCGCATACCTCGGCCAATGCCAAGAGGATGTGTTGGTCATCAAGAACCTAAAACAGCTACCCCGATTACCAAATCAGTGGAATAAAATGTTCAAATCGATCAGAACAAAAACCTTTAATTTTTTCTAACATATTTTCTTCGGTAAAAGTTTTCACAGGGATTATTGGCAAATACCACAAACTGCTACAGGAAAAAATGCGCTAGTGAAAATTAATTTGTATCGTAGTAATTTGTATTCAAATAAAGACTAGAGTTGGCCGAACTGTTTGGCAATCCCGTTTTAAAATGATACAGAAGAAAATGTATAAATGAAAAATTAATAAAAAAAAAAATTATGTCTTGATCGTGATGTACTGACTCGGGTATATATGAACCTTCTATTCAACAAATATACTGGTGTAGGCATACCTCTTAGGTTCTCTGTTGACCAACACTATCACCTTTGTGAGCCCAAATTTCTATTCCCCGAAAACAGAAAAATTGCTATACAAATACTATATACTATACAAGTTTACGTATACTATTGCGACATTTAATTAACAATTATAGCAATAAATGTAAATTCGTGTAAAAATGTTTCTGAATAACAGCTAAATAATAAATAAAAATGTTACGAGTTTAATAAAAACAATAAAAAGTTATAAAACGTATAAATAAACAAAAAAACAACTAAATTCCACTATCCAAAAAATATACTGACAGTGAAAATCAAAAATTACTTTAAATCGTCCTCCTTCATCAAAATGCAATATGTTTACTCTCAGCCCACAAAAATGTTTGTGTCATGATAGTTTTATCTGTGTAATGAAAGTTTTAACTGTCATGGCAGTAAATATTTTCGGGGCTGAGAGTAAAAATGTAGTGATTTTTTGAGCAGAGAGTAAAAAATGTGATGATAGCAATAATTAGTGTTGCCATCGCATTTTTCGGGAATGGAATTTAGGCTATCTTCACATACTATTTTGCGACATTGGTCGAAATATTCAAAAATCCCTGTGCAAACTTCTGCAAAAGAAAATGTATCAGTGAAAATTTAAATGTTTGTCTCGTGGGCAAGTATTCTTGAAATGCGGAATACAATTTGCTTTGAAATTCTCTATATTATTAGTCGAACTTTTCGCCGGCTATTTTAATCGTTTTTTCAAATTTGTCTGATAATTTTCTATTATTTATTTCCCTACCAAAAACAATCACCGAAAATTTCCAACTGGGTAAATCGATGCGGATTTATTCCCTTAGTAGGGAAATATATAATTGAAAACTTGCAAACAAATTTTAAAAATGATTAAATATCCGGTAAAAAATTCGAATAGTATAAAGAATTTTAAAGCAATTTTTTTTTATTTATTTTTTTTAATTTACAGAAAGTATTAATTGACCAATGAATTTAATGTCATTTTAAGGTCAATTATCCCCCCCCCCCCCCTCTTTTCCATCACGCACACACCACCCATTCACATCAATTACAGTATACCACCACGGGCCGGCGCTGAATTCCGCACTCCAACAGAGGCTCATAGTTGTGTTTATCAACATCACCGATCGTAATCGATGACGAAAATTTGCTTTGCATCATGCCTCTGGTGGGATTCGAACCCAGTTCGAATATTCCCCCAAAACAAAAAATATTTGGTCCAATATATTCATATGAAATTGTTCTGCTGGGAACAACTTTCTCACGTGACTTCCACTTGTAAGACTGGATGTTTCGTGAGTTTGTACAATTGCGCGTTGTGGTGAATAATTACCTATCTGTCGCAATTAGAATAGCGGATGTTATATTTAGAGATGTTTGAATTCTTCTAATCTATCCGTAATTTGAGTGGCGTCGCCAATTTTTTTTAAATTATTTCAATTCTGAAAAGCGTCAGCTGTGTTTGAATTATTCCTGTTTTTATGTTTAGATGTTGATGACCGAAAAAGACATTTATTTATGTTTATGGCGTATTTGTTCCATGGAAATTAGCCACGAGCTTCGAATATATTTTGTAATGTAGCAGAAGAAACCGAGCTATCTACAACTTCATTCAATAATCGACCAAATAACTCCCTTGTTAGTTATTTGTTGGGGTTCTTACGTCACCACTCCGGAACAGCATTCTTCCACGCCCTTTTTAGTGACTTAACAGCAGCAACGTCTACCGGCTGAAGTACTAGTTGAGTTATGATAGAATGCAACTAACTTGCAAAGTTAGATGGGTGCTGTGCTGTGCCCATCGACGAAATGAATGATTTGAAATTGAGTATTCCTTTTAACAAGATATGGATAAAACATTTTTGAGATATACTCACAAAACGGTTGTTTCGTCACCCATTCATACTCACTATTTCTGAACCACGAATTTTGATCTCCAAATGAACGAATTTAGCTATACCCCTGTCAACTTCGTAAATGTTTTATGAACCTCTCGCTTCTAAAACGCTTTTAGTTTTAGGGCATAGCATAAAATTCGTTGCGTCTTCATTGAAAATTCTTTTTGGATCATCCAAAATTTAAAACTGATCGTTTTCCAGCAATGGAGTCAAAATCCAAATAAATCAGTAGCCGCTACATTAGCACTAGCAGATGAAACTGCATCAGTCGCTCTAAATGATAAAAACGGGTACCGCTTTAAGAATGATTTGAACTAGTCTTTTCTTGTAGACCTTCTTTACCAAATGAAAGATCTCTATTATTTTCTTGTAAGAAATATTTTACAGCGTGCACCACATCTTCCTTTCGCTTTGGAAATTCCTTTCGTTGAGAATCCTGGATCCAGTATACAATAGCTAGGATAAACGAAACTGGATAGTTGATCTGGGACTCCCATATACTTTTGCAGCCGATTTCATTGAAACTTTCCCATCTTTAACTTCATCGAGACGTTTTTGCAGCTGTCTCTCAACGTATGTATTTTTTTCCGTGGATTTTTAGAATTACTGAAAATTAACGACTGTATTGTATTATTGGCACTAGAAAAACATACAATTATAGGTGTCAATTATTGGATAACCTCGTATTCTCTCTCTCTCTCTGGCATTTACATTCCATGAAGGGATTTTGCCGTCCGCACTATGGTCCTCCATCTGTCTCGGTCCATCGCTCTCGAACCTCGTATTGGCATCCCATGCTAATAATTAGAATATTAGATTTGTGGTATCAGTTATTGGCACCCTCTATTTAACTATATTAACTCTGTTTAACCCACTCTATTTAACATACTCTATTTTTTTCAAATATTTATTCTAACACCATTAATTTAATGCTAAATCTGTCAAACAATTTGAGTATCGGGTCAATACACATAATTTAAATAATAAAAACAGTACTTTCTTAACAAACACTCGTTATCAAAATCAACTATGCTTTGCAAAAAAAAAAAAAAAAATACTTTAAAGAGCGTCCTTACAACTTGAGAGTTTTAACACGACTGATATAGAATAGCATGAACAACAACTGCGAAAACGAATTGATATTCACAAAAAGAACAAATGTACGGTACAAATAACGGAACTTTATTTGTTTGAATGAAGATGCTACTTAATGCAGTGGTGCCAATAACTGGGTCGAAATATGTGGGTGTTAATAGTTGCAGTCATTACACCTCATAAATTAAAACAAATATATTTTGTGAATTTCTCCTGGAAACATTTACAAAAACTCCGAGTTTTATATATCTATAAAAACATGGGTATAGTTCGTGATAATGCAAGACTTTATAAGACACAGCAAATTCATAAGCTTTTGGATCGATCAATGAGGCCATCATTTAATTTTTAGTTCGCCTTTCTTGCCCTATATGAAATAGCGGAAAAATATTGAACATATAGTTTTGCCATTTTAAACGCATAGCAGAAGACGTTGAATTTTATTTTCAAATTAAAGAACCTGATTTGATAAAGGTTATGAAATTGAAGTGCAAAATCTATACACTTCTAGTTAATGTAATGATATAACTATAGATAAGTAAACACATAAAACAAACTAAACGGTTTGAAAGTAGTCAGTTGATTTTCCTTAATTTAAAATTTGAAAAAATCGTTTAAAATTTTCAAATTTCAGAATATAACTCAAAACCAACTTATTTTAGTTCACGAGTATGAGTACTTTATTTTATAACAAAAATGTCAAAAAACTTACGTCCTTGAATTTTTGTAAGAAAAATAATTCCTATCGGTACATAAATTGTCATATAAAACAACGAAAATAAATTTAAATCTTTAATATGCAATATATTCAATCTACAGTACATTCGAGGCAAAATGGGAGACACCCGAAATAATTTGATAAATCAAGCACACAGCCCAATAAATTAGAAAATAAAAAAAATAATAATAATTTATGTGCCATTTAAATTATTCTAACATCCTTTTATATCGCATAATACAATAGAAATTAATTGAAATGGCACACACGCACGTAGTAATTCCAAAAATTACGTACGAGTATTTTCAATATTTTAAAAAATTATTCCAAACACAGCAACATCTAAAAATAAAAATTTATTCTTAATACTCAGTCCCATTGATTAAGTGAATTTTAATAAACATTTTAAATTGAATTTTAATATAATTTGGAATATATGAATGCTATCTGCATATATTTCTCTATAACCATATAATGTTTGTATTCTAAACGCGAAAAATCAATCGTCGGGTGCACATATAACGAGTATGTGATAATGAAAGTGTTAAAAAATTAATTTAAACTCGAATAAAAAATTAAAATTCAATTTTTATTGCTTCTAATTTGGACACAGTCCTATACACAAAAGAATATTGCATTGTAATATTTTATAAAATATATGAAATTGAATTTTATCTTTTGATCTTGTGCGCTGAAACAAAACTAAAGTGTGATGTTAATTTGCCTAATGAAGTAATTGCTTTTTTCGGAACGCCACATTTTAATTTTAATTTTGAATGAGTAGCTCGCGTATATACTTGACTGCACATTGTTAGGCTATGCATGATGTACAACAAAGAATTTGTTCTAAAAGAATAAATAAACGCAGAAGTGATGTAATCTAAATTTTGTTGGCATCTAAATTGATCGTAATACATACAAAACATACACAAAATATAAAACCAGATTTATCAAAATAAAAATACTAATGTGGAGGTCAAAAAATGGTTTGAAAATTTATGACATATTTAGAATAAATTAAACTATGATTACCCTTATACTTCAAACTTAATATATATTATGATAGTCGTCTGCATTTAAGAATTCAGTAAGCAAGTTTGGAAACCAATTCACTCAAACCAAGTTCAATTTACATACGTATATTGATTACAAAGCACTCATTTACACTACAAGGGAACAAACCCGCAACACCCGATATTTTTGGATATAAAATAATAAACTAAAAAAAAATAATTTGACTTTCCAAAAATTTTAAGTGCTACATTTATATTTTCTTCTAGTGTATATAAATTGATTCAATTAATTTCTCATAAATCTCGCGTGAAGTTTTATTGTTTATTTTTGGATTTTTTTTTTTATCTTCTGTAATTGATAACTTTATAAATAAAAATTATGGTTTGTATTTTAATTAAACGAAATTGAATTTCTAGAATAAAATCATTTTGATACAGTTAATAAAATTAATTTATTGATTTTAAAACATATATTTTATACTGTATGTATAGAATGAAAACATTAATTAAATTTGTTTGATATTGTTTTTGTAATTTTATTTAATTGAAAATATATGTACACATGAAATGAATTTTTGACTTGGGATGCATTTTGAAAAAATTCTATTAGTTTTGTAATTAGAAAAAATGAATAATATTTTAAATATTGCAACAACCGTATTTTTAATTATTCGATTAGGCATCTAGATATTGGTGATGAATTTAATACGCCAGTCTTCATTAATGAAAAATCAAAGGTTAATTTTAATTCTAAGAAGACCGTTCTTCTAAAACTCATTGTCCATCCATTGAATTAATATGTATAAGAAAATTGTGCAATATAAGACAAACATAATTTTTATGACTAATTATTTTTTTATAATTCTACTTATAAAATTTTCCGTTATTCTGGGTGACAGCCAAATATTGTTTTTTTAATCGAAGTGAAGTTGCCTGCACGTTGGAAGTTAGGTTTCGAACTAATGACACATTGAATTCTTTAAATTAAAATATGGTTTATCATCAGACTGCGTGGCCAAAGTACAAAAATATTTGAAATACTTTAAACTTACATACAAAGTATAATCACATTACATTAGCGAATTATTATGCTTCTTTACGAAATTTTCAACCTCTTCGTAACTTCGATTGTTATTGTACTTGACGCAGTTAAGCGATTGCTTTATGCAATTTTGGGTTATTCTGGATGATTGCCAGATATTGTTTTTTTACATCGATGGGAAGTTGGGTTTATTTTCGAACTAATGATACAATATTAAACAATGCTAATCAGTTTAAACATTGTTAATCGATCATTGCGATCATCCTTGTTACACTAAAGCTAAAAGGAAAAATGAAAGCAATGTTTTATGAAGCTTTCAGAACTAGAATACATATACACTAGAGGAAGCCAAGTACAAGAGTAATAGCGCTTTCCAGGCTTGCCACAAGAAAAGTGAACTGAAATTTACTATCACTAAATCTTTTATTTTATCTAATTTCCAACCATGACACTTGAAACCTTGAATTTTAAGAAATTTTCAAATTTTGTTTAAAAATGGATTTTTCCGAACAATTAGTGTTTTAGATTTAGCGGTTTCATTCAAAATTTTTTATGATTGTTGCCGAAAATAAATATTTTTATAAAAAAAAAAAATATCTGCTGAAAAATGTCAACTGAGATAAGTTAACAGTCGACGTTGGCTGAAGCATATGGATATTTGACATAACCTATTTTATTTTCGGCTGAGATAGCAAACACTATCTGCAATATCAATTTTTTTATACTGTCAGCTGGAAACTATTGGCTAACATTAACAGGATATATACAGTAGTCCTTATTATACTGAGTATTAAACTGTTTATATGCCGACTGAATGCCGATTGAATCATCTGTTTGAGTGATGTATATTTCGACTAATAAATTTATATTTCGCACCATTTACGTTAAATTTAAGTATGTATATTTTGTTTACATGTGGTTATTTTAATAAATTTTACTAAATGAATATCAATATTCACTTCGTGCATGTAACAATCAGTTTTTCAATCAGCTATCAAATAACTTTTAAAGTTATAAGCAATGTTCAGTAAATTTCGTGAACAATTGACCCCTTTGAAGTCAGACATTAATGCGTTTTGTATTTTAATTTAAATTATATAACATAATATATCACTGTAACAATTAATTGATTCACTTCCTGCATGTAATAATTGTAATGTAATTTTATTTCTTGAAATATTATTATTATAACTTTAGTTAAATTTAAATATATATATTCTGTTTACATGTGGTTATTTTAATAAATTTTATTAAATGAATATTGATATTCACTTCGCGCATGTAATGATCTGTTTTTCTAATTTGCTAATAACTATTAAGGTTATAAGCAATGCGCAGTATATTCCTTTAACAATTGATCCATTTGAATTTAAATATCATTTAGATACATTGGCATGCGCATTACCCTATCCGGTATTTTTTCTGTGCAACCGGACATAAGTATTCCAGTACAGAATTTAATGTCCATGGTATCTACATAAAGTATAGCTTTTCGGTTAAATACATGTTATTTCCAACTGATATTTAAATAGGTTAGTAATCACATTTTAGTTCGTACATTGGCCTATCTGGCCGTATATGCAGATTTGTGGCTATATATTTTTTAGGGATAAAGTCTTTTGTGTAGAATTTATGCATATATAATTTTAAAAATTATTTATCTTCTTGCTTTATGGTTTTAATATTTTTAAAAATCCATGTTATTGTTTTGTGCATTCAAAAACTTATTTTTATACAGATTAATATTTTTTTGAAAATTGCTTTAATTTTTCATTTCTCAATTTTTTTTCGGATCAGGCTATATTTTTTTTACTATTTGGACTTTTTCGGAATAACATTTATTTAAGACAACAACCAAAAAAAATCAGATTCTGGCTAACTTCAGCGATCTAAATAGAACTACAAAAATTCGTAGAAAATTTCCTGCTCTTGTTAGGTTCCAACCAGGCTGGCTGCATAGATGAACAATTTAGCAACCTATATGAGGTGCTCACGGCACCTGAGTCCAAATCTCTGCGAAGGTGTGTCAAGGGCCGTTTACTATTTTCGTTCAAACATAGAAATATAAAACTTCGTAGGAAATTTGTTGTCCTCGTTAAATAATTTCAACCAAGCTGGCTAGATGAACAATTTAGCAACCTATTTGAGGTGGTAATGGAACCCGAGTATAAACTTCTGAAGAAACGTGCTCAAACTCAAAATAGAAATACAAAAATTTGTAGGAAATTTGTTTTTCTATAGCCCAATTCTCCTGGAAATACGGGATTGGGAGAAGAATTTACATATATTTTAAGTATCAACCTGTTTTTTGGCTACTAAAGGAAAAGTTGGACGTAAATTTGATTAGGAGGAGGATAAATTATTCCCAAATCTATTTTGTTTGAAAAAATACTATCATTTATTTCAGTATGTTATTACCGGGATAGGGCCACTCGTAAGAAAGTTCCAATGCATGTTAGCTGAATGAGCAATCTAGCAATATATTTAGGCTCAAAATTGAAATATTCGTAGCAAATTTTGTATAAAAATTCGTAGCAAATTTGCTGTCCAGGAATTTCATATCGAATCAGACTGGCTGGATAAGCAATGTAAAAACCTATTTCGTATGCTAACGGAACCAGAGTCCAAATCTCTGGAATTTTGCGTTAATTGCCGTTTCGCCCAAATTCAAAATTGAAATTCAAATATTCTTAACAATATTGCTGTCAACCTAAAACAGAGGCTAACGGAATCTGAGCTAAAGTTTTGGAAAATCGTGTTAATGACTGTCTACCATTTTTGCTTAAACTCAAAATAGAGAACAAATGTTTTTTCAATATAGATATACCTATACTTCTATTTATCATCTAGAACGAATAGAAAAGTTATTGAAATCCTCGGTTTGACAAAAAATTACTACCGATACATGTGGATTTATGGATGCTTGCACCGATGACACCTCAAGAACAGCTTTCGCCCAATATAACGCCCGATGCACCGCCCGACTTTACAAGTACGCTGAAGAATGAATTTTGAAAGTATAAAATTTGTCTCGTGTTATTCAATGTATTTTGGTATACAAAATGTATAATGGGAATTCATCTTGCGCAAGGGTGTTTCTATCAAAAAATTGTGAACCTTTTAACTATAAGCATGCACTATTATGATCAAAAGCTTTACTGAAAACAATAAACACATATATCTAGCAAATTATCTAAGCTGATCTAATCAAGTTATCTATGAAATTAATAAACGCCACCTTAAAAATGAAAAACAATTTATCAAAATTAAAGATAAATAACCGAGGTTCACGTTCCAAAGCATGAAAATTTATTTTCTGTCAACATTTAAATTTTTTAATGTGTTTACATTTTATAAATCTGCATATATACCAACTCAATAGTTTTTTATTTGGCCATATACGTATACTGTCAATGAGTCTAATTTTAAAAATATAAAACCGTATTCTGTTGATATCTTGCGGATAAAAGGTCAACGTTTCGGTACTAAACATTTTAAAATACTAAATTATTTCGATTGGTTTCTGAGCATGATATATCTTAGTTTATTTTCTAAAATAGATTATTATGAATAATCTAATAATGAACATTCTCGTACATTCAATCGTTATTTCAGAATTCCGTCATTTTACGGGCAATAATATTCAGCTTCGTCTTTAAAATATATGTATATCGGCCAGGTTAAATTAAATTTTGCATATATACACAGGAAAAAACATGGTTATTCTGCAGAATCAATTATAGTGTCAAATAATATCCCACCGATTGGTTTAAGAATTTTTTCTGCGGAGGGAGTATTTATTTTAATGGTCATTCTGTTTTGATAAATTCTTGATAAAATTATTACACTCTCATTGGATTAAAATCTATATCTTATCTCTAGCCAAGGTTTTAATTAAGAAAGTTTCGAAGGGTTGACTTCAGAAAACCATTTACAATTTTGAAGATCGGAATGTTGTTAGTGCCAAAATAACAAAATATACACTGTGACCTTTAAGTACTTAAAAGTGTAATCAATAAATTGATTCTTCATATTAATATTTGGTAATTTTTAATAAACACAAATATTTCTACATTATAAGTAGGAAACATTCAACTTTTGTGGTCCTAAATTATTATTTGATTTAAAAATTCAATCTTATAACCACATGCTTGGATATTTCCGAGATTTTTGTTATCCGAGAGAGAATATCATTGAGTGTAATACGAAAGTTATTCAAATTATGTATTTAACTCGCCCCTACGGATCGCACAGAGATGATTAAAGTAGTCTTGAAATACTATTTGATGTTACAAGATGTTAGAAACCATTCCTTTTTATCCAAATGCACGAAAATCTATGAGATTCTTGTTATTTGGCAGAGAACGTCATTGACTTTAATTTGAAAAGTTTTAAACATTTGAAATTAGATAAGTCGACCCAATGCGAGGGGGGGCATTTCAATTAGTATTTGATGTAAGAAATTAATCTTTCATAACCATACATGCTCGGGAATCTCTAAAATTTTAGCTATTTGAGGGGAGAACATCAATGAGTATAATTCGAAAACTCTTACATATTTGAAAGTTTTGTTTCGCCTCGCGCAGAGGTGATCAAAGTGGTTCTGAAATAGTACTTGGTATAATAAACAAATCTTACCTATAGGCTATAGCCACATGTACGAAAATCACGTCATCTGATTATTGCGAACCGAGTTAAATAATTCCTAATACATATTTAAAATTTTGTATATTACACTCAATGATATTCTCCCTCAAATCTCAGAGATTTCCGAGCTTGAGCTAAAAAAAGACTTCTTTCTGACATCAAGGAGTAGTTCAGAACCACTTTGATTACCTCTGAGCGATTCGTAAGGCAGAGAAAAAAAAATCAAAACTTTGAGTTAAAAAATTGCAAATGCTTAAGAATTTTGGCATTATAATCAATGATGTTCTCTTTCAAATAACAAAAGTCTCAGAGATTTCCAAGCATGTTGATAAATAAATTTGTTTTTACATCAAATTTCGGAACAACTTCGATCACCTCGTTTTCGTTGTAAAACATTTCATTTTAAAAATTTCACTAAAAACAATTTACAAAAAATAAATCGCTCATTTCTTGCAACAGTGACACAACTCAAAATTTACTTGGAATCAAACTATTTCCAATAAGATATGGGAAACTATTCTAAGAAAAAAAATTATTTTACTAATCAGAATGTATTATTATTTACTTTTGAAAAACGCCGTTTGAAAATATCACTCAAAATTATTTTTAAAAACGGCACTATTCACAGTAAATAAAAATACATTCTGATTAGTAATATATATTTTTTCTATTCCTACATTCTCAATCGGACCCTAAATTTTATAACTCATTAATAATTTGGAAATTTTCTTAGGATGGTTTCCAATATCTTAAAATATTAATTCCTTTCGCAAATTGAGTGATTTTCTATATTTGAATTTTACCTAATTTGCTAGAGAATAACTAAATATACGAATATTTTGTTATTTTGGCATAAACTTCACTCCGATATTTGAAAGTACAAAAATTGAAATAAGTTTGTCCTTATACACCGAAGGATTAATAAACAAAAAATTATGTTAATGAAAATTTAAATATTTGTGACTGAGATTGCTGTGTTAATTCCATACTATAAAATAAAACTTATTATTTTTGTATATTGTCACCCTGAAATAATTCATCAATTATTTGCAAAATAATTTCAAATTAAATCAGATAAATGATGTTTTGATAAAAATTAGCAAAAATCCTGTGACATCACAATATTAGCCTTATATGGAATTCTAAAATTATCAACCGCATAAACTAACAAACTAATAACAAAGCCCTATACCTAAAGTCTGATGTTATTTGGTTTCGATTTCACTCCCAAATTCTCTCTATATACGAAAAGATCATTCAACTATAATATTTTAAAATAACTATACAAATCTTCCAGCAAAAGAGAATCAGCTGATCAGAGCAGTTTAATACACTCCGAAAATATAAGTTAGCATACATTTATTAACCCACACAGTCACATAAACAAATCAATTTTCGTTCGATATAAAAAACCGAAAACCAGTTTTTTACCGCGTTAAAACTATACACACAACAAAACTTAATTTTCAAGTTTTCTATAACGAAAATGTTCCACCATAAATTCAAAACTTAATATGTATTGGTGACTAGAATACATTGCAACATGCATTTCAATTTTATGTATTGAAAAAATGGAAAAATTATTGAAAAAACCTCGCACGTATATGTGTATAGAAAAACGCAAAACAACTCAGTTCAATATGGCAACATTCAGCTTATCACAAATCATACAATTGTGTTCTGTGTTTTAAATTTAATTAAAATTAAAATATATACATAATAATTATAAATATAAAAATATACATAGCATAAACTCGTATACTGTGTGGTACGATGTGTACCAGAAAAAGAAAAATTTCTTTTAAGAATTTTCAGTAGTGAAAACTTTTATTCCGAGCGTGTTCTGTGCAGTGTGTTGATTTTCATATGTTTTTTACTTTTATTTTATTTTTTTTAATGGGCGTTAACCATTAAAATAAAAGAAAATCATGTCTTTAGTGTCTTCGCACGAATAAAAATTTTATCAACAAAAAGTGTAACCATAAAAAAAAATTATTAAGTATTTATTCATAAAAGTTAAATAAAATTAAATGAATTGTTAAAATTTAATTTATATAATTATAAAAATATAAAAATAAATTAACATAAATCATGTGCGGTACGAAACAAAACACTGAATTTTATGACAATTTTATAGTCAATAAAATGGTTTTAATGGGCGTTTAACTTATATATTTACTTGACACACACACACACATACTTAGGCAAAGCCGAACAAATAAAGATTTACATAAAAAATATAATTTAATTTATATTATTATTTTTATTTATATTTAAATGATTTAATTTTGTGTAATAATATTATAAGTGAAAATAATTTTATTAGGTAAAATTAATTAAAAATCGATAAAATTAAAAAAAATTCTCCGCTATTCACATACACAAATACAAATCAAAAAATTCCACTTAAAATTGGAAAACAGTGTAATAACCACGCCTATTTGATGCTTTTTATTGTCAGCCATGATTGTAGGAACAGTGATTTTCATATGATTTTGCCTGCGTGCGAATGAGATAACATAATAATAATAATGTTACCATTTTTATGATACACAGAAAAAAATACACCAACAATAGGACAAAAGCATGTAACACAAAAGAAAATATCATAAAAACGAGTATAATATAATAATAAGGTAAGTTAGAATGAGACATTAATATTTTTTATTACTCCTATTTAGTTTTACTTTCATTTCGCCCATCAAACGAGATTATAAAAAGAGATAGATAGTAATAAAAATGTTAAAGTATTTTATTATGTGTAAAAGAGTTGATACCGAATTTTATTTTGTCGGGATAACATAATATAAGGAATAGGGATGTGCAAGCGGGACAAAAACATATAATATCCATAAATTTTTATGGTTTATTTGTTTGTAATACGGAATTTTTATATTGTATTTTTGCTATAAAATTTTTACGGACGGTATATATAGTAAATTTTGTTGTTGTTTTTAATTTTAACTACAAGTTAATTATTTAATTTTATGTTACATGTTGTTTTTGTTATTTTAAATAGTTTTATTTTATTATCGTTATTATTTTTATTATTTGTTTGATTTGATTTTAAGAGATCATTTTATTTTTGTTGTTGCGATATTTATGATTATTATGTTTATGTTTGACATAATTGCTTTTAATTATACAACATAACATAATAAAATAAAATTAATTGAAAATAGCTATGTTATATTTATATAAATGAATTAAAATGTTTTGCCATTTTAATTCAATTATATATACACGTTTTTAAAGACAGTTAATTTTATTCGAATTTAATTAAATGTTATGGAATTCAATTGTGATATTGGTTCAATTAGGTATAGATACCGTTGTAGCGTTCAATATTATTGATAGACTATATCGACTTTTGTTTCGGATTTATATCTGATACGTGAGAACCTCAGTTGTATACATAAATTTTAAATGTAAACTATTAATGTTATTCGGGGTTTGGTGGATACGTTTTTATTTTTGCGGCCGACGGTTTTTCACCGTGCGGTATATGTGTCAATACTTTTAGGAACACAAAGATAAATTTTATCGTATATATAGTACGTACCATAGGCTGATGCCTTAAATCTTACAAGCCTTATTAAATTCCACGGAGTTTAATGGTATCTTAACAAAATACTTTTCGTTCGGAAACCGTTTGATATACGACCACATTTTTCAGATTAAAATATTTTAGATCTAAAATCGAATCAAATTTTTTTAAAATTCGATTCTGAATGATGATTTTCATTTACAATATTAATTTTGCATAATATACATAAAATTTTAATAAACCACGTTTGGTGCCAAGTGTCTGATAGTGATTCTAAATTTGTCGAACTGGAATTGTTATAATTGGAATATGTCAAAATAAAATTATGAAAATCACTCATTTCAGTGAAAAATTCCAATTCTGTGCGTTTCCTTCAGTAAGTTTAATATATTGGACGCTGGTAATCGAATTTGTTTATCTATAAGACAATTTTTGAATGAAAATCTCGTTATTCCAAACAATTAAATATTATATTATTGTTTATTAGTAAATAGCTCTAGGTATTATCCTGATATATGTATATATAATAGAATATTTTTCATAAAACAATTCGGAGATTATTCCATAAAGAGCTTGCAAAATCGGATTAAAACAAATTTTCTAACGCGTACTCGATTAAAACTGTAAACATTTTCCATCGTGGACGAGGTCATATGATTTACCTATTATTATATATTCGAATACAATTTATACAGATAGTAAATTTCTGTATACAATTCGTTAATCAATAGTGTCAGAACATTTTTTTTATTTGTGATATCTTAAAAAAAATTCAAGCAAACTCTGATCCGTTTTGGAAATGGTTTTTAATTTCTCGTAGAAATATTTTGGAATAATTGATTTGTCCGTTCGGATTTTATGATTCTGCTCTTGAATAGTTATCAGCTGGAAAAAGATTTGTCACCTACAAAACTGAAAAAAATCACAGTTACTGTTGCAAGAAACTGTTTATATTACATTAACAGAATATTTTTTAAACAACAATTTGATGTCACAACTTTGACCTTCCTTCTATTTGATGTCACATCCTTGCCTATCATATTGCAACATGGTGCATTCACTTTACTTTGAATACCATTGTTTCATTCGTAGATTGGTCTTCTAGACACAACCCTAAAGTTGGATGCCATAGGTCCATATTGGTTGTAGGATTTTTCCTGTCCAGAAGCAATTGATTATGTATTGTGTGCTCAGAATTTCTAGCCTTCGTTTTTGTTCTTTATATGCCCTTTTCGTCCCAGCTTAGTTTCGAGGGTCATGCCAAGATATTTGGTCACATGTCACGATTTGGTTTACGCATACTGAAAGAATGAAAACAATAGGTTTAAGTACGCTACGTTGTGGTATATCTTGTGATATTTTTTTCAGTTCAGAGTATTCGTTTTCATGTTTGACTCAAAAGTTTCGATCTACGATGTAGGATTCGATATTTTGATAAAATTTGCCTTGGCATGTCTCGAGCAGTTTAAAACCAAGCCCCTCGTAAAAAACGTTTTTGAAAGCTTGAGCTATACATCTAAAAATATACTGGAGCATAAAGCCGATGATTCATGTAAAAATTTTGACTTACAGACATAAATAATAATCTGAGGTTGGTTAATATTTTTTGTCTTATACGATAAAAACCAAATTCACACTTAAGCAATACATGTATAAAATTTTGTCGTATGGATATTTTTTGACATTTTATTAAGCATAACCTAAGAAGTGCGAGTATTTTTCTTTTTGAATTTGTATGAAGTTGTAAAATATGTTACATATTATAATACGAAAACAAATTATTAATCCATAAAGCTCTGCGAATTCATTTATCAAAATATTTTATTTTAGATTTTTTTTATATTGTAGAATATGTATTCTTTTGTTTTCACTGCCTGTCAAAATTGTTAATCCTATATACAAATATGAGCAATGCACATTTTTTATTTTTTTGTCGTATATATACGATAAAAAAATATGGCCGACTTTTAACCAATGAGAGCGATTATTATTTATGTCTGTCAGACAAAACTTCTACAAAAATCATCGCTTTAAATTTTTATTCTCAAGCGACATCGGTTGTTCTGCGAACTTGTTCGACAGAACAGTGATTTCTGTTCTAAACCCAAATTGATGTACATACTCACTTTCATCGACGTGGAACATATTTCAGTCAACGCAAGACTTTTTCAGGAATGGCTTTCCCAATTTTAAATTATTTATATAGTTCCAATAAAGCCACAAAACTTATGTTAAGATCATCAATTTTATTTTCGACAGTTATATATTTTCATTTGCTATTTGTCTCGCCAACGGTTGGGTTGGAAAGTTTCTTCCATAAGCCGTGATCGTTTTATATAACTGGCACATGAATTTTGGTTCTTTTCACCTCTTCGTTGCTTTCCAAAGTGAATAATAATAATTGTTTTGTTCAGAAAGACCTCGTTGCTGTTTATTTATGCTTTCGTTATTTTTGTGCTTTATAATTTCGTTAAATTTCTCTAACTAGTCTTCTGAACTCAAAAGAACAATTATGTATCCCTATGGAGTTGTTATGAGGAATATGTATGTGACCTTTTTCATTCTGCTTATTAGACAGTATTATTCAAAGCTTCTAGTTCATTTTCCAGCTGCACCTCTGTTCTAATTGGTACTAGAACATTTGTCCTCTCTTGATATAGTCTTGTACTGTTGATATAGTCTTGTACTGTTTTCGAAACTCGTGTACTCCGTTAAAACTCCCTTTGTTACAAAGAATTAAGAAAGATTTGGTCTTTTTTTTTGTATATCTAGGCCAATTTGTTGGTTTATTGCCAGAGTGAAACCCACAGGTTTTATCGGTAGTTTTTTGATGACATGATAAAATTTGGACCTAGTGATTTAAAAAGTCGAATGTTGTCTTCTTATTTTAACTTATGACGATGGGAACAGTAAATAGATGAGATATTGCAATCCTTTTTCTCAGCTGATATAATTTTTAAGTTTTTAAATTGTCCGTTTTGATGCAGTAATCATAAAATATAACTATCTTTTACAGTAAGGTTTTTTCTTTCCGTATAATTTTTCCTTCACTAATTGTGTGATAATATGTATTATCAACACAAAATGCTAATAGCAAATAATTAATTTATTATTAAGAACTGAGTAGCCAAAATTTTTATATTTTGAACTCTCACATATCTATTGTAAAGCTTCGTTGTAATGATTTATAATATGGGTGGTTAATTTGAATTTGAAAACTATTTTTTACGTATAGTAAAATAAAGTATATACTCGTAGTAATCATAAAAATTTTCGACCGAAAAAGAAGTTTTCAAAAATTCTCTGTTCTCACTGAGATCACAGTGATTTTTAGTTGAAATCGGCCGCCGGAAGTGGCAGCTTCATTTGGCGCATTTTTGATGTTGGCAATAATTTGAAAAGTAAATACTTTGCGAGAAAACCATTAAGAACTAAAAGTTCTTAAATTGCATTTGCAATATTGCCAGTTCAGACCATTTTTTAAAATAAACTCCATACTTAATCTTTTTCCATTAATTTGGAAATCCTTGCGAAATTTAGTGTAAATTTGTGTACCGGAAGTGGCAGTTGCAATGAGAGCTTTTGCAATTTTTGCAAAGATGTTGAAAATTTAGCATTTAAAAAATATGACAAAGAATTAAAAAATAATAAATTTAAAAATTAAATTTAAGGGTTTGCCTTGTTAGTTTTCTGAAATTTAAGCAGGAATGGTTTTTGGTTATACCTACAAGACAGTTTTACCAAAAGTCCGATAAGTTTAATTTTCGTGGAAGAAAGAAAGAAAGTTGTCAGTTTAGTTAGTATACATATTACTTACTCAGTTACTTGTGAAAGAGAAAGCTATGGGCTAGCAGAATTTTTACACAACTACAGGGTGAATTATTTTAATTCAATTTATTTAAAAATTGAATGTGATTAAACCAAAATATGGCAGATTTAAAGCTAAATCATTCTTTGATTGGCGTTGTGTCCAATTCCAACAACAGATTGGAGTTGCTTACTTTTTTATAGAATAGTTTTATTTAACGAATAGTGCGCTTACCACTTGTAGTGGCTGATCGTGGTCAGGTCATCAAATAAATAAAATATTATACTTTTAATAATTAGAAAGCTAATTATAATGAGAAACAAACAGTTTTGCTTTTTAATTTCTTCTGATTTTATTTATTGATGAACCAGATTTATACAAGTGACAACAACTATAATTCATTTGATTAATAATTTTATGCAGCGTGTGAAAAATAATAAAAAGTATTGCAAAATAATTACATAGTATATGTTGTTCTACTCTGCGCTAGCAATTTTTTTTATTTATAATTGTTGTATTATGTACAGTTTTTGCATACACAGCTCGTTCACCTGTTGACCTTGTTTTAACAGAGCTCTATAGGAACTCGACATCTTTCAGTGTTTTTTGGCCTCATCACTCCCCTTCAAAGCATTACTTGAACATCAGCTTTAATAATATAAATTGTTTGTTGTTCCATTGCTGATGTATTGTTACGTGATTTCTCATTTGTTTTTTTAATCAATACAATCTGTTTTGTATTATCAATGCAATCTATTTTGGGGTACAAGGCTCCCCTTACTCTTTCGCGGTTTCGGCTATTCCGTCCTTACTTTACGCCTATTCAGCCAATTCGAGAACGTATATACGGCTATAGGACCGATTTAAGCGTCTGCACATTGCAATTTTATTGAATTTATTAATATATCAGATTTCATTATCGGCCTTCTAAAGATACCTGCTTGATTGACAAAATCAAAACTTGATGTCCTTTTGACCGCCGCAGCTAAACCAGAAGCAGCTGATGCTTTGTGTGTGTGTATACATGTGTATACACAACACAAGGTAAAAATTCTGCTTCTTGCTTGAGAGGTTTAGATTTAGCCGAAATTCGTCTCGAAGCGATGTTTCTATTAAATATTTTAAATTTTTAATTTTCTTATACCGTTTATCGAGCAAAACAAACTTTTAACTAAATTCGTTTATAAATTATGAGCCCGTGGCATTTGTACTCTTTATTCTTAGCATCCGATATCTTTATTTTTTCATACCTTCCACGGTTACTTATACCTCATTGGTAGGTCAGTTCTGCCAAATATTGAAGTAGTTCCCTGAAGTAAGGCACCCCAAGCGATTTTAATGCTCGAGCACCTTTAGTAGTGGCGAAGCAATCACCAGCTTGACAGTGTCGACAATTTCTGCAAAATAATTTCTACCGAATGTGGTATATAGGCACGCGAATTACCGCTATAGTATCGAGCATTTGAATGTTTTTGCAATCCACAAACATTGCTTTCCTCACATTTGACGTGAAACGACCACTATTTCGTCAAATGTTTTATTGTGTAGACTTAAACTGTTACTCTACTAACCTTATTTCTGTTTTACAATCAATACACACAAATGTATATGGTACACAAATTTTGTACTTATAGGATTATACCGCTTTACACAGTTACGTATAAATACAAAAATATTTTTCAATAACCGTGTTCAAAAAGGATTTGGATTCAATTTTTTGGCGTTATCGAAACTGACTTCGAAAATCGACCGGTCAGGATTAATTAAATCTTCAATTGGCTTTAAATAATACTTTGTGTTTCTAATCGACACAATGTGGCTCTACAAAGTTCATCAAGAAAATCACTGCCTATGATATTTGGATCCAGTTCATTATTAAAGGCATTATTATAATTTTGTAATAATTTTATAAGTGATTCGTTGGTTAGTGATATTGCTACTACCACCTCCGCTACTTGGTGTCGAAACAAATATATATTTTAATATAGTTCACATGACACTGTTGGATTTCGCTTAAATGCGGCATTAAACCATCGCAAAATGTTAAGATACCGCATTGGTGTATAGAATATGCCGGTTCTAAGTGGATGTGACGTAATTATAACATCTTTGTGACAGATCTGACTAAGTGATACAAATTAACTGCCTGAAAACGCGTTTGAAATGAAAGTATTTATATTCTTGGTTTAAATAAATTTCATGATCCGTAAGGCTTGATAAAGATGATTCTGGTAATCAACATGGTCCTTTGGTTCTTTGTCGTGATACGGCCAAAGCTATTTAACGTATTTTACTTATTATTAGCGCCCGATATCTGTATTCGGAGCAGCCAATTTTCTAAGTCAAAACTTATATTTAGCGCGATTTTTGCATATAATTAATTTGTTTAACTCTAAACTAAGATTTTTCATTCAACTTTTTAGTTAAAAATCAATAAAAAAATATCTTGCTCTACCTATTTATCGTGGGCCGCTATCGGATGCTCTATTAATTTCAGGGGGAAACTTTAAATTTCCCTTGTTTTGTACAACTCTAAATCAAAGCAAACTTCATTCTGGTCTACAATTTTTTTTTTTGTTTTGTAGTGTTCAGAAAAATATACAAAATTGTGTTTAGTAAAAAATGATTTTGTATTTTGAAAAAAAAACATATAAAAAAAAATTAAAATTTATCAAATAATTTAATTGTTATTAAAATTTAAGTACGCTACGTGATCAAATTATTGAGCCGCATACGTACGATGAAATGTTGCGACGGGGTTGGACCGATAACGACTGATTTTAGGAAATTGTACAATTATCATATCTAGAAAATCGGGACGTGATCTAAACGCTATCGATGTGCTATCACAATCCATAATTAAAATTTTGGACGAATGTACGAGCGCCGTTTCGGTCGATGTCGAAGCATGCATGTAGCAACACTGCCGAAAATAAGGAATCACATTATTCACCGTATCCCATCGTAAATCACTATGGAAACACCCTGATTACTTTTTACAGTTCGATGAACGTGGCGATTATGAATTTGAGCCAATCAGTTGAGCCAATCAGTGGTTTGGTCTTAGTTTTAGTAAAAACTTTCACAGAAAATTTTCCGGTGGAAGAAAACGGATAAATAATTTTCCCTATAAACAATTTTAATTGCCTGATTTAATTTAAATTTATATCACTGTAAAATTATAATCATTACAAAATTTTTAATTTTTGTACAGTTCTTGTGTTAGTGGACAATCGTCCAATTTCATAACATGTATCTATGGATTTAAAATACATAATAAAATCGTGAAAAATAAGGAAAACTTTAATAAATTATGTTTATAAATCAAAATTATTTTGTATATTGGAAAGAAAATTTATTAAATTAAATAACACGATTTCAGTTCATTAGTTTTTCTTGAACCGCGTCGAAATAGTTCATTGTTTCGCGCATTGATGAACCCTTCTTAGGTATACATATTTGTTGTGGTAAGTAATCGTCGAACTGGATTGCGGATCGCGGTAACAGTATTTATAAGTTCGATCAGAACTAATTTGTATAGGTGGGCATCTTCGTAGAAAATAGTAATTGCTCTCCGAAAAATTCATTAGCACATAGACTTGGGTCGAAGTTTGGGAACCTTCGTCTTTTATAAAAAATACTTATCGGAGCATGTGAGTTTTTCATTTGGTGGATAGTTATCTTCTTCAAGGCGCTCTACGAGTTCGTCATCCGGTTCGGACGTTAAAAGTGGAGATTCGACATTTCGCGACTGTTTAGTTTGTGGTAAATCATATTCTTCTAGATAGATAGGTTCCATTCATGAGATGGACTGTCACATAAACTTGTTGTCATTGATTCTTCAGTGTGCTGTCTCTTAAGCAGACATATTGAAGGCATTTTGCTAAAGGTGAAATCATTCTCCGTGTGTGATTTATCGTAACTGGATCGATGAATCGCTTATCTTCTCCGGGCATAAATTGTTCAATATTTGAAAAGAATATTGTTGGGATTCGTACAGTTACGGGCCGCAGTGTTTTCTTTGGTCTCTAATTAAGTGGCAAATTTTAACTGCCCATTTCCGAGCGCGAGAAAAGAATAGTACATAATATTAAAATCCTCTAAATACTTACAGGATCGAAATAATTCAATGGGACTAACTAATCCTCATTCTTTGGAAATTCGAAATAATGGACCATACTATTCACCCTAAGCCTAAACCGGCTATCTATCACCGCTCAGAAGCCAATGCGAGGATATTCTGTTAATGGCTGCTAACCTGTACATTATCTTTTATAACGTACAACTTAGTTTCGTTACACTACTCGTACTACTGGTCACCGATCTACTTCGTCGTCTTTCATCGTCATTCTACAAAAGAAACACAAAACAAAATAGGACATTTAATGAAATTCATGATCAAATCTAGCTCATTTGCAACGGTGGGCAACGGTGTTTTGAAGTAGGAGTAATCATTATATTTATAAGTATCACAAATGCACAGCACTCAAATTTTAAACTTAAAAACTTATTCACTAGGTATATTTATTATTGTGAACAGCTAAATATTAATAAAATATTTTTGTTAAATTTATCTAATTTATTATTTATTTCGCAATTTGTTTGAGTTTTAAAATGTTTAAGAATTTTTTTTCAAACAACATAAACACAAAAGTAGAACTGTCATTCGACTGCATGAAGTTAAGTACAATTTAATTTTTTTGATTAGTAGCGACACCAGTGAATAATGGCTGCAGTTTCAGTAGAAAACTTCTCTTCGGCGCCGGATAGTGCTCCAATAAAAAAACACGGTGATAAATTTGTATGTACTAATTTTTCATGGAATTAACGTGCGATTGCAGTGTTAGTAGTTGGTTACTACGAGTACGCGCGGGTCATTTGAAAAAGCAGCAAATCATTTTATGTATGACGAAAATAAGCATGGCGCTGTTCATCGATAAACAATTCATTGAAAAACATATAAACAACAATACATAAGAAATAAACTATTCTATGAAATAGTTCTTGGAAGTATAATTTTTCGAAAAAAAAAAAATTATCGAGAGCATTGAATAATTTATCGAAAATGTTTGTATTAAGCGGTCGACACATAAAAAGAATCAATTATTGAAATATCTAAATGTTGATCAACATTGTACTGAGAAGTGTATTTCCGAAATTTTTGTATGTATATGACGTCGCATTATGAAGAATTTTTTATTGTGGCAATGTAAGAAATTATTAATCAATAAAATTAAATATTTTAGAGTATATAAACATATTTTTAACCCTAAATGTTAATGGAATTTTTCATTTTGTTTATAATAAAAATATTATTTGTAATTTATTAAATTATTGTAATAAGAAATATGAATTTTTGAGATTGATTCGATAAAATCAAATAAGATCTTTAAAATTTTTTATATGAATTTTGTTTACTGCAACAAATGTATTTTTAAATAACAAATTAATTTAATTATGAAAAATTAATTTGTTTATATATTAAAAACATGTTGTCTAGACGATTATTGTTGCTTATAAAGGATGTGAGCCAATTCTAAGATAAATCTAGGGTAAATGCCATTTTTAACAGGTGTATATGGTAAATTGAAATACTGTACTAAAAAATAGGGTAAAGCGAAGGCACAAAAGGTAAATGGTAATGGTTTTCGTTTTTGCTAAACAAATCATGAAAATATGTCGGCCATATCTAAACATAATTTTTTTAATATTCTCTAGCATTTCCCATGAAATAAAAATGCGCTGGTATATTTATGAACACAGTTTTATTTTTTAAAATTTTTATTTATTTTTTCAATAAGTTACGCAACAAATATAAGCAAATATCCAATTTAAATTTATTCGTATAAACAATAAAATTTGACATTAGTTCGTGTACCTACGTACCAATTTTTATATATTCCTACAAACCATGTATATCCCTTTAAGCCTCATTTACCTAATTTTTTTTACTAGAGAATTGGTACGATTTGAAAAGTAATTTGTACTAAGATTTCAATTTACTGTACAAATTGATTTACCTGAGAATTGGCAAAGAGTCAAAATAAATTAGACCATTTTAAAATTGACCAAAATCGTACTGTTGTGAGCCTTCTAAATTCGTTACCATTGAGAATCGTTGAAACTTATTCTTTCACAAATAAAATTGAATTGCCCCCTGTCGAGATTCGAACCCTGTACCTCCCGATCCAAACGCCAAAGCTTTAACCACTATGCCATTTGGCGGCAATTTTTTTGTTTACTGCGTACATTTTACTGGTGCCAATTACTCATTAGATGTATTTTTCAAGTAAGACTAAGCCCAAAATAAACAACCTTCATATGTAATAAAACACATATTTTGATGAATTTTTTATTTGAATAAAATAATTAAAATTATATTCTCTCTCTCTC
Source organism: Nephrotoma flavescens (assembly GCA_932526605.1). Taxonomy (NCBI): domain Eukaryota; kingdom Metazoa; phylum Arthropoda; class Insecta; order Diptera; family Tipulidae; genus Nephrotoma; species Nephrotoma flavescens. The sequence continues at coordinate 114,034,419 of OW052220.1, read as the reverse complement.
TCTCTCTCTGGCACTATATCCCATCAAGGGATTTGGCCGCCTCAAATGAGGTTTCATAATCATATATTCATTTCGGATAATGAGTGAATACTTCATTGATCCTAAACCAGCCGTGAATTTTTTTCCTTATCACCACCGGGAATCGAACCCGGGACCTCCGGTCGCTGGAGCAAGCATGCTGACCACTTTGCCACCGGGGCGGCAAAATTATATTCGTTGATTAATAACTCTAATTAACTTTTTAAATATTTGTGTCCAAAATTTTAATAACGCATGCAGTATATACATATGTTATCTTCTACAAAAAAAAAATAAAATTAATAATTTTTTATTGTATAAGTCATCTAAAATTATTCAAATTGTATGGTAATTTTTTAATTTATGTTTATTCTCAATATTATAAATTTTACATTACCTACTTACATAAGCATAATTCAATATTAACTCGTACATATAAACATACCGCATACGAATTTTTTTGGCAAGAAACTTGTCCACTGTAAACCTCGGCACAACGTTAAATGTAATTTGTTGCTAAAATATGCTATAACTTCATATTAATTTTCATTCCTTGATTTCGCAATCTATTCGATTATTGATTATTTTGGAAATGTTGGGTCAATAAACGTTCATTTTGGTAATATAATGCTACAGATTATAAAATGTTAATTTGATTACTTGTTTAATTACACAAAAATTGAACAGAAAGTATATACAAGTATATGCGTGATCCCGCCTTTTGTTATAAATTCGCTCCAAAAAATCATCAAGGTTATTATTACAAATTTATTAACATTCTGAATAAATAATTAACATTATTTGGTCAAGGAATAAAACATACGAGTACATACATAATTAATTTCAATTAACATACAAAATATTTTGTGTTTTTTTATTTTTTGCTTAAATATTTTAAGTAAAAATATTTTGTTTTCGAATTATTATTTTTGTATCACAATAATAAATTTAACGTTTTATTAGATATTTCAATTTTCCGTCATTTAAGATATTTTCATGTTCTTATTTATAACCACATTGTATGTACAGGATGTCTCGTATACCGAGTTTGAAGTACTTTATCGAGAAGGCGACCTATATTAAACAAGATTATGTTCAATTAATAATGTATCGTTGAATCAATTGGTCACCCTGTATAAACGAAAACACGTAAATTAACATTCATAATAGTTTATAAATAGATGAGAAGAAATGTGAGAGGAAAAATAATTTAAGTATAGCAAAGCAATTTTGTAAAAAATAAAATACATTTCTATAAATAAAATATGACTTATTAAAAATTATTAATTTTTAAATGTTTTTTGGTTATCGCGAATAGGTCGATAACATAGTTTACTGCTTCCTAGACGGTATATAATTCAAGTACTTCATTTACAGTTCAATAAAATTGTACAAAATATTTCAAATTCGTATTAAACCTGCATTTTAATTCACAAGCCAAACAGATTTACAATATAATTTTAAAGATCAAGTGGAACAATGAAAAATCACAATAATTGAATCATCTTTTATATAGGTTCGAAAGTTTATACTATAGCTAGTTCGTATTCACTTTCAAGTTAACTGCTGGTTTGTTATAAATTTGCCTTTATATCATGTCAATTAATAATTGGTTTGGAGCGCGTATTTTTTATTTCGTAAATATTTTTTATTACATGACGTTTTGATTGACATAGATGAGTTACGTAAAATGATTCAGCTTTTTTAGATCAAGGTGATACCAATAAATTAAACCTGACGCGGAAGCGTGTACTATCACTATGCTCGACTTTCGATGTAGTTTATTATCTTATATTTTAAGAAAGAAGTTTCATTCTAATTCTACATTTCAATAAGATTAACGCAAAAATGTATTTAGAGTTAATAAAATAAATAAATCTAGTAGTCATGGAAGTTAGGAATACGGCTTGTTTTATAATTTAACCCGAGCAAGCAATGCGTTGCCAAAAATACTCTGAGTTTTAATTCAACCTATGAGTTACTACCCTGCATTCTGCGTTTTTCGTTGTGAACTGTGCTACCATGGGTGACATGTTATAATATCATGTTTTCGATATACCGAATGTCTCATTTTCCTAAACTGAATTTGACGACTGTTTCGTTTATGAATTATTTCTGTTCTATTGCTGTCGCGAACGACAAGAATATATATGAGCAGTGCCTCTATCTCCAATTTCGTTCAAGTATGGAAAACAAATTATTTAATGATAGAAATGGAGTAGAAATATCACAATTTTTAAATGATGCAGGTTAGAAAATGTTATAAAAAATGAAACATTGTCCCATTTTATTATAGAGAACGAGGCACAAACTACGATAAATTATCGAAAATGTGATGTTATAACATCATAGAATAAGTAGGTAAGAATGATAATTTTCTTGTAATAAAATATTTTTAGGCATATAACTGGGTACTGATTGTATACATGCTAACGCAGTATGAGACAACGATATATTTTGGATTATTTGCCTTTCCTTGTTACACAATATTAAAAACATCATACTGTCGGGTTACTAAAAAGTACGCATGCTTTTTTCTTGTTTTCAATATTGTGTATGAATCCAAAATAATTAATCCAAAATATATCGCTGTCTCGTACTGCGTTAGCATGTATACTCAGTATAATCAGTACCCAGTTATATGCCTAAAAATATTTTATTACAAGAAAATTATCATTCTTACCTACTTATTCTATGATAATGAGGTCGATTCCGGGATCTAAAATTTTATATTATTTCTTTTTGTTTTTTCAATAGAAATTCCAATAGAAAGCGGGGAAATAAAAAAACATAACAGCAATTTTATGCCGCAAGAATTGGGCCCAATATGTCACCCCATGTGTACTCGGTTCGACAAATTTTACTATGAAATGAATGTTAGTGTAAGACGAGTGGGCCAAGTAAAAAATAGTTGAATAATCTATACGCACACCGGATTATTTGACTCTGCACAACGTTCGCCCGGTGCACAATACACTGGCTAACTGCTCGATCGGGTTGAATTATAAAACAGACCCAAAAATTGTGTTTTACTTGTGCAAATATGTTTTTCAATTTAAAAGAAATCAATTAATAAAATTGACCTTCAACAATATACATGTCTTAAACTTTACTCACTCAGCCTTATGTTTCAATTGGTTGGAAACATAAGGCTGAGTAAATAAAGTTTAGCAAATGTTTTTCCTATCTGTATACAAAAATGCGTTTGCTAGGTACCAGCAAGTAATATTCTGGGGGTCAGTTTAATATTTAGTGTATGAAACGAACTCCAGCAACCAAAAAAGATTAGAAAGCGACATTTAATATTCTCAATAATTCTCAACGATAATGCTGCACACATATACCTTCCTGGTTCTCACCCACCCTTCTCGTTCTTCAGCTGAAAATGGGTTTTTAAAACGTAAAATTCATATTTAAACAAAGATAAGACAAGTAACTTTAAAATTCAATATAATACAAACACTAACATTACATTTATTATACAGAACAGGATATCTTTTTTCTCATAACAGAGATTTTTTTCCAGAGAAGAGATGCCACTATTAGGTATATATTCAAAAATAAAATAATTTCGAAAAACATTTGAACTAAACTAAACTGTTAAAAAATATATTTTTAGAAAATGTTAAAGTGTCAGCTGCTACCTGTTAAATGCCTCCCGTAATTTAAATTAAAACTACAATATTTTATGGTTGTTAAAATTAAACAAAATTTAGTAGAAAAGAGAGAAACGATATTGTGGCCAATATCGGGCGTTCTATGAATGTATACATAGATCCCGAATATACCACACTTGATTTCTAAAGCGAAAAATTCAAGTCGCCGGACTTGTTTTAAAACTGTCTTGTAAAATCAAAAATCATTATCCCCAACCACCTTTGTTGTTTGAAAACATAATCTCTAAATTTATTTAAATCTCTAACTTCTTAGTTGTTTTTGTAAATATGTACTAAACTTTTGTAAATACGATAGAACCTGCTACTTCCGGTATACAGATCTACACCAAATTTTTGCAAATACCTCCCAATTAACGGAAAAGTTTATATATTAAGTTTTATTCCGAATATAAAATCCGCCTAGACAGGCAAATCTGCCTCTACAGTAGAAAAGCCAAATTTTAAATTTTGGTGAAATAAAGTTTTTATTTATCAAAACTCGTCATTTCCAGTAAAAAATTAGCTAAAATATTTTTGTTTGAAATTTAATGTACAATCTGTTTATTTTTAATCGATTTTTCGCAAAATTTATAGTACGTACTTTTCCAATTATTTGCAAGAAACTAAAATGAAAGCAGCCACGTTCGGTGAACCTTGTCGGTCCAACATCCCTGGGATCTCTCTATTTATGTAGAAAGAGGAAGTAGAAGTTTGATCCTGATCATTTAATCGGTATGGGCTGTACAGGAGCTATAAAAATATGCTTTTGTCAAAAATCGTGATTTTCGCTAAAATTTTTAAAAAGTGATCTGGACAGTTTTAGTTTCAAAATTTATTTACAATGTTTTAAATGATATACTTTTCAAAATATTGGCAAAAACGAGAAAGCTTCTATGGAAGCTGTCATTCCTTTATGAATCGAGTTCGGCCAAACATAATTGGGATCTCTTAATTTAGCTTTAAAGCTTAAGTATGAAGTTTTATCCCGGTCCAATAATGCATCTAAGCCGTAGAGGTCGAATTTTTGTTAAAAAGCAGTTGTTATCAAAAACCGACATTCCCGATTAAATTTTGAAAAACTGGTCTGGGCTAATATTATTTTCAAAACTAATTCGGAATCTTTTAGTTCTTACACGTTTTTATTGTAAATGATATATACATCTTAATCGGCTCACCTGCCGTGTTTTCAGTAAAATATAAATTTTGCATTTTTAGATTTTCTATTCACGCTACATTGTGATTACTGGTAGATTTGACGTCTTCGATACGAAATAAATGAATGTTTATTTTGGTAATTTAATAAATATATTTCAAGTTAATCTTAATTTAAAAAATTAAAAACACTGAAAAAAGTTGATATAACAAGTAGTTGATAAGTTTTTTAGGTTCAATTACAGCGCTGCTTTCAGTACTCTGAATTCAATACTCGCACTAAATCTCTCTGAACCACTCTAAAATGCTTCTAAGTCGTATAAACTGCTCTAAAATGCTTTGAACTGCCCTATACTGCTCTAAATCTGAAAATCAGATTCTTCTGTAATAATCGGCTCACCTATTTTTATATGTATTTTCGGTACAAAATATGACAATTTTGAATTTAACGATTTTTTTTATGTTATAATTGCGATTACCGTTTAGTCTGAACCTCTTTAAACGTTTCCAATTGTTCCAAAGTGCACTAAACCACCCTAAACTACTCTAAACCAATTTTAACTGCTCTAAACAGCTATCAAGTACCCTAAACCTCTCTGTAATGTTTTAAACTGCCAAAATCGTTCTAATTTGAAAAACAAATTCTATTAACTTATTTGAATCACTTGACGTGTTTTTATTACAAAGGGTGAATATCAATAGGCAGGTCATGTCAATTTTAGTAATTTTTCGCTAAGTTTGATTATTTCTCATAAAGACTAAGGCAAACTGATTTAAAAATCTTATCTAAAACCGATTTTACCGTAGCAAACGTTATTCCTACAAATGTGTGTGGCCTTAAAATATGAAAATTTTGCATTAAGAATTTTTTTTTTTCATCCTACAATTGCGATAATTATTAGATTTCATTTCAGATGCTAACAATCACGAGAGCGCCAAATTTTCTAGTTGAATGTTTACTTTTCTTATTTAAGAAATTTATTAATCATAGACGTATTTAAAAATACAGGACTACCCTTTAAAAAAAATTAGTCTTTGAAAAAAACTTTTTGAAATCAGGATTTAAGTTCTTGAGCTTCAACTATACGATGCGGCTTTCGGTGATGTGAACTGCATTAAATCGCACCAGGCCACTCTAAACTTCTCCAAAGAGTTTTGAAGTTCTATAATCCGCTCTAAACTTGAATTGCTCTTAACTGCTCTAAATAACCCTATGCACTATTCTAAGCCGTCAGTATAACATTTCATTGCTCTCTAGGGAAGATTTATTTTTCCTAAGGAAGATCTCTTTCTTATTTGTGCAGTTTACTATGAAACATTTAAAATTTCATCCCATCCATATATAAAGTACAATAACGCAATAACGACAGTCTTCTTCCTGTCGCTCCTTGCTTCACTTTAAGTGAATTTAACTTTACATATAAACTCGATTAAGTTTATTTACCAGTTTACTGATGGTAAAATTAGAGTTAACCCGATCAAAAGTATTGTAACAAATTTAAATTTGAAGTAAGTACAACGCAACTACATCGGACAAACATCGGATTCCACTATAATCATGTGCGGCATATCACAAAATTTGAATCATTTCAAAATAGCTACTGTACAAAACACAATTTACAAAGTTTCCAATATTCATAAAAAACTATGTAGGTACATAAAAGAGGCAGCCTCTTAAGAAAATAACAGTTGTTCGGATTAAAATTGCCGAATCCTTAATTATTAGGATTGAACAACGCGGTATTACTTTGAAGAAATTAAGACATTGATGAAAAGATCGCGATCGTATAACAAATCTAAATTATTACGGCTAAGTTCGTTCATTGGCAAAAATGGCATATTAAAGCTGAACAGGCAATGAGACTTATTTGGTTGACTCCAGTATAGGGTATTGAAGCAATATGGTGAATTTAGCGTGCTATGGAATTAGGAATACTATATATAAAGTACCCTAGAATTTTATACTCCCGGCTGTACATTATTTTATTAAAGAATGGGAGACCCACGTGAAGACAGTTTAAAGACTCTCTTGAAGAAAGAGGTAGGAGAAACCACATGACTTTTGAAGAAGCAACAACGTTGATTTGAAAAACAGACGAATTTGTAAATAGTCCATAATGATTTTACATGTTGAAGTATGAATGTGGGCCAACAAAAGTAGTACGACAAACCAGGTGGCAGTTGTATCAAAAAATCATAAATGACTTCTGGAAAACATGGTTCAATTAATTTTTAAATCAATTACACCAATGTTTAAAATGGAAGATAACTGAACCAAATTTAACTGTTAGTGATATAAGAGGAAGCATTACTTCCTGCTGATGGAAAGTTTAGGAAGAGTTTAGAAAGTGTAAGCAAGTTCTTTTTGCTAATAAAATATCAGAACATGTACGAAAGTTAAATAATCAAGTTTAGTAATCGTAAGTAAGCTCCAGTTGAAGTCTAATGATGATGGAAGATTTGTGTGAACTTTTTAGAAAATTTATATGGGGTAGAGTTGAGATAGGGTCCTTCAAACTAAGCAAATATTCGTTAGCCGAACTATCGTCTCAAGTTTAGTGATGAAGGAAAATTCAAAGTAATTTTTGTGATTGTGACCATAAACTCTTTCACATAAATTTTCGAAACAAATAATCGGCGATGTACAATTAATTATCATTTATTTGTCCCAGCCCCGAAAATTTTTCTGCCGTCATAGTATCATGAAAATGCCATATTTTTACTCTCAGCCGCGAAAAATATTTGTGTCATGATAGTTTTAGCTATCATGATAGTATATTTTCAGAGCTCAAAGTAAAAATGTGGTATTTTTCGAGGCTGATTAGGAAATGCCATGATATTAATAATTAGTGTTGCCACCTCATTTGGGCTAACTTTACATACATTCAGAAATCTATTAAAAGTGTCTTATATTCGTGAAATGGTTAACCTTTTACCAAACATACTACAATAGTAGAGATTGACAACTTCAGTAAAGCTCACGGGTAGATAGGAGGTAATTGCTCCCATCATATGAATAGATGAATTATAGTTGGATTTCAGCAAACTTATCGGGGTACGTGAGTCCTCTTGAAACCCGATTTTTGATTGGGTAAACGAATTTAAAACAAATACGCACATTTACCAATTAGACATTTTATGAGGTTGAATGAGTTTCAGGTATTACGGAAATTGTGAATCATCCAATCTGCATAAGAAAAATTTTACAAACAACAGTAGTTAGGAGCCCGAACCAGAGGTTCTCGATCTTGTTTAAATCTGGACTACAAGCGCCAATCAGATATTGAGGTATGATTAAAATTTAAAATTTGCTGAGTTTGAATGAATATAAGCGTTATCTTCTTGGAAAATATAATTTGTTCCACCATTTCGTCTCCATAGGTTATTAGTAGATCGTCTAACAATTCAACATGCTTGGTTGCTTTTATATTCGCTGTGATAATGCATATAAAGATTTTCCCATAATATTCATAATGACCTCTCAAATCATCAACGAACCATCGCCAAGATTACGAGGCATTCTCTCTTGCGGTTTTATTTGAATGTCGTTCAAATTTGTCTGTGATGAATCAGAATCATAAGATTAAACTATTCCTCATATGAAAACATAACCTCTGTCCGCTCTTTTCCTAAAATTGGTAATTATCCGCAAAATCTAAACTCACTCGACTGATTGCGAACTGTTAACCGTAGCTTTGCAACTGGTTTCGTGTACTCCTATTTACAACCAGCTTCCTAAATTTGAGGAACCCATCTTACATTCGTATTGAGTTTGAGAGAACTCCGAATTCCAGCAGAACTATTCGACTTGTAAATTACCAATCGTTTACCTCCAGCAAATCTCAAGCTTATATAACTGAATTTCTTCCTGGAAATTTCTTTTGACCATACTGTTCTATCAATTTCAGCAAATTTATAAACATTTCCAACCTACCATTTCGAGCAACTATTTCTCGAGTAGTCATTCCAGATGCACGATATAGTCCAAAATTTTCCTTTGTTCTTTGTTCGTCCATATACTCTTTACCTCGAACCATTTCAGCTTATCCAACAATTTTTCAGTTTTATTACAATTCATTTTTAAGTTTTTAAAAGTTTCTTAAACAGATAATCCATATATACAAACTATACTGATGAAACGACCATCACCATTTAACGATAAATATACAAACTTATATACAAAATATTTGTGTTAGAAATTATGTAGTATTTCAAATTCATTACTTAAAAATTATTTAAAAGAAATCAATTTAGAATTGTATGACTGTACAAAAATATAATTCTCAGTTCAGTACTCGTACTGTATATAGTTAAAGTTCAAATTAGACTAAAAAGAAAATTTACTTACAGAAAAGCAAATAAGATTATTCGTCGTATAAGAAGTAGGCGTAAGTTATTTAACCACGTCGTTGGGCAATAACTAATTTGAATTGCTAATATTACTAATTAAATTGTTAAGTAGCAAAACTTAACTGGGTCTTTTATAAATCTTACATTTTTAGGATAATTGTGTATGCTTATTTACCAAAAAACTTTAATTTATGTACGAGGTATGGCGCTTATTGGATTCCATTTTTCCTAATTTGTTATTGGTTTATTCACCATCTTATTATTATTTTTCATATTGCACAAGAATATTCCAATTTGAAATCATTTCCCACTTCTTAAATAAAATATGCATATTATTCTTATACGATATATTTATATATAAGACATAAAGGTGTTCATAAATCCATTAGTAGTGTCACCCAAAATAAAGACAGTGCGATATATGTAAGAAACGAGAGCGCGCGTTTTTGTTTTAATTTTTCCATTACAAAAGATAAAAATTGTATATTGCTTTTTATAAAAAAAAAACTTTTTTTTCGATTAAAAAGTCAATTTATTCCAGTCTCGTTATTATAATATATGGCAGTCTTTCCAATTTTATTATTATTTTTTGCGAAAGATAACAACACAAGACTTTTTTTTTGTAATTTATGAGATTTATTTATTTTTATTTTGTGAAACGATATATAAAAGTGTCTGTCTGTTGAATTTGACATTAACAAGTAATATATATTTTGTTCATAAAAGAAAAACATCTTATACATTACATTAATATTGTTGTAGTTTTATTGTACTTTTTTTTTATCTTAAAGTATCAATAACAACACCATTCCTTGTTCAACGAGTATTTAAAAATAAAAAAAATTAAATTCCCACTTATACCAGACTGCATAGTATACATCACCAACTCCACTATTTTATTGTTGTTATAAGATCACTTGAACATATTTTTATCCGCATGTACCACAGAAGAGTCCATGTTGTGTAAAAAAAAAAATAATAATAATCACCAAGTTCAATTACAAGACGTTTTATTATATTTATGTGAAAAAAATATTACGTTTTTGATTTATTTTCTGGCAACTGTTAAATTACATTTTGTGCTGTTCTGCGTGCATTCATTTTATATATATTTGTATTCTAAAATTAAATTACAAATTGCAATATCACAAAAAATTTATTAAAATAAATTTAATTTAATTTAACTTGTTACTTGTTAATATGCGCGATGTATGTAGGTACATTAGTCATAATAATAATATTTTCGTTTTGCCAAAGACTGCTTAAGACGGATATACAATATGCGGATGATGAAATTCGTATTAGTTGTACGTACATTTTGTAATTAATGGGATAATTTGTTACCGCGTCTAGAACTCTCTAGATAAATGTCAGTCAGTTTTTTAACGATTATGTCATTCAATTTCAAATTATTATAATTTTTTGTCTGAACTACTAAACTTCACACTTGGTGTGAATAACTAAATTACTTTTGTAAAAATCATTCTCGCATCCGAAGTCTTCGAGAATAATTTTTTAAAGTGGAACATAGGAAGTGGGAGAGGTGCATTACTTAGAGAGTGAAAATAGGCAATGGCGTGCATAGTAAATTCAGCTTTACACAATTATTCCTTGTATTAATACCAAATTCCAGTCATTAATCCGTATAAATCTTAATTGTGTAACTTCAAAAATGAGGTGGTGGTCAATTTTTCTCTCAAAATTACAAAAATTTCAATTTGTGTTTTATAGCAAAAGTTTAAAACCACAATCCACAACACAAAACTTAAGTTTTCATACATAAAAGACTATCATAAATTTTATTTATCAATTTCTTGAGATAAAAGTACTCAAAAACCCAGCCAGTCAACTGTATCTCTCAATTTTTTAAGCAAGCGTAAATGAAGAATTATAATAATTGTCTTGATAGTTAAAATGTCAACAGTTTAGTGTAAATTTTCATTAATTTAATTAACTTTTTTAAGAAATTTTGGGTCATTCTGGGTGATAGCCATATATTTTTACATCGATGTGAGGTTACCAAGACAGTGGAAGTTTGGTTTTACCTCGATGTAAAAGAAATATCTGGGTGTAATCCAGAATAACCCAAAATTTCATAAAGAAATCGCATGTATGCGTTAAATACAAAAAAAATCGAGCAAAATACGAAAAGGTTGACAGTCAAACATACCTATTAAATGCAAAAACAATATATTTCCCTTAAACATGTGGCATTGCAAAAAACCAACATTTCCGATTAAACCCTTATTTCCTATATTATCTCCATTTATTCTATTACAACATGTTACAAAATCCCGTAATTCCTGAAACGTCAAAAATATTCCGTTATAATAATATGGTTTTGAATTTTCATACAAATTATTAGTGTAGTTTAATCAGTGCTAGGTATCAGATATACAAGTTTTTATAGTCTTTAATAATATTTGTATAAGTGTTTTATAATAATTATTTTAATAAATGCGTTAAACTGTCGCAGATTTAAATTGTGTTGATACGTAAAATTGGAAACTAAAATAAACTAAAAAATATGGAAATAGAAGAATTTGCTGTACCGATATCAGGAACACAGAAAGTACGGAAGAGAGCTGTAGATAAGTCAAAATGGAGAAGAAATATAGAAAAAATGTATATAAATGTATTAAATTTAATTTAACTTTTTTTTGTAAACATAACAGGTATACGCAATGAAACGACCGCCAACAATTCCAACATGCTCACATTCGGGATCAATTTTTAAGTGTAGCTTGCTTCGATTCTCTTTGTTTCGTTAAATCCTTTAACAAATCAAAGAACAATGCATATCAAGACAAATTTATTGTGGTTCATACACGAATCGAACCACCCTTAAGAACAGATCGGCAAAAGTAAGGAGCTCGTACAGCAGCGAGAAATTTCTCGATGAATTATTTTGTCAGAAAATCCTACGGTTCTTTAATAAAGGTATGCCAGAAAACTTTTCTAAATTTCCAAACGATTTATTATAGGCCGTGGAAAATCCGGCATTTTGGTCAGTGGAAAACTGCATTACAAATCCGATATCGGATCGGCAAAATCGGTGAACAAAAAAGGACGAATGTTGTTAAATTTAAAATTATCAACTTTGTCTACTGGCATTTCTGTAAAATTTGCAAAGAAGGACGACGTTAACAAATTGTTTTGCAAACATTTTGGTAACAACCGGGAGGATAAAGAAGAGCGAGGAGGATAAAGTTGTAATGCATTGTTAATGATAATAATGTGCCACCCATGGATGAAGGAAATGAACATGACGAGTGCATTAATTTAGATGAAGATGGTGACCTTCGGATCTAAGATGAATTTAGTTTACAAATTAAACAACCCTCAAATTTATTTAAATGAAATGAGATTTTCATTATTTTTATTATAATAAGAATATGTGGTTTGGTAAAATGTTCCTTTATTTATAGAAAATTTGAATATGTATTGAATTTGTTATAACAAAATATTGAATAATAACAAAACAAATTTATTCGCAGTTTTCTATTTGCAAAATTCACACATCTCATTAAAAATTAATAGTAAAAACTCTTATTTCCCATAAATAATGCGTCAAAAAGCATCATTTCCATATTTAAAATAACTTTTGAAATATTTAATATTTAGGAAATTGCTTTTGCAGAAATGTTTCATTGCTTAAAAAGCACCTAGAGATGCAAAAATAATATATATTTAACTTTAGCTTAAAACCCGATAACAATTTTAAAGTTTTCTCAGAATCGCCTATTAGTAATTGTATTAAAACATAATAATTCGCTAAGACAATGTGATTATACTTTGTATGTAAGTTTAAAGTATTTCAATGTTTTTTGTAGTTTGGTTTTGGTCGCTGCAGTCTGATGGGACGGCCGATTTTTTCTCGTTTTCTGTTCGATGTTTCGGTAGTTCAATGTCATCGTATAATCTCACCTCGATGTAACTGATTTAAATTTTGTTTGATCAGTTGTTTTTAAATAAAAAACCATAAAGCAAAATATACATACCAAAAAGCAAACCATAAAGCAAAATATACATACACAGAAAAAAATGGAATAGAAGAATTATCTAATCTCAATTAAATGATAAGGAATTATATAATTACATTTAATATTTTATTTGTATTAACTAATCATTTAACAAAATACGAAATGAAAATTCAATGATTTGACTAAACAAAATTAGTTGATTTTTTACATTACAAATTATTATAATTAATTAAATGAATTTATTATATTTTTGGGAAAATCAAGTAATATCTTTCGCTGAATTAATAAAAATATTGGATAAAGTTTATTTTACGCCAAATTTATTAAAACAGCTAAACATTGGTTGATTTCTACTAAATTCATTAAAATTGGCTATTTCAGTTTACTAAACAAATTGATAAATCATCTAAATCAATAGCAGAATCATAAAATTAACTTTTGTTCTTTCATATAATTCAAATGAATGAATGCAGTTTTATTTTGAGATGTTTCGCAAAATTATAATAATTCGCTAACTCATTGAGTTTTTATTTTATATATACGGATAAAGTATTTACCATTTCCTTACAGTTCAGTCGAACTGTCGAAGTCTTGACTCTTGGCCTTCTAGATAAGACGATCGAATTCTTTAGATAAAGTACGAGTATTCAAAAATCTTATTAGTTCGAAAACCAAAGTACCAAAGCCAAACTCTTGGTATTTTTGATTGATTTAATAAAATCACTATTAATAATTTAATTAGAACAACAGTGTAGTTCTAAACAAATTATTTTGTTTGGTTTCCTTGGAAATTTATGAAAATCATTAAAATATTTAATCAAATCATAAAAAATGATTGATCATTAATGTTAATTTATAAATAAATGTTTTATCTAATAATTTATTTAATTTTACTAATTTATTTAATCACTTCACTAACTATTTGTTAATAAATCAAATAAATATTTTATATGTTTTATTAAATTTTTTAGTTGAAACATTAATTTTAAGGTTTGTTAAAATCATCTAATTAAAATTAAATAAATCAAACAATCACATTCAATGGCTAAAAATCAATCCTCAACTTTAAATGAAATTGATTAATCATTATTTGAAAATACTAAACTTTTCTTTCTGTGTAAGAGAACTCATGAAGAGATTCCGAGGTGTCTTGTATAATCAAGAAACCTCATCCCTGCTTAAATTTCAGAAAATAATGAACATCAAGCATTGTTAAAAATTGAATCTTCTGGTTCACAAATGTTCACCACATATATTCCGATAAAATTAAAAACATAATTTGATCTAATTTTGTTTGAAATTTAATTAACAATCTGGTTCTTTTTATCGCAAAAGTTAAATTTTTTTAAAATAGTTTCGGTAGACCAGTCTCGGCAAAAAATCACTGGGGTCTTTTAAATTTTGGAAAAGCTGAAGTATGAAGTTTGAAACAGATAAGCTTCGACTTACGTAGAAGCAGACCTGTTTTATAGATTGCCATCATCTGCCTGGTACCCCATGCAGGTTAGATTCCCGTAGCTCAGTCGGATAGAGGAAAATGGCGTGGATTTTGGGGTACCCAAACAAAAATAAAAATAGGCCCTGTATACCAAGTCAGATGGAGGAGGACCTTGGCAGAAAGGAAGTGCCCCGCTTATATACCGCCCATTAAAAAAAGTGTTATAAAGTTAATTTATAACCACTTGGGGAATTTTTACATTGCATATACCCCGAAAATTACAACATTTCATAAATAGTTCATTTGCCTCCATCATTTGCCAGTTACCTCCGTGTACACAAAAGAAAACATATGGGTATGCAATCCAATAACAAAACAAATACTTACATTTGCTCATTTGCATTTATAATAATTACATTATAAAGATTTTTCCAATAAAAGGTTTCATTTTAATATAAAAAAACGAGTATTTTTTAAGAGAAATTAACGAATGTTTATTTCATTGTAAAGAGGAAGGTATGCCATTAACATTTGAAAACGATATCAGCCGATTGCAGCACCATATCCTTTTCTTGAAATTTTTCATGATCAATTCGCACGTTTGCGGCTGTATGTCCTCGATAACCTCACGAATTCCACCTTTAAGGTTTTGAATCGATTGTGGAGCATTGACGAAGACTTTATCTCTCACGTGGTCCCAAAGAAAAAAGTCTAAACCAGTTAAATCACAAGATCTTGGTGGCCAATTGTGATCACTTCTTCGAGATATAACACGGTCAGGAAACTTTTCTGGCAAAATTGCGATTGTTTCGATGCTTGTCTACAAATAAATGTCGTCCACATAAATATCTTCCAATTCCGGCCACAAAAAATCATTAATCATAGCTCGGTAGCGCAATCCATTCACCGTAATAATTACACCAGCCTCATTTTTGAATAAGTAAGGTCTAAAACAAACAGTGACACGTTGAGAATGGAGAGGCTTTTCTTTTTTGGATTTTCTGAGCCCCTAATGTGACAATTCTGCTTCCGAGGTGAAAATGGAACTCATCACTGAAAATGATTTTTCGCTGAAAATCCGGGTCATTTTGATGCATTTATGGTGATCGACTTGCTTGAGGTCTTGTGTTAACTGAACTCTAAAAGCCTTAACACCTAAGTCTATATGCAAAATACGCTGCAATGTCGCTTTTTGGAATGTCTAATTCCAAAGATAATTCCAAAGATCGACAAACCTAGGGTTTCCTAAACACTACGGGCTACAAGAGCAATATTCTCAGTTGTTCTTGAGCGACGCACACGGCTTCGATTCTTCACATCATTAACTTGTCCCAACATCTCAAATTTTTCCACCAGTTTTACTATTGCCGGTCGAGAGGGTTCTTCATGACGCCCAAAAGTGCTTTAGTTTTGCGAACTGTGACTGCAACATTTTCACCGTTTTTCTTGTGAATTTTAGCAATTTCAACGCGTTGTTGAAGCGTGTATCGTACCATTTTTAGTAATGACGTAGTTTTTACTTGTCACATGTCAAAAGCTGACAGCTTCAAAATTTCAAAATTGACAGCTGCCCAAATAGCAGGCTATTCAAAATGAAACCTTCTATTGGAAAACTCTGTATATGAATTGATTGACGTATATAGGCTAGCAATTTAATCGCATAAACAGGAAATATATTTATGTTTGTCGCATTGCATCTCATACCAAATTTATGTATGTGAAGTCAACAACAAATATAAAGAAGAATATGTAATTCAGGCATGAATAATTATTTAATGAGTTTTAGTGAAGATGATATCTTCAAGGTGATGGTGAAATTACTTTGATAAACGGAAACAATATGATCGGTCAAGTACCCATTCCTCGGTTAACAACGAAATATGATAAAATTTCGTTCCAAGTTCCATACCGATCAGTTAATCTGTATTGGCTGTATAAGGATAAATATTTTACTGAAAAACAGTACTTTGACAAAAATCGTAATTTCTGTTATTTTAAAAAATTGATTGGAACCGGTATTATTGCAAAATTAATTTATAATTGTTAGCACAAACTGCTTTTCTCATAAATTGTGTACTTTTCAAAATACATACACGTCAGTTGAAAAATGAAAAAGTTTCAATGAAAGTTGTAGTCCATTTGAACCGATTTCCGCTAAAAATCACTGAGATCTGCTAATTTGTATAAAAGTATGTCAAAAATCGTTGTTTCTGCTTAAATTTTGAAATCTTTTAGTTCATGGTGCGTTTTTCTCATAAACATTACACTTTTTAAAATATTTGCAAAAAAAAAATTACTGGAAAAATCGTCATTTCCGGTCAAGCTAGAAAAATTACTTACGCTGATAATCGTTGCATTAACGAGAAATACTATATTATGAATAAAGCAGCCGAAGAGGAGGTACAGGAAGAATGTGAGCAACTCAGGTTACAAACCGTTCTTATTGTTTGATTAAAGCTGTCGATTAGCTGTTTTCTGATATACCAAATAAAAAGCCTTAAGACAAAGAAATAAGGATAAATAAATAAGTTTTTGATTCAAAATCGGCCTTTATGAATCCTATGAATCCTAAACATTAACTTTTTGAATTTTGGAACAATATTTTAGCTGAACGCTATTTTAATCCTTTAAGGTCCATGTATCCTTAAAATATCCTGTTGCTATATGGCAATACTAGCTATGGAGTACAGAAATGTGGCCCCTCATAAAATTGAGATTTTCACCGATATTTTTGTAATAAACTGCAAGAGAGTTCATTTTTAAAAATTTTGTTCAACACTGTAAATCAGACTCACTAGTACGAAAGGTTAATGTGCAATACGAAGCAAAAGAATACCGTAATGCATAATTGTGTGTATTATAGTTAAGTTGGATAAGCGAGAAATGGCATACACGTCATTTGTTGCCACATGGCAACGCCAGGAAGATTCGGGATATACTTTGAAAAATTGGTCTGAACCGATATTGTTTCATATTTAAGCACATTGTCGGTTTTTTATAATTAAGATACCTTTCATATGGAAGGTGCCATTTCGGGTTAATCGATTTTTGCCTAATAACAATGGGATCTTCAAATTTATAGAAACATTCTGATCAATCAATCCGTTTGGGCTGTATTGGGTCTAAATTTGTGTACGTATACCTTTCAAAATATTTTGCAGAAACCGAAAAAACACTTATGAAAGCTGCCACTTCCGGCCGACTGATTTCAGCCAAAAATCAATGGGATCTTTCAATTTGTTGAAAGTATGAAGGTGCAACAAGAGTGTGTACGGCTTAACGATATTTAAAACTATAGGAATAAATATGGGCGCTGCTTAAACTTGATTTCTATTTATTCCTCTTTGACGCTCTAACTTAAAATTGTTTAACTGCAACTGTTTAGCACATATAACATATTATATGAAAGAAATGAGTGGGATTTATAAAAATCGATTTGCAGCGGTGTTTTAAGTGTGTCTGCAAGTGCAGCAAAATATATAAAAAAAGTCGAAAATATTTTTACATAAAATGTTGAGGATTTGCCAGATATAGGCAAAATTCGAACAACCACAAAAAACTTGGTCACGCCCCAAGCTCCATGTATGGAAATGCTTCACCAAGCCAAGGTTTGCGTTAATTGATCGTTTTCATGCGGAACCTAAACGCACCTTTCATGAACCAAATTTAATCACGAGGTTTGTTACCATTCATCTGGAAATGATTTGGAGCGGGGAACTCTAACTGAATCTTGCAAGAAGACAACGACCTGAAATAACGTAGCATACTCTGTTTGAAATTTAAACTCAAAAATGGTATCACAACATTGGATTATAGCCATCTCAGTTACCTGATGCCAATCCAATCAAAAATGTCTGGGCACTCATGAAGATTAAGCTAAAAATGCACTGCATATAAAATTTGAGTCATCTAGCACGAGTTGTCTGCAAGATATAGATAAATTTATCACCACAGTATGCAGAAAATTTGGTTGATATGGACAAAAAGTGTCAGACAATTATTAGTAATGGTGACTTTACTATGTAGTAGTTAGTAGCGTCAAAGAAAATACAATAAACATTCAAACTAAAACCAAAAAAATCGTTGGCTCACTTTTTCTTAGTTTTTGCACTTATACTGTGTGCCTTACGTCGATTTTTTTGTCTAAATTTCCAACTAACTAAATTGATGGTTAGTTCGTACCAATCGTTCATACCAAAGATGGCACAAAACAAACCGCATCTGACGTTTAATTAAAATCTGCTATATAAACTAAAATTTAACATTCTACGAAACATTTCTAATCGGCAATTGATAAATAGGAACTAAGTTTGCTGCTTAGAACTAAATATCGAGTAGATTTTGGTTTATAAATATTAGAGACATCTAACAATACCTGGGTGAACTAACGATCAATTTAGTTAGTCGGAAATTTAGACAAAAAAATCGACGTCAGGCACACAGCATTACTATAAGTTTTTAGAATTCTCGTCTATATTCCTAACTGCATTCCAAATTTTATGTTGATATCCTGATTGCAAAGCATATACATAGTTAATTTTTCCGATCTATCGTTTTAAATTTTTATACTACACTTTCCATTTGGTACTTGGTTTATCGGTATTTAGCCATATACGATTAATCTTCCTCATGCAATTTTTTCTCAGATTGGATAATGAAATCTCCGTGAACTCTAATGGCATAATGGCGTAAACCAACCTTTGATACCTAATCAAATTTTTGAAATGAAAACTTCCACACACAAGAATGAGATGCTTATCGGATTAATTTACTGAAAATTTAGTTTTTTATGCAACTTGGATAAAAATATTAACCAGCTAAGTTGAACGAGTATTTCTGAGTTTCGTTTGAATTTTTTGAAGCATTCATGAAAACTATTAGAAATTAGTTTTCATGAATGATTCAAAAAATTTATTTAAATGTTTACCGAAACATTTAAATTTAAAACTTTTAGTTAGCCACTACTAAAAAATGTTCGTGCCAGAGTGGTACTCAAGAAGAAGGCTCAAAACACTAGAAACTCATAACACTCACGACTATTCAGAAGTAGTTCCAATAAACAACTTCAGTAAAAAACTCTAAATTAATAATTATTTTTTGAAAAAAATTAAAAATTTAATTTAATAATATAATTTTCATTTTATTGTTTCAGTGGCCGCCATTATCACGATGAAAATCTCCACTTTACAGTAAACTTCTTGAATCAGTAAGTAAGTGTTGGAATTTTAATAGTTATATGTTAGTTATGTTAATGCACACCACTCGTTTTCGAACTATGATGTTAAACTGATAGACGGCATTGATTTATTGTCTAACAGTCATTGAATTTATATTCAATTGCAAATTACAACGAAATTTATTAATGTAAAATTTATTAATCTAAGTTATTAAAAAAATATGCTACGAATGATTATTTATACCTTTTATTGTAACTATACAGCCAATCTATAAACAGCGATGAAGTTTCTTACTGAAACTTAAAATTATGGACTCATGAAAAAATAGGGGTTTAAATTGTGAAGCACAATCGAAACCAATCTAACTGGTCTGGTTCTCTACAAATTTTTAAATTAGGATTATGTAAATACTCGTAAAGAATTCAAGGAGTTCTTCTTTAGTTCTGGTTTGGTTTATTGTTAATATTGCGATCAAGATCAAGAAACTCGATTTGTCTAAAAGAAGTTGTAACATCCAACTCTTACTCCTCAGTAATTAAATCGGCAGTTCGGTTTTAAACCATCGATAGTAATTTTACTTGCTGATTATAAAATATATCTTCCTTCTAAATAAAGAACTAGGGAACTTCATAATTTTTTGTGGGTCTTGAGTACCATATTGCCATCATTCTGCATTGAATTAAAACACTTACTGGTCTTCTTAATATAAAGAGGTAGATACCCGATGAGAGGTAACATGAAATGTTAGTTGGCTCATAACTGGCCTCCATGGTTTTCTCAAATACAACATGTACTTTCTGCGCAGTATCTCAATTTAATTCATTAAGTCTTCAACCACACAATTGTATATTGCGCACAAGCTTTATAGAAAATCCAAGAATTCAACCCTCTCACATAAATTTAAAAAATACATAAAAATCTTCCACGCCATTAGATCAGACAAACAAAATTTAATTAATTTATAAAAAGTTGCCAGAGATTACATTCTCAAGTGGAATTAATATCCATATCCATGAGAAATTATCATGATTTCATTGAAACACACAACACAATATACAAATTTAAACCAACATTGAACATTTATACAATTCTCATCATTTCCATAACAAAACCAGAATTAAAAATCTCAAAATATTACCAGAATATATGAAACAAAAAAAATTGTTACAGTTTGATGATGATACGAAATAATCCATGACAAATATGACAATTATTTGAAATCCTTATAGACACCAAGCCACAAGCAAACGAACACAATACACAATGTTTTACTGATGAATAATCGCGCCATATATGCATTACCTTTGTGTCCTTGATCCTTGAAATAACAAAAAAAAAATCTTTAAGTCAAAGGTAAATTTAATCGTATACACAAAATCCCTTTTTCTTTCAACCCCAATTTTAAAAATCGGCCTTAAAATCTAAAAAAATATTGTAAGATATGGTTACGCAAAAAAGGTAAAAATTACATAAAAAGGAATATATTTTTGATTTATTATTTACTTTATGCTGTATATATATATATAACTATATAGGGATGAAGAATTAAGACATTAAAAATGGTTGAACGAAGGGATGGATATTTTCAATTTTTTATTCCTTGCTATTGTTCTTTCAATATGATTTATTTCAACCCAGCCATTACAATTTTAAGTTTTTCAGTATATAGAAAAGAAGGGAATGCATGTGATACACAAAAGGACTTACTGTTGGATTTTAAATAGTAATAATCGGTACAATAATATAATAATAATAATCATAACGATAATATGCATGACTGAAAAAGGGTGTCACTATGTGCGGAATACATTTCTTCCGCATATATAACGTAATTCAAAGAACATAACCTTTCGATATAGCATGGGTAATTTACCCTCCTCTTTAATTTGAAATAGTGGTATTTTTGAGAGTTATTCTTATACCAACAATGTTTTTTGTCAATGGCCATATTATCATTCGTTGCACATCAATTTTATTTCTCACAGTACTTTCCTCAATAGGTATTCGAATATCGATACATATTTTGTTTGGTTTAAACCGCAAATGGTTTATTTGGACTAATATTGGATCTATATAAAATAAAACCGACACTTACAATTATTTATTGTGTGTACTTTTTATAAATTGATGCAGTTTGCACATCTAAAAGAAATTGCTTTGGATAGAGCACCTCAATATTTTTTTTTTATATTACACCAATTACATACCGCCCATTTATTCCACAGCATAAATAAATAATTAGCCCTAAAATATTCATTTGGTTTGGTCATAAAAATTTTTATGTTTGCCGCATTATACTTAGAAGCAGATAGACCTAAACATTTTTGGTACGTATGTCACGTAAAGTGTTAAGTAGCTACTTAAAAACAATAATATGGTTACCTAAATAAAATCACAGTTAAACTTAAATAAACTGGAACTAAACTGATTTTTAATGGGATTCATTCCTTTTACATATATGAGTACATGTTATGTACATGCATGTACGAGAAATATATCGGAGGAAGGAGAAACACTGCTCGGGTGAAAAGAAAATCATAAAAATTAAATCGAGATATGAAAATAGTGATAACCAATTTTTATGAGGTATAATAGAAAATTATGAAACAAGCTATAATTTGATAGTGTCAGTTATTAAAGTAAAAATTTTCAGGATTACTATCTTCAACAAGCATAAAACAGAAAGAGAAAGATTAAAATCGCCATATTCTTCATGATAGCTGATGAACTAAATTAATGTAAATTCAGCGATTTCCAGTATGTCCAAATATAGTATACAATTTTTGCAGTTCTGTTTAATGACAACGAAAGCTTAATAAAGAATTAATCATTTTTTTATTTTTTTTTTTTTTATTTTTTTTATGCGATTTGTTTTGAGACTCAAGGCTTACCTTGCTTTTCCGCGGTTATGCTTTTTACGTCTTTACTTTACGCCTCCCGGCCAACTCGAGGACGTACGGCTATAGGACCGATTTAAGACCATCTGCACATTGCGAGCTCCATCCCAACCTATTCTTGCATGGAAGATGGGTAGGCCCATGGGTTTTGCACACCGACAGGGGGTCATAGATGTGTCACATTTTACCACAGATCGTAATCTGTTGATGAAATTTCACTTTGCATCCTGTCCCTATCGGGATTCGAACCCGGTACTTCCCGATCCAAACGCTAAAGCTTTAACCAATGTGTCATTTGGCCGGTAATAAAGAATTTAATATTTGCATGATGTTGATTGGAAGCGATGTTTATCCAAACAAGGAAATCAACCTAAAATGAAAAAATATCAAATAAAATATTAATTTAAAGTAATTTTTAAATTAGAAATTTATAAATTGTATACTTAACTTTTGCAAATGTTATAAACGTCAAAATCTATAAACAACCTGTCAGTTATCCAGATTTGTTATTTATCATAATTTTAAATAAACCAGATTAAAGCACATAGTTAGTTCATTGTTATTAAATATTACTGTTTAACTTAATGTTTTTTGAATAGTATCTTCAACCTGGTAATTTTAACTATCATTTACATTAAGCATTTACGATTGACAAAAAGTTAACGAACAATTGTATTGTAAAAAAAAAAATTCTCTTGACCAAAATCTGGCGCACAAACAACATTACTAAATCGAAGTTTTAACACCATAAATAATAAAATATAGTATAATATAATTTTTTTTTTATTTTTTTTTTTTTTTTAGTTTTAATTTTACTGTCGTGAGGTTCGGACGTAAAGTAAAACAAACGAAAAGTGCAGTGTTAGTGCTTTTTAACTTGTTATATCTTTTTTTCAATTGTGTGAATGGTTTTATAATTAAATACACACGGTGCAAAAAAACTAACATAAAATTGTAACTTAATAAGTGATGATGTAAGCGTGATGGGGCTTTTTTCCCCAAAAAAGACTTCTTCAAACATCGAACGCCAAACAAAATCTACAACAAACTTGAACCAGTTTCATGTAGAAAGTATAAATATGGCAAGTGCAAGTGTAAAACAAGTGGGCAAAGTTCAGCACAGCCCAAAGAAAACACCTATGCCAATGATTAAAAGTGCTTCTTCGACAGAATTAATTATACCGCAGTTTAAAAACCAAAATCAAAACCGCGATGAAAAAATTAATTCATCAGCAAATTTAACAATGCAATACGAAAATAATAGTAATGAACTCAGTGCGACGAACTCTAGTGACCGTGGTCAGTGCGAAAATAACCTAGTGCAAACGGGAATGGATAGGTATATCACTGTTCAATCTAAAAGAAAACGTAGCCCGAGATCTGCACAGTTTGCTGGCAGGAGCAAAGTGACACGGACTGAAGCAGGTGTTAACCAAATACCTCTTAACAATCGATTCTCTAGTCTAGAGGTCATTGACCCCAATGCAGTGCCAAATTCGAAAACTGAGAAACCGCCTCCAATTTATTTAAGAGAAGCATCTAACAATGAATTGGTTAACAACATCGCAAAATTAACAGATTCTAAATTTTATATTGCCCCGCTCAAACGAGGTAATATAAACGAAACAAAGATTCAAACTTTCGAAATCGATGGCTTCAGAGCCCTAGTTAAACATTTCGACGAAGTTGGTAAAAAATATTACACATACCAGCTAAAAAGCCAAAAAGGGCTGACTGTTGTGCTAAAAGGAATTGAAAGCTGTGTAGATGTTAGCGACATACAAGCTGCACTTGCTGCGGAAGGTTTCCATGCCAAATCCATTGGTAATATAGTAAACCGTGAGAAGGTACCTCAACCAATGTTCCGTTTGGAACTAGAACCAGAGGAAGAAAAGTCGAAAGGAGTTCATAAGATTTACAACTTAAAATATTTGTTACATCGCAAAATCGTAATTGAAGAACCTAAGAAGAGGTCTGGACCAGTTCAATGCATAAAGTGCCAAGAATACGGACACACGAAAGCATACTGCGCCTTAAATGAAGTTTGCGTTATTTGTGGTGAACTCCACGACTCCAAACAGTGCGAAAAGTCTCGCAATGACCCATCTGTGAGACGTTGTAATAACTGCGGTAAAAATCATACTGCAAACTACAGGGGTTGCGCAGTGTATCTGGACCTAAAACGCAAAATAAACCCTAAAATGAGAGCTGAGCAACGAATGCTGAATATGCAATTTAATCAGAGGGCCATGTTACCAAAAAATACAATAGTCACCAAACCAACGAGTGCAAACACACAAAACGATAACTTGGAGACATTTGCCAGCAGTTTTGCACAGCCAGGTGTTTCTTACGCAAATATCCTAAAAGGTAACAAACCGAAACCAATAGTTCATTCTAATGAGGACCTAAACATTCACACCATGATAAATAAATTAACCGAGACCATCCAAAGTTTCATGTTGATGATGGAAAGACAAATGAGCATGATGATGCAAAATATGAATACGCTTATGCAAATTATAGTCAAAAATCAAAAATGACAATTCTAAAAATAGCCATTTGGAATGCGAACGGGCTCTCGCAACATAAAGCTGAGGTACAAACATTTCTTATCGAACAAAATATAGACATCATGTTAATATCTGAAACACACTTCACAAAACAAAATTTTTTTAATATTACCGGCTATTCCGTTTATGACACCAAACATCCGGATGGAAAAGCACACGGCGGCACTGCAGTCTTAATAAAAAGAAGATTAAAGCACTACGAGCTCCAGAAATATGCTAAAGATCACATCCAGGCTACAACTGTCAGTTTGGAAGAATGGTCTGGGAAATTTTTAATATCGGCTGTCTACTGTCCACCGAAACACGCAATTAAAAAACAGCAATTTATCGATTACTTTAACCAGTTGGGAATCAAATTTCTAGCAGGGGGTGATTACAACGCTAAACATGTGCAATGGGGTTCGAGGTTGACGTCACCGAAAGGAAAGCAACTCTACGAAGCAATAAACGAGAAAAACCTTGATTATTTATCATCTGGACATCCCACATATTGGCCTACAGATAGAAAAAAAATTCCTGATTTAATAGATTTCTGTGTAATACGAGGAATAGCACGCACCAATGCTCAAGTCGTTGACTGTTATGATTTATCATCAGATCACTCACCAATAATAGTAACACTAAGTACCCAAGCATTAAAAACTGAACCACCACAACGTTTAACAAACAAACTAACGAAATGGGTTCTCTATAGAAACATAGTAGATGTAAATTGTCATCTTGATGTTCCACTTCGCACACCAGAAGACATTGATGCCGCGATAGAAAACTTAAGTCAAATAATGGAAATGGCTGCAAAAAAAGCTACTGCGGAGAACAAAAATTCCGAAAAAAATATAAGGCTTTCAAGTAACATTCAAAAGTTATTAGCAGAGAAGCGGACAATTCGGCGGCTATGGCAGCTTCACCAATCTCCTTTGCATAAATGGAAATTAAATAGAGCTATTAAAGCTTTGAGAGAAGCAATACGGGAAGAACAAAATTTAGGAATACAGAATTACCTAAGTGAGCTCACAGCAACAGAAACAACAGATTACTCACTGTGGAAGGCAACAAGAAATTTAAAAAGACCAGAGGTATCGAACCCACCGATAAGGAAACCAGATGGTCACTGGGCCAGAAGTGACTTAGAGAAGTGACTATCGCTTTCTCTAACCATCTACAAAAAGTGTTCACCCCAAACGAACAAAATAATGATTGCGTACTACCACAGCTTACGAGGGACGAGTCGAACCCAAACCCAGTAAAATTTAAATGGAAATGCTTTTAACGCTATTTGCCGTAGGCACTTGGCGAAACACACTTATACTTAATAAACACATTTTTATTAATCACTTGTTTTTTGTTCCGCAGAATATTCTGCGGAACAAAAAACAAGTGATTAATAAAAATGTGTTTATTAAGTATAAATGGAAATGCGTCAAAAAAGTTATCAAAAACAGTATAAATCCCAAAAAAGCGCCAGGTCATGACCTAATAACTGGAAAAATGATCAAAGAATTACCAGATAGATGCATAAAATATATAACATATATTTTTAACGCGATTATGAGATGTGGATACTTTCCCCAAAAATGGAAAATATCTCAAATTATCATGATTCCTAAGCCAGGTAAAGACGAAACCCAAGTCTCGTCGTACAGACCAATAAGTCTACTTCCGATAATTTCAAAGCTTTTTGAAAAGATGCTACTACAAGAACTAATACCTATATTATCTGAAGGTCGCATTATACCAGATCACCAATTTGGATTTAGAGAGCAACACGGCACAATAGAACAAGTGCACAGAATTGTAAATACAATTAAGGTTTCCTTAGAAGAAAAGAAATATTGCTCGGCAGTTTTCTTGGATATTGCGCAAGCTTTCGACAAAGTATGGCATGAAGGATTAAATTACAAAATTAAAACTCTTTTGCCTAAACAATTTCATGCAGTTCTTGAAAACTACTTAGCCCAAAGGATGTTCCAGGTGAAACAAAATACGGCCACTACTGATCTAACCGTGATAAAGGCAGGAGTACCGCAAGGTAGTGTATTGGGACCTGTGCTATACTTGTTATTCACAGCTGACCTACCAATAACTGAAAAAATCGTCACTTCAACTTTTGCTGATGACACAGCTATATTATTTTCACACAAAAAACAGCATCGAGAGAATTACAAGAACATCTACACAAAATAGGAGATTGGTTAAAAACTTGGCGGATAAGGACGAATGAATGTAAATCAACACATGTAACATTCACATTAAATAAACGTACATGTCCAGCAGTAAAATTAAACAATATCACAATTCCTCAACAAACAAACGTCAAATATCTCGGTCTTCATCTCGATAGAAGATTGACATGGAAAAAGCACATTGAAACAAAACGCAATCAATTAAAAATAAAATTTTCTAAAATGTACTGGATGATCGGAAGAAAATCGAAACTCTCTCTAGACTGCAAAGTTCTACTATACAAAGCGATCCTAATCCCCATATGGACATATGGTATCCAACTATGGGGCTCAACTAGTGCATCAAATATAGATATCGTACAAAGAACGCAAGCAAAGATACTTCGTAGCATTACAAATGCCCCATGGTATATTCGAAACAGCAACATCCATAGAGACCTAGGAATCAAAACTGTTAAAGAGACAATTAAATCATGCAGTCTAAAATACCAACTGAAACTGGAATCACACCCTAACGAATTAGCTAGAGATCTACTAAGGCAACCGAAATATGGACGGCTTCGCAGAACAGATCCTCTAGATTTAATTAACTGAGAAATATAATCTAATAATTTCGTGCATGTTGAAATGAAATTAAGTAATTAATAATAATTTAATAATAATAATGCATAATGATATTAAGTATTAACATAGGTTAAGGCTTAAGTTAAAATTTTTTTTATAGTTTTTAAGAATTTCACACTTCTTGTTAGTTTCGTATAAAGAAAGATTCAAGAATAAAGCCTTTGGCAATAGTTACAAAAAAAAAAAAAAAAAAAATTTTTTTTTTTATTTATATATTTATTACTGTTTCTTATTATATTTACAATGCAAAAAATTGTAAGAGGCAGAACATAATTTGTAATTTTTTCGCACAATAACCCGCTCCGGAACCACTTTCCGTTCTTCGGAACGGTGTGCTTTTTGTGTCCCTTAGACTTCCACCTTTTAAGACATCCTGCATTTAGCGAGTTTAGTTTCCCGCTGTGACATGTTGATCCATATCTGGTTTCTTCAACCGTAGAATTTCTACCTAGTTTGGTCATAATTTCTTGATTGTTGACTTGGAACGTTACTTCAGTGTTTACTTGGCGTCTGGTAAGTAGTACTAGCTCCGTTTTCTCAATGGCTAGGGTGAGACTATGATCTTGAAGCCAACACGTACACCTCCGCATCACCTGATTTACTTTCAGTTGCGCTTCTTCCATGTTGCGAGTGCTAATTACTGCGGCAATGTTATCCTCGTAGCCCACCATAAAAACATCGTCCGGCATTTAAGTGCGTAGGATTCCATCGTACAAAATGTTCCAAAGATCGGGACCAACGAAAATAAGTTCCCTATCTTGGAGATAGCTGTGCGTCATTCTCAGCAGGTAGTCCGGTATTTGGAACGTGTGTGTTAGTGCTGATAATATATCGGATCATCTTGCGGAATTAAAGGCGTTCTTAACATCCAGGGTCCCTATCAGTACAATCTTCCTTGAGAAATGATTCCCCTGCTGCGCCTTATGAAAGGTTTTCACCACTTCATCTATAGCACCGATCGTGGACAGTCCTTTCCGGAAACCATACTGTCTAGGGGAGAGATCTCCTGCATCCTAGATTGCCGCTGCGAGCCTTGGCTTAGGCGCTCAAGCAGTTTCCCCGCTGTATCCAGCATACACAGTGGTCGGTACGTTGAATGGGCATTCGGGTCGCCATTCTTTTTGCTTATTAGCACCAGACGTTGGGTTTTCCAAACCTTTGGGAAAACTCATTATCTCGGGCAGGGATTATACGTCTTAAGCAGTACCTCTGGGTGATGTCGGCCGATCACTTTTAGAACTATTGCTGGGATCATATCTGGCCCTGGCGCTTTTCTGTTTTGGAGAAAATACGCTGCCTCTCGTAGCTCTTCCGTAGCAAAGAGTGGTATTTCTTCCGGTTTATCGGGGCAGAGGGGCCCGCCGTTTTCTTGCTGGTACGGAAATAGGGAATTGACAATATGCCACATTTTTGTCGTCTCCATTATAGGAGTGATTTACCGTATATATGTGTGTATATATACACCTTGGAACTACGGGTTTTCTCGAAATTGTTGCATACACCCATCCTATCTTCAACCGACCTATTTTAAGGAGTTCCGTGGCCGCCAAATTCAAAATTTCCACGAAAGCCATTTTCTACTCCCTTAGGTTTGGTTTGGTTAGATAAACTTTTGCATAATGCTTGATTTCATTGAGGTACCTCTGTATCGTTTCTTTTACCTCGGTCTCCGTGGTTAAGCATTCGAGGTCTCTAATTTCGAGCGTGGTTTCCGGCTCCACACTCCTTACTGAAGTACTGTCTCCAAGAGCACCTCGAAGCGCCTTTCATAGACCGTCCTTGTTTGCGGCTTCGTGGCCAAGCTCCAATAGGACATCCCCCATCCTGGTTCGGCGTTCTGATTTTATTTCCGTGTTTAGTGTTTCGGGATTAACTTTTTCCCGTATCTCCCCGAGCACTTAAGCGCACTTCATGCCTGGCGTGGTTTTAATCAGAAGCGCCTCTGATCTTGTTTTTCTTTTCTTAAGCGTCTTCTGCTTCTTCCTACCGCTGCGGTTGCGCGGTTGTTTTTTGATTGAACCATTGTCCATTCCTCTTGCTCCCCATTCGTCTTGCTCTTTTTTCTATTTCCTTTTTCCGTTTAACAAAGTCCGGCTAAACAGGGCTGGACGAGTACTATATTATAATAAAGAAATATAATATTTTAATAATATAAAAACATAATAATATAGTAATATAATAACTAATATAATAATATAATAATATAATAATATAATAATATAATAATATAATAATATAATAATATAATAATATAATAATATAATAATATAATAATATAATAATATAATAATATAATAATATAATAATATAATAATATAATAATATAATAATATAATAATATAATAATATAATAATATAATAATATAATAATATAATAATATAATAATATAATAATATAATAATATAATAATATAATAATATAATAATATAATAATATAATAATATAATAATATAATAATATAATAATATAATAATATAATAATATAATAATATAATAATATAATAATATAATAATATAATAATATAATAATATAATAATATAATAATATAATAATACAATAATATAATAATATAATAATATAATAATATAATAATATAATAATATAATAATATAATAATATAATAATATAATAATATAATAATATAATAATATAATAATATAATAATATAATAATATAATAATATTATAGATAATAATATAATATAATAAGTGCGACATCTATAATAATCTAGTTTTGACATTTATGGTATACAATCAAATAAGGTGTTGTGTCTTTGTTATACTTGGCAAATATAATGGCACACAAAGACTCGCATACTTATTTTAGAATATTAAAAAAATATAAAACCAACACTACATTTTAGAGAAAAGCAAAAGTCACAAACAACCAAATGAACATTAACTAGTATGTCGATTTTCTTAATTTTTTCTTTGCCGGTGTAACATAAAACTTGCATTTTATTTTTAACAACTATAGCTATTATAGTATTTATTAAAGGCGTGCAATACAAAATCACTGAAATATACAGTTTTTCCGCTAATAGTAATATTAAAGTTGCTGTTTTTACGCCCAAGTCCAATGATTCGGATCCTGTTAATGTGGCATACGCGTGAGTTATTAATGGAAATAAATTATCTAATTAACTTAAGTTCTTACTGAACTCATGTATATAATAAACAAATTTTCAGATCAAGTAGTAGATGACAAATTAACTGCTGCTGCAGTGCATCGTAGTATTTCATTTGAACCATCTCAGCGTATACATTACAACAACCAAAAACTATTCTGAATATTATAATAATGATGAAATTGAATTCGAATATTATTTAAATACCAGCGAAGACGAAGAGGACGAAGAAGAAGATTTTGTGCAAAAAATAAAGAGATGGGTGATACATTTTAATATAGCACAAACTGAATTGAAAAAGCTATTTATAACTACTCTTTAAAAAATTAACAATTGCGAAAACTGCCAACCGATGTGCGCACCTTGTTAAGCACACCGTCCAGCAGTGAAAGATTGCTTACAACTATATTTTAAATCCTTAGACCCAATGTCAATCAGTTCAAATATAAATATTGATGGAATCCCGCAATTTCTAAAAGCTCAAAAATTCAATTTTGGCCAATTTTTGTTACAATATATAAAATTGATAATTCTGTTCGAATGGTGGTAGGTCTTCACTGTGGAGATAGTAAAGCCTGGTTCAGTTCAAAATTATTTGATTTTTTTTTATAAATTTGATTTTGTCAAATTTATAAAAGAATAACTGCTTATCTCAAATGGAAATTACTTACCAAATAGCGAAACAGTGAAATTTGTATTAGTAAACTAAATATGGATAAAAAAACGAAACTGCTTAACTCAAAACAAAATGGTTTAAAGCATAACTTAACTGTTTATCACAAAGCAAATTCTATAACTAACAATGTTTTCAACCCTCGAGCAGGTACAGTTGTTTTAAAATTTTAATGAAAATTTGACAGTTCACGCGCATAAATAAAATGTAAATAAATATGGCGGAAAATAGAGATGAAATTTGAAGTTTTGAGGTTATTTATATATTAGGCGGTTTCGGAAATATCCCAGGGTAACTTCTGGGTAACTTGCTGACAAAAAATGACCAAATCTATTTCCGAACATGTATAGAGTAACTTTGGGGTAATATACTTTAAGTTGTTTCTTAATTTCTGTCTTTCTGACAATTTTTTTTAAATATAAGAAGTGTCAGAAAAATTAAAGTACAAACTTTCAAAGTATAAACTATTAAAAAAAATACAACAAAAATGTTGTATCTATTAAAACACGTCATTGAATTTTGCTATTTTTATATTACCACGCGAAATGTAATCTTACTTTTTGAATAGCCAGGGTAACTCAAGTAACTTTTCTTACCAACATTAAAAAAATTAAAATTACTCAAAAGTTACCACGGGATTTTTCCGAAAACGCCTATTATTTGTACTATTCACAATTTTAATGAAACTGGGTGGTAAATTTGTTGTGCTTTATCACCAATTTATATCACTAGTGGAGAGTTTTTTTGGTGATAAAGTTCAAAACAAAGTTGTCTATAAACACAACCCTGAAAAATGAATTTTGAGGGGAAATAACGAACTATATGAATGTTTTATATGAAATGATTTTCATGCGTGTGATAAAAATAAATAAATATAAAAAATAACAATTCACAAAAATAAAAATATTTATGTCGATCATTATTAATGTTTTATTATTTTATTTCGTCTTTAATTTATAATTAATATTTACACTTTATAAAAAACTGTTTGATGTCGAAAATAATAAGTTATATAATGACGATAATCATTTTTGACTCAAACGTCAAAACAATTTTCTTATATTTGGTGAAAACGATATGGAAGATATTGTGCTCTTTTTCATTCGCATCTATATACGACGTGACATAATTCATCCATAATCATTCAATTCATTCATAGACGAAGCTACTACAATTTCTTTATATCATACTTTTTATCACCAATGGTGATAAAATACCACAAAATGACCACGGGTGGGTTGTAATTTTTTTAATTAAAGTGGCAAACATATGCTTAATTCTTTTTTTTGGAGGATCAGATCGCAATCTGTTTCATTTTTAATATTGTATCAAATAATCCTCTGAATGTTAAGTTTTTCATTATGCATTTTTGTTTAGATTGTAAACACAAATTAAATTTAAACATAGCTAGAAAATGCTCTGTGCTATAATAATTGTTTAATTAAAATTGTGAATTGTAAATTTAATATAAGTTTAATTTTAATTAAATAATTTTTAATTTTCCCACATTGAAATTTCTCTTTACAATCATAAAACATGGCTAATATAGGGTTAAGGTAAATAATTATGCAATGCAAAGCCCGACAGCTTTAAAACGTTTACCACAAAGCAAATGTTTTATGATTACTGATTTCCGCATCCAAAAGCTGATAAGCAATTTAAAACGTTTATTATATTTGGGCAACTGTTTCGTAAATCCTTAACAAACTTTAGCTGTGATAATATTAAATTTACCATAAATAATTAAAATAGTTATCTGAAAAGTTATTTAGGTGTTACGTATAGTAAAACCATCTTTTAATTTTGTATTTCTGTGCCTAAAAATGGCTGTATCATTTATCTAGTTCGATAAACTTCCACAAAACTCACTTATCTGATGAAAATATTGTAAAAAAACGCTAATTTCATGCTTTTAGTTAGTTAGGTGCTTTTTAACAAATTCGGACTTTTTTTCGGCAAAAATAAATTTTCCAAAATAATTTTTGATTTTGATTGACTTTTAATATAATTTTAGGTCGCGTTTTTCTTTTCTGAGCTAGTTAAGCAAACCGATCGATAAAACTTGCTTCCCACATATTTTTACGATTGGAAATGATAAGAAACATCATAGCATCCCTGTCAATCTATATATATAAAACAAAGTCGGGTTAGTTACACCATTTATAACTGAAGAACGGCTGGACCGATTTTTATGATTTTTGTTTTGTTGGATTTGTCTCCGTTCCGAATAGAATAATAACTATTAAAACATTGTAAAAATTCACCAAAAAAAAAGTTATCAAGAAAATTCATTTTCTCATATATTTAGTACATTTTGTTTTTTTTTATTTTGTTCGTCTCAATACAGTGGTGGTTTAGGAAAAAAGAAAAGTCGGAAAAACTCAAAAGGGAAGCCCCAAAAATCTAATAAAAAAAACCTTTTTTTATATGAATTTTGTAGGTGTAGTTTCTATGTGACGAGTGGTGCAGTGGTTACAGCTTCGGCGCTTGAAGCGCAAGGTACTGGATACGAATCCGACTGGAGGCTGCATGCACATTTACCATTTTATTTTTTATCCAATTTTTGTTTTATTTCATCTACTTATCTATATATATAAAACAAAGTCGGGTTAGTTACACCATTTATAACTGAAGAACGGCTGAACCGATTTTTATGATTTTTGTTTTGTTGGATTTGACTCCGTTCCGAATAGCATAATAACTATTAAAACATTGTAAAAATTCACCAAAAAAAAGTTATCAAGAAAATTCATTTTCTCATATTCATTTTAGCCAAAGGTGCTACAATGAAGGGAATCGATTCCATTGCAACTCACCCAGCAAATAGTTTAAAAGAAAGTAGTGCAATAATGCTACGCGAACCATTTCTATTCAATTCAATAAAACGAAAGCATTGCTGCCACGTGAATTACATTCATTTCAATGTAATTAAAATATATTTCATTTTGATTTTTGTAATTTCATTGAATTTAATTAATTTGGAGTATTCATTTAATTTATTTTATCTTAATAAAAAACTCAATTTTATTAAGCTAATAACTTTAAAAAACATTTATTGATTTTGAGGCGGTACGAAGTTCGCCGGGTCAGCTAGTGTTTTATAAAACATCCGTGACATTTATTATTGAAGAATGAATAAGGAAAACATAAATAAAATGACAATTATAAAAAATACATAATGTGTGCTATAATTTTTACACAAATTATTATTTTTACAATAATGTTCAAAATAATAGTTCGATAGTTATTTCTGACTTTTTTTGCTAATTTGAAACTAATACCATTAACTAACTATAATGCTTTCTAGCCAAAGGAATTACATCTAAAACATGTTTGTTGTTATGGCTACTTACTTTTTTGTTAATTGGGAACCTAAGTCATTAAATTAGTCAAAATGATGCCTTGCAGGTGATTTACCATTTATAACGAGTTTACTGATTGACGTTCCTATATCATATTGACAAGCACATGACGATTACCATTTTTGCATTCATTCAAACTCATGTTTTTTGTTATTATTTTAAGAAGTTATTATAAATAAAATGGTGTAAATTTTAGATGGTACAACGTTTTGACAACTCCAAGTTGTTACTTGGGATAAAAATAAAATAATATAATATAATCATATAATAAAATAATAATATAATAATATAATAATATAATAATATAATAATATAATAATATAATAATATAATAATATAATAATATAATAATATAATAATATAATAATATAATAATATAATAATATAATAATATAATAATATAATAATATAATAATATAATAATATAATAATATAATAATATAATAATATAATAATATAATAATATAATAATATAATAATATAATAATATAATAATATAATAATATAATAATATAATAATATAATAATATAATAATATAATAATATAATAATATAATAATATAATAATATAATAATATAATAATATAATATTTTTTTTTTTTTTTTTTTTTTTTTTTTATTGAGTAAATACATATACATAGTAGGTTACATATAGTACACTTTTCCCACGTATCCATACCCGGGACCGTTTAGCACATTACTTCAGGCATGGATTTTCCGTAGAGGAAAGATTGAGGTCTAACATTTCTTCGGACAGCCGATCCAAATCCCTCTTCTTTTCACGAAGTATGTCCTCCACATATCGTGTTACCTGATTCCATTTCTCTGCTCCTACCAGGATAATATTGATGATGGTATCACTGGATATAGCCTCCCCAAGTTGCAACTCAAGTTGCGCCCTCGCTGCTTCCCAATTTTTGCATGCCATAAATGTATGTTCAGCATCATCATTGACGCCGTCGCGACAATATATGCACTCAGCGGAGGATGTCTTACCCATTTTGTGTAAATAAGAATTAAAATACCCGTGTCCGCTAAGGAACTGTGTTAGGTAGAAATCCGTTTCACCATGTTTCCTGCTGATCCACCGACTCAAGGTTGGGATTAGCTTAGCGGTCCAGCGCCCTCGTGTTTCCTGGATCCATGATTCCTCCCACTTACGGAGAGTGCGTAGTCTTTCCTCGCTTTTAATTTCCCTCCGCGAGCCTTCGGACTTTCTGCTAAATATCGCTTGTCGTTCCTTGGCGAGGAGCTTGATCGGGATCACACCAGCAATTACCAGGATTGCGGTTTCCGAGACAGTTCTGTATGCCGACGCAATTCTGATGGCTGCCCTACGTTGCACTTGGGTCACTCGTTTGCGGTACATTTCCTTGTTCATCGCTTCTGCCCAGATTTCCACACCGTACAACAAAATAGAATTTACTGTTGACATCAGCAGACGCCGTTTACATGCTCTGGGCCCGCTCGTATTTGCCATCAGCCTGCTTAGGGATGCGGTACGTTTGGCTGCTTTGTCGGCGGCGTATTTTATTTGCTCCCAGAAGTTTAGCTTTCCGTCTAGCCATATTCCCAGATATTTCACAGCTTGCCTGCTTGTGATGTCCTCTGTGCCGACTTTGAGTGGGATTGTTCTCTCCATCCTTCTTTGCGTAAGTATGACTATTTCAGTCTTATGGAGTGCTAGAGCAAGATTATGTTCGGACATCCACTTATTTATTACCCGCATCACCTGGTTCAGTTTGAAAATAAAAAATTATTTTTCTAAAATGTGTAATACAATTTTCGATTCGAATTATTGCGCTTAAAATAATTTTTTAAATTTATGTTTAATTCTGACTAAATTTAAATATTTATACATATATACAAAATTAAAATTTAAATGTTTATGAAATATTTAACCATCATTAAACTTTTAAACCGCTGTATTAAGTTTTATCCCAAATATACTTAATTTAGTTTAAAATTTGAATTAAGAGTTAATTTTAGGTTAAAATATTTTATGTATATTTATGTTTAATTATAACTAAATTTAAATACATCTATATACAAAATTAATATTTAAATTTGTATAAAATTTTTAACCATAATTAAACTATAAAACTGCCGTATTAAGAATTTACCCCAAATATACTTAATTTAGTTTAAAATTTGAATTTAAGAGTTAATTTTAGGTTAAATTATTTTATGTATATTTATGTTTAATTTTGACTAAATTTAAATATTTTTATATACAAAATTCATATTTAAATTGGTATAATTTTTGAGATGTATAATTTAAGCAGAATTTTGGTCTATAAATATATTAAATTTTAACCCATTTAAAGTATATTTTCTATTTAAACTAATCATTTATACAAAAATTAATTGATTTTGGTAATCCTCAGTACATTTTTTTGGTATAAATATTCGATTTTTTCCACTAGGGTAACCTAACATCTGTACTATTCCAATTATTCATCAACATTTTCCGGATTTCAACTGTAATTTCATATTTACAAGTTAACCGGAATAATTCAACGAATTCCATTCCCAACAAAATCCACTGTGTTCATTGTCTTAAAATTAATAAATAATTGGCTATGTGTCAAATTTAAAGTAAATCGTTTCTATCTACGGTAAAAACCGATTTATTAACCGATCAATTTATGAGCACGCTGGACTTCGTCGTGTTTTTCATGCTGTACGCTCTGATGTTTACGTAGATCTGCAAGCTAATCATCTTGCCGCTGGTAGTTCTGCCAATTATGCACTTTGTTCCTTACGACGCTCAGCAAATTGTTCACCTTGCTCTGCTCGCAGTTATGCCAACTGCACACTTTGTTGGTCGGTTTGGTTTGCTGGTCGTTTTCTGTTGTAAAAAAACTTGATATATGAGTTACAAACTTTACTTTCCAACACCTTTAATTTCTGTAGCAATTCACAATTTACCCTCGTTCGTGAGCTCCCTAATATACTTTAATGTTCACTTTACTTGTTCACTACTTTTTTCAAAGTATACTTTTCTTTTTTTACTTGCACAGTTCACTGGTGAAATTTCAACTGCGTGTGCGTTCCAAATTGATCGCATGTATCTAGTTGTCTATTGCTGTTCGAAAATATTCTTTTTATTCCATCTGGCAATGTTTGTGTATAATTACTTATTTATCACTTTATCAGAATAGGGCCACAGGAGACGATTTTTAAATATTTACATAACAAATTTCATTTTCACCCAAAGTTATATCCTTTTTATTGATGTTAACCTGAAAACAAAATATTTTTGCAGTTGCTTTGGTTAAAAATCTAAATTTACTAAAGCTCTTTTTTTAATTATTTATGTTTAACTTCACAGTCATTAAATTTGTGACTCGACTATAACTAAAAATTGTCGACAACGAAGTTAATTGTTTTGATTGGCTGTAAATGTTTGTAATTTGCAAATGTGCAAGGTATATCAAATAAATTATTACTCATCTATTATAAACTATAAACTAACCGAATAACAAAACTAAAGTTAAAAATAAATTTTCTCAATTCAACAATATCTGTGGTATAAATAAAAGCTGATACGTGGTTTGAAATTTTGATAAGAATTCCTCTTCTATACATAGCGACTTTGTTAGTATTTTAAAATGGGATTTCACTTTATTTTACAAAAAGTGAATTCATTCGAATACATAAAGTTGTTTATCAACATTTTATTATTTCAAAGTTTACTTCAAACTTAATCAATATAATGATAACAAACAATAAAAAATTTGCTTTAGTTACGGATACAAAGGAAAATTATGTGTTTTTAAATTGTTTGAATGGTAAATAGGAAATTTTCTTGTTTTTCACTCGCTTCGTAAGTCCTATAAATAAACCAGTAGTGTATGCGAGCATGAATAGTTTTAAAGTTTCTCCCCACTTTATTGTGTAACATTACAAAATTATTTTCTGAATTTGATAATCATCAAATTTGCGTGCGCTATT
The DNA here is from genome assembly GCA_932526605.1 of Nephrotoma flavescens. NCBI lineage: Eukaryota > Metazoa > Arthropoda > Insecta > Diptera > Tipulidae > Nephrotoma > Nephrotoma flavescens. Next base: position 113,995,247 of record OW052220.1, on the reverse strand, counting down.
CAATGTTAGGTCGCTAAGTTTTCATATTTATACATAAATAAATTTTTGATGTTAATTTTAATAAAAATTCTTTTGCTTTTTTGGTCTTCTTACGTTGTTTTTAGTTTTATTCTTTTAAAGAAAATCACGCAAATTTTTGTTAACTTGATAAATGAATACCTGAAAACATAAATTAAACACAGTATAAAGGGGTTAGTCATATTCAAGTCATAAAGTTTGTGTAAGTACTTGGGATGTTTGTCCTTCTTCATAACAATTTAAAGCCATATTTGAAATTCAGATTCAACTTACGGTGTTTGTTAAGTAAATTCTTAGGTACCGAAACAAATCTTTCGACACCAAAATCGTATTGTGCATTCGAAAATGGATTCCCATAAGTCACGGAATTCAGTATTCTTGGGAGGTAATGCAGCGGTTAAAATATTGCAATCAATATATTATAACCGCACATGTATTATCAAAAAAAAAAACAGTTGCGAACAGCACTATATCAAGGTCTTGAAGACCATTTAGATAAAGTTGCACAAAACGCTAGTATATACAAGCTGGAATTCAAGTTATAGTACCTTCATCATTTAAAGGATTGATCATTCAAAACATTTTGTAGTTTGTTTACATATATCATTTAATCGTTCGAATATTGGAATCCTTACCGAATATATACTTACTTTAGGTAAAACTTACCTCGTTTTAATCTAACTTCAAGGCATTCGCAATGTGGGTCGCGGTACTGTGATATTTTGAGCATCTTCAGATCACCATTGAGGATGCCAATTGCTGTTTGTGTATTATCCGGTGATACATAATACGTGCCGTTGCAGCTATTCTATTTTTTACCACGAAAGATTCTTGCATATACAAAGAAGATCAATGCTAGGGTGTTCTGATCTTTTCCTGATCTCGTGTCCGACATTTTTTGCTATTTGCATATTTAGCCTGTATAACATACACATACAGACCCGGTATATTGTACATGCGTTACACACTACTCCGTGATGCGAGTGGTTAAATGTTTTTTCGATATTTTTGCGGCAGACACATTTTGGTGCCTCTGTCTATTTTTACAGTCCTCCTAGTCCTGTGCAGATTCAAAGCCGGGTCCACAATGTGCAATGTGCAATGTGTTTATTATTCCCCGCAACTTACTCCTAACTGCGCTAATGGTTGCCGCACTGAAGCTTTGGGATGCTTTTAACAGCTGTATTTATTGTAGGTACCTGTGGTTTTTTGCGACAATTGTCTGCGAGTATGTAGATCTATTTCCTTTATGAGTGTAATTTAATAACTAATTAATTATCTCTTTCAGTTCGTTTATTTGATTTTTCTGCTAGCTCTAGCCACATTGTGTGACCAGCATCACGAATTGAACTCAATTACTCAAAAATTTTGTTTTTGTCCGTAACAGTTATTTTGGTAAGAGCTCGTATCTCGCTCCATAATAATGAAAATTCAATATTTGGGCACTATTGTACGATACCATAGAGAGAGAAATTACAATTTTTGCCTTAGATATCACTATGTGGTTATTTCTTCTCAAACACAATCGAAACTAAATTAAATTTTAGTTTTTTGAAATACTTCAAATATTTCGGTTTTACTAATACTACGAACACCTATAAGCGGTGCCATACGAAATTACCTACGCCATATGAACTATAATTTGATAACGTCCATTGATTGTGATTAAAACTACCGGAAACGTGATTAAAGCTATCGGGCGATATCCGTTTGCAGCTATCGCGACAATTTGTTTAAAAATTTGTATATTTCACTGTTCAGAACAATGATGATATTAAAATGAGTACATTACATTTAGTAAGCATTGAATTTATGATTGGATTATCATCCAAATTCATGTTTATAAGGCCATGTAATAGTATGCAGCCAAAAGCACAGTGAAGTGCAGTCTACCTGCAGAAACAACAAAGAAATCATAGAATTCTCTGATTGCTAAGTTAAAAGATTATTTTCGTTCTTGTCGACACATTCTCTACATTGTCGGCACCATTATTTTAATCCCCTAAATACATTGTATACACATGTAGAATATTAGTTAACTCTACGCAGTGTAGAGAATACGGCACGACACTGACCCGGAGGCCATTTCACCCTGTCCCTAACTACGTTCGTTTCTGCACTGTGTTTCGCCATTTAATGGATTATTATTTCACCTTGTAGATCAAACCACTACTTCGTTGCCTCCTTCAATCTCGTAGAGGTACACAGTTGAGGATATACAGAAACAATTTCTATATTATAGTTGGGCGGTCCTATGTTTTTCTAAATGACAATGCCAATATACAAAGAGGTACTCGCACCGAAATAACCGAAAATTGTATAAAATCAAGACCTCGCAGTGCGCACAAGAACCTCATAATCAATGGTTATTATGGACGTTGGATCAGGATAATATGAGAAAATTACAAGTGTATCTTCAGATTTCATTGAAATTCCTGAAGGGAAACACAAAAAGATTTGATTGTATCATTTTATAATGATGAAATAAATAATAAACCACAGATGAATTGAAAAGTCATATATAATTTTAACTTCAACTAATAAAAATGCAAGGAAAATGAATGAAGAAATAATATCAAAAATATCAGGCGAGTCTCATTTGTGGTACATGTAAGTGAAGTTAACCCAGAACTTCATCCCAGAAAAACAAAAAATATCGTCGAATTAAGAATTTAATATAGTAATTTCGTTCCAGCTTGAAATTTTATTCTAGCCCAGAAATCGATTTTAAAATGTGAGTATTTAAATCAAAATTAAAAATTATGTTTCATATTTCCAATTTATTTTTTAAATTTTTCTGGTTTGAATTTAATTAGCGCTCTAAAAGTGTTTACTTTTTCTTCGATTTATCCATGTAAATATTTTCTGTCACAATTGTTTTGAAAAAAATTACAAAGAACGTTTATTTTTCGGGATACCATCGTATTCCCGAATATTTTATTACCAAAATGATGTTTTTGACTAGATCAAAAACTTACTAGTAGGCAGTTTCTCAAATTCCAAATTGCCAAAAATAAATATCCCGAAAAATATCCCAAATCAACTTTTTCAAATTTTTGATTATTTGGGCGAAAAAATTAATGTCAATAAAAAAAAAATCCAAAATTTTGATTTAATTTTATAATTGGTTTGGTCTATTAAATGAAAATGAAGTATAAGTCTACATAATAGTAATATATATTTTATATTTTAAAAAAATATCTTAAGAAAAATTATCTAAAGATTTAATTTTTCCGAATCTTCTGAAAATAGAACCAAATGAGTTGCGCGCGCAGATTTCGACTCATTTGGTTTTATTTTCGGTAAATTTTGGGATTTTTAATTCGATATTTTCATTTTTTGAGATTTTGTGTTCGAGGAATTTTTCTTTTGGTAAATATATTTTTAGTATTATGGGTTTTGAGATTTTTGTTGTTTGGATTATTATTTTTGGGATGGCATTTTTAAATATTTTTTTTTCGCTAATAAAACTGTTGGCCTTTCGATACCAACCCTTATTAATTTGCAGACATTATTTTAAACGGAATGCTGTAGTAGTGTTTATACCACGGACCATGTGATGATCTGTTAGAAAGTCACAGGAATATACACTTTCCGAGAATGCCTCAAGTTATTCCTCATTTTCTTTTCTATATTCATGAAAAAATCAATAATATATTTAATATCGTAAAAAATGCTAACCAGTTGTGAAATCCAAGGGAGACGCATGTCAAGTAAGCACTCAGTGTAAGCGGCAAGGGGACTCATGTTACAAAGACACCCCACTTTTCGTGAGAGACAAGTAGACTCAATTTAAACAAGCACCACATCGCGAGAGACAAGGGGACTCACGTAAAACAAGCACCCACCGGTGAGAGGCAAAGGGACATACTCCATCTTAAGAAACAACAAAACTTACGTTAAACGAGCGCCCTATCCTAAGAGGCAAAAGGACTCACGTTAAAAAATCAGACCATCGTAAGAGGCAAGACGACTCACGTTAAACAAGCTCCCCATTGTGAAAAGCAAACGAACTCACGTTATCACAATGTATATTATGGAAAATGAATACCGCACTCACCCAAACCATCAAAGCTCTGTTCACAACATGAAGATCGGTTTGTCAATTGAAAATTGAACAGCACATCCCGTGGCGAATAGAATATATTCGGTTACTGACCTCCGGTAAACTAACCCATGCCAGGCCAAATTCCTTTGCATATCATATGAACGCGATACTGACCCAAACTATAATACCTTTGTTACATTTTGTTACTGGTCTAGATGCAGCAAAACCGAATCCCTATGGATATTATGGAATTTGCTACCAAACTGACGCAAACTATCTTAACTATGTTCAAAACATGCAAACAAAATTGAAATTCAATTTAATAAACTAAAGCTTATCAATATAACCCAGTGTCGCATAGAATACATTCCGTCAATGTCCATTTATTGAGCATATTTTTAGAACACGAAAATTAGGTCTTCGTTATTTTATAATATCGATACAGCATTGGCGAAAATCAACCATTGTAAAATGGAAATTGTATTGACCTTTGTAACACGCTTCAGTCGCTGTTATGTTAGGTAGAAATTTTTTAGTTATTACCGAGAATCAACGAGCAGGCCCACTTTGCTAAACAGTGCTAAATCAATTAAGTTTATTTAATTTAAACTTTTAACATTTTTCATATTTTTTAATTTTGATTTTAATATTTAAACTCTTGCGCTGTTTGGGCGTGCAATGTACGTCACTGGTATTTTTTTCCTATACTGAAAATGGCGTACAGCGTACGTCTACGAGCGAATTTGACTTTGTTATTTTTACATTCTGAAAGAGATGAGGAAAATAGTAAACGATTTTTTTTTTTTCAAAAAGAAAGGAAAATAAAATCCAGACATATAAAATATAAACAATTTTGGAAGATAGTCGAAAAAATATAAATAAACAAAATAATAAATTTTAAAATTGAACACACGTACAGAAGAATTATGTATAGTATCTAAAAATCTAAAAAAAAAAAAAAAAACAAATTTCGTCAAAAAACAAAAAAAAATTCCTAGAACCCGATTGCAGTGCCACCTACCAGGTCCAGTTGTGAATCTTAACCATCCAGGAAGCCATTGAATCTTACCCATTCATTAAAATCGGTCCAGCCATTTAGGAGGAGTTCATTTGGAATTTCTTTGAGTGGATGGGCACACATTTCTTCAAACTAATTGATAGCGCAAAAGGTTAAAATTTGAAATCAATTTCTGCGCTAGAATAAAACTTCGAGCTGGAACGAAATGAATATATAAATTTTTGGGGTCGGATATGGGGTGATACTCTGGGCTAACTTCACAACTGTTCATTTACTCGTATATTGCAGTTCCGGTTCAATGATATCTGAAGATCGAAATGATCACATTAATTACCTTATTTCTTAGTTCTCTATTAAAAAAAGTGCGTCGTTGTCATGCTTCTCATAAACTTAAATCCTAAGAGAGGTATTTGCAACGGAACTCGGTTAATTACAAAATTACACGTATACAGCAGGAATACTTTCTGAATGTTTTAGAGGCGATGCTGTATTATTGCTTATACTAGATTTTACTCCAAGTGACATTAATCTTCCGTTGATCCTCAAATAAGTTAATTTCTTACAATTCTATCGTTTGTAATAACCTTGATGAGCTCTTTCTAACATGAACAAGTAACGTTGCTTTGTGAAGATGTGGAGATCCTGATAAGTTGAAAATTGTTATTGTTTGGATGTTACTCAAAATATTGTTTATAAAGAAATGTTACAGTGAAATAATCTTTACTTATAATTTAGTTAGTCAATTTTCAGGTAGGGACAACGTTAATGTTGAAGTTTGATTACGTCATTGTAACACCATCAAATCTCCTTCATATTTGATACGTAAACTTCAACATTTATATTAGAGAAGTCCTTGAGTCTTTAATAGGGTCGCTTTTAAGATCAAATAATTGTCTGACAATTCCAAATAAACACTAGAAAATTCTAAAAGAATTTACTAAAGTTTTTTAGTTTTAAGGAAGGCTGTTTTAGACAATGTTTCTACTTTTATATTTCCGATCCTAAAGATGCTTACGAGGTCTCTTAAAAATTCGATAGTTCCGGAGAGGGTTCAGTTATGATGATATTTACTGTGCCACAATACATGACTTAAAAGTTTGCCCAATTGACATTCCAAAATTATTCAGTTTAATCCCAATTTTCGTGTTTTGCTACATTTAAATATCATAGAAACTATAGATAAAAAAATAAACCTAAGTGCTCAAATAAGTGGACTATATTGTGAAACTCATTAAATAAAAAAAAATCAACAAATTAAAAGTCTTGAAAATTTCTTAATTCTAGGCTTAAGCCTCAACCAGTCTGACTAAAGAGTTTAAGTTACACGCTGATTGCACCACTTTGGTTTTTGCTACAATCACCAAAATAGGCTATCTCGTCAAGGCGTCTATAGGCTTCTCGTCACAAATAAACAACTGACCTCTAAAATTTTGGAGCACAATTTAAGCTCTTAAGTTTGACTGGTTGAGGTTTAACTTATAAACGTGACTCTGTGGATATGTCATGAAGAAGAGACCCATGAACATTTTTAGGATCGGTGAAACAAAATTTAAAAATATCTTCAAATTATTTCATGAAATTTCAAAGTCGTGTATGTCACAGTAACCGGACCCTGTCCAGAATTATCAAAATTCGAATCTCTGAACTATCCAAAAGTATAAACGTGCCTCCATGAACTTCTCTATTATTTCTGTACTTTGATGATTTTATGTAACAATAAATCGGGTTCGTAGCTGATTTGGGAATGTCGATTGGGTAAAATTTCAATTGGCGAAAATACCAAAATTTGAAATTTGTGAAAATCATCATTCGTGTCCTGTTTTCACAATATTGATAGTGACCTATTCGAATATATGAAAGGGATCCCGTGAACATTTCTGGGATATGGGATATAACCGTAAATGTAAAAATGTTTCTGGACAACTTAAAAATCATCATAATTAGATTCCATTCACCGCATACTCATAGGGTATTGACTGATATATCTGATCACGTAAGGGAGCCTCTGTGAACATCTCTAGAATCAGTGAAATAAAATTTGAATTTTTTTTTCAAATTCATGGAGCTCCTAGGTAGCCTGTATGACGCAGTAAGAATTGTCACAAAATTATCATGTCCATTTGAATATTAGAACTTTGTTTACACTATCCTCAAATATATTTAAAAACTATGAACATCTCTAGGAGTGACACCTCGAGAACATCTCTAGGATCGGAGATATAAAAGTAGAAAAATTGTCTAAAACAGCCTTATTTAAGCAGCTTTTATGATCGCTGATTTTCTTTCGTTCGTTCATTCTGTATATTTTTTTATCCAATCATATTGCCAAAAATGACGATGTTAGCAATATGATTGGACAAAAAAATAATCAGAACGAACGAACGAACGAACGAAAGAAAATCAGCAACCATGAAAGCGGCTTTAGAATTAAAAAACTTTAGTAAATTGTATATCACGATTTTTTCGTGCTTATCTCAAATTTGTTGAAAATTATTAGATCTTTACAGTGGCACTATTAGGGGCTCAGTAAAAATCAGAAAAAAATCCATTTTGGAATATTTTAAATTTAACAGTGTAAATTTTGGGTATCATTTTTGGTATTATGTATTTCACAATCATTTGAAAATTATGTTTTTTTGAGTTTTAATCAGCTTTGATTAACAGAAAAAAGAATATATAAACAAACACGTTTAAATCAGTTCAAACATATTAATTCCAATCATAACAACAACAGATATCTAGAACAAGTTGCTGTGCACAAAACTGAGGCCGCACCATATACCCGAGACGCATCACACCGCACATATAATTATATTGTTATCTCATCAGACCACTAAACAATAACCATTTCAGCCGCAGAGAGTAAATAACTATAATTAAGTGCATTAATGGAGTCTACGTATATATATAAATCGAATATGTATAGTGCACAAAATTATTATGTACTCGTAGTATAAATAAATGATTGTAATTACGTTTATTATTATTTACTAAATTTTATATATAAACGATTTTATTTTTGTGCTGCAATTTAAATTATGAGAACAACCATTATGGCTAAACAATTGAATATAATTACTATAATAAATGCATGTAGTTTAAATTTTATGAAATGTACATACAAATTTAATTAATGTTCTTTTGATTATTATCGCATATATGCTGAATTGCTAATTTGTGTACAAATGTTTAGGTGATGGAATAACAATTGCACATTAATTCATATTAACGCCTCGTTCGCGCAATATGTGTTTAAAGTGTTTGTAATACACAAATTTAATTTTGCATTTAAAATTGGGCGGTAAATTGAATTATTTACACAAAAAATAAAAAATTACAATTTTTATTACACTGTTTGCAATGATAAATGATTTTTTATGTTTTATATGCGCGATGATGAATTAAATTCAACACACAAAAAAAATATTGCTATAGTGCACGCGAAATTATTTAAATACAAAATTAAAATAGTAATTATGTGGTCAGTACAAAAAAAAATATTATGATAATAATAATGAAAATAAAATTAAAAATTACGTTTTTTTACGTATATTATGTTTACAAATAAATTGTAAAACCCTACTTTAATGTATTTACAGTACTTTTTAATGAAATTTTTGGTCAGTTAAATTTATAATTAGATTTAATTTTATTTTTATGTTTAATTACATGTAAATTAAATATAGTGAGTGATTTAATTCAATGTTCGTCGCTTTATTTACAGAGATAATTTATGTACATATTTTGTTTGTCTTCAATGATCGTTCATCAGAAATAAATAATTAAAGATGATAATTTTAGAAAATTTTCTATAGGTTAACATTTTTATGAACCCGTTGAAGTGCAGCGCTCTCCTTGTATGTATATGTACTCGTATATATAACACATTTATTTTATATTTTTAAAAATAAATAAATTTAAAATTAAATTTTAAATGCAGATGTTAAGCTTATACTTATGTTTCAATATTGTAAATTCCATTAAAAAAATATAAATATATTTAATAGAATATTATAATTTCTTAATGAGTTCCATTTTTAAATTTATTATACAAAATATTTTTATTGGAATTTAAAATGAAATATTTTTTTTTTGAATTTTTTGATCTTTAGTTTTTATTCGTGTACACTGTTGCACACAAATTATATCGGTGTCACCTGTTTCCTTTTGGAATTTAGATTGGATAGAATTTCTTAAAATAGTATTTCGTTCACAAAAAGAATACAAAGTATTTATTTTATTCTAACTATAAGCATACGAGTCTACTACAATAAGATATACCTGCGTACATGCCTCAATTAATGGTTCTAATAAAGTTTGATTTATAGGTTTATAATGATGAAGCTAGTTTAGAATGCAAGTTAACCGAAAGGTATTTATAAAATCTATATTTGATATGCAAGAAGTTGGTATGTAAGTATGCTGAATACTTACGTACTTACGAGGGCATGTTGCCCCAAAATTTCAAGTTCCTATAACGAATGAGAAAATAAATCAACTAAAATAAGCTAAAACACAAAATAATTATAAACTCAAGCACCATTAACCATTTTTACAATCAATCAAATAAAGTAAATTAAGGGGCGTGGTTACGTCACCAGACCACACCGACCTTACACAACGTGATTACCACAAAGTTTCAAAAAAAAACATTTAAATTGCGATTTTCTAATCTATACATCGCCACTGTAATCACTCAATTAGACCTGTGTGCTGTTGACCTGTTGTCCTGCATAGCTCGTTTGGAAATTAATCCTTCTTATTGCTTCACGTTATAGATGTTTTCGTAATCTCAGTGAATATTATTGATAATCCAAGAACTTGGGACTGGAAAGAGGTGCGTTTAGTAAGTCATAAGTAATTATAGGATAGCTTTGCACACTAAATTCAACTGTAAGTACGACAATTTTTACGTACCGTTGGTTTTTCTAAACTGTTTTAGTTTAAAGCTTCTAATTTAATGACAAATCATAAATCAAGATGGATATTTTGAAGTATAGAAACGGTAAATGCATGCCTAGCAAAACAAGAACGTGGTCTAGAAGCTATATATATACTTATATATATATAAGCATAAGCGGCTGGATAGTCAAAAAGCTACGAATGAGCTTACAACAATGCTGTACTAATCAAACAATAGATTAGTTAAGCCGCAACCATAAAATGCTGATTCTCTTTCGTTCGTTCGTTCTGATTATTTTTTTGCTAACATCGTCATTTTTGAGCAATTTAATTGGTCAAAAAAATAGTCTGAAAGATCGAACACAAGAAAAAACACCAACTATAAAGGCGCCTTTAGAATTGTTATTTGGAACGCGAATGGATTACCACAGCATGTTCCAGAGCTAGAAATTTTTTTAAACTTAGAAAAAAAAAATACTTATATGTCTTGTCTCGGAAACTTCATTTATTAAAAAACAAGACTATGAATGCATTCATGCTATTCATCCAGGAGTAAACGCTATACGCGGGTTTCCTGTAATTATTAAATATAGTATTAAACATTATGAAGTGCCCGGCATTGAAAAAGAAATTATGCAAGTTAAAACCATAAAAGTTGAATCAATTAATAATTGAGAACTCAGTATCTCCTCTATTTACTGTCCCCCACGCCATCAAATAAAAAAAGAAGACTACAGTCGACTTTATAAATCATTAGGACCAAATTTTATCATAGGCGGCGATTTTAATTCAAAGAATACCTAAAAGGAAACTATAGACGTACAACCTCTAAAGGGAAAGAGTTATTGATAGCAGCTCGCGAGAACGATTGTGAATTCCTCTCTGGCGATAAACCAACATATTGGCCTGCTGACATACATAAAATTCCAGATCTTCTTGACTTCTTTGTAACAAAAGGAGTTTTAAAGGACTATAAGTGCATTGAAAATAGTGAAGGACTATCATCTGACCATTCACCTGTGATCTTGACTCTGAGTACAATGATAATGAAAAAAGATAATTCACCTAAGTTAACAAACAATAAAACCAATTGGGATCTATTGAAGAAATTAGTGGAAGATCGAACAAATCTCGGCGAACCAATTAGAGCGAAGGTGCAGCTGGAAGATGAACTAGAAATATTTAATAACAATATCCAACAAGTGGCTTGGGAAAGTTCACCGAATTCTAATACCAACACTACAATGAAACAAAATTATCCTCTTGAAGTCAGAGAGCTACTTAAAGAGATACGGAAAGCTCGTAATATCTCGCATAACTAAGCGACTTCGAGGTCTTTCTGAACTAAAAAATGACGATTACTCGGTTTGGAAAGCAACGACGAAGGGATTAAAAGATCCAAAACGCATGTGCCGCAAATCAAAAACGATGACGGATCCTGGGCAAAAAGTGACAAACAGAAAGTCTCTCTATTTGCTGCTTATTTACAAGAGACTTTTCAACCGTTGCCAAGACAAAAATGAACAACGAGGACTTAATAATTGTTTTTTTTTACAAAACGTAATTAAACTTAAAATAAGGTATCATTATTTTCAAACAAATGGTTTTAAAGCAAAGAATGCCTTTTTAAAATTTATCAGTCTCGTCAAATAAATATTTTCTTTAAATTTAAAAGGTATTTTTAAATAGTTTTACAAAATATTTTGTTAAAATAAAAAACTTTTTATTTATATCATAAAATTTCATTTAATAACAAACAAATAATTTTTAAATTCAAAACGAATTTAAAATTTTTAGAAATTAAAAACTTTGTTTTTCAATTTTACAAATCAAACTTTTTCTCAACGACCAAATGGCACAGTGTTTAAAGCTTTGGCATTTGGATCATGAGGTACTGGGTTCGAATCCCGATAGGGGCAGGATGCAAAAGTGAAATTTCATAACCGATTACGATCGGCGATGAATTGTAACACATCTATGACCCCCTGTCGGAGTGCAAAACTCATGGGCCGACCCATCTTCCATGTCAGTGTAGGCTGACATGGAGCTTGCAATGTGCAGATGGTCTTAAATTGGCCCTATAGCCGTACGTCTTCGATTTGGCAGGTGATGCGTAAAGTAAGACGGAAAAAATAAACCGCGAACGAGCAAGGAGTGCTTCGGCCCCAAAACAGTTGGCTTGGGTAAAAACAAAAAAAAAAACTTTTTCTCAGTGCGTCTAAGGGCGGATTATACGTTGAATCTGAAAATTATTACTCGACCGTCGCAACTAAGGATTGGGATTAACAAATCACATGTCTCGTAGAAATGTTCGTTGTTTTTAATTTTCCAACAAGTTTTAATTTGACGTTAAATCTAAGAACTGCTTTAAAAACCACAATGCTAATATATTAAGAATTTCTGTCCTACTATGCTAGGAGATAAAATAGTTAACCTCTTAAACATAAAACTTTGACTAGATCAGATCTTTTAGAATGCCTCCTTATTCCGACAACAAAAATTTTAATGGAAAGTTAATAAATTTAATGATCGTTTAAAAAGCACCAGATCTACCAGATTACTAAACTTTCAGTCCATTCATTAGACGCAAAATTGAAAGTTAATACCTCTTTGAAACTTATCTCCTTAAAATATTTTTTTTTCCCTATACTGGCATGGAAGATTGGTCGGCCCATGGGTTTTGCACACCGACAGGGGTCATAAATGTGTTACATTTCGCCACAGATCGTATGACTCCTTGTATTTTTAAATATTTCTTGAATTTTCTCAAAAGTTTATTACTTTTGCTCAAAAGTGTCGAAGTTTTTTTCATACAGCCAAAGTATCGAAGAAAGTACTATAGTATTCTCAATCTCATCCCTGATATTTATTATTAGTATAGCTATTCCACATTTGTAGAAACTAGATAGATATCTCTAGTTAATTATAGATTTAAAATTTATTTCAAATCTTTAATTTAAGAAATGCTTCATGCAAACACCCAAGCTTCCCCCTGCATATTGTGTGGCGATCGTCAGATTAAAAATGTCCTAGTAGACAATGGAGGCTCTGAATTAGAATTTCCCTAAAAATGAAAAACGGCTGACCAGTATATTGATTTTGTCTCGAAATGTGTGAAACGAAATAAGTGTAACCGGAAAGATATAGTAGTAGCATTTGTGTTTGGGTTAGTTTCGTGAGTATGATTGTTTTACTGCATATGGAAGTCACGTGCCATTCATTCTCTGTTTATTCATATTAACCCTTTGAGTGCCCACATAATTTTGGCTAGTGTATTGAAGAACACAATCGCGCTTTTTGGCACTCAAAGGGTTAACCATTGTAAACGCCATATTTTTGTGTTGTTTATGTATTTTCGATTTTTTTTTTAATTTATGAATTTTAAAATAATTTTATTTATGAATGTTTATTAAAACAAATAAAATTAATTTGTGATAAAAAAATTAAATATAAAATATATTAGCATCTTAAATAATGACGCTCCACAGCTCGAGAGCAGACGTAATGTGCTAAGAAAAGGAAATACGCACCATAAAAATTAAACCGATTCGCCCGGATCGCGTTATTTTGATACTGTTCATCATACAAATGAGACAAATCCGAGCAAAAGAAAGATACAAATACAAAGACATAATTGTGTATTATACACTGTGTACGTATTCGGTTTTGTTTTGCTTCACTCATTTTAAATGAGTAACTCACGAGACGAAATCGATATACAGAATTAATGTTAAATAAACGTGGTTCACACTCGAGACAATGAAAATTTGCTTTTCTGCCACATTTGCGAAATATTAATAAGTAAATTAAAGAAAAAATTACCAAAAAAGCATTTCCATAGCTTTAACATGAGAGTTTTTTTTCGTTTTGTAGCAGTTTTGTTCCTCTTTCCCCAACGTATACTCTGGCTTTTGGGTAAAATGTTTCTTGACAAAAAAATATTCCCAATTATGGCAGTTTATTACGAAAGCATCAACTATGGGAATAGAATTCAACGGAATGGCTGAAAAGTTATGGTAATATAAATTGTAAATATTAATTTCCAAATTTTCACTTTAACAAACAAAATTTACTGTTTTAGTTTTTTAGACCGCGAATAATTTAATTATTTTCCCGTAATTCTGTTCCCCAATTGACAGAATTAACTTTTTGAAAACGGGGAGTTGAGAAAAAATGTCTGAGGAATAGCTGCTAAAAAAATTTTAGGGAGATCACCCACCCCATTATAACTGACGAATTACATATAGGCGCTGACATTAAAAACGAGCATATGCTCATTATTTTCAATGCAAGTTAATACCCACATTTAATAAACAAGAATATAAAGCCGCGCCTAGAATATCGATTGCTAAAAAATGTAGAGTCAGTGCAGGGCTACCTGTCAGCTGTCAGTGAAAATTTAGAACGGCACAATGAAAATCAGGAGCCCATTCAGTCAGATATAACCCCAGCAGCAAAAAATACGATTGGAAGAAGACGACCGCGATCACGTAATGATTGGACATTGAACCCCCAGTATAGGAATATCTCTGCGCAAGGAAAGCCACATCCAAATTCCTCTGGCAAAGGAAGTGCGACTTATGAGGTAGTGCATCGCAAACATCAACTGGCAAGCGAGAAACAGAAAACTCAAACGATTCTTTCGCAAACGCCAGAAACCTTGCTAAAGTGTTTCATTCAAACCCTGCAATTATAAAAACATGGACGGAGAACTGATAACAAACGTGGCCAATGTTCTCTCATATGATAAACCTACTTTAAAAGATTACTACTGTTACTCCACCAGGTGAGGAGGTATTTGTCTCATGTCTATAGGGAGAGCTCTACTCTTGCATCTTATATAATAGTCTCATCGTGATGATGTGGGACCAGGAACAGCTACCCGAGGAAGCGAATACCGCAATCATTATTGTCTGGTACGTAAGAAAGGTGACCGAAAGGTTCAAAGTGAAGTTGCTAATGTTATACTTACTGTCTCCCCAACCGATCAACCACTGATCAGTATTTCGCGTTTATGGTGATTTTGGAGAAACGTAGGGAGTACAATATTAGCATTGGCCATCTCTACATATTCTACAGATTCGATAAGACAAGCCAAATTCTTGGATATGCCGATGATATGGTGCTTCTTGGCCGGGGAAAAATGATATGAAAGACAGTTTAATACCGCTTGATTGATTGTAACGCGAAACGACTTGGATTGAATCAACATCAGCAACACAAAATTGTTATCAATGCCACAGCGCATACCTAAATCATCCACTCTCGGAACAAACGATCACAACTTGAACAACGCAGAAGATTTTAAATTTCTCGGGTCAATTATTACAAACCAATTATTATAAACCAACGATATCTGTGCGGATATAAAAGCCCGTATAGCAACCGAACATCAAAAATTCTCTGCACAATTAAAATTGTTGCGATCAAAATATGTTTCCCGCAGTTGTGTAAATTCGCACTGTGCAAATACTAATGAAACCTGTGCTAACATTTTGATCTGATAGTTGGACCTTCACGACTAATGATTGTAGACTACTATCTTCTTTTGTAAGAAAGGTCATTCGATCTATTTATTATCCCGTTAGAGTTGCAAACAACGAGTACGGGATTGAAATGAATAAGAGGAAAAAAGATTCACTTTTGAAACTTGCGATATTATCGGATTCATTAAATCCATTAGATGGCTTGGTAACATCGAAAGATACTAATCAAAAGGAATGATACGAAATCGTTCCATCAAGAGCCATTCAGCGTGCTCTGGAACCGAGATAGTTGGAGGATTTCTGTGTAGGCGGCAACAGCCATTCATGGGATGTAGGAGCGCGAAAGGGAGAAAGTGAGAAGGAGATTTGATATCTAACCATTATATAATTGTGCACAAGCAAATATTACTCAATTGGTACAGTTATTAAGAAGAGAAGTGAAGTAAACGAATTTAATAAATTCAAGCAATGAACTCAACAGAGAATAAATTTGCTACGTTGTCATTCAAGTTAATTTGCAGGATCTAATATGGCAAATGTACAAAATGGACAATTTTGTACAATGTAAAAAACACATTTGATCTATTATAGGCTAAAATTTACCGATCACCATCAGAACCAAATCATCATGCAACAACTGTCGTAAACTGGTCCAAGTTGGGACCAAACATTCATTTCTCATGTTACTAAATGGTCAAAGATGAACAACATTCAAGGGTAATTTATACTCTCTGGAAGAGGTTATGATTCCGATAGAGACTTGCACACTGATCCCAATATTTCAGTGGTTTAACACGATTTATGCGATGCATTGTTAATTTTTAAGTAGATCTGTTCATGTGCAAAACTAACTTGGTAGCATTAAATAAAGTTAAGAACATTACCACGACTGAAACTGTTCGGAGCAGTTCTACTATCCCAACTATTCACAGAGATTGATTGAAATTAAATCTATAACTTTGTGGTATGCTGCATATTCTGTATCAATCATAAAACTCATGTTTGACAAACAACACATGTACCAGCCATTTCGTAATTTTCACGGTCGATAAGGGATGTCGCTTATTATGAAAGATGTATAATAAACGAAAAATGAGTTTATGAGATTCTGACGGCAGAATTGTAGCCACTTATGAGTAACAAGTGGCTACAATTCTGCCGTCAGAATCTCTAAACTAAATAAAAACTAGGATATACCACAAGAACGAGTAACTCCTGCACCTCGCTGCTGCATTTATAAGAGTTGCTGTCTAATAATGTTCAACGAAACAATACTTACAATTAGAAGAAAAATGAACTGAAAACATTGTAACAGAAAGAGAGGCAGTAAAGATGGATATTAATGGTACTACGTGGGATTTATGTCCCATATACTCCCTCCTCACACTGGTTTATCGGAAGTGGGGGACTAATGAACCAAATATATTTAATACTGATTGCTAGAAGCGAAAAAATATTTGGAGAATTGTCAGTGGACCTGCCTCAAGTCGAAGCATGCTTAAATTCAAAAGCAAAACGGTGAGCTGGATCTAGTAAAAGAAGACAACATACCATCAAGTAAACCAAACTAAAAATCATTCAGGAGCCAACGAAAAGGTTAGGTAGTCCAACTATAATGTCAAACAAATTCCGCCTCTAAAAGACATATCACAAAACTATATCTATTTTCGGAACAATTAAGCAAAGAAAACCAGACAAATTCACAACCATCAAGTTTGACGATTGATTTAGCTCGAATCACAACCCATAACGATAACCTTAAAACAGAGTTTGCTGATTCGAGGCACAGAAAACCAAATTAAACTAAGAATTAAGTCTGTCAACTCCAAGCAAATTGAACTTTACTATTTAAGATTCTCCATGAGTTCAACTACAAAATTCAACCGCATACTCTGGGGTCATGCTCAATAAAATGCTGTTCATAAACTGCTGCCTGCGCGGTGACCGGTGTAAAGTTTCTCGCTAGTGCATTTATTAACACTGTATTTATAAAATACAATTTATTTTTTATTACTTTTTAAAAAATAGGACCAGAATAACATTTGTATTTCTTGGTTTTGTTTCTAAATTTCTGAGATTAGCTCTTATATTGGCTATATAGGTTAGTTGTAAAAATCAAACTGACCCGAGTGTGTTAACATTAACAAAATTCGGAAAATGAAAACAAAATGGTTTAATGATAATAAATGTTTTATTCAATGTTATCAATTAACGTACAGAAGACAAGGTCAACTAAATGCTCTGCGACTAACAATCCGATAATATATATATTTCATTAATTTCATCACGAATGTATTGTTTTCCTTTGCTTAACTTTTTCTGGTTTGTTAGCATAATTTTGATATCTAGAATCTTTGCAAAATAAATCCGGGCGGTTAAATACGGAAGCCAATCAATATCACTATTTTATGAGACAATTTGTTGTAGAAACAAACCTTAATCTCTCTTTGATTACATTAGCTGCGTTTTTATGAAAAACAAGCGGGTTGAGTTCGCAAAATCATTTTTCAAATTTGTCCAATTTAAAATTAAAAATTTTAATTTTCTTAAAATTAAATAATTTAGATTTAATCGTAATCTATGTAAAATCAAAAAAATCCATCATAGTAGTTGTATAGTTTTCGTGTAATATGGTTGTTCTGTGTAAAAACGAAGCATAGTGTAGAACTATACAGAACATCGATATTACAAGAAAACTATATAACTTTTATGATGGATTTTTTTGATTATACATAGATTACTATTAAATCTAAATTATTTAATTTATAAAAATTTAAATGTTTTATTTTATATTGGTCAAATTTGGAAAAAGCTATTGCGAACTCAACACAAGTCTTTTTCAGAAAACGCAGCTACTGGTAACATGCCATTTTCCAATTACATTTACTGTAACACCACGTAAAAAGTTAGAGCTAATAATTCCCCGAGGCTAAATATTGAACAAACCTGCCCCTTGTAATAGATGCTAAAGATAACTAACGGTTGAAGCTCTTGTGTGAATGAAATCTAAGTAAAATTTCTTGAGCACGTTATCCATTTTAGGTTGGCAGATTGTTCTAGATACTTTCTAAGATAGCAAACACATCAGTTTATCCATAAACAAAATTTCTACATATATAACTCGCGATTGCAAAATATGAAGAAAAATATGCTTACTTAAAAGTGGCGACCCACTAAAGAAGCAAACATTCCCTGCCAAAACCCTAAACATTATAAACTTCTTCGCAAATATTTGATATTACTTCGAAAATAGTAAACAATTACAACATTCTAATTTAATTATTTTTGAAGCATTGTCACCTTAATCAAAATGAAATATTACGCTTAGAGGTAAACGACGTTTTTTTATCACAAATAGTTGAGAGTGAAGCAAATCACTCTGCAGTGACACAATTGCTTGAATTAATATGTTATGCTATAAGCTTATTTTTAAACCACCATATCACGCAAATAGTTTACAGTCCTTTAAACAAAGCTAATACTTTCTACTCGAATAAATATACCCACAAAACTATAAAACCAATCAAGCATACCAAAAGTATACACTTTGCGAGACGAAATCATACAGTTTGGCTAAATCAATAATTAAATTAAGTAATAACAATAATAGTTTCAACAATCTGTAATAATACAACCTATTATTATCAATTTAACATTATAGCTATTATCCACTGTATAATAAATATCTGTAATTTAATTTACATTTCAATTTAACAAAAAAAAATCAATTGCCTTTATTATACGTATTAATGGAGAACAATAAAAATAACTACACAAAGAAAATTATTCACGAGACATAAGTATTTCTATATCGTATCGTGTTTTATGTTTATTTTATGACATTGGGAAGCACTAACATTCCAACCTATACAATTCGAAAATTATTTTAAAATGGAATTCTATTTTTACAGCTTGCACTGTTCATTACTAGATGTCAGGATTAAAATGCATTTTATTTTATATATTTGTCAATATTACCTTTATAGCTTTTATGCGTGCGAACGACAAAGATGAATAGATGTAATGCATTTTATGTTCTATTTTTTGTTTTACTGTTTATCGATAAATTCTCATGTATGCTTTTTTCTTTTATGGTGAATAAATTTTTTTTCTTCTGTTTTTGGGTTTATGTTGGGTTTTTAATTTTTGCATTTTGTTTAGTGCCGTTCTACCATGCATGCAATCATGCATTGCACTTGGTTCGAATCCAGAGTTTTGGAAATATTAACATAAAAGTTTGCGATAAATATTTTTCATGCAGATAATTTTTTTTTATGTCTGTTTTACAAATAGAAACGTAATGGTTTCATATAAGCTTGAACTCGTATATACGCATATATGTATAGGAAGATGAAATATGTATTGGTTTTTAATTGTGGGCTTGAATTTTAATTAATTATAATTTTTTATTTATTGACAATTTGACACCTTGCCCATTTTGTTTACATTTTCTATTATGATAGTTTTACGGTTTGGTATTTCCAACCGTGAAAAGGTTAAATAGTGATAAATTCGGAAAGTTTATTTTGTAGTCTGCGTTTGCATATTACTGGATTAATACAGTTGTTTGTCATTTTGAGTAGCGTAATAATTTTTAGATGTCGGCTCTTATAAAACCTGATTTGAGAATTTATAAATTGAAATATTTTAACATAACTGTTTACTGGTACATGCAAATATAGTAATAGCTAGTAAATAAAATAAAAGGCCTCAAGGATAAAAGTGATCAAAAAATAAATTGTATTTTTAAATCTCGCTTTCAATTGTTTCTGTTCTTTATTGGAAAGTTGAAACGATCCATCCAGCCTCCAAAAATGTATATTCTATTGACATGTCTACATTTAAATTCAATGAAATGTCCTTTTTGGAAGCCTACTTGTTAATATCTTCTATAAAATGGAAACACAATTAATAATTTGCTTAAGTACATTTGTGTTCTAAAGATGCCTGTGATAGTATAGATATGATTGTGTTTTGCATTAACTGTGTTAACGTAGATGTAAATACAAGAGAATAAGCAGTTAAACGGGAGGAACGTCAACGAAGCTCTGATGTTCGATCCGTTCTTATTGTTTAAGCTGTCGACTATAGCTGTTTCAATAAGAGATATGTGGGTCCCACCAAATTTTTATTGTAATAAATAAATGAAAAAACAAAATAATTGATGCAGGGCGACCAATTTAGGCCATCTGAATCTTGTGATTAAAAGCTATTTTACATTTGGTAGTAGCCTTTTTTGAAGTCTTGAACATATTCTGGTGACCAAATAAATGAGCAAAAAGATTAACCTCGATGTGTCATTGTGAAAAATTAAAAATCACAATAAAATAGCAGAATCATACCCTTGGCCTGTTTTTTAATTACTTCGGAGAGATAATAGAGATAAAAAGAAAGCCTTTTCCGTTTTTTTATTTTATCGGATCGATCAGATAAATTTTTTTTTCGTTTTTTTATTTTCTCTGACCAATCTCAGATTGTCATTTTTCTATCTGAATTTGTTTTCAGATAGTTCAGAGGAAAAACGTATTTGAAGTATTTAAACAGAAAATATGGCGGACGTTATGGAAAATGGTAATTAATAAATTAATTTGTAATTAGTTTAATTTTATTTTTAATAAATTAATTGTAAAATTAATAATACGGTAATTTATTATTTGTTCGTGGTAGACACCCAATTTAAATGGACAACAACAAATATATTATCTTTATTAAATGAAATAAAAACGGAGTTCAATAATCTTCAAAATGGTATAAAAAAAAGTTTATCTGAGAATTGCCGAAGAATTTAACAAAAATGCAATTGGGGTAAGTTGGACTCAAGTCGAATCCAAATGGAAGGCTTTACAAAAACAATACAAAGCCATAAAAGACCATAACAACACTACCGGTCAAAATAGAAAATGCTGGCTGTATTTTGATGCTGTTGATGAAATTATGGCCGGAGATCCTACTATATCACCCCTTTCGAAAACATCCAGCACCAGCCCTAGTGCTAATTTTAGTGTTACGAAACGTAACGAAACAACGACGGCTGATCATCCGTACGAAACATGAAGCTCGGTAAATGACAGAAAGCGAAGAAGTCAGGAAAATTCTTAAGACGAATACCACAGGAAGAAATTAAAGCTGATCGATACATAATTGTGTACTGCATATATGTATATACATATTTATATATCGTATAATATATATAATGTACAAATATATGTAACACATAATTATAAATTATAGAAAATTTAAAATGTGATATTCAAAAGTACGAATTTATTTTGAAATTTAATAAAAATGGTTATTTAAAATAAAGAATTCATAATTAATAATCTTTTCCGTCGTCCATCACTTAAATGTGAATCGTGTTCATCATCACTGGAGCTTGAATCAGCGTAAGTTGTGAGCGGAGCGCTTTTGCCACTCATAAGAACTGCATCCAGTTGATTATCATCTGGATCGATTTGGTCACCACTTTCGATACATTATGTAAAATAACGCAAGCTCCAATATAAAGTGTGATAAGGTATTTAAGTCGCCTAAAACGCCCTTTTAGTATTCCGAAGGCTCGTTCGATGTCAACACGGCACTTGGAATGAACAGTATTATAAATCAGTTCCTCATCGGCAAGACGTCCATTATTTTTGAAAGGAAATAATAAGAAATCATCCAACTTGTACGCCGAATCTCCAAGTAAATGTTCATTAGTCAATAATTGAAATTCGGCTAGCAAGGAGTGAGAAAAATTAAAATTTTTAATGCACCAATCTTTCAGTTATTTACCTGATTCCAACTTGTTTTTAAAATTTGATCTGGTAAATACTCTGGCATCGTGAAGAGATCCACATACGGCTTGTAATAAAAATGAGTGGAATCCTTTTCTGTTGACGTAGGAATTTGGATGATTTCTTGGAGCAATTATGGGAATATGAGTACCATCTATAGAACCAATGATTCCTTACACAGATTTACAATTACATATTTCTATGTCACAAATAAATATAAAACTTTTACAAGTTATTATAATAATATGTACCTCTAAAACGGTATTTTAGTGTGTAGTATGATTTGGTAGCAAGCCGTTCCCTCGCTGAAGGCCATTTTACGATACCTTTTTCAATATTTAGAGCCAGTAATATCTTAGAAATATCATTTATAATATTCCAGGCTGTAAATTTGGCGACATTAAATCTATCACTAATCGTCCTAAAAATAGTTATTGTTTTTTCTTGATTTTAATATTACTTTTATTTACCGGAGGGGTTCTCAGTTTGCAAAAAACCATAAAATGATAAGGATTTTTTTTTTCAATTTATACTTCCGGCCAACCTGGATGGATTTCTAGGCTTTTGCTGTCATGTATCATTTACTATAGTTTATTAAAAGTTTCAATATTTAAACGAAAGTGGCTTTTAAATATTGAGTTCGTGAAAGACGGTACAATTTCTTCAACAAAATTGTATATTTTTAAAGAATTTTCTTCTTCACTGCTGCTTTCGTCGGAATCATCACTGTTATATATAAAATTGTATGTGTTTTTAGGTATTTCCGTCAATACTATCATATTTTGCTCAATGTTTATCTTAATTTTTTACTCTTATATGGTCCTCGTATAATTTGCTTTTACTATTTTAACGTTTCGCAAGTCATCACTTTGGCTGACATGTCAATCGGTCGTCTAATGTTCAGTGGTCTTTACATATTTTCAGTACAGTGTATAAAAATCGGTAAAAAGCCTTTTCATATAAAATATTATCAGATTTGTCAGATAAATTATCTCTCTGATTTATCTGATACATCAAAGACAATAAAGAAACAGGCCACGTGTAAAAGTTAGCCGAAAGTGTTACCTAGCCGAAGCATCACATTGTGTTTTTGCTATACAAGCACGACAAACAAATCCGTATAGGAACGAAGCGCATATTTTAGTGGAAAAAAATATTCGATATAATTTCTTGTAGATGCTAGAAAAACGTACGTTCAACTTTTATTATTTTTTTAATCATAGCAGACGTATGTGCAACTTTGATTCATTTGATTATGTTTACAAACAACTGACATTTTGCAATGACTTTACAATTTGTGTTAATTTGTCGCCACATATATGAATAATGAACAATTTTGAGTTTAATAAGCAAACATTGGTATTTTAAAATGATTTGAAACATATAAATATATCCGCTTCCGGGTATTGACTATTTTATTATCTATTTTAATTTCTAAAAATGTTAAAATACCCAAATAAATAGATCCATAATATGTTAAAGAGTTAATAAATAAATATTTAGTAAAATTATATAAATCAAGGCGAATTCGTGTTACTCAATAAAAATTACAAATAATTATAAAGAAATTTTTTTCATTCCAACTAGAAAAATAAAAATTCGCTTTCAAAATAATGAATATCTTTTTATAAGTACCCTCCTATGTACTGATAAAATTTTGTCTAAATTAAGTTAGTTTTCATGTGGGTTGCATGCACAAAATTTGTGTAGCAGTTCTGGCTGCATACATATACTTTTTGATTTAATCGAAAAAAATTATAGCTATCAAATATTTTTTTCCACTAAAATGGGGCTTGGTTCCTATACAGATTACATTGATCAGTGTAATTCAGTCAAAAGTATACCAGCCCGTACCATTCAACCGAAAAAAAAATTACAACGGAAAAATAACTAATTGTTGAATTTGAGACGATTTTGGAATTCAAAATTACACTTTATGTTTTTAAGGACAATGTTAAAAAAAAGAAAAACATACAATTTTAAAATCATAATATTTGGAAATCTTCGTTACTTTAATATATTATAAATTCATTGTAGGTCCGTCTCTCAAAGTAATCTAAACGCGCTTTGATTCACTATGTATGTAGCTATTGGATAGGCTTTAATGTTAAATTGATTTAAAATATCATCAATATTCCGGTGCTCTAGGTGGACCGATGCCACTATGGTTATTTGCTAAGCTAAGGCTTTAACAGGCATTATTTTAACCCAATTGAGAAGAAATTGATAGGTCTGCGCGGCTTTGTAATTTGACGAGATTTTTATAGTTAAATGTTCGGCAAATCCATTGAATGGTCCGGCATTATAGGTTAACCTTAATCCGCATTGAGGTTAATATGGTTAATAGGCTTGAACGCCTGCCAACTTTAGTCCAATTGTGAAGAAATTTTGATTGGCGTACGATGGTTTAATTTGATAAGATTTCGATAATTCTATTCATAGAATGGGCCAGAGCTCTAGGTTAACCTTAATCGAAATTGATGCCGCTATGATCATTTGATAGACCAGAATGCCTGTTTTTTTTTGCTTTATTACCTTACCTATAGTTAAAAAAAATTTGGTACAAAACACAAATAGTATTGTAAGTTGATATGTTCAATATATTGGCGTAGTTATCAGAAGTTTGTAATCTATTATTTTTGTAAGTCTAAGTTGTGCAATTTTTAAGAAAAGGTCGATTGTAGGATAACGCGACGGAAGGTGGTATATGTGTTTTAGAGATCTTTTTGAAGTATACTTCAAGCTCATTACACCGAAAACCTGCACATCTACCATACACAGGATTAAGATAGGTTAAATGCGGTAGAATGAAGGTATTGTAAATTAATAAAAGAGATTTTTGGGGCAAAATGTACATTAAATGTTTCAAGGAGAATAAGTAAGGGCGAATCTTAGTTTTGATCATTTCTACGTGGTTATTCCATTTTAATTTATTGTCTAGCACTATTCCTAAGTAAAAAAGTTTACCCTTTCTATTACCACACCACCGTAACTGATGTTGTATTCATTGATAGTTGCATCGGATAATTTTTTTGCCCTTAGATGAAGCCTGCGTTTTCATTAAGTCATAGGTTTATCAAATTCAAATCTACCTGCATATATCGTCAATAACGCCTGAGAGAATCGAATTACTATATTTTATAGCCGTCAGCATAAAGTAGGATTTCCCCTCTCGGTTTAGCCTGCAAATGTCATTTATATAAACGTTAAAAAGAACAGGTCCTAGTATTGAGCCCAGAGGGATGCCTTTGGAAAGGACTAGTTGTTCACTTTCTGTCTGATTTGCAGCGACAACTTGCGGGCGGTATCTCAGATAAGACTTGAACCATAACAATTGCATCGGTTCGAACTTCAAGCTTAACTGAAGCTTGGCGAGCAATATGTCATGGTCAACCGAGTCAAATGCTTTCCTTAAATCTAAAAACATATTTGCTGCAATAAAGTTTTTTAATTCAAGGCAGGCGGCTTGTGTGCTGGATGATTTGGTGAAGCCATATTGTTCTTGGGCTATAATACTTTTTTTTTCCAAGAATTCAGAGAATTGGGCATTAACTATTCTTTCGTATACTTTAGATATTCCACTAAGTGCATAGATTTGTCGATAATTCATTGGATTCGGGATATCACCATTCTTTGTATATTGGTACAACCTTTGCCATTTTCTATTTCTCAGGAAATATCCCCTCGGAAAGTGATTTATTTATCAAGCAGGTTTTCGTGAAAAAATAGAAGAAACACACTTGATATCCCATCCTGTCCAGAAGTCGAATTTGTAGTTTATATATACGTTTTCCTTTAACACTTAAATTGACTTGTGACCAGGGAAATCACATGGATGCGCAAGTTACGAGTTTATCGCATTGGCAACTGCAGCTGGTTCATCGATTGCTAAACCATCTATTTTTTTAGTTATAGACCTGCGATTTTTATTAGATATAACCATTTTCAACTTTGTTGCGTAGAAGCTATGCTTTGCTCTTCTAAATTTAGTTGCAACCGAAGCTTTTAGATAGATCATGAGCATTTCTCAAGTAAATCATAATTAAAAAATTTCAAATCGCACAACTCGGAGCAATTTTCCAAAAGGAACCTTATTTTGATTTGGATCACTCTGTGATCTGAGAAAGAAATATCCTCCAAAAATAACCAATTTATTATCCCGATTTGATCAGTCAAAACGTGATCAATTAACTATTTTAGTTTTTTAATGGTTATTAACTCTATTAATTAACAAAAATTATTTATTTTTGTTTGAGCTTCCGACACCCTTTCGGTGTCATTTTCAAAAGCAATATAAAACGAAAAAAACCTTTTTATAAAAACAAAAAGCCGGTATAGCAAATTCTAAAAAACGAGGTTTACATAGAAAAACGGCTATCTCAGACACTTTCAAAAAATAATTTTAAAAATCAATTTTTGGAGGTGATCAATTAACGTTGAGGTGGTAGGTGAAATTCGAGTTGCGTATTCCGAATTCCTTTTACTTACAAGCATGAAACCATTTGAAGAAATTACATATAGGTATTCCCCTACTTTGGAATTTCTAGTATCCAAAACATTTAAATTGAAATCCCCGACAATTACCGTATTGGGAAACGTCTCTACAATGCCCTCGAACTCGCTTAGAAAATTATCAATTTGTGATCCTGGACTTCTATATATATACTTATTATATTCAGATTTTCCTTGATCAGTGTTAATAATAAGTAATTATTTTTGTCTAAATTTTCTTCGAATGCAACGGAACACTGAATATTATCTTTCACCAAAACACATATTTTACCTCCCATAGTATCTAGAAAACTGTGAAATACGTTATAGTTAGGAAAATTAATTAAGCATATCTCACTGTACAACATCCAAGACTCAACAAGAACAATAATTTCGATTGCATAATCAATTAACATAAAGAAATAAAATTCATCAATTCCTATGTTGGAACTATGTAACGGTCTGGCTTGCATTTTGTAATTTTACTGTCTATCCTTATAAACCGTTAACAGAACTCGTGATGACTTTACGGTGGAGCAGCAGATCGCCGGCTAGGTGGCAGTCGTTAGGGTGGGATCTTTCCACCGGTCACCATGAGCTTGAAAATTGCTGCTTAATATTTTATATTTGAACACTTTATCACGCACATAATAGGCATTCACAGGTATTGGTATATAAAAAAAACGTTAAATCACAGATCTATTTATTATGAGGTGGTTTATATTAGTTCTTAATGAACATAACAGTATATCACTGCACTTTATCACATCCATATATACACAACTGGGTTGGGTGACCTTCGATATTATGGTCACATTGTTCTACACCCACGCCTCCAAAAATATAACTTCATTAAAAAGAAGTCCCAAAAAAAATGGTGCTCGAGGCTTACACCATCATGGCAAACTTGTTAAGCCTGTTCAGCTACACATCATATTCTATCACTTAGATAATTAAAACGACACTAAATTCGCGACACTGTACATAACATCCCAGAAACACTTGAAAACAATAATTTCGAGAGAAAGATTAGAAAAATGTAAAACAACACACCTATAGTAAATCAAACGAATATCACAACGCTTAAATTGATTAATATATGTTCAAAGATTGTATAGGTATATTTAGATATAATAAAAAAAAATTATAAATTGTAAATATAGTTTGAATATAGTAAATAAATAAATATAATTATATAATAATATGAGTATGCAATAAAACTAAATATCTTAGTACGACGGAACCATGGCCCTTAATTTTCTAAAAAAATTTTTATCATAAATTAAATTTTTAAATTTTCTTTCATGCAATTAATAAATATTTAGACACATTTGTACATATATATATAAATAATTTAATAACTAGTAAATAACTAAATATTAATATTTTAGGTAATTGATTAACGGCGTAATCGAAAATTGTTATATGTGGAATAACGCCATATATACCGTCGCGTCTCGTGAGAAAAATAATTGTTCTAAGACGCCGGTATCCATTTTATTTAATATGCTTCTTGAAATTTTGAAGCTTATTTTCCTACTATCATATGCAGCTTAATATAATTTTCGTTTACGATAGTAATTGTAGTTTAAGGATTTAACATAAGTAAAAAAAAAATCGCTTACCAAGCTAAACGGGATTTTTGCAGATTGCCACAGATTTGATACACCCGTAGCTACAGAACATATTAGAAATAACAACAACAGAGTTAGTAATCATTCATTACTATAGAACACCAAAATTTTATAAGGAAAATTTACCTTGGTAAGCTTCACAGAAAATAAACAGTATTTTCCTCTCGATTCGCTTATGGATATCCGTTTAAGTATGTATTGGCTACCCGACTTTTTTTCGTATTTTAATTATTTTTTTTTTTTTGTGAGCCAAATAAAAACCTTTAAACAAATTTTCAGACACTATTAAAATCACAAAAAACCTTAAGGTTTTTATGCTACTTACTATTTCCACTACCAAATGGTAATTAATGATACGATTTAATCAACACGGAAGATGTGACAATACTGATTTGATCGATAAGAATATTATTTATTTTCTGCATATTATTAAGGGGAAAATTAAAATATATAAAACTTGTTTTACTCCCCCTCAATACTGTAATGTTCGATTTATTTACTACAAATCAGCTGTTCGACATTATCTTGTAATAGATACACTGCGCGACCAAATTTTCAATGCGCGCGCGGCTGGCATTTCATGCGAGGATACTAAATTTGAACGTTATTATAACAACTGTAACCACGCAACGGTTACAATCGTGGGGACGACCCACACCCAGGAGATAGTCTCAAAAGCCGGGCATTTAGTTTCTAATTATTTTGTTGCGACTATTCAGGTGGGTTATACGACTTCTAACTTAACGTAGTATGATATGCTAGTATACTGTGTACAATCTATCATCCAGTATTACACCAAAACATGTTAGCGTATATCTTTAGCATGATAAATTCCAATGGATTTGCCTGATTTATTACCAACTTCATAGGATACATTTCCAATCTTATTTAAAATAATACCCGGTACAAACTTGAAGGCTAGTTTTCCTGAAAATTGTTTAGATGCATTACTCTGCACAAAGTTTCGCACAAAAACTTCTTGACCAACATTAAATACCCTGTTCCTGGCACGAAGATTATACTTAGAAGCATTCTGTTCATAAGCTTTGCGAAGATGACTCAAGACAATTTTTTGTACTGAAGATAAAATATCAGCATTATTCGGAACATATGACTGGTTTTCATTAAGACAGTTTAATTCTCTCATCAACTGGTACGTTGATCCATGTGATATTCTGTGCTGACCAAATACGAGAAAATGCGGAGAGAAGCTTGTGCTGGCATGGATCGTATTCCTTAGTGCGCCTGCAATTTCATCGAGGTGCTCATCCCAACGTTGGTGGTTGTCTTTTATGTACGCTCTAATAGCCGACAAAACTGACCTGTTCACCCTTTCAACTGCGTTGGCCTGCGGAGAGTATTTAGCAGTAAAATCGTGTCTAATACCATATTTTGATATTAATGACTCACACAGCTTCGAATCAAACTGGGGTCCGTTGTCGGTTAGTATGCTTTCAGGCACACCAAAGAGATGAAATATTTTCCTTTCTAGTATCTCGACAATTTTTGCCGAGGTCGCTGAGCGGATTGGAAATATTAATGGGAATCGGCTGTACTGATCCAATAATATGAATATGTGGGTGAAACCGTTTCTCGTTCGTGGATAGGGACCAAGAAAATCCAAGTACAGCCGCTGCCATGGTCGCACTACCTCGACCATTTTTCCCATCATTGGTCGAGTTAACATGTTGACTGGTTTGGAACATTTACAGATGTCACACCTATTTATAAAATCCCGTACCTGCTTATTCATCTGAGGCCAATGATAGTATCTTTTCAACAAATTTATTGTCTTCTCTATACCCTGATGTCCCGCGGATGGTGGTGTATGTGCTGCTTCGACTAACTGTTTGGTTAAGGCCTCTGGTACTACGAGTTTCCAAGACGGTATATCAGTGATAATATCAGTGCCCGTGTTCACGTATATTTTACCATTTTGAACTTTATAATTGTCGATTGCCGTGGTGTTTTCCTGTAGGGCCTTAATCCGTGCGACATACTCTTGGTCATTGAATGCTGTAGACTCTAGGTCAACGTGTAAGACATCATCGTTCTCTTCCAATGTTTCCACATAAATTCTCGATAAGCTGTCGGGTACCACGTTCAATGAACCCTTCCTATACTCTATCTTGAAATCAAAGGCTTGCAGTTTCATGGACCACCTCGCCAAACGACCTGTCAAGTCTCGTTGATCCATCAACCAACGCAAACTGGAGTGGTCCGTGATCACGGTAAACGGATATCCCTCAATGTACGGCCTGAACCTTTTGATGCTCATCACTGCATCCAGACACTCAAGTTCCGTGATGCTGTAGTTTCGTTGTGCTTTATTGAGCTTATGGGACATGAACGCGATGGGGTGCTCATCCCCATTATCAAACCGCTGAAATAATACACTCCCTACTCCCGATGTAGATGCGTCGCATTGTATAAAAAAGGGCTTGGAAAAATCTGGATTAACCAGAACTGGTGCTGTCACAAGCGCTTTCTTCAACTGCTCAAATGCTTCTTGGGCTTGAATATTCCACTGATTGCTTTTGCCCTTCTTAAGCAAATCCGTGATAGGAGCAGCTATACTGGAGTAATTGGGAACAAAGCGTCGGTACCAGCCGGTCATTCCCAGGAATCTGCGAATCTGCTTCGTAGTCTTTGGGACGGGGTATTCGTCTATGGCTCGAACCTTGTCCGGGTCCACTCTGAGACATCCCTCACCGATCACGTAGCCTAGATACTTTGTTTCCCGTAGAACAAACCTACTTTTCTCTACATTTATAGTCAGGTTTGCTAATTTAAGCAGTCTGGCTACTTCAGATAACAATGATAAATGCTCCTCAAAAGTTGCAGATACCACTAGTAGGTCGTCTAGGTAAACAAAGACGCGATCATGAATGTGGTGAGGGATTACCTTGTGCATTAACCGACACATCGTTTGGGCTGCATTGCACAACCCAAACGGCATGACGGTAAATTGGTAGAGTGGACGACCCGGCACGGTAAAGGCAGTCTTATCCCTTGACGATGGATCTAGGGGTATTTGCCAAAAGGCGTTTTTTAGGTCTATTGTACTTATAAATCGAGTGTTGTCCAACCGACCTAGCAACCCATCGATCAACGGCAAGGGATAAGCGTCCTTTACCGTAACCGAGTTCACCTTCCTAGCATCGAGACATAGACGAACTTTCCCGTTTGCCTTTTTCACCAGTGTTACTGGGGATGACCAAGAACTGGCACTTTCCTCGATCACTCCCAAACGAATCATACGGTCGAGCTCTCTATACATGTCGTCTTGAACTTTTGGAGATACCGGATAGTATCTCTGCTTTACCGCAGGTGTACTCCCCACATCTATAGAATGTGACAGAATGTTTGTTCTCCCCAACCCATACTTTTCGCACGAAGGGAAACTGTTAATAATCTCTTTTAATGAAGCTTGTTGTTTTACGTCTAGCAAATGCTTATTGCTTAAAGTCTCATCGTTTGAATTCATGTAGCTGCAGTCTAACTCATTAACCATTAACGGAACCAAACCAAAAAGTTCCCAGAAATCTATTCCTAGGTATAGTTGCTGAGTAAGGTTTGGGGCTACATGGAGTCTCATTGTTCTCGACTTACCACTATATGAGACCTTGACAATGACATGTCCAAGAATCCGCTGACGCTCGCCGCTCGCAGTAGATAATAGGGAAGTCATGTTTCGCAATCTTATATTA
The DNA here is from genome assembly GCA_932526605.1 of Nephrotoma flavescens. Taxonomy (NCBI): domain Eukaryota; kingdom Metazoa; phylum Arthropoda; class Insecta; order Diptera; family Tipulidae; genus Nephrotoma; species Nephrotoma flavescens. The sequence continues at coordinate 113,963,167 of OW052220.1, read as the reverse complement.
TTATCATCTATGAACTGTAATGCACCCTGTCCCAGAACCGAGATGCTTGCTCCGCTATCTAACAGACCCTGGTACGGTATGCAATTGATAAGTACCTCTGCATATGGTCTGTTATCGTTATTACATAGTAATTTCGATTCTGAAATAATCCTTTGGATTTCTCGCCTGGTTCTAAAATATTTTACGCTGCGATGTAGATCATTTCTCGTTTTGGAAAGAGGATTCTGAGTGATTGTGGTTTGAGTTGCTGTGGATACTTTAGTTGTAGTTATTCTTTCTTTCGTTGGAGAATCCTGTAAAATTCGGGATCCGTATTCGTTGCAGAATCTGTCATCTCTGTCTGGGGGGAATTCGTAATTGGATTTTGGGATCTCAGCACCCCAGTATTTCTGACACCCCTCGAGTAGTTTTCCGACGTTTTGTTACGGCATGTCTGGCAATTAACCTTAATAACGTTCTTGGCTCCACAGCCAAAACAAAATCGGTGTGATATTGGAATTGAACAATCTTTAAACAAATGCGTATTTCTTCCGCAATTCCAACAACGGTTTCGGTCAAGTGTATTATTCGTTTTATTTATTGTTGAGTTAGAAACAGATACAGCACACACGGAATCGTAGCTCATTGGCAGCTCAGAATAGTAGCCTTGATTGAGTAATCCCTCACCGTAATCGAAATTCACATCCAGCTCACTAACCTGGCGTTTCGATTGGTATGCTAACTCCGGTATCCATCCAAATCGATTCCAGGTATCTTCAACTGCAATCGAGCGATTAACTAAAGTTGCGACATCATTGAACCTTTGGCCCGCAAAGTTCGACTGCAACCCAGGCCTCATATTCCGGATCAGTAATGCTAAAGTTTCCGTTTCGGACATGGGATTCTTCAAAGGTAGTGACATTGATAGAATTTCATTATAAAAGTCTATGAATGACTCTTTCACTCGTTGCTTCCTTCGTTCCAGTGCCTGTTTTATATCCGCGTCCGTTCTGCGATCTTGGAAACGGTGGATCATAGCATACTTCAACTGTTCCCAGTCCACATTCCTTTCCCTCTCCATATACATCCAGTACCATTCACGTGCCTTCCCAGTCAACAGTACATTAATATTTCTAACAAGAAATTCTGTGGTAGTAGAATTTGAAACTGCTAAACTTTCTACGCGATAGATGAACCGTTCCACCGGAATTTCACCACACTCGCCACTGAACGAAGTACCCCATCTATGAATTTCAAGACGTCCATGTTTTTTTAAACAGTTATCAGATACAGTATATTCAGGATTGATTACAGGTATTTGATACTGTCCAGCAGTGGAATGTCTTGGAGGTGGTACGGTAAAATCAAATTTAGGTGGAGGTTGCATGTTTGTCGGTGATGTGATCATAGATGAATGCATACCCGGTTTGCTAGAAGGATTGGATCCTGATGCATTACTGGCGTGAGGTTGAAGGTTCGTTCCAGTTAACTTGAGTTTAGCAATGATAGCGTCTACTATAGAGTCTACTTGCTGCGAATATACCACATTATTTTCCCCTGCAGTCAATAATGCCTGAGATGGTAGTTGATGGACATCTTTATTTTCCAACGCGGTCACTAATACCTGAAATGGTGGTTGGGGAGTATATTCAGGGTCTGCGGCTCAGGCACTTGAGCATGGTTGGTTATTATCTTCTTGTTTAGGTTCATTAGTTTGTTGCAGCTGAAAGTTGTTCGCTCCTACATTATCACTGTCTTCCTCATCATTCTCGACCGTTATAATCATCAACTCTTTCAATGATTTCTCAGCATCTGTCATGCTAATTTGCTTGTTTCGTAAGTCATTGAAATAGCCTAAGAGTTTCTCGCAGGTTCCTAGAAGACTTTGGGCAGACACATAAGTAGGACCTGTTTTAGTCAACGTTAGTCTATGAAGGCGGCCTGATATATGTTCAACCCCGGTTACCAATTCTTCTAACTTATCAAGATCCATCGTTTCGTTAGCTTGCATGCACTTTTCGGTTGCATTGTACATTTTCCGCAATTTCTCGGCACAGATGGTAACCTCTCGTTTCGGGTAACGTGTTGCGAGAAAGTGTGGCTCAGAAGGTTTCTCGGATTCATTCGTGTTTTCTCTTTTTACAGCTTCTTTAAGTAAATTCAATCTATTTGCAATCGTCCCAGTAATTTGCCTAACCTGGCACTCAATATCCAGCTCGTCGCAATCAAGATAGTTGACGTCCATTTTGGAATTCTTTTAATAAAATTTTTCACGATACTTTCCTAAATAATAGATTGTTCACAGCACTTTACGCAATAATAAAAATTTGAAAATTTGATTCTAACACCAATTATATAATAATAGATTCAACTGCATAAATCCCAACTAAATTATTAGCAAAGTCAAGAAAAATTGTGTAACATTAGTTTTAACCGAATAGTTTCAACTATAATGGTAATATTTTTATTTAACTCTTTTTTTATAACTTTTGATTCTACCATGATGATACAGGCCTCGACACCCATATATAACATAACTCAGTTGTATATTCTGAATGTGATACATAATAATAAAGATCTGAAATGTGAATGCTCATAAAAAAAATAATAATATAACCTGAAATCTACATTAATTGGAAATTTAAAATTTTGCAAATGGCCAATGACGGTGAATATATGTATTCGAGAAGGTAAATAATTACCATCAAATGCTACTAGCAGATAACATATACAATCTAGTTTTGACCTTAGCAACCATAAAACAATATAAATACAAGTGAACGTTACTACTGCAAACTAACAGTCTAACCACGCAGTGAATATTAGCGCGCGTAACCTTCAGTTCTCTATTTCTATACCGGTATAAGCCATCTTAAGCGCTAAAATCTAAGGTTGCCACACAACCAAACATTTTACTTAAATGGAATTAGGGAAGAATGACTCAAACCAAAAAAAAAATAATAAATTAATTAATTATCAGAATTAGGATGTCCGATCAGTTTAGATGTCCAGTCAAACACCTGAGTGGAAGGAAACAACAAACAAGTTGGAAACCCCGTTTATAATTTTAAATGGAAAAAAAAAATGATTCGAAAATAAAATGTGATGTGTTCATAATGTTCCGCTGGAACTAACATATGCTTACATTTGGGCGCCACTGTAACGGTCTGGCTTGCATTTTGTAATTTTACTGTCTATCCTTATAAACCGTTAACAGAACTCGTGATGACTTTACGGTGGAGCAGCAGATCGCCGGCTAGGTGGCAGTCGTTAGGGTGGGATCTTTCCACCGGTCACCATGAGCTTGAAAATTGCTGCTTAATATTTTATATTTGAACACTTTATCACGCACATAATAGGCATTCACAGGTATTGGTATATAAAAAAAAACGTTAAATCACAGATCTATTTATTATGAGGTGGTTTATATTAGTTCTTAATGAACATAACAGTATATCACTGCACTTTATCACATCCATATATACACAACTGGGTTGGGTGACCTTCGATATTATGGTCACATTGTTCTACACCCACGCCTCCAAAAATATAACTTCATTAAAAAGAAGTCCCAAAAAAAAATGGTGCTCGAGGCTTACACCATCATGGCAAACTTGTTAAGCCTATTCAGCTACACATCATATTCTATCACTTAGATAATTAAAACGACACTAAATTCGCGACACTGTACATAACATCCCAGAAACACATGAAAACAATAATTTCGAGAGAAAGATTAGAAAAATGTAAAACAACACACCTATAGTAAATCAAACGAATATCACAACGCTTAAATTGATTAATATATGTTCAAAGATTGTATAGGTATATTTAGATATAATAAAAAAAAATTATAAATTGTAAATATAGTTTGAATATAGTAAATAAATAAATATAATTATATAATAATATGAGTATGCAATAAAACTAAATATCTTAGTACGACGGAACCATGGCCCTTAATTTTCTAAAAAAAATTTTTATCATAAATTAAATTTTTAAATTTTCTTTCATGCAATTAATAAATATTTAGAAACATTTGTACATATATATATAAATAATTTAATAACTAGTAAATAACTAAATATTAATATTTTAGGTAATTGATTAACGGCGTAATCGAAAATTGTTATATGTGGAATAACGCCATATATACCGTCGCGTCTCGTGAGAAAAATAATTGTTCTAAGACGCCGGTATCCATTTTATTTAATATGCTTCTTGAAATTTTGAAGCTTATTTTCCTACTATCATATGCAGCTTAATATAATTTTCGTTTACGATAGTAATTGTAGTTTTAGGATTTAACATAAGTAAAAAAAAAATCGCTTACCAAGCTAAACGGGATTTTTGCAGATTGCCACAGATTTGATACACCCGTAGCTACAGAACATATTAGAAATAACAACAACAGAGTTAGTAATCATTCATTACTATAGAACACCAAAATTTTATAAGGAAAATTTACCTTGGTAAGCTTCACAGAAAATAAACAGTATTTTCCTCTCGATTCGCTTATGGATATCCGTTTAAGTATGTATTGGCTACCCGACTTTTTTTCGTATTTTAATTATTTTTTTTTTTTTGTGAGCCAAATAAACCACTTGCACAAAAATAACCTTTAAACAAATTTTCAGACACTATTAAAATCACAAAAAAACCTTAAGGTTTTTATGCTACTTACTATTTCCACTACCAAATGGTAATTAATGATACGATTTAATCAACACGGAAGATGTGACAATACTGATTTGATCGATAAGAATATTATTTATTTTCTGCATATTATTAAGGGGAAAATTAAAATATATAAAACTTGTTTTACTCCCCCTCAATACTGTAATGTTCGATTTATTTACTACAAATCAGCTGTTCGACATTATCTTGTAATAGATACACTGCGCGACCAAATTTTCAATGCGCGCGCGGCTGGCATGTCATGCGAGGATACTAAATTTGAACGTTATTATAACAACTGTAACCACGCAACGGTTACAACTATGGTTTAAATGAGAATTAATTGTAATTGAGCTATAAAGTGTAATTTGACAAGATATTGATAATTCAATTTCTTACAAAATTTTTGAACGGCCTGCGATGCTATATAAAGGTTAACCTAAATCCGCATTAATGCCCGTTATTTTTATTATGTCCGTTATTTCTGTCCCAATAGTGACAAAATTCGGAGGGGTTGCAATTCGTACAGGGGCGTAATTTGACAAAATTTGAATAGTTCAAGTCTAAATGTGAAAATATCTGATGGGGCTATCATATTTCGATAGATCCTGCAAATTTATGAATGGGGCCGTCGCTTTAGGTTAGATCTTGAAAAATTCCGCATTGATACCACTGTGGTCATTTTATATGCATTAATTGATATTGATTTTTTATGCATTAACTTTATCTTAATTGTTAAGTATAATTCTGACAATTTATTGAAAATTCCATGAGTAAGTCTGCGCTCTATATTAGCCAAATTCCGCATTAATGGTCATTTAATAAAACTTCATGCCTGTAGTTAACACTATCCTAATTGTGAAGGAATTCTAATAGGGCCTACGTTGGTGTAATTTCACGAAATATCGATAGCTTATAGTTTCTTGCAAATTCTCTGAGTGGTTCGGTGTTAACCTTAATTCGCAGTAATGTCACTACGGCCATTTGAGCAATCTTATTGTATGTTAACTTCAACTCAATTATGAAAAAAATCCTGATGCGGTTGTATATACAGAGCAGTAATTTGGCAAGATTTCGATAGTTCAGTTTCTTGCAAATTCTTTTAATGGTCCGGCGCTCTAGATTAACTTAAATCCACATTAATCGTTTGAGTTCCAAGCATCACGTTCGCGCTGTTGAGAATTTATGTCGAGAAAACCCAGCACATTTCGTACGTTATCGACAACTGACTGTGCGTTGCCGATTGTTGAAGTCGCGCACTCAGATTTACTGAAGCAAGTACAGCATACAAGCTCCTTTTAGTGTAAATAGTATACATTTTATAATAGTATATTTTTTCATTTTGTCTCAATATTTTTCTTTTCGTACTCATTTAGACAAAACGCGATTGCGCTGTTTAGGATTCTATGACAGTGTTTTTCAATACCCCCTGAGACTCAAACGGTTAATGCAACTTTGAACATTTGTTAAGCCTTATTGCCTGTTAACTAAATTTTAGTTATGAAGCAATTCTGGTAGAGCTTCGGGGATGTAATCTGACATAATTTCTAAAGATCAATATTTTAGAATTTATTTTCAACATGAACACCAATTAATCAATAAATTTCATTACATTTGAAAAATATTTCTACTTTATTATATAGGCAGATAACTGTCGGCATAAAATCATTGATCTGTTGCAGCATCTGTTTTTTGGGTGCCAAACAACAAAGGACAATATCTTCAGTACCATTTTTTTAATTATGGATAGGAACTTTCGGCTAACTATAGAAGTATCAAAATCATACGAACAAAATTGTGGCGGATCACAATATCCGGTTCAATTCATGTTTCACGAAACTACACAAAGGCGCTTACATTGATTTTAAATCAAATTTTGTGATCTAAAACAAAATTTCGTTGTTCATATAAAATTTGAACTTTTCCGGATCAATGAGTATCATTCAAACTCGGCATTTTTTCATACTTATTTAATAAATAATTTACACTTAGATATTGTAACTTATTAAAAAAATAACGACTATGAAGTTTCCGACAAAATTAAAAAATAATAAACCATGGCGTAGGAAATAACCAATATATGCACAAGCATTAAGAAAACAGTTAACTGAAGCAATGTTAGACTTATCCATAAATTTTGTTAAGAAAAGTTAATACTATAGCAAATACGCAATTACTAATCTAGCGACCTTGAAAATGACAATTATAACTAAATAGATAAATACGAAATTCAAAATGTCGTATTTACATTTTATTATAAATTGCAAAAATAATACGAAACCTATATGAATTTTTGAAATACAGAATCACACAAGAGAGAGACTCGGAAAATAACAAAAAAGTTCAAGGTTCACTTTCTATTAAAGATTATATGAGCGATAAAAAATTTATAGGACGCTCACATTATAAAAAATTGCTTAAATATCAAAAATTTCTAAGAAATACGGCATATATGCAGATATTTGGCGTTAAATATGAGCTACGAAACGGCATTACCCCTGTATCGATAAGATGGCCAGAATCCATTTATCGTTGACTATGAATTTGTTCGCGGTTAAATAAATGATTGGAAGATCACTTGTCTAAAAAATGGTCCAAATCTCAGAGATGTTTAAGAGAACCAAAAATACACAACAACTTGGTAGCAATAGACTAGATATAAAATATTAATTTGTTTAAGAATTTTTTTCGGCTTTTCGGACAAAATATTATTTTAATGGACACCCATACAATGTTTACGACTATTTTAGTCGCAGAAAACAAAGAGGCCATTTATTAACAATATTTCTACCACAAAAGTAGAAAAAATGCACTCCCCTCCCCCAAACCTTTAACCCCAGGGCGTACTTGTGTACACAAAGAACACAAACCCTTGCAAAAATGAGAACTCCCTTAGGTAGCTTCTTGGCAGCTTGGTTTCGTACTGATAAAAAGTTGGTCTACTCATCAGGTTGCAACGAACAAACTGCAAAAATCCAACTCTTGCTTTGTACCGATAATACATATTTTATGACATATTACAAGTGGCCGAAACGTCACCTAAAAATCATATCATTCCTATTGGAAAACCCTATATATTCATGTGAAATGAAATAATATTGGTAGTTATAATTATCTATTACATATATTCTATTAATTTTAATCGTAAATAATATTGCTTTTATTTCTCATTTTTGTAAATAGGAGTTAAATATTTTTTTTGTAATTTAGAATCAGGGGACCAGTCACGTGATCTATTTGATCCAATGGTTCACTTATCTTACCTTCTGAAACTTTTTTCTTAATAATATTGTACACTCTAGTTTTTTATTTATAATGATAAAGTCATAAAGTTGGTAATGAAAATAAATAAAAAAAAATTGGGGAAAGAATTTATATAAAGGGGGTCCCAATAAGAAGTTCAAATTTAAAAATTTAGTAAAACAAAAAACGACTTTTATATTTCCCAATTAATTTTTTTGTTTGAAAGTAAAATCCTCCTGGTTATTTATGGAAAAGATTTCATTCAAATGGAAGCCGCGGGTGGCCTTGGAATACTCCATTCGGTCGGTCCAATTTCTGAGCACATTTTGGATTATGTGCTGATGTATTTCGGCAATGGTTGCTGCATGATCGCCTTCAAATGCTCAATTTTTTGTTGATTGTCCGTATAACACTTGTCCTTCACGGCACCCTACAAATAAAAATCCAAAGGCGTCATATCACAGCTCCTTGCCGGCAATTCACGTCACCATTTCGATTGATAATAAGGCCATCGAATATGGCCACAAAAAAATGATAACATGTAGTGGTATGATTCCGTTGACCGTAACGGTCGTGTCGACCTCATCTTCGAAGAAATACGGCCCAATAATGCCGCCACGTCACAAGCCGTACCAAACAGTAACACGCAATGGATGCATTGGCTTCTCCACATATCTTTGTGGATTTACCGATCCCCAAATGCGACAATTTTGTTTGTTTACGAACAGACCGAGATGGAAATGCGCCTCGTCCGAAAAGATGATTTTTTGAGTAAAACCCTCTTCAATTTCGGGTTTGTCGCAAACCCACACAGCGAATCGATATCGAAGCGGATGGTCACGAGGCTTTAATTGCTGGACCAATTGAACTTTATAGGGCCATAACCCAAGGTATTTAAACAAAGACCGGCTGATGTTCATTTGCGATGCACGAATTACGAATTGATGTTCTCGGCTGTAATACTGAGTTTCTGTCAAAGAAAAAATGTTATTAGTGTTGCCAGAGCCAAGATAACCGAGATGTCAATTTTGAACCGGGTATTTTGACACCCCTTAATATTTTTATTTAAATTATTTTTTTCTTACATACAAGGTAAAAGTTAGTAGTAATTTTTTTTAAAACGAAAATGCGAATTGGGAATAATTTCCCTACCAATTTCGCTATGAAAAAATTATTCCCAATTTACAAATACTTACATCAAACTTTTTTCTCAGTAGGCCAGACAAAACTAATTTATAGTTAAAACTATGCAAATTATTTCCCCAGTTCCCTATTCCCAGGAAATTACCAGAATAGGGCCACAGGGAGTCTTAATCTAACTACTCATTTACACCTTGTTCATTTAACATCCCTGCGAGCTGGCAAACTGACAAAAACTGTACTGAATAGTAAAATAAATGCTGTCGTGAACGCTAACACTTTCCTTTGTAATTTTGACAAAATGGCTGTGGACCAATACTCGGGTATATCGTTTAGTACAGTAAATTGAATTTTAGAACATAATTACCTCAAATACCGTGTCATTTCTCTATAGTAAACACATTTGTCAGATGTAGATAAAATTTATATGTTCGATGGCTTAAAATCGCTGGTTCGTTGGTAGTAAAGTATACATCAAGTATATGGACACAAAATAAAAAATTATTTGTTATTCGTGCGTAACAAACCAAAATAACAAAAAAATGAAATCAAACAAAAATAACAAAAATAAAATGTGGTGTGGTGAGGTTGCCAAATTGGGAAAGAAATATTTGAATCTTCAAGAAAAGATTCTTAAATTTATACATACGGAGTTTGTAATTTCCGTAAAAATTTGACTTATAATTTTTAGAATAAAATTTAGAATTTTTAGACTATAGCTATTGCATAAACCACAAACCACCAACAATTGTGACTATATTGAGTGGACATTACGCTGAGACGAAAACGAACATTCGAATAATTCCTGATTCGCCTATAGAAGGACAGTAAAATGCTAACCCCTCAAAGTTCATGGTTGAGTACAGAGGTAGAGTTAAATGTGTTTATATTTCAATATTTGTATATCTGTAGATGATTTAACTCATTTTGGAAACATCGAAATCCATAATGAATACGAAAGTAACGTTAGAGGTTTTACATAGATGCGATTCAATTTTGCGAAAATTTATGTTTTAATATGCGACGTGATGTGAAGACTGATTTTTTCAAATTAATAATCTCATCCGTTCGAAACTGATTGTTGTGATTCTTTAATGTGTAAACTTTTAAAATTAAAAAAATGATAATTTTTAATTAATTCATTTAGTTCATTATTACATGTCTTTTATTTTAAATTTTCAAAATTCATATGAACACATAATTCAATTTTGATCAGTCTTTAAATTAAATTGATTATTCCAAACCGAGAAAACCTACATTTGGGAACATTTTTTTATCACGAACGTAACCAACTTTTACGATATTTCTGACACTTTTTCTTACGGCAATCAATACCGATGGTGAAGTATTGCGCGCCTAATTGATGATTTTCGACGTCATGGAGCTCATCAAAGAGCTCCCACTGAGAAGTTAGTATTTCCCCGTCTTCAGGGGATACGCCAGATTTTGGTTGAATCATCTTCTGTAACATGAAGAACGTAACTTCCTTATATTTCTTTAATAAATTTTGCCGCTTCTAAGTATAATTTTACATAGTTTTCGTGAGCCCCGCATCTAAAACAGGAAATAGTACATGGGTTATTAAAGATGTCATAAACTATCTTTAAATATTAATCTATACGTACTAATAACATTGCTTGAGAACGGAGTTCGCTATCTTATAAAATTCTATGTAATATCAATTATTTTCCTCTCTTCATAGTCTCTGTAATTTTATATTTGCGTTAAAGTTATAGGTGGTAATAAAAAAAATTATATAACCTTACGTCCGTGTTCATTTCTCTTTTTATCATATATACATTTACGCTCTGTTGGCGCAGTTAGTCAATACTAATTAGTCGGCACCAAAACTCAGATTTATTATGTCCTATAAATCAGAGTTTTGCCGCCGACAAATTACTATCAATAGAACTTGAATACACAATTACACTCCAGATTACACAATACACAGTATACAGTCTACACAATACACAGTGTACGTTGGCAAAAAGGAATCGGCTCTGAAAATTCAAAGGCTGTTCTTTCGGCTTGGAAAGTGATGGCGACTATTTTCTGTGACATTGATGGAGTTATCTTCTAAAATGGAAATCCATTACCCGAACATACTACGCATCATTACTTGACAAGCTGAAGACATTAATTGCGGAAAAATTGCCACATTTGCAGCAAAAAAAAATTTGCTCCACGATGGAAGAAGAGAAATAAAAATAAAAATTTGAAGTAAAATGTCTCGGAAAAGGCAACCTTCGTATTTAACAATTAATATTTAATTTATTAAACAAATAACTTAATTTAAAGTTCAGTGCTTTTTATACAAATAGCTGTTGCGCTTTTATTATATTTTATCAAAAATATGAAATATTTTTATACAAAATTGATAACCAGCAACTTATCAATTTATTTATTTTTTCTGCGAAGTATAAATGTTTAAAATCGAATTTTAGAAATTCAAATTTGTTTAAAAAGTGGTGTTTCACATTAATTACAAATTTTGTTAAATGCATTACAAAAACTCGAAACGCAAAGACATTATAGTGAATGTTTATTTTATTTAAATAAATCTATAAATTTCAAAAAACAATTTTAATTTGTTGTTTTTATTTTATTTACAGCCACAATAAAAACGGGACATTAATGCAATTTCATCTGGGCGGCCAAGGCTTATCAACTTACAAAACGGAATTAAACGACTAATTTAAACCGCATATCGTAAACAATGTAAACTGTGTCATACGACAATTTATTTATATAAATAAATGTAATAAATATTAATAATATAAATTGTATATAAAAAATAAACACAGCATTAAATAGAGCGTTTTGTCAATTTTTGTATAAATAAGATTCAATAAAATGTCGATTTATATAAGAATAACGTATTTGAAAATATCGTACAAGATCCCTCCCTTTTCTTTATTATTGATTGATTTCTATATAAATGTCCAGTGAAGCGTTAATGATTAATTATCTGGGGCCTGAATTTACGATCGATTGTGATTAACCAATAAATTATGAAATACAACTAAGTTGTGTTTGAAAATAATTTATGATCGTACAAGGTGAGTATATAACGGGTGATCGTTATACTATCAACATAATTTATGCTCATTTTAACGATATTACATAATTCATAATATGTCAGAAAACACGTTCTCAAACTTATTAATATATACAAAAGTAAAAATATTTTAATTAAATTAATAAATTAACCATCGAACATTTAAAAATTAAACATATAAAATTCAATTTTTATGGTATACAGGCTGCTTATTAATTCGGTGCGCGGAATCTTAATCTCAAACAAATAAAATTGACATTAAAAACGATAAAATCCATTGTCAATTTTTTATTAAAAACCTGAATGATAATTTTTGTATTTAAAAATATTTTTTGTTTTTATTAATTTAAACTTAAAAAATGTATAAACTATATATTTTATTGTAATTTTTATTTTACGTAAACGCGTCGTCGTGCGCTTTTTTCATCAATATTATAAATTTTTATTTATTTACGTTTACAGTGTATATTATTTTAAGTATGAAAATAAATTAAAAAATTACAATAAAAATAATCGTAAAAAAGATAATAATTTGGTTTTTGTTTTTTAATTTTAAGTTCTTTTTTTTACGATTTTAACGATTATTTTTATTGTGTGAATATTTTTATGATCATGAGAAAAATTCAAGAGACACGATCGTATATTGATTTTAATATACGGTATGAGTATTAAAATTTAACTGTGAGTATTTTTATGCGGGATATATATTTTATTATGTCGGTTTTGGCAATGGGTTGAATGTTTCGAGAGGTGCATATAATTTAAAGTGAACATAGTAAGGAATTATTATTAACGAGTATTATTAGTAGTGGTGGCTGCGGAACATTAAAAAAATGGGTTGAATTAAATCTAGATGACCGCCCTGCCGCTATAAAATGCATCAAGAAATATCAGAAGAGATTTAACATCGACACAAGAAACATATTTTGCGAAGCGCTCAAGCTCAGCCTCTAAGACAATGAACGAGCCTTCAGTGTAGAGCAACGGAACGGTGTAAATAAATCGAAGAGGCCAATATCGAAACAACTTCCAACACAAGCGGGCACAAAGAATACAACACAAACCCTGACAGGTCATTTGCCAATAAAATATGTCGAAGCCGAAACGTCAATACAATGATACGGGTAGAGAAATTAAGAAAATGGCAATGAGTGATCTTAAACGAAACACTTTAAACATTCTCACGACAGCAAGAGAGGCTGCATCAATGTGTATCTGTATGCAGGAGTGTGTGTATCTGTATGCAGTGTCGTGCAAACTACATGTTGCAATTTTATAGTCCAGATAGCTTGACTGATCGGACTGGAACAAGTGACAGCTTCCGTATGAACTTTTTCGTTTTTTACAAATCTTTCATTCGCTGAAAGAGTGACACAATCAAAAATTTTTTATTTTTGAGTAAAGCGATTTGGAAATATCAACCAAAATTGTTTGTAAAATCGGCGTTTTTCAAAAGTAAATAAAAATACATTTTGATAGGTAAAATAATAATTTTTTTCTTTCCCTAAATTATCAATCGGTTCTTAATTTTTACAATTCTTTAATATTTTACAAATTTTCTTAGGATAGTTTCCAATATCGTAAAAGAGCCAAATGAGCTAAATATTTTGAAAATTATAACATTTGCAAGAAAAGCGATTATGAACTAAACTTCTTTTACGAAGTAAAATAAAGTACAGTAATCGTGAAAAATTTTGACGTCGATATTTTTGCAGATTTACGATTATGTATATCGCTGAAGTCAACAAAAGTGATTTTTACAAAATCTCTGTGCATGTCTATTGTGGTTTCGTGTATAGACTAAATGTCTAATGGTTCTCTAAATTTAGAGACCCAATGATTTTTAGTTTTGAATTTTCGTATTTGCAAATACTTTGATAAGTTATCATTTACGAGAAAACCCAAAATAAACTAAAAGATTTTAAATTAAATTTGTAACATCAACCAGCCCAAACCATTTCTCTAAAATTGAACCGCAAATGACGATTATTGACAACGACAATGGACAGCCCATACGGGTTGATTGAACAGGCTGAAACCTCATATTTAATTTTTTTTTCGTAAATTGCGAGTGCCGAAATAGGTCCGCCGAAAGTGACAGCTTCCAAAAGAGCAATCTCGTTTTTTGCAAATATTTGGAAAACTATAGCATTACGAGAAAAATGACTAAGACCTAGAAGATTCTAGGTCTAGATTTCTTCATATTCCAAAATTTAAGCGGAAATTAAGTTTTTGACAAAGCCCATTTTTATACAAAAAATCGACCCCGTTAATGCCCAGATGGACTGACTGATCGGGATGAAACTTTAAACTGAAGTTTTTTCCAAACTGGGAGATCTCAGTGAATTTTGGTCGAAATACTTAAAGTGGCAGCTTCTGTATGAGCTTTACCGTTCTTCCACCAGAAATTAGAGCTTCTGTAGAGCTTTTCTGTTTTGCATGCATGAAAAGTACAGGATTTTTGTCAAAAACTGTTTTTCGGTAAGAAAATTGGTCCCTGTACTTCCCATACGAATTCATTCATTGAGTTGAACCTCCGTTTTTAAGCTTTTTCTACAAATTAGAAGATCCCAGTGATTTTTGGCAGAGATCGATCAACCGAAAATAGCAGTTTTCATAGTAGCTTTTCCTTTTTTTGCAAATTTTTTGAAAAGTCTATAGCATTAACAAATAATCGATTGAATTATCTGTTTCATATTCACGTAAATGGCTCATTCCATACTAGGGTAACTGGTATCCGGTAACTACTTCGTTTGTTTCCTCTTTACCAATAAAATCAAAAAATTTCGGGTAAAGAAGAAAGAAACGAAAAAGTTACCAGATAAAAGTTACCCTAGTGTGAATATGCACAATTGGTATCATTTTCATTGAAGTTTATTTTTGTGTTTCTTTCGCTTCTCTAATATAAAAAGGACGGAGAACTAATTCTCCGTCCTTTTTATATTACATCAATTTTGTAATTTTGTAATTACAATTTTATAATTTTTATAATCCGCAATTTTATAATTTTGTAGTTGTTTATCGAAGTTATGAAAAAAGTTAAAGGTTTGTGATCGGTTATAAGTGTAAATTAATTACCGTGTAGTTATGGGTTGTATTTCTTCATAGACCAGTGGCCCTATTCTGGTTTCCCCCCGGGAATAGGGAATTGAGAATTAGTAACGTATTTCTAACAGTTGGGAATTTTTTATTCCCCAAACTGTATTCTGTTGTTATTGGGAAAAAAAAATTCCATTTTATAGCAGTTTTGACGTTAATTTTTCCCAATTATTTTTTAGGGAATTGTAATTAGTACTTTTTCTAGTTTTTAAACATTACGTTTTCTAATAAATTTATATTTAAAAATAAATTAAACTTGTAATAAGGTCGCTAAAACATGCGTTTTAGTTTATAAAAAACCAAAACAAAAAATTGTTCTCCCAAAAATTATACCCAGTCTACCAGAATATATGTACATTTGAGAACGGGAAATAAATATTTGGGAATTATTGCAATTTGTAATTACAGCCAAATACTTTCCCAATTCCCCGGGAAAGCCAGAATAGGACCCAAATCAACTTATATCAATTTATAATCGCTAACACTACTTTCTGATTAGTCGCGTAATACTTTTCGGTGGAGTTCAGGGTTCTGATACAA
This sequence comes from Nephrotoma flavescens, assembly GCA_932526605.1. Taxonomy (NCBI): domain Eukaryota; kingdom Metazoa; phylum Arthropoda; class Insecta; order Diptera; family Tipulidae; genus Nephrotoma; species Nephrotoma flavescens. The sequence continues at coordinate 113,947,431 of OW052220.1, read as the reverse complement.
AACCCAAAAGTCGGTTTTCAAGGTTATCTTGTATTTGAGACAAATGGTGAGAGCCAGGAATTCCTATACTCTGGATCATTTATATTGACATCTTTATCTTTTTTCAAAAACTTAGTCATTCTGCAATTTTTGAGTAGTATTTTATAAAGCATCTATATTAACCTGTAATTCCAACAAATTGTTGCTGAACTGAGCTGCATCGCTTGGTTACAAAAATTGATGATGTCATTCAAATAAGAAAACTACATCAACAAGGCCGTTTAACACATGAATCATAGCCATTATGAAAAATGCTGGGACATTTTTTAAACCGCAAGGCATTCAAATACACTCAAAGTGTCCCTTATCCGTCGAACATGCAGTTTTTTCTGGCAGGCATTTCTCGTCCATCGAGATTTGATGGAATCCCGATTTAAGATTCGAGGTAAAGAAATATTCGGATTTCCGTAGGCCGTATTTCGTTAATTTGAGGAATTGGAAATTTTCATTTATTTGGCTTCCAGAAGTGTTTGCATTTCTCGGCAGCACTCAAATTGGAGACTAGTACGAACTATTAGAATTTCGTATTATTCCTCTATCTAATAATTATCGTATGGATTTTCATTTGTGGTTATAATTTTTTATTTAATTACTATTGTTGATGAAAACTTCCCTTCTTGTTTCAGCAACGAATTAAATTTTGATAAATTTCGTTTATTGAGGTTTAAACTAATTGGGATTTTTTCGATTGTCTCGAAATTGTTTATTCCTGGTAAAATTTTATCATGCCAAGACTGTTTAATTTTGAAAATGGTCCTGGATTATCGGTTCCTAGTCTAACAATGGTTGTAAAATTGCAGCATTGTTTCTTCCTGGTAAAATTTTATCAATTTTGCATTTAATCAAAAAGTGCAAAATCCCTTTTTGTCTTGTTGTAAATAGCCAAGGCAAAGTTGACCAAGACAAAGAGCGAATACCAGTTTTGCAGATTTTAACGTTCAATGCTGCCATTAATTTTGATCCTAAAATGCCAACGAAAATTTTGAGAAAAATTTTCGTTTGCATTTTAGGATCAAAATTAATAGCAGCATTGAACGTTAAAATCTGCAAAACTTTTCACAATGAAAGTTTGTCTGAGTAGGTTCAACCCAAGAAAATTGAGTCATCCGTTCAAAAGTTTTGTGTTCCATGAAAGCTTTTTACTGTTTTTGGTTTGGATTCTAACACGATTTTTGGGATAAAACTTTGCCAATTGTCATATTATATGTTGACCCATGGTTTTTATATTCTGCTAAATATCATTCACTTTTGCATAGTACACAAGTATAGACCTATTATCAAATTGTTGGGTGGCCCACAGATGAGCAATCTCATTAAACTTTGAGGGTTACCAGCTAGGCAATGAATATCATGGCATTTTCATCGATTTTATTTTCAATGGCTTGCAAGTACATCTTTAGTAGGTGTTCTTGCATCGTTACTGCGAAAAAATTTAAGTTATCATCGACCGTTTTAAGACCTTGTTAAAGTTAGCCGAAAGATTCCAGCCGAAAGATAATGCAGATAGTGTCTTGACTATTTTTAAACTCTCTTTATACCCTCGCCCCTATCGATTTTTAAATTCCTATAAACTGAAATAATTTCTCCTTCACCCGATGATGTAATTCGATCCTAAATTCTAGTAAATTCGAGTTCATGACTGATTTTTGCTGTATTCGAGACACTATCTGCATTATCTTTCGGCTGGAAACTTTCGGCTAACTTTAACAGTATCGTTTTAAGCCAGGATACTACACTGAGAAAAGAAACCAGTAAAAATAAAAAAATATACACAAAATCAAAAAAATATACATATATTTATACATAATAAACTGCAAAAATTCAAACCTTCATACCTTTAGTATAACACAAGAATATATAGATTTGGCGAATTATATCAAATATTGACGAATTGAAAAATGAAACAACGGGATTTCTGGCAAACCAATATATATAAATATTTTCATAAGTTGCCATTAATATGAAAAAATTGAAAATATCAAAAAATTTTAAAAAAAAGTTTTAAAATTCTAAAATTCTTCTTTTGAAATAAATTATTCTGTTTAAATAAATAAACTTTTTAAATTTAAAAAGTATTTTATAAATCATTTTATAAAATATGTTATTAAAATAAAAAAAACTATTTATTAGTTTATAAAAATCTCATTTAATTTCAAAAAAATACTTTTTAAATTCAAAAAAATAACTTTTAGAAAATAAAATCCAAAATTTTTCTCAGTGATAAGTGTTTGCGGTTCCCAATGGAATTTGGCATCGACTGAATCAGATCCGGGATACGAAATAAGTCGAGATTGTGTTGAGGAGTATGAATCTTTCATGGTCCGTTTTATTAAGCTAAACCAACACTTATTTAGACTCATCCTGTTTTTTTCAATTGAGCCTAGTTGTTCCAAATCTTAAATCTTAAAATGGGTTCGAAAGATGATCTAAATCAGCCATTTCATGTAAAAACTTCAATTCATTATTTGCTCATAAAATCTTTTGACCACCGGTGCCGATTAATTGAAATGAGTTTTCTTTTCTTTGCTAAACCAAAATATTTTTTTTAAATTTTCTGTTGTAATGGACCGATCTAATGAACAATCTATGATACAATTATAAAAAAACCTGTATTTCTGGAACTCTTGACTATCGTTTAGTGTGAAAAATGACTTGTTGCTATCCGGTGAAGGTTACAAAATGTTTAAAGCTGAATCGTGGCGAAATTATGACTCTCCTTTGCGATGAAAAACCGTCAGCCAGAGTAATAACTTGGATAATATCACTTTAACACTATCACTGTAATGGGACTGCTTAGGAGCCAATTTTTATTCAGAAACCTTTTTGCAGTCTTTAACACTGTAACTTTAAAACAAATCACATACGACTGCTCTAATTATGGGAATTAAAAAATTAAAATTCTTATTTATTTCATCTATTTGACTTTAATTTTTTACCTTGTTAAAATTAGCCGAAAGATTCCAGCCGAAAGATAATGCAGATAGTGTCTTGACTATTTTTAAACTATCTTTATACTCTCGCCTCTATCGATTTTTAAATTCTTATAAACTGAAATAATTTCTCTTTCACCCGGATGATGTAATTCGATCCTATAAATTCTCCTAAATTCGAGTTCATGACTGATTTTTGCTGTATTCAAGACACAATCTGCATTATCTTTCGGCTGGAAACTTTCGGCTAACTTTAACAGTATAATTTTTTTTCTTACAATAAACATATTTTATTTTCACCAAAAGACAGTTGACGCGAAATTCAATTTTCGCTGATCTCCAAATTTAAGCAGATAAACATTCCATGAAAAAATACTTTGTAGAATTTCGTAAAACTTTAACACACATAGCCCTCGTATGTCGCCATGGAAACAATTTGTGGACAAGAGCACCCCTGTTATTAAAATGTCGTCAGCGATTGGTCGTCAATCAATTGTTGGAAAACAAATGAGAGATAAATTAAAAGATTATGTAAATTCTATATAGGAAACCGTACCTTGGCATAATGGAGCCGTTTTTTGAATTAATTTTTTTTTCTCTGAGTTATATTAATAAAATATGTAATTTTTATAAAACACTTTACAATAATTAATTTCATGCTTATTTATCAATCCTTATTCGGTTCAGGTTTTCGGTAAGTTCGTCCAAAAATAAATACGTAGCATAATTTCTTAGTTCGTTTTGAGTATTTATTGGAAGGACCGCTTCTTACTCTCTCGTTTGGATTAACCCCTTTCGAAGATGTTTGGCTAATAAAATTATAATACTTATGTTTAACAAACTTACTTGAATATAACCACTTTAACTTACATGTGCATAATTTGACACGTCAGACATCGTTGACCCGCCCATTCATTCCAAAATTTTCATTCACCATGTTTCAAATAAAAACCAATACAAATAATTATGAAACTTAAATATTTTTACTTTTATCGTACCTGAGTTAAACAGAGACATCTATATTTTAATACGAAACACACACATTTAGCACCGACATTTTCATTTTTGCTTTAGATGCATACTATAGGCTTTAGATTCGAATTACAAGCCAAGCAAGTGGAAAATTATTTACATACAATTTGATAAAAAAAATTCGCGTTTTTTGTCCAGTCTTGTTGTTGATCAACCTTATGTGTTTAAGTTTGTTATCATGTCTGTCATTTTTTGTTTGCATATTTCGTATTTCTTATATGGGTTCATAACTCCTTCTGAAGGATGAGAATGGACATCATTGTACTTTGGTATCATACCTGCTTTTGTTAGGAGTTCTTGGTATGATGTACAATGATTATCTTGTTGTATGAATGGTTGTTTTGTTGCTGTGAATACAAATGTACAGGATAAGCAAGAACATACAGATTGTAGAAAACGATATTCCTCTCTATACAGAAACCATTCAAATGAAGATTTGATGTTTGATTTGTTTCAAATAAACTTTCTTGGAAGATTATTGCGAAGGCCGAAATTCTTATCATATGGCGAGTAACTTCAACTTCGTCCTGTGCTCCTGGATTACATGCATCTCCTTCCATGTTTCGCAGAACTGAAACATTTTGTTGTTAAACGTTATCATGCGGTTAAAGAAGCCTACTAAAAAATTTCCTAATGGTGTCCAGTTTTTTATCCCCGAATTTGATTCCACCATTTCGTTTCTGGGAGTTATTTATTTAAACTTTTCTTGATAAACCACTTTGGTTTTGCCTCTTTATATATACATACACATATGTGGCACAGTGCTTACAGCAGCCACTATTGAAATTCACAATCTATCGGCATTATCTCTATAGCAATTTTGGTTGTCCAATGTACAAATTATCATTAGTAAAGCTAATTGAGTGAAAATTCTGGGACTTCCTTGCGACGAGGGAATTGCGTTATCCAGTAAGAACAAAAACTTCTAAAATTACATGGCGTTGGAATACAAATAAAATTAAAATTCAAAACTTCTTTTCGACGTTCTAAAATGATGTTCTAGAGATGAATAATCGTAGTGCCATTTGTCTTAATATTAACTTTGTTCTAAATATTTTTCGAAAGCAATAAATATTGTTAATTTTTAACTTACCTAAATAAATTTTAGAATTAAAATTGTTAAAATTCCTTGCATTTTAGTCGCATTTTGACGCATACCGGCTGATTTTACATATAAGATAAGGGTCACCCTTAGAGATAGCAAGAGCTAATATAACCACGCGCTAAATGGTAAAAAATCATAACGGTTAATTAACCGATGGTTCTGGTTGACAGAAACAGTTTCATATTTTTGTTAGTAATTTTAGCAAGCACATTTACCGCATCCAGTGGCCCGATCATCACGACGCATTCTTGTAAGACGACCATGTAAGACGCACACTTTCCCAATAATCCGTGGAAACCTAGCTTCGAATTTGCACGATCCTCATGATTTAAAAAATCTTTTTTCTCGTCGTTATGATACTCCAGATTTCTCCAAATTTGTTGATATTCTTCTACCGCTTTTAGAGGTTTAAATACCTCATGTTAAGCAAACGCGATTTGTTTTTAATCTTCTGGTGAATGCTGTGAATACCGGCTGAAGAACCATAAATCGTATAAAAGTTGACATATTTGGTGTTTCATGCTGAAAACACTTGAATACGCGAGGCTTGTTCTTTTTACTTCCTCGGTGTTTTCGTAATATTTTTTGATTGTGTTTCGTCTACAGACACATTGGTAGCTTACAACGACAATTCGTGTTGATATTAATCTGTTCATTCTTTTTATGCGTTCTCCAACGCTATTCGGTTGACTCAGCGGTAATATCAACAATTTCTCTACTAACATCGGACATAGGATGCTGTAAGAAATACCAAGTCGCCTTATTCGAAGACATCTCATCAATGATTTTAATAATCACGGGCTTCAAAAACTGGTACTTATTCTGTAGCTCACATAAATTGATTTGACAGTTTCATAGTATTTTACTAAAAGAGATTTACGCATGCAATCGGAGCAAAGTTATGCATAGTTAGCAATATGCACGAATGGACCAGTAAGATATATTAAATCTATACCTTCTCTGTAAACTAAGTAAACGCCATAATTCCGTATTTCTTTAAACTTTATATTATATATGTACCTACAATACATTCAAACATAAATAACACATACATATTCAATTTAGATCTGTAAATACCCTTAAGATCTTTTAAGTGGTTAAATAAATTTATTTCGTTGAATAAAATAACTGACCAACCCCCACCAAGGATCTCTAACTTGAATCAAATTATATTCTATTATGTAACATGTAGAAATAAATCTTTCATCCAAACTAGAAAGAACCATAAAATTTATTTTGTCGCCTTTTATGATAAAACACACGATAAAAAATTAAATAAATTAACTAACAATAAATAAATCAAATTCCGTCGAGATCGATGTAAAGGTAGATCGCCTCTATGCGTATAAAGGTATTCTCGAATTGGAAAGATAATAGTGAAACCATTTATTTCTTTCAATTTTAAAACAAGTCCTATTCTGTTTTAAAATTAAACACGAAAAAGTGAAACAATCATATAAAAAACGTTTACAAAAACTATGTAGTTTTTAAACCGTGAAATGGATGAGGTTGATATTCAACATTCAAAATATCAAGAAATTTCTGTTGTGTAACTATCTTACGTACGAGATACATTAAGCTCATAAATCAAAAATATACTCATTTAAACGTGAAATTATCAAAACAATACAGATAACTTTCTCGTCATAAATCATAAATTAGTATATTGTTAGAGAAGATGGTATTTTGCGAGAAAAAAATGTTAAGAAAACAAAAGTAAGTGCATTGTAAAATTCTAATCATGCCTTCTTCTCCACATCCATTTTTGTAAAATAGCTACAAATAAAGTAAAACGAAAATTACTTTCAAACCCTTATCGATGGTTTTTGGTTTTCAATCTACTTACGTAACATTTTTTGTGTCTATGTTTGGGGTGCGAGTCTAACTTTCTAATTTTTATATTTGTGTAAACGTCTTTTACAGTGTTTTCTACAGAATTTTACTTCAAATATGAAATAAAATTATTTTGTGTATGTGAGTGGATATTTTGTATAGACGGCTAAAGTAAAACATCTGTTAAGAATTTTATTTCAAAGGGGTTGTCGCTAGTGAAACGAATAAGGTTTACTGTGGAGTGTTTAAAAACAATTCTGAAATAATTCAAATAAAAACACTTGTCTGCTTATTAGTCGCAAACAACTAATTAAGAAGCTTGCTTAATGGTTATTTAAGGTAAGTGACGCCAAACAGCAGGTTTTACCTACGGTTAACAAACGAGCCGAGCTGGATTTCAATTCGAAGATATTCAGCAAGACCTTTTACAACATCCTGACATAAAATTTGCTGAATGCTGTGAAAAAGCCTTGAACATTGAAATGTCTATGAAGGTAGTAAAATCAATTAATTCATCTGTAGCATGCCACTACAGCAGTCAGTCCAATAGAACGAGCTCACGTAATCGAAGCCTTCCCAATCAAAGCAATCATAGTCAGGAGAAAAATCATAAGGTTAGAAGTCGAAGTCCAAGGTATACTAATAATCATGGTTCCACTGCAATATATCGCCGTAGCCAGAGTCCTATAGTCAACAAAATCAAAACGTTCGAAAGTCATCACGAGAGTCGGTGTCCAGCGAAGCATTCGCAATGTTATATAGTTGCTATAGTTATGGGCATACGTCAAAAACTTGCCGAAATAAAAGTCGTGGAGGAGCAGTTAAGATAATCCTGTGGAGTGTTTATAATACTAATCGAAAATCAGGAAATTGCAATGGAGGTGGATACTAGAGTATGCTCGTTTGTCGTCAGTTTAGTTAAGTAGAAATAAGTTTAGTTATAAAAAGTTAAATCACATTAATGAGTCTTTCTCTACCGTTACGGGACAGCTAATCACGGTCGTGGGGAAATTAACAGTTGATGTCGTGTTTGAAGCGATGACGTGCAAGTTGGATTAAATTGTGGTGGATTCGGAACGTGAATTTAAAACCTTGTTGGGAAGATCTTGGCTATATGCCATATTTCCGGAATGGAAAGCAATGTTATAAGCTTAACTACATGGTCGGTAAAAACCTAAATTCTAACGACAAATTCTAACATCCAAACGTTATGGATCAGGGGTCGTCTAACCATATGGTATAGATGGTTTTGAGGTGGACATACTGTTGGAAGAAGGTGCAAAACCTATATTTCATAAGGTGTATACCGTGGCATGTAAGCTGAGGCCTAAAGTAGAAGCTGAGCTAGCTCGTTTATGAAAACTAGATATTTTGTGATATTTTGTTTTTTGTAATGGGGCCAGCCCAATTGTGTCAGTTCCCAAAACGAACGGTGAAATCCGAGTCTGCGTAGACTCAAAAGTTACCATAAATAAGCAAGTTAAAACGCAACACTATCCTCTACCTATAGTAGACGATATATTCGCTGATTTAGCCAACTGCAAATATTTTTGTGTAATAGATCTAACCGACGCCTACCAGCAATTGCTCGTCTCTGAGGAGTCACGGGAATTTTTAACCATCAAAACACACAAAAGTTTATTTAGGTACAAAAGATTGCCTTTTGGGTAGAAAAGCGCTCCCTCCATTTTCCAATCCATCATGGATCAGATACTATCAGGCTTGAATGAAGTTGTTTCATATCTAGACGATATTTTGGTGGGGGTAAAAACTATCAAGATTGTATAGGAATAAATTGTGGTTATTATTAGAAAATTTAAATAGATATAAACTACACATAAATTTAAGAAAATGTAAATTGTTGTCTTCTAGTGTAGATTATTTAGGTCATAGCTTATCAGCCGAAGGAAGAATAACGAACAAATCTAGGCAATTGCACCTGCTCCAGCCAATGTGTCCCAGTTGCAATCTTTTTTGGGGTTATTGAACTATTATGGGAAATTCATCCCTAATCTATATATTATCCGATATATTATCTGTTAAGAAAAGATGTGCAGTTTGAGTGGTCGCCTAGCTGTCAGTCGGCATTCGAAAAGTGTGAGGAACTAATTCTAAAATACAAATTGTTGGAATTGTATGATGCTAGTAAACCCATCATCATTGCTACGGATGCCAGTCCTTATGGTGTTAGTGCAATTTTGCCCCACTTAGTGAATGGTGTACCATTCTTGTTTGCATCGATTGTCTCCGGCAAAACGTAACTATTCGGAACTTCATAGAGAAGAGTTAGCCATTGTGTTCGATCTTGAAAAATTTCACAAATATATTTATGGTTATGAATTTGTAATTGAAACGGGTCATCAAGCACTTCGTGAAATATAATCCCAACAAATCTACTCCTCCGGTTGCAGCTGCGAGATTGCAACGCCGGGCTGTAATATTATCGACGTATAATTACCGTATTGATTTTCGTCGATGATCCCAAATGTCACATGTAGATGCTTTATCTCGTTTACCTGTTCAGTCAAAAACCAATATTGATAGTAGTTTGTGTATTAAATTTTTTAATTTTACTGATAATTTACCACTAAAATTAGAAAATATATTTTCAGAAACGGATAAGAACATATGCTTGAGCCATCTAATTGATTTTTGTATGTACGGTTGGCCAGATGGTAATAAATTGTCAGACAAGTTTAAAGTTTATTATAATAAACGAGATTATTTATCCAGTGAAGATTATTGTCTTTGTTATATATGAATCGGGTAGTTATACCAAGATCATTATCTTCGAAAGTCTTAGAGATATTGCATGAAAATCATACTGTGGCGATAGTTCGCATGAAAATGATAGCACGCGTCTTACTGTCTGGTGGTTGAAAATTGACAAAGATATTGAACAATGTGTTAATAGTTGTATTATTTGTCAATAAAGTCGAAATGTGCCCAAAGAAGAAGTTAAGACTAGTTGGCCCGAAGCAATGTATCCTTTTCAAATAATACATATAGATTTTTTTAAGTTCGGAAATAACCAGTTTATCATAATTGTTGATATGCCTTTTAGATTGTTTAGTATTTAGATATTGTTTTAATGAACACTACTACAGCTAGTGCAGTTATTAATGCGTTAGATAAAACGTTTTCAATATTTGGGTTACCAAATGAAATCGCTTCAGACAATGGGCCTCCATTTGGATCCTTCGAATTTTTAAAATTCGCAGAAAAATTGAATATTCAGCTATCTAAGTCAGCAATCGAATATTCAGCTATACGTTACCACCTGGAGTCTAATGGTTTGGCCGAACGCAATGTCCAAACGGTAAAATCAGTTTTAAACTAATTTCTACTAGATGAAACTAAACAACTAACGATACAGCAGAGATTAAATAAGTTCCTAATCCAGCAGCGGAATTCACCTTGCATGTCAACCTCAAAAACACCGTTGGAAACGACGTTTTCCTACAAACCTAAGATATTATTAGACTTGATAAATCCTAAAAAAAAAGTTCAGTTTAAGTAAGGTATTAATAGATATGAAGAAACCAATAAGGAAGGGGTAAAAACAAAAGAAAAATCAAGAAAAATTGAGGAAAAAACGCAAATACATATATTAAAATTTTATAAGAGGAAATAAAGTTCCAGAATCATTTTAAAAGTTATATAAAATTAATTCCGGCAATAGTAATAAAAAAAAGTTAGTCCACTAACATACTTAATAAATGTAAGTAATCATGTAAGATTTGTGCATGTAAATCATTTAAGAATGACACAACTTGAAGATAAGTTTCACCCAAATTTAAAAATTGTCTGTCCACAATAGTTCACAGAAAAATGTGATATGGAGGAAGAAAAAGAAATGGGGATAACTAAAGACAAAACAAAAACGAATAAAGAAAGATAAAAAAGTGTAGGAGAGGATATGGAAATACGAAAATCTGTAAGAGTTAGAAAACTCCCCGATCGGTTAAAATATTGAAATTATAACAATTTACATCCATATACTTAATACGGCATGTATGGCAGTATGGAAAAACGATTTATCTAGCGACAGTTTATCTAGGGTTGTAGCGCCAAATTAGTTATTTTGTCGAACTGCTATATGATGTCATCAGATGTTAATTTAATTTTTATAGTTTCAATCAAATAGGGGAAAGTGTATTATTCTATGTACTCAATTCTGTAAAGGTAAATACGACCTTTAACGTCATTGTTGTTAAAAAATAATTGAAGGCCATAGTTACTTGTTTGACTGTTGTCACTGTAATATAATGTAAGGTCACTGTTGTAAAATGAAACGGTCAAGCAACCTGCAACAAAATGTTACCGTCATTATATCGCCAGACAGCAGTCGAATGATATCGCTACCAATAATTGGTTTGTGTAAAAAATAAAAGTTGTAAAATAAAGACATGATTAAACTTCATACTATAGCATTTTTCATAAATTGGAAACTGTCAGTAATATTTGGCCAAAATCGGCCCACTGAAAATTGCAGAGTCCATCGGGCTCGTTTCGTTTGATGCAAATATTTTGAAATTTATATAGCATTTAGGGTAAAGTCAGGTGACATGGTGCAGAGATATGTCGTAGTGTCCATTATTCATATACACGAACGTTCTCTATATTTTTGTACATTACTAAAAGCTTTAGTTGATCACTATTCTTGGAACGTAGACATCTCGCCGCGTCGCGGCGTTCGATATTATTTTTTGCAAACGAAAAACGAAAAAAATTAGTAATTTTTTAAATAATCTTAAAAAATTATGTCTAAAAAACTATTTCGAAGAATAAGTGATTGTGAGTGTGGAAATATCAGGTGTCAGTATAAAGGAGATATGGTATAGAAGGTGACAGCGAGAAAGTGATATGGTACATGTACCATTTCTCCCTATGTTGCTTTTTTAATCTGTTTATTGTCCTTGGTTTTCATAATCTAATACTGGATTTTACTACTAAATTTTATTTAAATGTTTTAATTATAGATCGAGGTATAAATGCCTACCATTTATAAAAAAAAAAACAATTTCAGGCCAGCAGTTCGGCTAGAGTCCGATCTAGAAGCGGCCATTAAGAATATTAAAGAACAAATATGATCAATTGCAACATCTAACCGATACAACATCCCGTTCACGACCTTAAGACGGCACCTTAAAAACAAAACTAATAAAAACCAGCATTGGGTGCTTTTTGTTGTTTAGGTGACGATTTTGAAAATAAAATTGTAAAGGCTGCTGCACGATTGTGAGATTTTACCCACACTCACAGTCTGAAGCTATTAACTAATAGTTTTTGCTCAATAAAATTCGTCTACATTATTTGACGTTTCCTTCATTCCAATGAAATTGTTGTCATTGTGTTGTTATTAACATCGAAAGATTTTTTGCGTATTGTGTACCCTGTATTACTCCAACTGCAGAAACATCAAGATTCTTAAGCGGGCACTTATACCGCCTCTCTTCCCTCCTCCTCCCGGTAATCTTGAAATCTATTGGACTGTCAATTTTTAATATTTTCATCACGAGTTTCGAGATTCCATTATAATAACACAGATCGAGCGAGCAATCGTCTCTAATATGTTTTACAAACGAAGCATAACCGGGGTTTGGCAAATCATTGAGAAATCTAGATAATTTTAATCGGATTTTATCATCCTAGCAATCAAATTAAATTCCATACGTATAGAAATTAATGTGTGATAAAAAATGTTGATATATGATTAGAGGACCTGCATCAGTACATATAGATTATTATGGAGGATCCGTTGAATTTTATTAATAAAGCCGGAGATGGTGGGAGCAGTCAATATGTTGCCGACATGTGCCTGTATTGATGAAAAATTTGGCACAAAAGCTGCTCATATCTTTCATGATGGTTGAAGGAAACCTTTTTGAAGATACACTATTACGAGTATAAATCATAAATATTAGAAAAGCAGACACCGTCCGAACGGGATATTCTAAAAAAATTTCGACTTAGCGTTAAAAATTTATACAGTACCGCGCGGTTGGTCTAGATCTAGACAATTACAGTTGCTCCATTTTCACGCTATCAATAAAGAAGATATCCAAAGCAATTTATTTTGTTTCTATTCATTTATAAAAGTTTGCGAACACAAACCAAACAAAAAATTTAATAACAAATACTCGTCATGAAATAGCAAAACGCTTGCTCATGTTCTTTTTTAAGAATTTTTTTTATATATGTAGGTTGGTCGTCTGCGGACCTTTTAAATTTTTAAAGGAAAAAAAATATTTTTTTTTATAGGAAAAAAAATGATGTAGAAATATTTTCAGGCGTTTTTATTGGTTTAGCGGGTCGATCAAAAATAATAAATTTTCGGTCGGCTTAAGTCACATAAAAAATTTCTTGCACATGTGTTTGCTCCAAAAAGAAATGAGGTGCGAGAAATGGCATTGGGACTGGCGCAGAAACATAATTTAGCACACAATTTTAATTTGGAGAAGTGAAAGACTAGCAAAGCATTGTGTACACTTTACATGATGCAGCATCTGGGGTTGTCTGTAAGAAAATCCAAAAGAGTTTCACGAAAGGAATTAGGAAAAATATTTTCATAGTATTTTTGTCAAAAATATCATTTTCTAGCCTACTGAGAAATCATGTTTGATCTAAATTTTTATAATTTAGGAATTATTTTTCCGTATCGAAATTGGATAGGAAAAATATTCCCAATTTAATTTTGTTTTGAAAAAATTTACAGTAACTATTTACCATAGTATGTCAGAAAAAAAAATTTGTGACCAAAATACTATGAAAATATTTTTCCTAATTCCTTTTCCTATAGGAAAAACCAGAATCGTGCTGCTGTAATAACATTTGCAAACGGGGAAACAATTTCTTTTTTTGCTTGCTGTAATGCAGAGGGAATTTGTTTGCATCCAGGCTTTGTTTTTAAAGGTAAAAATAAGAAAAGAGAGATTTTGAAGATGGCATGCCTCCAGGTTCAGGGAGGTAAATCTGCTTATGTTAATTCTGAAATTTTTTACACTTGTGAAATTTACTTCTGAAATTTAACACAAACGAGATAATCCTAGAAATCATTAAAATCTCATTATTACGCGACAAACAATTTTTCAATTAAAACAATCCAAAAAGAAAAATTTCTCGTTTGCAATTTGGCCTATTACTAGCAAACTCGTGGAACAAATCTGCAACACCAAGTAATAACATCTCAGCATTTTTAGCAACTGGTATTTTCCCGTTTAACCATGAAATAATTCCGCATTATACGTTCCTTCGCATGCGTTATAATGAAGCTACTCAGCAACAGCAACAAGAGCAGGGAACACATATAGTGGAAACACAAAATTTAAGTCTGCATATATTCAGAGACTACAATAAAAATCAGCGAATTGGACATTTTGTTGAACAAACATCGAGAGAAACTCCATCTTTGCAGTTGCCGACTACTACCCAGAAACATCATCTGTTGGATTTGGAAACGATAGGCAATACGAATAGCACTGACATAGCCCCTGAAAAATTGTTGAATATAATATCGCCAATACCGTGAACATTCAAGGATAAAATCATTAATACCAGGAAGCAAAAAGTTCGTGTATTGACCACGGTAGATAACATAAATAAACTAAAGTGAAAAACAATGGACCTGGAACCGCGGTGAAATCTAACAATAACATGAAAGTACAAAAGAAACGAAACAAAGTGGTGCATGATACTTCATTGGAAAATGACAATATTGCTGTTCCAATATAGATGATGAATCGGGTGTCTTGGAGGATTTTGAAGAAAATGTGTGCTTTGGGTGCGGAGAGGATTATAACTGCACTTTGAAAAAGGACGACTAGGATCCAGTACCATGTACCCTGTGGTCGCAACATTTATGTACATTTTTCATCAACAAAATCACCTGAGGTGTTTTACCATATCACCCATACGCGAGGGTGAAATGGTATTTATGTATAGTTTTATAATGACTGGGGTTTTTAGAGTTACAAAGTTTAAAAAGAACATGAATTTATTAGTTTCATTCCAAAAGCTTTTTTATTTTTTAGGTTATTATAATCACAAAAAAGGTATACCATATCTCCCGACTTTACACTTCGTAAAAATGAGTAATAACAAAAAGATGGTAAATTAAGTTTCAGACAGAAATTGTTTAAATAATATTTTTTAATTTCACCTTTCACCAAAATTCGTGAATTGACTATTCGGAATCTAGCTTTTTTCATAAATTTGGAGATTCTTACAAAATTTTGTGCAATTTGCAAATTTTTGCATAATTTGCACAAAAAATTAAAAATTCAAAGAAGTTTAAAAATTGAATTTTCATCAAGGGTTGAAAAACAAAGGATGGCAGGTATTCAGAAATTTAAGCCTGACTAATGATTTTTCATTATAAAGGCAGCTTTTACCTTTTTAGTCCGATAAGTGAAGCTGTTTGCTTTATAAATCAAGTGTGATGTATCAAAGAGCATGCATTCGAGATCAAAGTATGCATACGTATATAGTAAAAGAAAGTTGGGTGTTGGCCACAGCATATTCACCATTCCACTTTTTTAAAAAGCTTTCCAATAACTCAGATGATTTAATATTCGTGATATTAGTTTCGAAACTTAAGTAATCAAGTATGAACAATTTTTTGAGTCATTCTGAATTTTTATGCATTTAAAGGTTTTTTTTTTATAGAAAACTGATTGCTGGTGTGATTGCAGAATATCACTACACGTTAACTTATTTAGTAAATACAACTAAAAATTTATAAAAAGAAACTCCTAGCAGCTTCTGGTCTTAAAAGCAATTATAACCAGTGTGCGTATAGTTAACGATCAAGCATATTAAGTGAATAAAAGTTGTTTTCAAAACGCAAAATACTATAATTACTTATAAAATCTATACATAATAAATAAAATGAAGTAAACCCAAACCATTAACCACACTTAACCTGTTTAACATCTATTAACCTGTGTGTATGTATAAAACATGATGTTGATTTGCTTTGCAGCATAATGTACATATATTTGCATTTTTATATAAAATCTACACTTGCAATGAATGACTGCTCAATCGAATAATTACATAATAAATTTATTATCGTGTTAAGCAAAAGCTTAAGCACGATCGCCATATTATAAAGCAATTGTATCTGCCAATTATGTAGAATTTGTAGAGAATAGTATAAAATGAAAAATTATATGTTACATGCGCGGGTCGTCATCTTGAGAATTATGTATACATATGCGCGACGGTACGAGTAAATAATACACCCATTACAATTTATTCCCACAGTAAACCATAAAACTTACTTTACGATCAAATTTAAATCAAATAAAAGTACACATTTTACGATCAACAAATTGATCATTATATTTTATGTGTAATAATAAGTAATAAAATTAATGATAAAAACAACACAGCATAAAACATAATGTGCTGTTCAAAAGATATAATAAAAAACCCATAAAACATACTGTGAAACACTCAATAAATAAATAATAAAAATAGAAGGCTTCGAATAGAAATTACACCAAAAAATTGTTACACCAAGAGTTACACTAACACTAACTACTAAAATACTGGGTACAGAATTCATAAACACTCTCCTATAATACACACCGCGTATATAAGCATACAGAAACAAATTTCTGATTTTTTATGGCATTTTTATGGTCGGTATATTAGGAAAATATACAGATTATGGCATTAAAATAACATTAAAATGGTTACACAAAGTGTCTCACTTTCGACATTAAAATATAAAAAAGGTTAAAGTCATTCCAAATCAACCCCATTACTCATATCATCGCATCATCTTTCATTCATATAAACAAACAACTCCCGAAATAATAATAATAATAACAATAAATTAAATATAAATAAATGGTTTGTTTACAAAAAAAAAAATATAAATGTATATAGTCAAATCAAATATTTCAACCAATTCAATTCAACTTAAACGGCAACACCAAAAAAAAAATACTCATAAAAACGTTTTAAAGCTCATAAAATTGCTCGTAAAAAAGTAGTAAAATATACATAAAAAATTTTATGTTTTTTTTTTCAAAAATCTGGTTGTATATGTCTATCTTATTCTAACATTGTTATTTATGTTAAATTATTATTTGGTGTCCGTTTCTTTAAGGCATTTTGTTCATGGTTGTTAAAATAAATCTGAGTAATATCCGATACATAATATTATGTACACTTGAGCTGGTCGTTAATTTCGTTAAATTGCTTTATAACCAGTGGATACATAAAAATTTAAGTACTTGTTGTTATACTTCCATAATCGGCCAGTTATGATAAGTATATACTCGCATATGCATTGAACTGATCCGACATATCATGTTTCTTCTGTTTACATTACATTGTTTGTGTGGGAGATGAATCTCGGTTGGATACATGAAACCACACCATATTCAATTATGTTAAAATTACTGTTACGTTATCCCTTTCAAAATAAACAATAAAAAAGTGGTCCATACAAATCGTTAAATACAAATTATATTTGATGTGTGAATATGACCCCGCCTTTGTTTTAAAATAAAACACATTTGCTAGTTTGGAAAATTAAAAATTTTTTTATTGAAAGTAATGCTCCATCTTTCAGGCAATTTACGGATTCTCTTTTTAAAGAAATCCTGGTCTTTGAATGCGGTCCAATCAATAAGCAAATTGTTGATCACTGCGCGCGAGTACTGAACCGCATTTTAGAAAGATATACGACTACATCAACAGGAATAAGTATATATGTAATCTGTAGGAGCTATGTGTGGTGAATACGCCGGGTGGGCTAGTGCGGGGATTAAGTCCTGTTCTTTTGAATAATTGTTCACAACGCTTACAACAAATTCTTTTGCTCACAGCGTTTGCAACATGTGGTCGGTAGAATTCGGTATTGATAGTTTCACCTGATTCCAGTAGTTCTTACCATACTTTCTCATCCCACCAGATACAGAGATACCTTATTGCAACGAATATCTCGCTTTGGTACATAAGACCGGGTGCTTCACCCAAAATTTTTTTCGCTTGGAATTTTTATAATAAATCCATTTTTCATCTCCGGTAACTATTCGATGCAAATAACCTTTTTTTTGTTGTCTTGTAGCATTATTTCTCAAATGGTTTTCGAGGTTCGAGGTCTCTTCCTTTTAATTTAACAATTCATTACGATTGTTTGTAAACGTTTAGCAATTAATCGAACATCATTTAATGCTGGAGCCAATTTTGATGGTGTTTGAGAAGAATCTTTAGCCAATACCGTTTCCAATTCTGTATCTTCAAATTTGTTGGTGATTTTCCATGCTCTTTATCTTCAATGCCAAAATCATCATTTTTAAACGTTTGTAAATTTCCACAAGCAAGCGATAAATTACCGCTGCACTTTTCTCTGCAATAAAATAATGGAATAAAACATTCGTGTGAAGTTTGTCCTAAATTGTCCTAGAGCAACAATAAATTTTAGAACAGTAGCGAGTAGACTATCTAACAATAACCCGCTGATCGTGGGAATTCCCGATATTTAAATTTCAGTGGGCGTGTTTTGATACCTGCCGAATTTGAGCAATGAAAATTATTCTGGGATGCGTACTTCTATTAAAAGGTCCATCGATTTGTGATTGCTAACAGTTTCTGTACCCTGTTGGACAATTTATGACGAAACATAGAGTACCGCCGAACGTGAGAATTCCCGCTATTCGAATATACGTGACACGAGAAATTTGTCGGTTCTGTTGAGAAGTAGAAGAGTTCTCCAAATTTGTTGATTTAGAGCATTAGGATTGAACTTCATCCAGTGCAATTTTTTCACATGAATTTTCCGAGAAATCTAGGGGACCACAGGGCGTAATATGCAAAAATAGTGTACTACAATAAAACATTAAAAGTGCTTTGTCATAAAAAATTTCTAAGAAGTTACTATGGCTGGAATGGGTGTTTTCACTTTGTACTAGACCCAATTCAATTAAAAAACATGATTTTTTTTGCAAAATATAGGGGAGCACTGAGTGCAATATTCATAAGTTCAAACGGAACCAATACTTTTCTCGTGCCGCGTATAATCGATTACTGGGAATATGCCACGATCGGCGGACTTTATGTTTCGTCATAAATTGGCCAACAGCGTACAGAAACTATTAGCAATGACAAATTGGTGGACCTTTTAATAGAAGTTCCAGTCCCAGACTAATTTTCATTGCTCTAATACGCGCACTCAAACTACTCTGTTAAATTTAATTATAAACATTGTTGTTGGTTTTCGGACAAGTTATAGGCCAAACTTCATATCCGTAATAAAACTTCCCACAAATGATGTTTATTTAGAATAAAATTCGACATTTCCAAGGAGTTAAAAATATTAGTTTTTTACACGTTTCAACCAAATGCCTCAGCATTCAGCTGACATTAAACTATATCCCAGTATTGCCCTTTTATAGTACAAACGTAAGCAGTACTAGTATGCTTGCGTGGCTTCTCTATCTGCCTGGACATCGTTCGTTGATGTTTTAGTTAACCCGACTTCATTTTGCTATTAATAATTTTCGAGCAAAGTCGTTTCGCGCTACAGTTAAGCAGCTTTAAACTGTATTTGAAAACATTTAACTTCCGGCCGAGAGGCACGATATCATTCTTGGCATTAATTCATATCCCTAGGAAAAACCTTTAGGTAGAAATTATTTTAAAGTTTTATCAATTTACATTTTTATTTTTTCATAACTCATTTTAAATTTTTATCAATTTACATAACCAATTATGAATAGTTTATATAAATTAGCATTGTTAACTATACAATTCAAAAAAATTGCAACATTTCCATCCCAAGCCAAAGGGAGGAATGTTCAGTCCAAATCTCCAGTCTACTATATCACACTATTCCATTCACTTAAGATAATAGGTAGTTAAGCCCTGTACTGCCGGAACTTAGGAAAAACGCCGACAAATAGTGCTTTCGTCTTCTACTTCAAATCCGCATATGCATTGACATTGACCAGTGTTTATAAAGTAGGTAGGCCTAAAACTTGCCAAATCCAGAGACTACTTGGCTCATCGAGGTTGTTAAAGGTAAGTTCATGTTGAGCCATTCTTTGATGTAAGGAAAGAAGTCAATGCCAATACTAGTGGCCAACTCATTTCATATTCTTTGTCATAGGTCAACCGCCATTGCCTCTATTTCCATTTTCTTTCGATTTGTAATATGCACTATCTGCAACATTTTCAGAGGCACATAGATCGTTTGGATCACTCCTTCTTAGGTGGTACAAGTTCCATCTTTTTTTAATTACAATGTCCTCTAATGAAAGGAAACCTCTGTTAATCGAGAATTTTCTTCTGAGTTGTTCCTAATGATCTGATACGCCATACGTGAATAGTGCCTCTGCCATATCTATGAAAATTATTACTAGTATTTTTTGAATCAGTCCTCATCCCTCTCTTGACACTCTTGTCCCGCGAGTGGATTATTTTCTTACCGTTTTCACAGACTCTTATAACGTGAAAAATTACTCACATGCATTCATCAGAATCAAATCATAGATATCTCACAGTTTGGATCATTTTCAAGTTCAACCGGTTAAAGATATTGTTGGAGGTCGACAAGAGTCAAACTTGTCTTTAAGAGGCAGCATCTTGTTTTTTCTGCAGATAGTGACATTTTATTTGCTATGTGCATTCTATTTATTGCGATTTGATCCTGATGCTGAAGTTCGAGTCTCGAGTTGCCTTGCACCACTTTTATTAAAAACCACAATTACTTTGTAATCTGCAAATGCAATTTCATGGGAGTCATTAATCGTGCTTGTTTAAACACGATATTCCAGATCACAGGACTTAGAATAGTGCCTTGAGAACGTTCTCTGATGATCTGAAGTAGCTCCTGAAAACATTCATAATGTTTATAGTGAGATTATAGACCTATAAACTTGCAAAAACGCTAGGCCACACAAGGTTATGAAATACTCGGGCGATGTTCAGTGGCAGTGCTAGTTAGGCGGACTATCGCATCTTCTATATAGATATGCTAAGTCGAAAACCAAATTTTTTATCCTAACAGTCCTCGACACCTTTCTAGTCTGGTTTCATCATAACAGGTAATAGTTCGAAGAAAGAGAATCTCTATCTCCAGGTTTTCTGATTACAATCATTTCACCTGATTTCTACACTTCAGTATGCTGGGTTCTATGATACTAACTTGTTTCACTTGTTTGTCCAAGGTATTAGCTCGGAACTCGAAAAACTTTGTCTTGATGACAGAGTGTCAAGACAAAATTGTAATTTTACACTCACAACACTATTAACGCCAAAATTTATGAAAAATCATTTCATGTTCTCTGTTTTGTTAAATTGAGAGTCAAATACAAATTTTCTATTCACTTTGTCACAGTATCATGACAAAAACAACAGCAATTTTAATAAATTTTCTCATTATCACGGTGAATGCGCATGATCAGATTCAATGCAAATATATTTTGTCATGGCATTCTAGCGTCATAATAAAATTTTCCGTAGAAGACCAAATTTTATGCTCGGTCTACACTCGCCTCATTTTGTCATGACGCTAGAATGTCATGACAAAATGTATTTTTATTGAATCTGCTCATGCGCAATACACCTTGGCAAAGAGAAAATTTAGAGAATTGCTGATGTTTATGTCATGGCATTGTGACATAATTAGTAGAAAATTGAATTTTACTCTCAGAGAGCATAAAATGATTTTACATATATTTTGGTGTTAATGTATTTTATTTACCCGCTTCCTATTGGACATTGTATTGAAAAAGAAAAATAACATAACATAACATAACACGAAATTTGAAGTCTATTTTGTTTCGTTGAAGTCTATTTTGTTACTATCTATTTTATACCGTTGAAGTCTATTTTGTTTCGCTTTAAATACTTAATGATTGTCCATATTTCTTGTCCCTATAAAGAGTTTTCTGCTTGGTTTGGCATGCCGAACTTATGCACAGAACAACTAGTTTTCGTTAGATCAGGGTTCCTCCAACTATTTCGTTTCTGAGCTTCCCTTTTGCTTGGGGAATTGACTTACTGCAGACACCAGTTAATTGTGTTGAAATCAGCTCTCCAACGAACATCAATTTCATCGTTCGAATCAATTTCTGGAAGTGATTCTACACCGCTAAAGGAGTCAACCAAGTATCTAGCAAATAGCTCCAGTCAACTGGCAAATGTTGGAGTTTAGACACAAAGTCCTCTGGTTTTCTTCCGTTTTCATAAGTTGACCGGTCTTGGTAAGGGATCGTTCCGATTTTGCACAGGTGGCACTCGATCGGTTCAGTGTACTGGGCGTATATTGGAAATAGATAGAAAGAACAAGTTTCAGTTGAATTTCAACAAATGTGCAGTGGCAGCTAGAGAAAATTTTCGTTTGGAGCCTATATGTCTAGTTTATTAAAATGTAACATTGTACTCCTAACTTCAACAGATCATCCTCAACGTGAAAAATAATTAGCGGTTGGTCGGTTGGGAGAGGAGCTTATTAGAGCTATGTCTCCGACATTTTAGCACTTTAGATGGTTACCTTTGGTCCCAAACTATCATCAAGATTAGATGCAAGAGTAACTCCTGCTTGTTTTAATATTTATGCGGAAGTTCCGTCCAGACTAGGTGCGAGACGCCTTCTGCTTCTACTGTGGAATATGGGACAAAAACCTCCTCGCAACAGCTCGAAAAAAGGTTACATCGTCAGTCCAATTTAGTAGATTTTGAAAGCAGATTTGTCATACTGAGAAAACATCACGTTCGATCTCAGTTCTCGATTCGTATTTTAGATGGCTATCGAACTTTGATGGAAGTCATTAGTAAGATTTACAAAGCAGTCTATTGAGTTTCCGTTTTCCGCTTCCAAGCTGGTGTTTTCGATACATGTCCTCATAAATTCACGCTTGTTTTGGTGGAGTAATTTGGGTGTGGCTTTCTTGGCGCAGAGTTACTATGTAAGAGAGTCTCTTCAGTCTGCTCGATATTTGATTGGGATCCGTGGTTTTTATTTTCCGTCAGCTGACTGGTAGCTCTGCACGGAGTCCCCATTTTTTAGTGAATTGATATTTCAACGCACGGTTATCAGGCTGGTTGTTTATTCATATTATGTGTATTTGATGACTTTTATTTTTGAAATTGCTAAAAATTTTCACTGTGGGACCCACTGTGGTATTTTGAATACCGACAGTAATTGAAATTAATTTAATTAATTGAATTTTTTTACAGAAGCACCAAACCTCTCTGGCTAATATAGACAATGTTGGCCGATTTTTACAAATTATAATTTTAAGTGATCGAGACAAAAAATTGCAATGAATATTTCCACACAATTTGGTATCAGTTCATTTAGAAATAAAATAATTGATTGAAAATATAATTAATTGCGACATTTCTAAGACAAAATACGTTGCAACAACACACGCCACTCCAAAGTGTGTAACTTATACAGAGTTTCTTGGACTGCTAAATGTTAGGTGAATGTCAAACGCTAAAGTTAATTTAATGTTGCAGACGAATTTTTTGTTGGATTCCACTAATGTGCATCTGTGGATTCTAAAGCCCTTTGATACAAGAAAATCGGAAGATAGCTACACCACGACATGATTAATACAAATTTGGGTGGTTGCTTGGGAACAGAAAGTAGAATATGCAAAAATGTAATGCAATAAAAACATCTATCCCCTCGTGTCCAATTATTAAGTAGTGATGCCATATGAAAACCAAGAAACCAACAATATAAAACTTCCTTAGTTTCATCAAAGTATTAATATTAATCTTAATGACACAATCTAGTATTGTTACTTTTCCTGTTTCTTTTCTAAGCTAAATTAGGTGTTGGACTCACTTATTTCAAAAGTAAAACAATGTTTTACGTTAGGTTAATAATTACCTGAAATTAGATTTCCTCTTAAAGATTCTGATATTTTCCTTCTTCTTGATCTTTTGAAATACAGTCTATATAACGTGAATATTTCTCTAATCCCAATATTTGCCGCTTGCATGGCGTAAACACGTGGTTACAAGATTTATTATATTGGACATTCGTCGTCAATTAGGAATAGTTTAATAGATTTTAATAAATGTGCAAGTCTAGCATCGAATCGAGTATAGCGTTAAATTGAATAAATTGCCATAGGACTGATTGGCTAAGAACAGAGAAACAAATTGACGTATAAGGTTTAGCTAGAAATGTACATGGCGAAACCGCGCTCTAAGATCTCAAATACTATAACATGTCAACCAATAAAAGTATTAGAGGTAAAAACAAATTTTCACAGCAGCTGCCAAAAAAATTAATTTTAAAATACTCAACCGCACAATAACGAAATCCGACGTAATCAACGTATATATAGCCAATAAAATTATTAATTTATAATCTTAAGACAAAACAGACACAATTTATTAACACACAATAATAAAATTTATAAATGAAGAAGCGCGCGTATAACAAATACTTACCAGAGGCACACACAAAACAGGCTTATTCACAAATGCACAAACACACACGAGGATAAAAAAATTTAACAAGATCCATAAAAACTACATAATCAACCACTTAAAAAGTCATAAAAATAAAAATTCATTTTTATATCCACAGCAGTAAAAAAAAAATGCCGAAAATCCTCTCAAAATACCAAACAGTAACGAAACCGTATAGTAAAAAAACACTTTCACTTAAAAAACACAAATATTCATGCATGTAAGCATTTCATTTCTATCTACACTTTTCTTAAGTGTATAGTACACACATATTCGAATCACAATATCATCCGTTCAGATTTTTTTTTTCAAATTCTAGTACTCTAGAATTTCGACTCTTGAGACACTGAACAAAAATATATCTCATAAAAAATAAACTCGCTCGTAAAAAAAAGGAAAATGATTATCATGACCTTGTTCTATTTTACGATTTCAATCTTGAAGAATATTTTTTTTCTACTCTTATTTTACGATCAAATAATCATAAAATAAAATAAAATTATTATTTTCATTTTGTATATACGGAGTACATCCATCCGACTTGGTATACACACCGATATCGCACAAGACAAATAATTTTATGATTTTTTTATGAGGGATTTTCCCTCAATCATGTTTTTGTGATTTGATATCATTAAAAATATAAATAAAACAAACACCACAGACACATGACACTTCTAGACATGTCTGTCAATCAAAATATAAAACGTATTTAATATTAAATTAAACGAGTGTAATAAACTTTGTTTTATGGCCCAAATTAAACGAGGTAATAATTCGAAATGAATTGTTGTTGCGGAAGATTTTAATTCAGTTTTATGATTTTAGTTTTATGGGCCAGCTATTAAGAGACATTTTAATCATCTGAAGTGTATATGCCATTCAATTTATGTCTAAATTTTATTGTGTATAGAAAACCACAGATGTTTGTACAAAGGATCGTGTTTATTTAATTTGTCTGTTCGTTTTATTACTATTTTGACATTTGTAATTGGAATCGATGAACAAATAGCACACATTATGTAAAATATATTGGCTTCATTAAACTGAGTTTCAAGTCACTAAAAACTAATTTATGCATTAAATTTTGCTATTCTCTAATCAAAAGTACTCACATGAGAAGAGATTTAGCGATGCAGCGACTGAATGTTTCTTATCTTATAGAAGCACATTCGAGAATATCTCGTGAGTCGCGAATTAAGCTAATGGGCATCAGGAACGTCAGGGATAGACGGCACTAGGATTACAAAAATTGTATAGTAGTTTTATAGTGTCAGCTACGGTTTTGAAACCGTTTTCTAAGAACCGGATTTTTCAATGAAAACCGAAAACCCGTTTTCTTAGAAAAATAACCTGGTAATTTTTTAAACTGCACGTTTCACGATTTAACATAAATTTTACACAAGAAGACGAACTTACTAATATAATACATTTGGGTTTAATTCGCATCCACGGAAGTTTTGATTCATATAAAATGAGGGAACTAATTGATCAACGACTTAACAAATTTGGATTGGTTCTGAAAAAGGATATCAAGGCCACAACACATGGCGGAGCATCAGTAAATATTAAATTTTGCAAATAATCAGATGCTGAAATTATTCTATGTATGAACCATGGGTTACATCTTAACGTTACAGACATTTTGTATAAAAATCACCCCGATTAGTGGAAACAACAATAGCAACTATGAATTCGACGAATCTGATTGTGATATCCCATATGATGATGAACACAGTTCGCAATGTTACACAATTTTTCAAGCGTTCCCCTGTACTCAATACCAATTTACAGCAGTATTTTAAGCAAACATTCAATGTTGAGATTGGACTACTTTTAGACTCTAAATGTGGATTCAGAGTTGCGATCTTTCGTTCCTTCCTTCTGAATTTGTCTTAACCCAATTTCATTTATTAAAAGGCACTTTCACATATATATATATATATATATATATATATATATATATATATATATATATATTGTTTGGAAATCAGTCCCGCTGATACCTAGGGCAAGGTTTATTGTTGTTTCGTTATGTTACAATGTTGTCGTTATGTTACAATGTTTCGTTATACATAGAATTTCGTGTATGTTTAGTAGTGAGAAAAAAAAAAACAAGAGAAATAATTTTCATCTTGAAAGCGTTTTTGTTTTTTTTGGTTATTCTGTTTTAAGATAGCAACTGGATGACATTGGCGTTGCAATATAATCATTAAGTTGTAAAAAAAGTGAGACAAATTTGTATAATAAATTGTAAAATAAAGTTATATATCAGAAACAAATCGTCGTAGTAATTAATACATGGTCCTTCGGAGCCGGATCCAACGAATTAAGAAACAAGATAAACCACACCGTACCCCATCGTTGGACACCATATAACGAGAAGTATAGTGCTATTACGGGACGTACAAATATTATACACAGTGATAACCAGTAGTCTCGCAACAATAAAAATTGAAAGTTTTTAATTATTAAAATAAATAATTGGAAGATACAAAAAGTGAAATTATACGTGTGTTACGATTCTAACCGAATTTACAGTGCCAATCCAAGGTCTCGCACGCTTGCGTTCGCATACCGCGTGTAATTATTAACTGTATACATATAGTAAAGCCGTACTGTTGTAACGCTACTCATCGCAGTTACAGTGGTAATCTACGATCTCGCATTGTAGCATTAAAAACCGCACGTGCTAATTCATGCAGCAGTTATAAAATAAAATCTACAGTCATAAACAAAAGTGTCGTCAGCTCAAATAGAAGTTGAACGGTTGTTTTAATTGTAATTGCTGATGAGCAAATACATAGAAATAAAGCCATCTTGAGGAAACACGTTCACAGCCAAACCTGAATACAAATAAAATAGCATATCGATCGCACACTCAACAATTATATTGTACTAAGCAGATACGGGATTAAGCCACCGGTGAAAATGGAAGCGTTAAAAAGACAGCGAGGCGTAATCAAAGGATCGATGACTAAATTGCAAGCATATGCAAAGGGCAACCTCGACAAGGCGAATATCGATGAAATTTATGTCAAAATCAGTAGAGCACAACAGTTGATGACCGAATTTATGGACACGGAACGACAAATGTTTACCGAAGACCCGAAGGTAGAATCCGATTTATCTGACTTCGAGGATAACTATTATATGGTGTTAGCAGCGCTCAATGGTACGATTCGAACGCGCAGTCTTTCAACTCCAGCACCGTTGACGCAGGTAAATAATACAACTTTAAATACTACGCATCTGAATAGCGCTGAAGTTCGTTTGCCAAAAATTTCCATTCCAAAATTCGACGGCAATTACTTAGAATGGCAATCGTTTTTCGATATCTACACCTCCACTATCCATGACAAAGAGAACTTAACTGCAGCGCAAAAATTTCAATATTTGAAAAGTTTGATCTACGGTGAGCCAGCAGCGTTAATTCGACACTTTCCCGTGACTGATGCACATTATCACGAAGCATTTACAAAATTAATTGAACGTTACGACCGGAAACATTTTACGATTAATTCATTTATCAAATCGTTCATGGAGCAACCAAGTATTAGTCAACCAACGTCAAGCAATATTAGAAAGATAGCAGATACGTTCGATGAGGTTATTAGGGGACTTAAGGCACTAGGCGAAAACGCTGAGAAACGGGATCACTGGCTAACATACATAGCATTAACTAAGTTGGATGACCAAACGAGAGCACTTTGGGCGCAACAAACTGTTGGAGAAGAGTTACCGACGTTTGAGGATCTATTGAAGTTCTTAAATAAGCGGACAGACGCGCTAGAAACCGAAAAGGGATTTAACCAGAAGATACAACCAACTCGAATAACGAAACTGCGAACATTGACAACAACTACGTTTCCTGAGTGTTCAATATGCAATCAAGGGGAACACCTAATTCATGAATGTGACAAATTTAAAAACATGACCACTGAACAACGGTCTTCTCTAATAAAATCAATGTTCCGCTGTTTTAACTGTTTAAGCAAAAATCATCGAGTTTATGAGTGCAAGTCGAAGGCAAGGTGCCACAAGTGTCACCGAAAGCATCATTCATTGCTCCATCCATCAGTGTTAGATGAACCCAGCCAGGTTCTTAACAAACATATAACAACAGAAGCTGAGAAACCTGGTGCCGAAACCCGGGATGGCACTCCGAAGCCACTAAATAGCTCCACAACAGCGTGTGCTAACACTTCAGTAACCAGCACAAAATCTATATTACCAACAGCCATGGTAAATATAAGAGACCAACACGGAGAGTTTTATCCATTTAAAGCTCTATTAGATTCAGCGTCCCAGTCCTCCTTTATTTCTGAATCAGGTGTCCAAAAACTAGGGCTAAAGCGGCATCATGGGCGAGTGTTGATAAAGGGAATTGGTGATACAACAATTGGTCAGACCCGAGGACAAACGGAATTATGCATAGCTCCAACTAGAAACCCTAAAATGATATGGAAAACTGAAGCATTTATAGTAACCAAAATCGCCTCAAAACTAACTCGATTTAACCAAGCGTACGATGACAAGATGATTTTAAGCGACATCCAACTAGCCGACCCCACCTTCAACGAACCAGGAAATATAGACATACTTCTTGGCGTTGATATTTTTGCAAGGGCCATGCAAGGTCAAACACATAAATTAAAAAGTGGACTCATTGCAATGAAGACGGTATTTGGATGGGTAATAGCAGGAAGCAGCAGCAATACAAATCAACTAGAAACTGCTAACTTCAACATCTCTATTGATATCGATAGAAGTCTAAGACAATTTTGGGAAATTGAGGAAATCCCACCCACATACAAGAAATTATCCGAGGAAGAAGAAGCATGCGAGGAACTTTATAAAACTACTACGACCAAAGGCGCAGATAATAAATTCATTGTGAAATTACCGTTTCGCGCATCATACAGCACATTGGGTTCATCCTATAACGTAGCGGTGAGTAGATTGCAGTCAGTGGAGAGAAAATTTCGGACAAATAAGGATTTTCAGAAAATGTATACCGAATTTATGAAAGAATACATTCATCTCGGACATATGACCAGAATCAATGATCCAGTTTTAACGGAAAGCTACTATTTGCCTCATCATGGTGTGCTGCGTGAAACTAGCGCGACCACCAAATTAAGGGTAGTTTTCGACGGATCTTCGAAATCTACAACAAGTGTGTCGTTAAATGATGTATTGATGGTTGGGCCAACCATTCAAGAGACGCTGTTCCAAATTCTAATACGTTTCCGACAACACAAATTTGCATTAACCGGGGACATCGAAAAAATGTACCGGCAGGTATGGGTGGCTCCAAACGACCGGCATCAGCAAAATATATTGTGGAGAGAAGACGCCACTCTGCCAGTACAAACATACCAACTAAATACTGTGACATACGGAACTGCCTCTGCACCATTTCTCGCGATCCGAAGCTTACAGGAAGTCGGTATCAGAAACCTCCAAACATCACCATTAGCAGCAAAAATCATAATGCGCGACTTTTATGTCGACGACCTACTGTCCGGGGCAGCAACTCACGAAGAGCTCTTGCAATTAACCAAAGATATCGTAAAATTATTGAGCAACTATGGGTTTAACTTACGAAAACTACTATCAAACTGCAGTCTACTGCAACCGGGCATAGAAAATACAGAAGGTAACACCAAGAAATCAATCGATAGCCATCCAACATCAATTAAGGTACTTGGGCTTTCGTGGGAACCAATTCGTGATGTCTTCAAATTTAGTTGCCAACTAAAGGAATGTCAGGTCTACACGAAAAGAAGTCTATTATCAGAAGCTGGCAAAATTTTTGATCCTCTAGGGTGGATCTCACCATTAACCATTCGAGTAAAAATAATGTTTCAAGACCTTTGGCTCCAAGAATTATCCTGGGATGACAAATTACCAGTACATACACTTCAGGCATGGAAAGCAATCCGAGAAGATCTTGAAAAAATCGATATGATATCTGTTCCACGGTGGCTAGGTACAACGAAGAGAGTGGTACTTCACGGTTTCAGTGATGCAAGCGAGAAAGCGTACGCGGCGGTTGTTTATGCAGTAACACAAGATGAAGACCATACTCACAATGAACCTATTCTGATAGCGGCAAAAACAAAGGTGGCTCCATTAAAGCAGCAGAGCTTACCTAGATTAGAATTGATGGGTGCACTCTTACTTTCAAAACTGGTGAACACAATAGAAACCTCGTTCGAATTGTCGTTAGACCGTAAAGTGTTATGGACGGATTCCAAAATTGTCTTGGATTGGTTGTCTGCCCAACCAAGAAAGTGGGCGACCTTCGTTGCGAATCGGACCAGTGAAATACTTAACTCTCATCATAAAAGAGTATGGAAACATGTTCCGAGTAAAGACAACCCTGCGGATATAGCTTCGAGAGGAGTAGCGGTACGCGAGCTAGTGCAAAATAAGTTATGGTGGAACGGACCATTATGGCTGACCAACGAAACTAATTGGCCGACACAGAATAAGACAAATGATGTTCATCAGTTAACTACTGAGGAAATGAAAACATCGGTAACATCAATGCATACCACACTGGAGAAATCATGGTATGATGAATTTATTGAAAGATACTCCAGTTATCACAAAATAATTAAAGTTTTTGCGATGATTCAACGGTATATCGCCAACCTAAAAACGAGACCAAAAAGACACGGCAACATTACGAGATGTGAAATACTTAAAGCAGAACAAACCATCCTCAAATACGTGCAACTCAAAGACTTTTCGGAAGACATTAAACTACTTTTAAAGGGCAAACCACTTCTAAGCAGCAGTAAATTGAAATGTTTAAGTCCATTTCTGGATGAAAAAGGATTACTACGAGTTGGAGGACGCATTGAAATGTCAGTGGCTGCGTTTTCAGTTAAGCATCCCATAATCCTGTCAAACCAAGGGAACTTACCAAAGACAATAGCACGTGAGGTACACGAGACATATCACCATGTAGGTATTGGGGCTTTAATCAATATCATTCGTCGTAAATTTTGGATACTCAACATGAGACAATTGGCAAAATCAACGGTGCATAAATGTATTCCGTGCTTTAGGCATAACCCCATTGCAGAATCACAAATCATGGGTAATCTTCCTAAGGAAAGAGTAGTTTATTCTCATCCATTCGAGAACGTAGGTGTTGACTACTGTGGGCCATTCAAGGTTCATACAATCCGAAGAAGAGGACTAATACCATCCAAAGCATATGTTTGCATATTCATATGCCTGAGTACAAGAGCAGTACACATTGAAGTAGCTATGAGCCTTACAACGGACAGCTTTATGGGCGCTTTAAAACGATTCATATCACGTAGAGGACTGTGCAAAATGATATACAGTGATAATGGCACAAATTTCATAGGCGCAAGAAATGAATTAATCGATTTGTATAAATTTATTAAGAAAAATTCTAATGAAATTTCTTCCTTTCTTTTAAAAAGTAACATTGAGTGGCGTTTCAATCCTCCAGCGGCGCCGCACATGGGTGGCATATGGGAAGCAGCCGTAAAAGTAGCCAAAACCTGTTTAAAGAAGACATTAGGAGACACGATTCCAACTTTGGAGGAATTTGCCACCTTGATGACTCAAATTGAAGGCATGATGAATTCCAGGCCGATTGCGGTCAACTCATCAGCTGATATCGATGCACTAACACCAGGTCATTTCTTGATTGGTCGGCCGCTAATTGATATCCCCGATGTAGACGTCACCAATCAAAAGTTAACAACAACAGCACGATGGCATGTAATTAAGCATATGCAACAACACTTTTGGAAGCGCTGGCATCGAGAATATTTAACGACGTTGCAAACAAGGCAAAAATGGCATCACGAAAAACACAACGTATCAATCGGTGACATCGTACTTGTTGTTGACGAAAATCTACCTCCAACTCGATGGGCACTTGGGAAAGTCATCGATACACATCCAGGTCAAGATGATAAAGTGCGAGTGGTTACTTTAAAATTGGGTCACTCGGGCAATATAACAAAACGCCCAATTCACAAAATTTGCAAACTGCCACATCACGATAATTCTTCAGTTGAATCAGCCGATTCAAGGGGCCCGGAATGTTTGGAAATCAGTCCCGCTGATACCTAGGGCAAGGTTTATTGTTGTTTCGTTATGTTACAATGTTGTCGTTATGTTACAATGTTTCGTTATACATAGAATTTCGTGTATGTTTAGTAGTGAGAAAAAAAAAAACAAGAGAAATAATTTTCATCTTGAAAGCGTTTTTGTTTTTTTTGGTTATTCTGTTTTAAGATAGCAACTGGATGACATTGGCGTTGCAATATAATCATTAAGTTGTAAAAAAAGTGAGACAAATTTGTATAATAAATTGTAAAATAAAGTTATATATCAGAAACAAATCGTCGTAGTAATTAATACATATATATATATATATATATATATATATATATATATATATATATATATATATATATATATATATATATATATATATATATATATATATATATATATATATATATATATATATATATATATATTTTAAAGCAATTCATAATCGTCAAAATGACGTATTTTTTGTTCGGAGTTTCTTCCATCAAGTTTGATTATCTTTATTTTTTTTATCGGAATGAACAATGTGCGAAAGAGACGGCACAATATCATTTAAAAAGAGCTTAGTAGTAATATTTCAAGAAAAAATCTAGTTTCTTTTTTTTCATTGAAATTTGATAAATAAAACAAATTTTGAAATGAAATGAAACAAAATTTTCACATTTCATTGTGAATACGGGCCAGAAATTGGTCAAATAATTAAATATTACGCCCGTGATGGTAGCAAAATCGTTCCGATAATTTATCGCCAACTATGAAATCATAAAAAGAAAATTGATTAAACGCGGAATGAACAACTGACACAATAAATGCAACCGTGGAAGCGCATAAAAATGACATTGTGGTTTAAAAAAAATCAAAAGGAAGGAAGGAACGAAACAACGCAATACTGAATCCGCCTTTGGACTCGTTGAAATACTTTACTACTTTTACAAGCTTTACAAGCTTTATTTAGGACGAAAAGGCGCTACAATAATTACGGCCGAAACCATAATCACGCACATTGATGTTGAATAAAATTGATCAGCTAAATACGAAAATCAGCAAAAGTTTATTCAGTTCATTAAAAAAGAGGGCGGTAGAATGGAGAAATATTAATTTAGTATCTTTGGCGAAGTGTTTGAAAGGTCCATATACAAAAACCAAATCACTAACTCAACCGGGAGTTTCTATGCCATTTTCATCAAAAACGGAACAGCTTAATTTTGGCAAGCAGCTATTGGAAAGATAGTGAGATTTAGATAAGAAATGTGAATAATGATGTTGAAATTGTTAATGTGAATTGTCAACACATTTAGAAAAAAATGTCATTCTTTGTTTTTTACTTTTGTATTCCAATTTTCGTTTAGTGTATGTTTCAAATTGTCAATAATAACTCCTAAATTCTTTTTTATTTAAACTTTTTTCATTTAATAAAAATTATACTATAATAATAAAAAACTTTGTTTGATACCAAAATAATTTTTACACCAAAAAAATAACATTCGTATTAATTTATTATTGAGAATTGTAATTATTCTTTGGATTCGTCAATAAAATTATCAACGAAGAAAAATTCGTTCATGAACGAGCAATAGGTGTTCGAAAACGGATTGCGCGATAAGGATAATTTTCGTTCGTTTCATGGTTGTCCGCTTTTGTTGTGACGTTCGATTAAAACGAAAACGTCTTTCATTTAGTCAAATTCGAATTGCCAAATAGGGGCCCTGCTTATCATCGAGCTCTGGCATTCGCCGTAAGGTTATGGTAACGCCAGTTTCATTTAGTCAGAAGTACTAACCCATGATTCCGCCAGACCAAAATCCGCACAAAACAGTGAATTGCTCGGGATGAATTTGGTGTTGGTCTATGTTATGTGGATTGATATACCAAAATCCAAAAAGTTTATTTCTTCACATATCATCTATTCATCCAAAAATAAGCCTCGCCATTACAGACGATATTTTAGTGATATTTGGGTCAACTTTCAATTTGTGTTGGGGATCAACAACAGAGCCCATTTAGCGAGCACTCTGCGTTGTCTATGGTCGTTTGCCTTAAGTGCCTCGGTCAGTTAGGTTTTATACGGGCGCAGGAACAGTGGAACCTTATCACCGACTCCGCCAGCAATCTTTAGTATTCGCTTTTTTATTTTCGCTTCGTCTAGTGAAATCTTACCACGAAAAACGCAACGATATCGTACACTGAACTTGTAATTTATCCGTCAAGTATGTGGTGTTTGTGGTTGAAATATATCAATATAAAGATTTTATTCACTTCATGGATTCAGTCGCTCATTATTTTTTGGAAAATTCCAGCGAACAAGAATTTGATCGAAAAATTAGAGCTAATTCTTCTCTTAATCTTTCAGAAACAACTGCCTCTATAATGGTTATCATCACCTACGCATCACTTGGCGACGTCTAGTCGCCGCATTCACATTTTCGTATTATAATTCTCGTCATGAAGACGAAGTGAGCGAGGGTGATGTCAAAAATGATCACCTAAAATTTTTAGGTGATGTACTGCGATTTTTTTTTTCAATTCAGTAGTACAAATAAAAATGGCTGGCAGTGATAATGTAGGTTTTATTTTTAAATTATTTTTATAGTAAAAATAATTTGTTTGTGTATTTCATAATTAATTATTATTATTTTATTTCAAAATATTGTATTATTAATCCAGACAATATTATCACGAAAAAACAAATCGATCTACTGATCATTATTAATAATCGTTAATCGTATTTAATATTTTTAATTATTAGTTTTAGAATATTTTAATTATACCAACTAAAATGTAAATACATAAACAAACATAATATAACATGTCAAAACTGCTAACAAAAACACTTTGGCCAGCTACAAAAAAGTAAAAAATTTAAAAACAACGCAAATCACCGCATACTTGCATTCACCAAAATAAAGGTGAGAACCATAATACCAAAATACTACTCACACGAATCATACTGACACGGCGAAAGAGAGGTATGGTGATGGTGGGGTGAGAACCATAATAGGGGTAAACGTTAGTAAAATAATATTTTACATTCTTAGTGCAAATACATACAATTAATTATGTTAGTTTCAGATAGTTATTTCGAGTGTCAAAAGAAGCTTTTAAATATTTGTTGGAGGAAATACTTTAGATCACAAAAATATTTTCGCTTTTTTGCTCGCCATAAAATACTAGGCGTTGAAAACGCCGCTTGTCATCGAAAATGAGATCGTTCGTTTCTACTGGTAACCAAATTGTTTAAATATACGCCTGAAGCGATCAAATTTTTACAATGCGATTTTTGGGGTACAAAAAATGTAAAAGCGAACGCCGGCGGAGTCAGTGGTAAGGCTCCTGGTTTTGAAAATAAAATTCGATGATTTGATGATCTACAGCTGAGGCACATCGATTGCTTGTAGAAGAATATGGTTAGGCTGCCTTAAGTGAGAGAAGTTGTGTGACCTCAAAAGTTTAAGAACACTGAATTTGATCTCGAAGACAAAGACCATCGCAGAAAACCGAAATTGTACGAAGACATGGAATTGAAGCATTATTGGATGAATATTCGTGCCAAACGCAAGAAGAACTATATAGCACTTACATTAGAAGAGAAACTGGGTTCCAAACGAAAGGTGTTTTTGCATCGCATAATCACTGGTGATGAAAAATGAATCCACTACGATAACCCAAAAAATAAGAAATCATGGGGACCATCTGGCCATGTTGTATATTTGGTAGGATCAGATTTGTGTCGTGTATTATGAGTTGCTAAGATCGAACGAAACCATTACTAGAGCTCTCTACCGAACACAATTGATGAGATTGAGACACCTGACACGAAAATATTATTATTTTTCTCGTATTCTTGAAAACACTTAATTGGGAAGTTTTACCCAATCCACTATATTCCCCAGCCAAAGCCTTGTCTGAACTTGACGTTTGAGCAGCACTTCACGTTATATGTAAATTAAATATTGTGATGACTCATGCTGCATATAATGAATAAACCCATAGGAGCTTTGAGTTTTTGGTGTAAGACTAGAGAGTGATGGTTACGAGGACTTATGTGAACAACGCAGTATGTATCTGGCACTCATGTTATTTCTATGTAACCTCAAAGGACAATGCAATTGTTTGAAATGAATTAAATTGCACCGTCGTGAGCTCGTCATTCAAAATAAATTTTTTATTAAAACGACATAGATTTAGTTAAATATGTCGTAATGGAAATGATAATAAAAAGAACATATTGACGAGTGGTCAATGAATGTTAAAAATTTTCGGCTTTTCAGGGAGTTACTGTATAGCGATGATCAAAAACTCTTCAAAGAGCTAAATTTTGAATGGACCGCGCACGTTCAAGTATTGAACTGAATGATTTTGGTGAGAGTAAAGGCACCACTATAGGTAAATCCGATTTGATTGATCAAATTGATAATGTCAGCTTAGACATTCTCAATTTGACATCTCAGATAGATATCAAAAATAAAATTTAATAATAGGAGCGAGCGCAGAAGTCATTTAATCAAAATTGGTTGGGAAACTGGTAATTCCGTCATCATATTTCAGAACTTCACCCTAACAAATTTGATCACACATACCAAGTTTTGTTATAATTGGTTAAATATTCTCGTTCTACTGCGTTTTTCATACAACCAATCAGAAAAGTCTCTTTAGAGCCCTTATAATTATATACATATATATTGCTACAGTTACAAGGAGTTATCACTGTCGGAAAAGTTTATCCGATAGTCATATACAAAGAAGTTACACACTAACAATTAAGTAATTTTATTCATGTTTAATTAGCGTAAATCGGCTGGTCGTACGTGTGTCCATAGTTCCCATAAAAGCTTGAGCACAAATTAGTATCGCCAAAATTAAAATAATATTTCGCCAATGACTAAACAAACTTCATTTTAAAAACAATTCTAAACGCATTGAAATAATTTTAAAACGGCAACGAAACTAATTAGACGCTAATTTTTATTTATTACTTAATTTGAATAAATAATAAATTAAATGTATAATTTAATGTGTTTATAGATAAACAATATTTAACAAAAAAATTATTTGGCCAGTCAAGGTAGATTAAATTATAATTTGTGATTCATAAAGTAGTCAAATAATTAGACAAAACTTATTTTTGAGCATTGTCTTATATATTTTGTTGCCAAATTAGAATACACCATTTATATTATAATATGTATATGATAACGTATATATACGAAAAATATTTTGACATTTCGTGACAT
Organism: Nephrotoma flavescens; assembly: GCA_932526605.1. Lineage (NCBI taxonomy): Eukaryota > Metazoa > Arthropoda > Insecta > Diptera > Tipulidae > Nephrotoma > Nephrotoma flavescens. Next base: position 113,909,692 of record OW052220.1, on the reverse strand, counting down.
TTCCAAATCATAATTTATATATGTACATATAGTCAAAAAATTGTGTTTTAAATGCCGTATATACTAGCAAAAAGCATTAAAAGACCTAAATTGTTTTAAAATAAGTCAAGCGCAAAACACGTGTATATGGTTATTTCGAGCAACAACTGGAAAAAATATTCTAATATTAGAATTTCAAAAATGAAAACGAACTAATTAAACAATAACTTATATATTATATATAGGCTAAAGACATATTTACAGACGAAAGTAAAATATACAAGTTATCACGTAATTGTGGTTTAAACGGCAGCATAAAATTTATAATAAAACTTCTCTCCTCATCTAATTATTATGAATATAGATTTTGTTGGATTTACTCGTACAAAAATTATACAAATTATTATTAAGTTAATCTTTTCGCTTTAAGCATACCTATCTTTTTTAATGGCTTAAATGATCTGTGGTGATATAATGATTGGTTTAATGTTATCATTAGTCTAGTTTGTAATATAACAATTTATTAAGTGCCTGGTGGTATTTGTAAGATAAATTATTTAAAATGCCGACGAAAATTTTCTTGTTATACTGCACGTTTTTTAAATATAAATTGTATCATTGAACTAAAGTAAAGGTATCTACTTTGTTTGTATGCATGAATTTGTTACCTAAACTAAGCGAAAGCTTGGTAACAGAAAAACTACATTTATGCATACGGTAACGGTTTTATAAAGAGTTTCTTTTAAATATTCGTTGTTGATATTTTCTTCGTGCTTGTAATTTTTAACTTGTAACAAATTTGATGACCGCTTGATCACTTTCAATTTTAGTAAATTTATTAACCTATTTTAACCCGATTTACTATTATTCAATATTACTGGACACTATTTTCGAAAATTTAATGATCGATTGTAACTCAGAATTATCTGTAACTGTTACAGCTTCTATTCTTCTAAGATTCAGTCTGTAATAAAAATGTGTTCTTGTTTTGAATCGAAGCGCAAACTCCAGATAACATAGAATTCGTTCTTTATGTTGTACGAATTTTGCACTATATAACATACTTAAGATTGGTTAAATTTTTAAAATGTTGTTACATGTCCAGAAGACAAATCTTAATGAATAAAACCTTCAGTAAATGAGGTAATCTTCAATATGTGGATCTGACATTTTACGTCCAGCGATGATAAACATGTGGGTAACTGCGCGACCAATTTACGACCGCAATCATTTTCCGAAATCGATAAACAATAAATATAAGAGAATACGAGTATGCACAAAATGAATAAAGTGCATTAGTTTTGTTTTGTATTTGTGGACTTAGTCGCCACTGCTGCACAACAACTACAACAACATTGAAACAACTAGAAGATATGATGATGGAACAAAGAAACATATATAGCTAAACTTCGGGTTACAATCGATCTCACTCCTCAAAAGTTGCAACTAAGGGAGATTATTTTGAATGTAAATTATCAAATTTGTATGGCAAGTTGCAGAGTGGAACAGAACAAGCAAAACCAAGAGAAGTGGGATGGCCACATAATCGCTTGTCCAACTCCCAAACAAATTTTAAACACCAACATTTGATGGAAATTTCTCATATTTAATTTTTAAGAATGCAGTTCGAAAATGCAATATGGGATCTTGATGAGCAGGGACGTAAAAAATACAATGTTGATTAACATCAGCTGCCACAAGAACTGAGTCTTTTTAATTGGCATCACCTGCAAATATAAATGAATCAGCTTACTTCATTGCTTAGCTTACATCAGCAATAATTTAAAATTAAAGAATTATGTGAAAGTATTACTTTTTAGCAGTCCTGATAAGCGTGCTTAAGCACAAAATAGATACATAAGATTACCAGAAAGAATATTGAAAAAACCGCTTTACAGTTGTTTTAAATGTGTGTACTACCAATATCTAAGTAAACTATATATTTTATATATTACCCCTTGCGCCTATATAAAAACCACTATCTCTATGTACACCCGAGCTTAAATATTGTATTGGACAATAAAATACAGTAACGCTTTTACAATAAAGTAATTATTTACAAAAAAATGTCATAATTTTTGAAAGAGGAACAAACAAAAATGTGTAATTAACTAGTCCCCAAATTAAAATTGAAATTTAGTGGTACAAGTGAAATTTGATATTACTTATGATTTGAATGATTGTTTGTATGGAATTGTAATTGCATGGAGATACGGAATTCAGTTTTTTTTAGTGTCATTCTCGATTAACTAAACAAATAATAAATAAATATTTCAAACGGGCAATGCGAAATAATTATTTCAATATATGACATTGGTACAAGTAAAAGATGGAAGAATGAATATTAGCCAACTCTCGGCGTTTTTTTTTTACCACGAATCACGTGCATCATGCCTACTCTTATTTCATAATTCCAAACAAACATTCTTGTAACGTAATTGTACTCTTTTAGCACGTTGCAACTCGCAAGTGGAAAATTTCCAGTATAACGTATTTTTCTTCTATAATAAGCATAATAAGTATTTTCGTTATTATATAATATAATTTACCTTATGTAGAAACTTATAATAAGAATTCAGTTGTAAAACTATTGTACAATAATAAAGTTGAGGTTTGACCTCGAATAAAAAAATGTTTTTTTTTTGATTTTATTAATCTAAAAAGATTCACTTATATATAGATCTCGAACACACCATACTTGATTTCTAAAGCGAAGTCACCAAATTTTTGGTAAAACTATTTTGTAAAATAATAAAACTATATCCCTGCTCCCTGATGCTGCTGTGCTTGCGGTACACAGATGTCCAGTAAATTGCACAAGGATCTTCGCAATGCAACTGGACTGTAAAAATGTTGAAATTTGTCAAAAATTTGTAATAGAAAAATTACAATTATACAAACCGTAAAGCTTTTAAAATGAGTTTCGTTTAAATATTTATTTATTGATATTTTCTTCGTGCTTGTAATTTTTAAATTGTAATAAATGGAATAAATTTGATGATCGCTTAACCTCTTTTCGAATTTAGTAAATTTGTTTAACTATTTTAGTCCGATTTACAATTTTTCAATATTGCTGAACACTATTTTTGGAAATAATCTTCCTCTTCATATTTTTTAAACTCTTCGTTTGTCCCTTTTCGGTGCAAAAAACAATAAAATATCATGTAGGATTTATTTGCGTTGCGTGCATTGTTTTAATGTTTTTATTTAAATATTTTGATCATTGCAGATCGAAAATCATAAATTTATTCCTTTTTAGAGGAGTTAGTGAAAAAATAACAATATAATAAAATCTAACAAGACGGATTAAATTTTTAGTATTATTTTATTTTACTAGGTAGGTTAAAGCTTAACACCGTTTTATTATAATTTTATTAATAAAATCTCGACAATTCCATCGTTTATTCCGTCATACTCAAGGGATACAATAATTAATGAAAATTTGACAATCAATTTTTATAAAAAAAATAGTTTTTGGAAAAATGATTTGAAATGAAAATTTAAAATATACTAGATTCAAAAATTGAAGAAACATATAGTTCAAATTATACATTGTAATACCGAAACCCCAAAAATTTTTAGAAGTTTTGACTTAAAACAACAACGAGATAAATTTTGAATTTTCTTTATGTTATAATGGAAATTGGTCCTTGGATACTTCTTAACAAAATCGAAAGTCTAATAGGTTTAACATAAAAATTACATTGGTATGGCACCACATTTGTATGGCCTACCAAAAGTGCTCAAAATCAGAATTTCGTTGAGACGGACCGTAAGTTACTTTGAATCTCCTTTATATTTCTAATCAAAATTTCTGTCTAAAATTTAAAATTGATTCGTTGGTTACAATTTTTAAGCCATAAAAACCTGCGAGATCCTAAAAATAAAATTAGAAATGTATTTCTACCAACAGGTTACATATTTGTATCATTGGACGTAGTCTCACTGTTTACTAATGTAGACTACCTTTTAGTGATTAATTTGGTAAAACTTGGAACGAAACACAATCAAGAAGCACTACAAAATTGAATTAAACCACTTTTGTTAAAACCTTAAAATTTGTATTAGATCTGAATTTATTTTCAATAGGATGCTTTAAAAAATCATTTGATTCTGCAGGGGGTACTCCGGTTCTATCCAGCTCTTGAAACTAACGGTAAACGCTTTATTTCGATTCCACACGGAAAAATTCTATTTGAATTATATAATGTTACAAAATTATTTAATATACAACTCGTTGGCAGACCATTTAAAAGTTTAGACATTTAATTTATCAAGTTGAACGAAGAAATACCAAAAGCTTTCCAATCAAATTACAAACCAAAATTTACACCAAAGAACATTTAAAGATGATGGTATACCCCATAATATTGACCAATCATCTTCGAGGAACTGGTCACTCAATGTCTATAGATACCGCTGTAATACGTGGTAAGGAGCAAAATCTTACTAAACTGCAATTTTTGGAAAGTATATAAAAAAATTCAAAATTCATCTCGAAATTTATTAAACGCCCAAGAAGTTCCCATAATTTTGTTAAATTGCTACGTTAACTTATTTTATATATAAAGAAATTATTGTTTTTAGTAAAAATTCTATAATTTTCAGAGCTTTCAGGATTACTTTGTATAATTTGAACTAGTTTTTTTCGATGTTTGAATCAATATTTGTAAATTTTGGTCTCCCTTGAGAATGACGGAATATACCGTCGAAACGTCGGGATTGTATTAATAAAATTATAATAAAACGGTGTTAACCATTAATCTAGTAAAATAAATTAATACTTTAATAAAAATGTTTATTAAAGTAAAACATGGCCTAATTTTTAATAAAAAATAGAAAACTTGGGGGGCGGTTTGTAAAGCATACAATGCCCGGTGCCTTGGTACAAAGAGGACACGCCAAGTAAAACTTTCCAATAGAAATATAAATGGCAAGGTACGAAACGATGTGACAGATGAACGCCTAGAGATATTTAAATCTGAAATCGGATTTGTTCAAAACCGATAGACGATGGCCTAATTTTGAGTATTGTGGAAATAGTATTACCTCAAACCGTAATCAATCCGACTCCAGTGCGGGTTTTGGTGTACTATATCACCTAAAACCTTCACTCGAAATCTTCCTATATAATTTGAACGTGTTAATTACGAATATTTATTTGTATTTGTAGTTGTTTTTTGTAAAAACGACCCTAACTACCGTCTCATCTATCGCTAGCAACATGGCTGTGCAATTCGCGATAAATTACCATAAAACGCTAAAACTCCCAGTATTGCCAACTATTTATCAAGATGGATGTCAAATTGACGTCACCATAGTGCAAGATTGACTGAAATAATGCTAAATAATTTTTCGAATAAAATCCTCATTTCAACACATATTTGTGAAAGATTTTTCATTATCCAGTTTTATTTCAAATTAACATTAGAAGGTTGACCGTTTAGTAAAATGAATTAATTTTGCTTCAAAATTGCATATAAACTATTCGTATTTAATTAAAACATAATGATGGTGCGGACCTATAAAAAATAATTTCCGTAAAATTCTCGTTATTTTTTGTAGACAAAAACGCCTATCTGAACTCGCTATTAAAAATGTAGTGCTGAACTTAGTTAGAGCTACAGTTCTGATACCGCAAATTATTTTAGTTAACTCGAATAAACCAAAGGGAGTTAAAGTAGCTGTTTTATAGAAATATCAGAAGGTTCGATCGGAATCTGATGGTATAAACGTGGACAAGATCGAATTTTGAGAAATTTAAGCATCGTTAAAGGATGCCTAATCCTAAAAGTCTCATAAGGGCCATACCAAAAGTGTTGAAGATGTGGAATTGGATAGCGATGAGGAATGGTGGCACGATTAAAACTAAGGTAATTTCCATATATAGACTTCAATTCTCGTTTTCATTTTGAAATGCGGAGGACAAGACCATGCAATGTTACTTAGTTCAGAAATACCAAGTGTCATAAGATTTTCGAATTCCTCTCTGCAATCATGATTTATCCGGTGCCAAACGTCTAGTCAGACAATTTAAAATGTTTCGTAAAATTTGCAACCATGCTTACAATTTCAAGTTTTTTCTCCGTATTTAAAATGGGAAAAAACATTTTTCGTATTTTGGAGTTAAATGACCATTGGATCTGGAACGCGCTGTTTTTCTAAACTCATTCCTTGAATTTGATCGTGCCGTGAAAATGGATTGATCATATTTTTAATGTGAGATAAAATTTGAATTATAAACTTATTAATTTTAAAATTTTGCATTTTCGTAAACGACGAAACGATTAATCTGGTAAATTTTAATTGTTGTTACCAGATGATAGTACCAGATTTATGACCAAAAAGATTACCAGAGCTAACTGAATTTACGTTAGTTTGCGCGATCACTTCCATCATCTTAGTTCGTTCAGTCCAATCAACAATCAAAGGCGGCACGACTTTTTCAAAAGTGGTTAAAACCGCACTAGCACAACATAACCATATGTGTTGTTACCGGCATTAAAAAGGATTAAATTTAACAATTGCGATAGTGTCCTGTCACCTACTGTTAAGTTAGTTAAAATATTAATAAACCGTGACATTTCAGATTCGCCCATAAATCGTACATAAACGCCCATAAAAATACTGCAAAAGGTGGTAAGGTAAGCCTTTATCTCGTAGAATTTAGTCCGCAAATAGATCGCAATCGGGAGTCCAACATTTCTACTGCATGCGAAAATTTTAAAAATTCAGATCGAATGTTAGTTACATAAAATAGTGATTTCAAAATAGAGAACCAAACCGTAGGATTCTGCCAATAAAATGGTTGTGGTGGTTTGAAACGAATAGCACTTATTTCCGAATTCTGTAAATTCGAGTCCTCTACATTTCCCGTTACGAAAATTGGGAAGCAACTCAGTTATTAGTCATTATTCGACTCAATCATTATAATTGAATTTATAAAAATTTGGAATTGCGGAAAATTTTGAAATATTTTGTAAATTACAAAAAGTTTACTGAATTACTGGGGTGTCAGTTGAAATATCCCGTTGTGACTTTTTAATTTTTTGGCACATAACAAATACCGAAACAAAAAAAAAATGGAGAGAAAGGGGAAGGAAAAGAAGAAGAAAAGAAAACCCCAAATACAATTGAGTTCGAATTAAATTAAAATAGAATGGAAAATATAATATGTGACTGGAATGAATCAAAGGAACTAATTTTAAATGCTCCCAGTAAAATTGAAGCAGAAATTAATTACCCGATTGTCCACCTATTTATTTTAAAAGTGGCCTTTGATGAAAAAAGCGACCGTAAATTTTATCAACGTGATTAACTAGAAACTATTTTTAGTTTTTAGTAGTTTTTAATAATATTTATTTCTTATTTATATAAATAAATTAACTTTTTATTAAAACATATTTATATAACTGTATCTTATAATTTTATTTTGTAAATCTGTTTTTTAGTAGTGATGACATTTTTCACTTTTAGAAAAACGATTATCTTTAACAAATTTTTTCCAACTCCTTTTTGAATCTTTTTGAACTATTTTTTAGACAATATATTTTGCTACAATTTTCTTCAACTGGAGGAAACTATTTTTTAGCTCTACCAATAATTGTTTATTCAAAACTTTTACGATTTAAATCGGGCAAATAACTAATTTTACTGATTTTATTAAATTTTCAAATTTTAACCAAAATGAAATAATACTTTTTACACTATTTGCCGTAGGCACTTGACGAACCACAGTTACACTTAATAAACACATACTTGTTTTTTATTTCGCAAAATTAGATTTTTTAATATTTTAATTAAAAAATTTGTTCAAAAAGTTTAAAAAATCACTCTCAAAAAGTTTAAAAAACCACTCGATCGATTTCGACTTGTTAGGTCATCATCAGTAGATATTCTTGTAGATGACCTAAGAAGTCAAAATCGATCGAGTGATTTTTTTAACTTTTTGAGCAAATTTTTTAATTAAAAAATCTAATTTTGCGAAATAAAAAACAAGTGTTTAATAAAATGGAAACTCAAATGTTTTAAAGGGTTAAAAGAGAGTGGATGCGGATATGATGCATTTACCAGACGATTCTTCTAAGCAATTGCTGCTTGTTCGTAGAAGCTCTTCGCGATATTTTTCCAGTTCAAGGTGTTATATTCTCTATAAAAATAATTGCCACCATGAGATTTCCCGTTAGGATACTAGGCGTCGTAAATTTTGTAACCATTAAATTTTACGGAACTCATTTGTGTAAAATGCGGCTCAGAGACCATCATTCAGTCAATTTTGTTATAAAACATGTGTTGCGCTAGTACATTAATATTCTCCATAAGGCTAATTTATGTTCAATAATTTTGTATTACTCTCAATAAACTGTTTATTTAAAAGTAAATTTTCGATTTGGTATCTATGATGCTCGAATTCTAGTTGTACAGATATTAATTAAAGCGATAAAAATCTCTCCTTCTCCTTCATTTTTAGATGGGTTTACTATAGTTGTTGAGATGGCACATCTTGTAGATATGTTCATTGTGGTCATTCTGTAAGTGCTTTCGCCTCCTATTCTTGAGTTTCCTTTTGCACTGGAGGCTTGGGATTACGTTTCCGTTTGATGAACCGCTCACAATTCTTAACACTATATTTTTATTTATATCAGCGGTCGATGGGACTGGATAATTAATAATATGCTAGTAATATTTTAATGGCATTGGATTTGCATTATAATAAAGCTCAAGGGGGCTTAGTGGACAATTTAACAAAATTATATTTTATCTTTAAAATCCCACACAACTCTTTCCGATTTCATCTACCTGGCTGCTGATAATTGAATTTATTTCTAAAGGGTTCATTTTAAATTACACACACATACATTATGTATATATATATATATATATATATATATATATATATATATATATATATATATTTATATATGTATATATATATATATATATATATATATATATATATATATATATATATATATATATATATATATATATATATATATAACCGACCAAATACATAAAAGTTGATTATTTTTAATTTACTTACTACAGCATACAATGTTTATTTTCTGTAACTCAACAATGAAATTCGTAATTTAGGAGACATAAAGAATTTCTAGCAAACAAACAGAAAAAGAAGAACTTCATAATATAAGAATACGTTCATACCATTGGAGAGATACACGAACAAATAATATTGTATTTACTGTAAGTAGTACAAACGAAATCATATGGTATTTTGTCTGTGTGTGTATGTATAATCACATGCATTCTAAAATCAAATTGCTCAAGAAGAATTTGTGTCTTATAGACAAAACTTTAAGATATAAATAATTTAAATAAACGCGTATGTACAGTTTGTAGATCACCCGTTTAAAAAACAATATCCAAAAATTCTCTATTGTCTTCACGAGTATACACAAAATACACTTTGTAAAATAAAGAAAAGAGAAAAAAGATTAAATGAAAGACGCCAGAATTATGTTTTAAGAATAAATTTAATTTAACTTATTTTCATTTTATTATTTTTCTTACTTCATGTCTTTTAATTTTAATTTATGTTTTCTTTTTCTATTTTTTTTTTTTTTTGTAAGAACAAATAAATTTGAAATGATATGAATTATTTTATAGAATTTTTTTTTTGCTCTATGCTTACTTATATAGCAATATACTCATGTTTTTAAGAAAATGGGGTTTGCAGGGGGATATTTGTAATATTTTTCCTTATTTTTCGTATGGTACGTACATATTTCTTACACTTTCTTGTTATACATACTATATTGCTCTTGTATAGCTACATAAACTTAAAATGGAGATTTTATATTTTATTGCACGGTTGGATCGTAAATACATAAAATGTCGTCTTAATTAAGAGCGGGAATGGTATATACTTTGCATTACTTTAAATTTGCGTAACGTTTCCCTGTAAATTTTCAAGAGGTATGTAAACTCATAAATAAACTATGTTGAGTCCAAATACTCCAATATCTGTGCCATTGACCCATATACATAGCGGTTATATAACAAATATTTAAAATCAAGGTTTGAATATAAATTTTTACATATAGATACGATCTATACCTACCTATACATATTATGATGCAAGATGAAATAAAAAATTCAAAGAAACGATTTTTTTACGATGAATTCATAAAACTGACCACACCAAACAAAAAATTCATATTCATATTATTATATCAATAATGTATTGCATAAAATCAATTTTCCCTTTAAAAAATAACCAAAAATGCGAAATAACACATTTTAAAATTCCGCCCCCTTCATCAAAGCAGTATTTCTTCTTTTAATATACATACAACGATATACAAACATCTTGAGAATGAAGATCACCATTTCCATGTTCAACGAACTCATTAATCACGTAAATTAACGAAAATATATAACATACGAGTATCATACATAAACTCGCATATATTCAAAATGGAAATAAATAAGAAGGATACATGAAAAGAAATTTGAAACCAAAAATGTTCATATAACCAAAAAAAAATCTATTTTCGTAAAAAAAATACGAAAATCATGATGATGATCATCATCATCCACGTTATAATGATTATCTTTAATCTCAAATATCCTCGTTTTATATGAGCTCACAGTACTACACTATACATACATTTTTTTATGTTTGTGTATAACAATATCCTTAAGGCAATGATATCTGATCTTTATTACACAATTTTTGTTACTTTTATTTTCAATGTTGTTTTTCATGCGGTTCTAATAATTTCTTTTCCTTCTTTTCTGGAAATTATACTCTCTCATTTAAAGATGATTTGGTTTATAAAAGTAGGTACTCATAGCAATGATTGAAAATTTGATTTATGTATACAAACATGTATGTGTAACAGTCGACCGTGCGCACTGAATGACTAATGATAAAGTAATGTAGCATCCGGTGCGGTTTCATGAATTGCACGGCTTCCCAGAAATGTTAAATTTATCGAATTAAAATATTTTTCTGCAGGAAACAGAGCATTCATTCAAAATTTCATCATTGACAAATTATAAATAATTTTTCCTTAAATGGAAGTCCGGAATATAGTTTCAATTCCAGTAAAAAATAACATAACCCATTATTTTAAAATCGTCCGTGATATTAATTTATTTGAGATTTTTTCGGCTTTTCGGACAAAATATTAAATATTAATGGCACCCATACAATGTTTACGACTTTTCTAGTCGTAGAAAAAAAGAGGCCATTTACTTACAATATTTCTACAAAAAGTATAGAATAATGCACTCCCTTCTATTTTTAACCCCAGGGTTCTGGTGTAAAAATACACAAACCCTTATAAAAATGAGACCTTTCTTAAGTCTCTTATTGGCGGCTATTGGTTTCGTAACGATAAAAAGTTGGTCTACTCATTAGGTTGCAACGACCAAACTACAAAAATTCAACTCATGCTTTATACCTATAGTATAATGAGGTTGAAATAGGGGAAGTACATTTTTCTACTTTTTGTAGAAATATTGTGAGTAAATTGCCTCCGTGTTTTCTACGACTAGAAAAGTCGTAAACATTGGGTGCCATTAAAAATAATATTTTGACGGATGATTTTCAAATAACTTCTTAATTATATGTGTTGGCTTAGTACACATATACATAGTGAGAATTTCCAGAAGTTTCTGATTTGGTGATATAATTCGCCAAAGCGATGGGTTCTTGTTTTATATTAAAGATATAAAGCAAGAGTTGAATTTTTGCAGTTTGATCGTCGCAACCTGATGAGTAGACCAACTTTTTATCGGTTGATATCGAATAACTGCCAAGAAGATCCCTAAGGAAGTTCTCATTTTTGTAATGGTTTGTGTATTTTAACACCAGAACCCCTAGGTTTAAAAATTGAAGAGAGTACATTTTTCTACTTTTTGTAGAAATATTGTGAATATTATTAATTTGTTTAGACTATAGAAAACTCGGAAACATTGTAAGGGTGTCATTAAAAATAATATTTTGCCCGAAAGGCCGAAAAAAATCTCAAATAACTCATAATATTATACGGCTTATTCAATGTTCGCGCTTTATATCACCTACTGCAACGGCCAAAAATACTTGTGAAATTGTTCTCTTTTCGCTAGGATTTTGATCGATTTCAATCGAAATGCCACTACCTTAATAAAGTGCACTATCGAGAACTACGAATTTGTTCTAATTCAAACTACACTAAACAATGTTGTTTTACTTTTACCTAATTTACGCTAGTTTTACTTTTATGAGCTGGTGGAATGATCGGTTCATATTTGTTCAAAAATGAGGCCGACCGGAACGTAACTGTGAATGGTGCCCATTATCGCGCTGTGATAATGGACTACTTGCTGTCTCAAATTGAAGCCCTTGATCTCGACGACGGCGTTACTTCCCACACAGCCCTTGAAACCATGGCTTTATTGCGCAAACAATTCAGTAAACAGTTAATTTCACGCTTCTGGCCAGTGAATCGGCCATCTTAAATCATGTGACCTTTAATTTTTTCTTTGAGGCTACTTAAAGCCGATTACGATTGACGAATTAGAAGCCAACATAAGTCGCGTCATTGGCCAAATACCATTCGAAATGCTCCAACGATTAATCGAAAATTGGAGCTTCAGAATGGATCATGTTAGCCGCAGTTACGGGCAACATTTGAAAGAAATAATCTTTAAAAAATAAATGTAAATGGTTCTGTTTTATGATAATAAAAACAACTCGATAAAATCGATTTTTTTAATTTTGTTTTTATTTTTGAAAAAGTACCTCAAAATGAATCATTAGTTGAGTACATGCTCTACCTAAATAACACCCTTAAAAATCTACAACAATTAGAAACCCCCCCGCAGAGCGGCGATGATAATGGCTTCAGGTATGCTTTCCAGCTGGCTCGATTTAATCTAGCGTTCTTTTTGATTCAATCTTATCCCTAATGAACCTGATTCACATTTATAATTAGCTTTAGGAAAAAATACATCAGTTGCCATAGAATATATTTTACAAAACTGGGGCCGTATTCTTGAAATTGGGGGAAATTTCCTCAAAGGTTTGCTTTGAAATCCTCTACATTATTCGAATTTTTCGCCGGTTACTTTAATCATCTTTTTAAATTGTTTTTGGTTTTTTAAATTAAGAAACATAATTTTTCCCCCTACTAAGGGAAAAATTCCGACTGTGTAAATCAATTCCCTTAGTATAGGGAGACAAATATGTACTATAATAAACTTGAAAACCCAATTGAAAAAATTATAAAGTAGCCGGCGAATAATTTGAATAATGTAGAAAATTTCAAAACAAACTGTTCCGATTGAGGAAATTTCCACCGATTTCAAGAATACGCCCCCTGTTAAATTAGTTTATACATGCAATGAAGAGTTAGTTCAGTGAACATAGTCCAATTCAATTTGACATATCTTTAGTTTGAGTTTCAGAAGATGTCAGCAAAATATATATATATATATATATATATATATATATATATATATATATATATATATATATATATATATATATATATATATATATATATATATATATATATATATATATATATATATATATATGGTTTGAATTTTTGTAGAGAAGGTACTGTAAATTTTTAATTATGGGCTTCAAACAAACATTATTTTTTCTTCTTGATTTTTTTCATTATATTGTATGACAAAATTTGCTTGTCTACATTTCCGACAACCTTAATTGATAGTTATTCCAGTCGTTCAAAGGTGGTACAATAATTTTTTTCTAAAAGTATACTAAAAAATTATAAAACTTCAATCGCTAAATATCTATTCTAAAACTTAAATAAGCTTTCAGTTTAGAACTAAATATCAAGCACATTTTGGTATATGAATATTAGCGACATCTATTAATAACTGGTATGAACTAACCATCAATTTAATTACGCGGAAATTTATTAAAAATTTTGTGTTAGGCATACAGTATAAATCATAAATTAATGTTTATTGTTGTAGGCCTCACGCCTACATATTTTCTAAATTTCCCACTAACTAACTTGATGGTTAGTTCGTATCAGTTATTAATAGATGTCTCTAATGTTCACAACCCAAAATGTTCCTGATGTTTAATTGATATATTCTAAATAATTTAAATAATTCATCGGACGCGGCGTGTTTTATGTCATCTATGACAACTGGTATGAACTTATCATCAATTTAGTTAGTCAAAAATCATAGAATTATATACTTTAGAATTCGTGCCAAGATTCAACCCACATAAAATTTGCTATTTCAACTGTCACAAGTCAGAGCAGGATGGTTATATAAAAAATACATATGGCTTACTCATATCTCAAAATAAGAATCCCCCAAACCAGTTTTTGTTTTTGTATGATGTGACTACTTAATTTTGTAAAATTACAATAGAAATTATAGATTTATAAAATTTTTAATTAAAATACAGTAAAATAATAAAAACATTATATATTATATAATAGTTATATATATTATATAATAGTTATAATATAGTTAATGTATATATTATATAATAGTTAGTGCTTTATGTAGTAGTGCATTGTTTGATAATAAAAATGACAGACTTTTAAGTAAAATGAAGTGTGTGTGTGAAAAGTTGCAAAAATACGCTTAGAAAAATACAGAAAGAAATATCTTACCGTCAGTTAGTTTACCAAGTGTTTATATAAAATAAAATGTAAATTATGTTAAGAAGCTAGTGATTTGTGGTAAATTTATCCTTAATTTAAATTATAAATCAGAGAAAATTAAGAAAACAATTTTGGTTCCAAGGATCATATTTTTTTATTTTAGTTTAATAAAACGGCGGATATTTCATGTGCTACGTGCTTTGCTTTTCATAATTTATTTTTATTTTAAATACTATAAGTACAACTTTTTACTTAAATTTTAATGTGACAATTGTAATTTATTTTTAGCTTTCCAAAATATGTACATTTCAAAAAGCACTATTTCAGAGAATCAAAAGAGATTGAGATAACAAAAATCGGCCATTCCTACCTTGTACATTGATAATAATCAAAATATTCTTGAAAATTCATGCCGCAATATTATTCAGAGCACAATCCCTTATCCTACAAAAGAAAGCGTAGTTAGATGCTCCGAAAATCTGTCCCTCAAGAAGTTTGCCTTACTTCTATAGATGACTCTGAGGGTATAAATGGGGATAATTTTAAAGTTTCAGATTTGTTTAATCGTAAAGAGAATTTGAATAATGATAATATATCCGATTTAAACAAAAGTGATACTCGTACTACCATTCGTACTAGTACTAGTTTTTCTTTTGTTAGAAAAATTATAAAACCATTTTTTCGCATGAACAATTTAATAAAATAACGTTAAAACAAGCAATGATCTTAACAGATACCGATCTTGATGCGAGTCCAAGAACCAAATTTCGAAAACGTTGGAGAATCAAAAAGAAACAGATTAGTTCGTTATTGGAAATGTATGCTTGGATGAGATGTAAATTACTCCAAAAATTGAGTACGATTTTCACACCAAAAAATCAAGGGGACATGTGGAGTTCGAAGGTAGCGACCTGAATGATAATACTTTAGCTACCCAAGCAACTGTTTTTTTTGTGTTTGTCAGTTGTACTGCCCGTTGGAAAATTCCTCTTGGATATTTCCCAACTAATAGCTTAACATCTATACAAAAGAAAAATATCATTAAATGGTGTTTACGTTTATTACACGATGTTGGTGTTGTAACAATTAGAGTAACTTTTGATGGATTTCCAACTAATTTTAGTGTAACTCGAGCATTAGGTTGTAACGTAAATTTTCTTAATATTAATCTCGCTTTCAAAGTGGCTGATATACCTCAACAATTTTAATTTTTTTTTTTTGATCCATGTCATATTTTCAAACTCGTCAGGAACGTTTTAGCTGATAAAGGACCTTTAGTCGATAGTGACGGCAATAAAATTTCATGTCACTACTTAGAAGAACTAAATAAGATTCAATCAATCGAAAGAAGGTTTTCATCTCGCGAATAAATTACGAAAGGCCCTTATATGATTTAAGTAACAAAAAATGAAAGTTAATTTAGCAGTTCAGACATTAAGTAATTCCGTAGCAAGTGCATTAGAATTTTGTGATAGTGTTTTAAAATTGCCACAGTTTGAAGGATGTATAGTGGAACAATAAAATTTATTAGAGTCTTCAATAATTCATTTGATATTTTAAACAGTAAAAATTTTCAAGATTATGGTTTAAAAAAACAAATATCCCAAAGTAATGTTAATTTTTTTCAAAATTACGTTAAATTTTAAATTAAATATATATCTAAATTAAAGTTTATATCCGATGGTATTAAAGTTATTGATTCTAAAAGCAAAACTTGGTTTATTGGAATAAAATGTTGTCTTTCTAACATTCAGGTTCTCCATGACACTTATTTATACACGCATCTGTTGGAATATATTTCGTTCCCTAAATTAAGTCAAGACCACATTGAACTTTTTTTTTCAGTTGTTTGCTCAAGATTAGGAAGAAATTCGAATCCGACTATAAAACAATTCATCATTTCATACAAGCGTATTTAACGCGATAGTCTTATTAATTCTTCTAATAACCGACTTGTAATGTTTAAAGCCTCATCAGATAATAAATAATTATCACGTTCTTAACAACTAGTTAATGTAAATATTTTTAATGATGAAGATCAATATAGTCACTCCAAAGAACACGTTTATTAGCTCATTCTATCATATAAAAATACTACGACATCCGGTTAAGTTATTTTTGTAACCAAAGGTCCTGTACATGAACAAATGAAACCACTTTGTTTCTCTTTTACACACTGAGAAAAAAAACCAGTAAAAACAAAAAAATATACATATAAAATCAAAAAAATGTACATATATTTTTTAGGCGAAAAGTCTCGTTTTTAAAATCAAAAGGATAATCTTTTCATTTTTAAAATAAATTTTTTCGCCAAATTTGTTTATAAAAATAAAAAAATTGTTTTTATTTTCAATAATACTTTCCTTACTTTTGTCAAAGATTTTTCTTAAATTTTAAGAGAAATAAAAAAATAAAAAACTATTGGCTAGTTTTAAAAGATTTATTTTTAATTATTATTTTTTAACAAACGCCACACAATTTTATTAAAACAAAGTAATCCGTACCGTAATATACTTTACAAATACAACCAAACAAAGAAAATTAACTCCCCCTCCCTAATTTTTAACCCACAGGGTCATTGTGTAAAAATACACACAACCCTTAAAAAAATATAATGTGAACTTCCAAGTTCTTTCTTGGCAGCTGGGTCTCGTACTGATAAAAAGTTGGTCTACTCATCAAGTTGCAACGACCAAAACCAAACTGCAAAAATTCAAATATTCATACCTTTAGTCTAACACAAGAACGTAGAGATTTGGCGAATTATATAAAATATAGATGATTTGAAAAATAAAACAACGGGATTTCTGGCAAACCAATAAATATAAACATTTTCATAAGTTGTCATTACTATCAAAAAAATTGTTTTAAAATTCTAGAACTCTTCTTTTGAAATAAATTATTCTGTTTAAATAAATAAACTTTTTAAATTTAAAAAGTATTTTATAAATCATTTTATAAAATATGTTATTAAAATAAAAAAAACTATTTATTAGTTTCTAAAAATCTCATTTAATTTCAAAAAAATACTTTTTAAATTCAAAAAAATTTATAATTTTTAGAAAATAAAAACTTCGTTTTTTAAATTTACAAACCAAAATTTTTCTCATTGATAAAATGCACTGATGGCATGTGAAATAAATAAGCGTACTTGTTTTATAATTACTCTTACTCTTATTCGTTTTAAAATTATCTAATAAATAAATGTATCAATTAAATGTACTTATGTTATAGGAATAAAAATGTAATAAATTTAAATGATTTTGTAATTATAACTTCCTAACTTCATTGCATTCGGTCGAAAAAATGCTAAATACGGCCTTCTTGATTTATTCGCTTTCTCTTTTATCCTCCGAATTTGTGACACTTGGCAGTTGCTTACATTCTATATAATATAATTCTATGTCAAAAATTTAGACTAAATATGTTGTAACTCTAATCCTGTGTGCTTGATAACAATTTTATCTACTAAATTACTGACTAATAAACTACATAATTTATTAAAGTTAGTTTTGTTCTAATTCGCAAATTTAATTAAGAGTTTATCAATTATTGAAATGTTTATTATCGATGGTGGCGAATGAACATTTTTGAGCGCAATTTAGTATTAAATAATATTACAGAGTTCATTTTATGGGTAAAGTATCAACAATAAAATCACTAGTTCAAACCAGCTGCAGTTAAGTTTAACCAGTAATTTTGAAAGTTTTGTCGAAACAATTGGTGTAAAATACACAGTTTAAACTACTTTGAAATATATTTTATGGCAAATTCCATTAACTAAAATCTCCAGAAAGAGAAATCAAATCAAAATACGAATTGCTTACAATCGATACTAGCGTTGATTATAAATAGTTGTCAACGTTGTCTACGAGCAGTCGATGTTGTCTACAAATAGTTTGCGTCTACGAGTTATCGACGTTTAGTAGATGACGCGGGAACGCCAAACATGCATACATAGATTTTTTAGTACTTAAAAAGATGGGGGGATGTATATGTTTAGCCCAACACCCGACATTCTTCTACGACGAACGTACAGAAATGTCGGGTATACCCAGTGTTACCATATGTTTCAAAAATAAAAACTTCATGGAAGGCAAAATAAAAACTTCATTTCAAAAAAAAAATTCATTTTTATTTTTAAGTGGAATCTTTAAATAAACAAATTTTTATAACGAACCTTCTTGGTTACTTTAGAAATTGATTTTGTTTAAATAGAAAGTGTTGTATTAAAAAATTCATTAACAGCTATAGTTTCGTCTATACGTAAAGATTTAAAATCAAGTCGTCGAATTTCAAGCCACTCATCATCAATTTCTTGTAAATTTCCAAGTTAAATTATATTTGGTAAAAAATTGCATAAATGTGAAATAGAAATATTTTTTCTATTAATCACATTCGCGGCAGCTAACTCTTCCGCAGATAGTAAAAAATTAGCATTAAAATCAAATTTTTTTGATAAATGATTGCAAAGTTCTATATAGAATGTTAAACAGGTAGCTCTGAAATCTAACTCATCGTTTGTATTTAAAATATGAGTGGTTGATAAAGCTGAAATAACTTCTGAACCCAAATAAATCTCATCTAATTGTTTGATAATGCCCGGAGTGCAGAGTGCATAATGCCGGAATTCCCCAGTAAACCAAGAAGTATAAAACGAAACCAAATTACCCAAAAAAACCGAGAAAAGCAAATTAGTTCAATTTTCTTTTTCGTTTTTGAATTTGCTTTTAAACCCACCACAAACATAATTGTGTGACAATACTACGAAAAGGTAAAATTTAAATAAAAACTTCATTTTTTGAGCCTAAACTTCAAATCTTTTTTAGAGTAGAAAAAACTTCAAAATGACACATGGTAACACTGGGTATACCAAACTTGATTTGTAAGGCGAAAAATATACAACTTTACGGACTTTTAGGAAAACTGTTTGTTATAATTAAGAAACATTAACCTTGATTAAATTTCAGAAAACCATCAACATCAACCCTATGGTTGGTTGAAAATTTAAATTCCATATTTATTTAAATCCTTATCGATTTTTTGCAAAAATTTAAAAAGCTTCCAATGAAGCCGCCACATCAGGTACACAGATTTCAACCAAATTTTGTAAGGATCTCCCAATTAATTGAAAAGATTTTATTACAATAATGTATTTCAAATAAGTAGGAAATTCCGGGCTGTATATGGGGCCAAATTTTCAAAAATAGATCAGAACTGGTATTGTAGTAAATTTAATTTAGACTCGTTTAAGGCATAATCATTTTTCTCGTAAATGTTATAATTTTCAAAATATTTGCAAAAATCGTGAAAGCTCGTACGAAAGCTGTCAATTGAGCTGTCATTTTGAAAAGTATGTAACATTTACGAAATAACGATTCAACATAAAAAGTTTGTAAGTTATAGATTTCAAACAAAATAACATTTACCGGAAATGCGGTTTTAATAAAAAAAACAAAATTCGGAATACAACTTCAAACTCTTTTTTTCCATTAATTGGGTCATCCTTGCGAAATTTGTTTAAAATCTGTATATATACCAGAAGTGGCAGCTTCAATGAGAGCTTTCTAACTTTTTCAAAGGATGTTGAAGAGTTTAGCATTTACAAAAAACGTCAAAGAATTAACAGATTTAAATCAATTTAAAAATTATATTTTCCACGAGCGAGGGTTCATTGTCTTGGTTTTGAGCATGGGTAGTGTTTTCCATTATATGAGCCAGTTTTAGAAATCAAGTCTAGTACATTCTAGATCTATGTGCTCGTATCCATTCGTCGTTTGAAATTTTGTAATGATTGTAAAAATAGTGTAATTTGTTTGCTTTTTTTATATTACCATGCCTTTTAACTGTAAGGACATCATAAAATACATCAAAATCAATTTTAAATTTCCAAAATCTGTCACAAAATATTTCACTGTTAAAATGTGCAGAACTAAAGACCAGAAGACGTCATAAACCGAAAATATAATAATGTAGTTAGTAAACCACAAAAAGTCAATTTTAAAAATTAACTTTACAACCTATTTTATTACTTCCATCTTATATGTGATCGCTTTCGGCACGAAGAAGAATAGCTGCGTGTAGACCAACAAAACAATCATATCTTAACAATAAAAGAAATAATAAAATCGGTATATATATTATATTGGAAAAAAGGTCATAAAAATTGTTTATAGTCCTTATACATATAATTCTTGTCTTATCCTTTTTTTTCTTAAATGTGTGTTCGTCCGTCCATTGTTTTCTGTGATTGATTTAAATGGCAATAAAAACTGTGCGCACAATAGAAAAGGGGTGCCAAAAATTGCTAATAAAGCAATTATAATAATTTTTATTGTATATTTGATACGGCCTGAAGATCGGTATTACGAATATTAAGAATAATAATAAATACAATGATGTCCTTTTTATTATATATGCCGGGGGAAAATGGAATTGGTTTAAAACGAGTAAAGATTTTGAATATACTTAGCATAGGATCATAAAGGGTCAAAATATTTGAGATTGAGATGATTACTCGCATTATATTTTAAACCATATAGACTTGTAATGTGTATAATGTTCGTGTTGAAATAAAAGATGGACATTTAAAAATTAGAATATTATTAAATTTATTATAGTGTTGGGTATTTGTTGTTGCGGTCGTTACAGTATATATAAAGGAAATCCAGTTATACCAGATTAGAATAATTTTAGTACACAAACTTTGCCATTTTGTAATTCATGGAGAAATTATAAATTCATATCAAATTGAACAACATATTCAACAGACTCAAAACTTGTAAGTTACCAAATCATTCAACAAAAATATAGAAAATTACTATCATATTCAAATTACAAAACAAACACAAACTTAAAAAAATAAAAATCTAAAACTCTTTGCTTGGCATCTTCTTATTCATTTTCTTATGTTGTACATAACACTATATACATTTATGTGTTATCTACCATAAAAAACGAAATAAAAACTATAAAATTAACGATTTGTTTATATAATAAAATCAAATGACTAACAACAAAATAATCATAACCATAATTGAATAAAGATATTAAGTGAATAAATACATAATCGTACATTGATAATGTTAGAAATGTTGTGTGATGTTCTGTGTACGTCTACAGATATATGTATTTAGAAAATATACTTCTTATGTATTTCCTTTGCAGTTTATGGTACACAATTTTACAATGATTGCATAGTGTTGACATATTGAATGCATTCGATTTTCGAGCGTATTGGGTTATGCTGTTAGCAAGCCCCTTACATGTAAACGTGTGCCATTTTTCTCAAATGATAAATTAAAGGAGATGTCGATTATTTTAAAAAGATTTTTTTAATTTTGCCGGCTTTATAATTGTTTCTTACATATTTAAGAAATTAAATTTAAAGATTTGCCACATTTGAACTAAACCTATACGGTTGCAGAGCCGACTTGATCGGAAATGATGCGTATATATCGACAATGGTGTAAATAATTTTTTGAATATATAGGCAGAGCCATCTAAGATTTTAAAGAGCCATTATATTAAAATTAGAGCTTCAAATAAAAGAGAAGCTTTTATTGAGTTTCTGTTAGAAACCGTGGTAGTTTGAAAATTATTGAACATATAAATTTATAAATAAAAAATTAAACAAATCTTCTAAATTTTAATTTTATATTTTTAATAAAATATTCAACATGCACATATATTAGACTCGCGATAACGTGAACAAAATAAGACCAAAGCATGTTCATGCTTACGAGATTGTTGAAATTTGGTCTTTCACAAGTTTACGGTGATTTGTTTTGTTAAAATTTACACATAGCCAGTTATATTAAAATATACTACTAAATATAATATAAATGAAAGATTATGCTCTCGTTTAATTCAGATTTAAACCAGTCTTTAAATATTGCAACTGACATCCACGCAGTTTTACAATGCTTATAGTACAAAACTTTTAGTTTTTCCAATTACCAATGGTCGTAATTTATGGAGTTCATTTGCATTATAGTATATGCTAGAAAAGTAATGCGTTGTTTTTCGTTTTTCCTTCCAAGCGCGTTCTTTTCTAATGACTAAACAAAATCCTTTTCTGGCTTTCAGTACAAGCCTGTTTCATCTGCATTATAAATTTGTTTTACAGACTAGACCAAGTTCAATAATTTCGGCTTGCAATTTTCTTTTAAATGGCTCCACAAGTTCAGGTTGAGAGGACAAATTCTCTCCAGTAATTTTATGCAAGGGCACATCCAAAACGAATTTTGAAACGTGGTAGCCACCTTGCCACCACACTTGCCTGCTGCTGATAAAATCACTTAATTTTTTTTTATTTCTCCATATAAAAGTTTAGCATTTGCTTTAAGAAAATCGCCACCATTTGTATCGCGCTGCCCATGAAACCAACGATATAATTTCTTCTCCATTTTAGGACATCCTGGCATTTTAAGAGTTCTTCTTTAAAGCTCCATAAAGGTGTTGTTCACCGTGTATAAAATTTCATCACTTTTTTGTTAATTCCACAAATAGTAGACTTAAGCCTCGTTCTCATTAGTCAAGTAACTTGAATTTACTTGACCAATATGAACGTGCTATTTTACTTGAATTCAAATTAATTTTACTTTACTTCAAGTATCAAGTAAAGTAGAGAACCTTTCAACGTTTGTATTCAAAATGAGCCGTCTGAGATGAGCTTCATTATACAATTTAGTAGTGTGGAGAGTATTTTTATAAAAAAGTGTTAAAATTTTTGACATCTACAAAAATGAGGTGGAGTTGTCCAGAAATTATAAATTTTTTTGAAAATTTTTCAATCCCTTGAAGTTTTGTGGAACATCGATTTAACTTTATATCACGGCCGAAATGCCCGAGATGATAATTTTAAAAATTTATTAACTAAAATGAAGGAGACTGAAAACTATTAAAACGGTATATACACTCAGGAATTACGGAAAATTGATCAAAGTAAAAAAAGGGGTGTGTCACCTGACGAAATATATAAACCAAAACTAAGCTGGTTTGGGGTGGCAGATAATATTTTACGAAGTGTTACCGCTTCAAGAAAAGTAATATCAAACTTGGTAAGTTAAAGTTTTATTAATTTTCAACAGAATTTTTTTTTAATTGTTTAAATTGTAAAAGAAATTAAATTGGCAGTTAATTGTTGATGGTTAGTTGTTGATTGTTCTACTTTTCTCAGTAATTTCTCGCCATGATCCAGTACGTACATGGCCTGACTTATGTTCTTCTTACTGCTTTGCAGTTCCAGTTATGGTTCTAAGCCAATCTTGCAAGGAACAGCTATCTTGAACGCAAACTTGAATTCAAATTAATTGTTCAGTAATTTCGTATTTTTCATTTAACCCTCATGTGAGCGAAGAAAAAATAGCTTAATTTGAGTGATTAACTTATTTTTTCCAAGTTCGTCTAAGTTGTTAAGTTTCAATTTAAAGTTTTTATTGGGAGCAAAACATACCAAAAAAAAGATGTCTAAAAAGGCAAAAGGTACCCGGGTACCCACGTCACTCACATTAGGGTTAATGTTATTTTTTGCCCATTATTTAATTAAAAACTATTAATCGTAGAGCAAATAAAACATTTATAAAACACACTAGTTTATCGCTTAAAGTATTTTCTCTTACTGCTGCACTTTCAACTTTACTCGATTCAAATTATGGAAAACCAAAAGAAGAATAAATTGGGAATCCCCGAATTGTCAATTTCAAATTTAGCTCTTAATTTTAATTTGCTACTTGTTCAAATACAAACACTTCAATACTAAAAAAAGTTGCAACGAATGAATCTTAATAGTAAACAGGCCTAACGGGACTTTCGAAAAAAAGACATACAAGTTGTGCTCGAATTTTTTAGTGTTTTGTGTGGCGTTATAAAGAACATCGGTAAAATCGAGGTTAACTCATTTCCTTTTTATGAAAAAAGGACCAATTTGGAGTCGCATTCTCTACTTAACTTGATCCAAATTATGAAAACAAACACTGGGAATCCCCAAATCATGCGAGAGGACATGCGAGAGTGTACAAAATTTAATTCACGTTATCGCGCTTTCAAATTGTTCGTTGCCGAGTAGTGTTCACGTTACCCGTAGTTCACGGTAAACGGCGTTCATGTTATCGCGATTCTACTGTAAATAAAACATTATTAAGATAAGCGCGGAATATTTAATATAATAATTTAACATAATTAATAAAATTTAAAACTATTATAATTTCTATTTATAATACGATTGGCGTACATAAAGCTTTTCGTCGCAAAATATTCGCCATCATAGTTTGTGCGCGCTGTAAAACAATAATACAAAAAGTCACTTGTTCCAAATTTTTATTTTTTTTCAATCCAATTCGCTCGTGTTGCGTTATTCTCAGTTCCAGGAGATCTCCATAATCTACTGCCCCAGACCCCAATAAATTGTTAAATTTTCTAACATTTGTTGGTAGAAAATTGTTTTTGGAAATGTTGAAGTTCCCGTTTTGCATCAACGTCTTTGCCACTGTCGGTAACTGTCTCAATAGGAATCTTTATTTATTTATTTTTATTGGAATAAGTCTACAAATTTGACTTGAAAACTATTGGATTTGAAAATATAAAAGTAAAGAAACAAGTTAAAAAATCACTGAGAGGCATAAAATTGCTTTAACTTACTTTTAAAATTATATTTAGTTAAACAAAAATCAAATAAATAGTTAATTCTATTGAAACTTTCACACATCATCTTCACTGGTTCATTATCGCCGTAGTTGGTTCTGTGTCTATCTAAGTAGAGGAAGTCATGATCTCTTAGTTGTCTACCAGGAACATTTATTTTAATTGACTTTAGCACATCCGGTGCGTCGATTAGACCTAGTAGGAGATTACCAATAAATGTACTTTTTAGCAATTCGCGTCTATTTTCTAGAGTTGTCAAGTTGTATGTCTGCACCCGGACAAATAAGGTGGTTGTCGCTGTATGTTTACGTGGTATGGTAGACCATGGTCATAAACCCATCCGTCTTTCGTGCTTAAGTAGCGTATAAACTTCTCCTGAGTTTTCTCAATACTCTGGGTATGATCTTCGTAGAACGAACACCACACATTTACAGCATATTCCAGCTGGGATCGAACGTAAGCACAATAAAGGATCTTAATTGTTTACACATCAAAATTGTCACCCGTACAACGTTTAAGGAAATCGAGCATGGAGTTCGCCCTAGCGATGCACAGCTCAATGTGCTTAGTAAAGCTCATGTTTTCAACAAAAGTAACCCCTAGGTGTTTAGTCTCAAGTACTACCTGAAGGAGTTCACCAATTATTTTGTAGCCTTGTGAAACCGGGTTTATTTTTTCGGTGAAATCTCTGCAGTGCAAATCTCTACACTTGCCAATATTGAAACTCAGTGAATTAAACCCGCACCATAACGCTAGGTTGTCTATATCTTTTTGCAGTTTATTGGCATCATCAACTGACTCGATGGCTTTGTAGATTTTAAGGTCATCTGCGAACATCAGGATATTGGAATGGTTGGAAGATTGTGAAAATCCATGGACCAACGTGAGAGCCTTTTGGTACACCAGAAGTTGCTTGTATTCTATTCGACATTTTACCTCCTATTTCAATATATTGGATTCGATTAGTCTAATGAGATTTGAACCAGGCTGCGAAATGGCTGGAAAATCCGAACTTAAAAATGTGTTTCAAAGTTTTACAATGGCTGATGGAGTCGAAAGCTTTTGCAAATTCGGTGTATATTACGTTAATTTGTAGATTGACTTTTGATTGTATTTTGGCATAAAACCATGTTATTATTGTGATAAATACCGCGGAATCACTGTTTTGAATGATTTGCATATTACTAGTTCAAATAATTTAGGTATAGCAGATATAGATGTAATACCTTTGTAGCAAGAAACATCATTTCTAGATCTAGTTTTGAAAATAGGCGTCACTCTAGTTATTTTCCACTTTTGTGGAAAAATTGTCAATTTTAATGACTGATTGAACAAAATGCTAAGAGGAATTGCCAAATTTTTAGAATTTTTTAAAAATAAAGCCGGAATACCATCAGGACCACATCCTTCTCCGAATCCTAGCAATGCTCGCTAGATGTCTTCTGGCTCGATGTGTGGTGTAAATATGAATGTACTATATTCACTAGTGGTTGGATCTTTATAATTATCAATGTCTTCCGCTTTATTGGAAAAACTCAGCAATGTTGGTTATGAACTGTGGATCACAAGACTTTTGATCATTAAATTTCATCCAGGCTGGGTAACTAACAATTACGCGATTGATTTTAAAAAAATTCCAAAAGTGTCTGGGATCGCCTTTTATTTTATCCTTTAGATTGCGAATATAGCCTCTGTATCTCAGTTCAAAATAAGATGCAAAATTTGTTTACTATCCTGGGAACACAATTTGATTTTTTTCTTTATAGTCTTTCTTGTTTTTTAGACTGACAAGTTGATCGTCATACCATGGATATTTGTTTTGTTTGCTCATAGACACAGTTTGCTCATAGACTCTTCCTCTAACTTATGAAACGACGTAAAGTAGCGATGAATGCTTTATAGTGATCATGTCTGAAACTAATTTTATATGAACTAATTGTGAAGAATACGAAAGAAAATTGCTTCAACGTAGTCCACACTACTAGTTGTAAAAGGACGACATGAAGTAAAACGTCGCTTTGGTAATCGCCGATGAACTGTGTGATAAAATTTTGTTTCTGCATTTGATATATTTCTGATAAAAATTACAAAATGCGTTACGGCCATTAATGCTTTAAAATTGTTGTTTCAGGAGACTTGACATTAACGTTTGCCCCAAATGTAAATTAGCTTCGTACATTATCACCTATTTCTACGTAATGTGACTGCGGATATTTTCGCGAAATTCACACTCGATTAGATAGGCGACCGCAAGATAAGTACCTTTTGCAATTAATTGGCTCACCAATGCTAACTGCTTGAATATCGACATAGAATGTTTCGCGTTTTACTCCCTTGATGATAAGTAACTCAGAATTTCTGCCGTTTTACGTTGATGAATGATGAAGCTTAGTTTAGATTGCTTGAAACATGTTCGCTGGATTGCAGTTGAATGTGTTGTAAGAATAGTGATGTTCTACGTTCTTCGCACATTGTTAAAAATTATGTTGGATTGTTGGACGACCAAAGTTGTTCATGAATATTAAACCACTAAGAGCCATGCCATCATATTCCTCTCGATGCAATATCCGAACGATTTTTGCTCGACGGTACATAGTGCCACTGATCACTATAGAAAGCACCACATTAACATAATTTTGGAGTCAGTCCAACCAAATCCTTTAAATTTACAATATTTAAAAGAGAGACTACTAAATATGGTCAGTTAAATCAAAGTAAAGGCCCCACTTAACTCGAGTCGTGCAATTTAAATTTGTTGCATCGGAGCGACGCATGCCCTTGCGATAATAATAATGTTATAATACAGTCTTGGGCTTCTTCAGTGCATAAATATACGACTGTGGTATATGCCTTCTCCGAAGAATCACAAAATGCGTGGATTGGGAAAGATTTAGTTTTTGAAGAGATGAAACATGGTTTTATTTTGAGCCATTGCTGACTAATGTCTACCGGAATTTCATCATCCCATATGGGCCAATTTTGTGTCGGCTAAAATTTCGTCTTAATTGGACATAAGTGTAAATAAAAACTGTCAATTATCGCAATTTCGATTTTTGAATTACTTTGCTATTTGTTGGATTTTCTCGCGCGGACAGATGTGTAGTGTAATGTTTACATTTAATTCTGAGCCAAGTCATACTTTCGAATGGCATTTTGAAACATTATTTTTTTATTAGGTCATCTGCGACTAAATCACACCCAACTTTAACATTAATTCAAATAAATCGATCAAGCATCGTGAACATATTCAATTTGGTTGTGTTTTACCATAGTAAATCATAGTTAGGACATTCGAGCACATATTAAAAATAGTTTTTACTTTTCGGGTTTTTTTAATTTATACGCAAACACAAGAAATACTGAAGGGATTTGTACACCATGGTGCGGCAGTGTGCGCTGTGGTCCTAATATCCGCTGACACTAAAATAAAACAATACAACATTTATTTAGAATTAGTTAAAACAAATCAGTTTTATATTACATAATCGTATCTGGAAATTAGAGTACGTTAAAAGACAATGCAATATGAACAGCAACTTTTTCGAAACGAAATCCTCGAGATATCAGGTGAATATCCTTGAAAATCAGGTAAAAATCTTCGTACAGGAAGTATCAGGTTCTATGAGAGCTTTTTTGTTCGAACTACTTTATTCGAACGATTTAACGAAATCGTTACTTTTGTGCATAATCTTCAAATATTCGGCAATCAATATATTAGTACGAGTCTATATTAAAACTGAATTTGGGAGCTCTTTACCTCTTAAAGTTCGTTAAATATATCTCTTTGTTTGCCTTCAAATTCACTTATAATAAATAATCCAATTGACATTTTGTTTTGGTTTGTTCTTGTATTTAAACCTATTTCTGATTCCTGTATAAATAAGGAACGTGATAGAACTATAGCCCTGGATTTTGCATCGGAAAATTTAAAACTACAAGCTAACTTTCGGTAAATATGTATAATAAAGTTGATTCTGTGATAATTTCAGATAAGTCGAATTTATATCAAATCAAATTTGAAAGTTGTGCATAGATACTAAACAAACTGCCTCGTATGGTTCATCAAATATTTTCAAATTACGGCTGTACAGATCATTGTGTGTGAGCTGTAATCTGTAAAATGAATGACTGTTTTGTTATTTTATATAAATTATGTTTGAAATAAATCAGCATAATCAAGTTTTTTCTAAGTGTTTGACCGTCCGTCCGTCTGTCTGTCTGCCTATACGCATCATTTGTGTTGTTCGCAGGTTTGACACCAAAACTACTGTCGAGCTTAATAAAATTTAGGCACATATAAACTATTTAATTAATGATGAAGTTTTAATCAGCTTTTAATTTATAAGATGATTTAATAATGACGATATGGGCAACCACAACATTTATATATTATATCAGTTAGTTTTGTTTATGTTGTTTTTTCTTGAAAAGAAAAACAAGATTAAAATTCATGCCCGATGCCAAATTAACCAGAACCGTAAAAATACTACACCTTCAAAGGAAGTTTTTCCGTTTTAGGCATTATAGATTTTGTTTATGAGAATGAAAACACAAATTATCGGGAAATTGCAAATCAACTTTCCCAACACAAAACAACACAAAAAAATATCATCAATTAAATAGAAAATCCTGTTGTCCAGCTGATGATGTCGTCATCCAACAATCTACAGCTTCAACCTAAAAGAAATACAACAAAATTTTTAAATATGCACTTACCATTTTAATTGTATAACATAGTATTCCAATCATTTATGTATATTGTACCAATCATTAATTTATAAATCGTAGATCTGAAATCAAATTTAGAATCTAAATTAATTTTCTTATAAGAATTTATCTCATTGTACTTAACTTTTATGTCCCGTATTGAAAATGTAAACAAATCAAATATTTATGGAAATGTCAATTTGTTGGTAACGTAAAGCAAACATTGATTTGGTTGCGTGTAATATTGAGTTAAGATAGCTTTTGGTAGCTTAAAGTTTAACATTTATTCAATTTTGTATACAATTTAAGATAACATTTTATTCTGAAAAAACATACAAATTTATAAATAAAAATCTCGTTCACTTTATTGAGAACGACTGAGCGATAAACATCAATTATTATTTTACCAGTGTGTCATCAAGCTTGATTAAAATAAACCTACAAGTTAAATTCTTAATCTCTTCTAATCTCGCACAACCACTTAACATTTATTGGTTCCGAAAACCGGGAATAATCTACTGTAATTCAGCTAAGTAGAATTTTATTTATTTTAACTAATTAATACGTGCGAGTTAACTGCGAAGTGCGGGATAAAAACGTAGTATTTATTGTTAACGGTATCAGCTATCAATAACGGTATCTATCAATCAATATAAGTTAGTGGAGTTTATTGTCGATCACTAGAGAACCTGGTGCTTTTTCGTGAATAGTGAAGTGAATTATCCGGTTACAAATCATGACAGATCGATTTTAACGTTTGCGAGATCGAGCGCATTCTCAAATAATTACTATCTTGCGATTTGCGGAAAAGATAACGGAGGAAACAACTCTCGAGGCTATTAAAACGCGGTTAGAAAGTCTAGAAGTAAGGTATCACACTTTTAACGAAATGGAAGTTGAACTATTTGGTAATCCAGCCTACAAACCGATCACTGACGAAATAGATGAAGTGTATTATAAGGCACGTGAGCTACTAGGACAAGCCTGTAGTCGCAAAAAACAAGGTGGCATTGAAGCGAAACATGATATAAGTACCACACTAGAACAATTTTTTGACCAGCAAAAAACATTCTACGAAGGCGTTAGTACATCAGAACACGTGCGGTTACCGAAACATAACATCGAAGCCTTCTCCGGCGATTATAAATATTGGGCATCTTTTCATGACCTCTTTAAGTCTACCGTGCATGATAATCACAGTATTAGCGGCGTACATAAGTTGCAAATGCTAAAGGGATTGCTGAAAGGTGAAGCGTCGGCTTTAATCCGGCATATTACCATCACGAAAAAAAATTACTCGGAAGCTTGGGAGAAACTGTGCAATCGATACAACAAAATAACTCCTATAGTGACATCACTGGTGCAAACGTTTATGGAGCCGAAACCATGTATGCAAAGCAACAGAAGGGAGTTACGCAAAATCAGTGAAACATCTGACGAAATCATTCGTGGATTGCGAGTACTGGGACCAGAAGCTGAAACACGTGACCCGTGGTTAATTCATATTATATTAACTAAAATTGATGACGAAACTAAGCAATTATGGGCAAATGAATCTGTTGGGAAGGATCTTCCAACATTGGGTACTCTTTTAACTTTTCTAAACAAAAGATGTGACGCCCTTCAGATTTGCAACGCCACAACTAAACGAAATGCTACAAAACCAACTGCCAAATCATTCGTTCTAACGCAGCCCACAAATATATTTGAGTGCGTGGTTTGTCGACAACAACATAACATATTTAAATGTCCTGAGTTTTGAAATATGGATTACGAAGCTAGATTTAAGATTACAACTGATAATAATTTATGTACTAACTGTTTGAAAAGAGGGCATATTACTTCTAAGTGTTTTTCCCGATCGTCATGCCTCATCTGTAGAAAGCGCCACCACACCTTGATTCATCAACAGTATAATGGAAGCAAGCCTGTCTACAAATCACCACATCTCAATGGATCAATCATCAGGTGATAGAACGTCAGAAGATCGCCATAATTCTGGAAAACAGAAGAAGAAAACCCATACAATCAATCCCACTATTGATCAGACACAAGCCACAGATAGCCAGATTACCAAACAAGTCCTGCACGCACACTACTCCTCTATAACCACGATGTTACCAACTGCAGTCGTCTATATCAAATCACATACCGGTGAATTACAGCTGTACCGAGCATTGTTAGATTCGGGCTCACAAACGGTCTAGCATCTACGCCAGCTGGTCGCACGAGAGGAAAAATCAATATGGCCTTCCACTTATGAACCGATCGAAGTTACGCGTTGACAGTTACGGCTCATAGTATTAACAATATCACCGACGTATTACCAACAACGCCAGTGAAGTGCCAGAGCAAGAAATAGATGGTCTACCAATTCTTCAGTCCTCAAAATTCGGATGGTTAATTGCAGGCGCATGTCGTAACAGTTCTTTAAGTCAGACCAATCTACACGTTACTACAGAACCACTAATTCCAATTCTGAACGAAGATCTACATCAAGAATTAAAAAGGTTTTGGGAAGTGGAGGAAGTTGCCTCACAACCTAATTCAGCGGTTACTCACGAATGTTAAGTGTTCTACGAACAAACTACTACCAGAACTAAAAATTGCCAATTTGTCGTTAAACTTCCGTTTAAACAATCATCACAGTCATTGGGCAGTTCATATGAAGGAGCATTTCACCGGCTACTTGCAATGGAGAGGAAGTTCTCGAGAAATCCTGAATTTTTTAAATCATACAAATCGTTTATGAACGATTATATCGATTTAGGACATATGAGTCAGATACCACCAGACAAGGTTCCAGGGCAGAATGAAAGAAAATACTACCTACCGCACCACGCAGTCGTTAAACCCAGTAGCAGTACAACTAAATTACGAGTGGTGTTTGATGCGTCGTGCAAGACGAGTACGGGATTGTCTATAAACGACATTTTACAAATTGGCCCAAATATTCAAACCGACCTGTCTACAATATTGCTAAAATACCAACCTTCTGTTTTTTTCACTTTAGGTTTTCGATAGTAATGGCGTTTGTGATTGTGTTATTTTCACTTCTGATTTTTTCAAATCAATTATCTCATCCGTTCGTAACTGATTGTTGTGATTCTTCACATTTTTCATCAATAAATCAAAAGTTCAAATTTATTCGCGATCCAGCGTTGGTGGAAAGATCCAGCGTTGAGGAAGTATGGGGTGGTTGGGAAGTTGATTGTGTATAAGTAGGTGTCGATTATCATAATCGTTGTCATATACAGATTGACGCTAAAAGGAAGAATTTTCTACTGTTATGTATTTAATTCGAAAGTAATGAAAATAGACCAATATACAGAACAATTACAAAACAATATTCGTAAACACGAAAAGTTAGTTGCAAGAATAGAATATAGATGATAAATGTAAAAAGAATCGAATTTCGTACGCTACGCAGTAATTCACTAGTAGTACAACTACATGGTATTGCTCTATATATAGACAAGATTCCAATGTTAATAATACAATTTCAGTCGTCGCGACCTGATGAGAAGGCTGATTTTTTCAAATCAGTAATCTCATTCGTTTGAAACTGATTGTTGTGATTTTTCACATTTTCCATCTATAAATCAAAAGTTCAAAATCCATTGGTATCCATTGGAAAAAAATAATTTTCTTTTATTTCATTGTTATCCATTAAAATATTCTTCCGGTTAAATTTTACGCATTTTTTGCGCCGTCTCCTAAAATTGTTTAGGTTATAATAGCACTAGTATTTTCAGCAATTATTTACATTCGATATCGAACACATACTTATATGAAATTTGAGTACATGCAGCATACTAAAATGATCTCCGGTTGATGTCGTTAAAGCGTTATCGAGTGATATCCGATTACTGGAAGCATCAGGGCCATCGTGACATTATTCAGAATAATAGTATTGTTCACCGTCAAATTCACGCTCCGCATGAAGTAGTATAGTCGTTTGAATTATTCGCATTCAATTTTAAATTAAACTGTGTGAATTAAAAGTTTCTTATAGACAATTCAAAACTATATTCAACAAATTTTTCCCTGTGGTCCTATTCTGGTAATACGCGGGGAATACGAAAAGTATTTACATATAATTTCTGCTTATATTCGTATTTTCTGGCCTTCTAAAATAAAATATTAGTGGTATTGTTTTTTAAAATAGAATAAAACTCGAAATAGTTTCCCCTGCCAGTAGCGGTATTCTGGCTTTCCCTGGGAAATAGGGAATTGGTAGAAATATTTCCACAGTATTTTCGACTAACTTTTAGTTTTCTGGCTTACTGCAGGAATAAGTTTCGTGTAAGTATTTTCGAAACAAAGTTAAATGGGAAAATATTTCCTTCCCAATTAACTTTGTTTTGAAAATTTTTGCACTAAACTTATTCGTTCAGTAGGCCAGAAAAATTCAATTTAGACAAAATTGCTATGAAAGTATATTTTTCCCAATTCCCTATTTCCAGAAAAACCCAAGAATAGTGCCACTGGCAGAGGAAACTATTTCCATAGTTTTATTCTATTTTCAAAAACAATACCACGAACATTTTACCTTAGTAGGCCAGAAAAAAAATAGTGTCACAGCTTCGCTATGAAAATATTATTATCAATTTATAAAAATGTACATCCAATTTTTTCCCTCATCAGTATAGCTAGAAGAAACCGATTTTATATGAATATTCTTACCATACTCCTAAAAAATTACCAGAGTAAGGCCACAGGGGAGAATCGTGTTCCGTAAAAATATGAAAAGGAACAATTTTGTATTAGTAATCGAGTAGATTTGAATTGCCTATAAGGAACTTTGATTTCACACAGTGGAAATTAATAAGCTTTGGGTGGAGTAGACTCCAAAATTATTTTGCGCATATCACTCGGTAAATTAGGATTACGCTACTTAAGTGCCTTTTATCTCAGTTTTATACAAACCGTCAAGTGTCGATGTAATCTACTTCGAATAAATCATTCGTCAGGAAATTCGGGAAACAGGAACATCGAAAAAAATCTTCTTCATCCAGAACTGCTCTATCGAAATTGATAATTTAAATTCTATAATCAAAATCAAATTACATCTTTAAGGAGAATAAATAAAAAGTCGTTTTTAAATTATCTTTCATGAGCTTTATCGTTTTAGCTTCGTACACCATTATATAGTCATAACGAGCCTAAAACCAGCTTCAAAAGAAATTCCCTGTGTAATGTACAAAGCGTCACGTAAACACGACAGGGCACCATAAAGATACAGCGACCACACGGCAATGTTAAGTACAACCAATTATTTTTCCCGTTATAAATTTAGGTTGATACAAATAGAATATGTATGATTTTACCAGCTGATAATTTAGTATTATGTGTTAGCTGTGGAGTTATTCATGTTTTTTTGGATTGAGGATTTTTTTATAATCCAGTTTTTTCGACCATTGCGATTTTCATATGGTTGACAAATTGCATCGAACCTTCTAAAAATCTTTCGCAGTTATTTGGATTATGAACCGTTGAGCTGGTATGATCATTAATCTCTACTTGTCTGAGAAACTTCTCGTGTTTTCGTGCGTGTTTTTAACACGAATGTCCGGCGGTTATTTTTTCGGTACTAAAACAACTGAAACATATTAAAATTAAAATCTAAGCTTTTCCTTTGCAGTACTATAAAAACATTTGGATTTAGATTTGCAAAGTGTGTGGTATAAATGGAGCTCTTCACCCTAAAGTGGTTCCATTTAACAAATAATTCCTGGACATTTTGATAGATGCCAACAAGAAGTAAAATTTTTTTAGCATTATCGACATATTATTGTCTACAATCTACATTGTCTACAAGAGGACATGAAGCAATCGATAAACATAAATCATTTAACAATCTAAATAAACAAGACATATCGAAATTGATAAATTAAAGGTTGAAATTTGTTTTTTCAAAATGTCTTCCTAAACAAAGTATAGTTTCTCAACGTTCAAAACTATATAATTTAAAATAAAATTTAATAGTTATTCATATTATCGCGCTTTATCCAAAATATTTTGAATTAGTCTTTTATCGTCTTTAGCTATTTGTTTTTGAATAACTATCAAGCTCCTAAGCATAGCTTCACTGAAACCCGGAAAATTCGTAGATAATTATATTTACGGTGATTATAGGTAGTCGCATTGTGTTCCTCATTCAGTTCTTGTCATTTCGTTGACATTACTTTAGTTCCAATTATCTGTGTACAGGCACACAATGCAGCAAGGATCAACCATGTAATAAAACATTGCAGTATATAAGGAACTCACTTTTCCACAATCCGTAAATCATTAATTTAAAAGAAAACGTAATTAACTATATAACAAAAACAAAAATACAAAAAAAAACAGAAATATAAATTAAAAAGAGATAAAAAGTGAAATTAAATTTAAAATAAAAAAAATTTTGCTATACATTTCTCCTGTGCTAGAAAAAGACAATAATACATAATTCATCATTTTTAGTAATTTTTTTTTATTTCCCGTTCTCCGTAATACACATACAAAAAAAAGATGGATTGGTTTAAGTGTAATATTCCCATTTCACTTCTAAACGGTATCACTGCATCCGACAAAGTAAGATAAACGTATACAAACAAAATTCCAAATCAATTTTTTTAATGGATGATATTTGTATTTTTTATTATGATTTTTATAGCCATTAGAATGAATGAGATAGAAAGATTGCGCAATATAAAGAGATAATAAAAATGAATTTTTATTATGTGTGTGAGAGAGAGAATATTTTGTATTTTATATCATACAAATTTTTTTATTCGGTGTATCATCACTGAAAGAGAGTGAATTTTTTTGTACCCTACACAATTTTAAAGTGTAGAGTGTAGCCCGAAAAAGTGTAGAATATTTTCTATATGAAAACAGTGTAACGTGGTTAGTGTTGGTTTTATTTATATATGAACAAACAAAAAAAAAATTCATTTTAATAAAAATGAATGTGTATCTAGTATGGTTCAGTATTGTTGTCATCGTCGTGTGCTATACACCAATATAATCTCGAAAAAATTGAGTGATTTTTTTTTATATATATACATTTTCTCAAACTTTATTTTATATCACACAATATTTTGTGTTGTATTTTGGAAAAATTAGACATTTTCCGTTCGTTCGTATTTTTTGTTGTTGTTGGTATATTTTTGTGTTATACTCACTCGATACAAAAACAACAAATTTATTTTTATAATAAAAATATTTTTCATTCATTCGTTCAACAACATCGGTGCGAAACAGGCGCGAAAATTATTTTTCCTATTATAATAAAAATAAATTTTTATTTTTATTATTATAATTTAAAAAATTTTATTTAAATAAATAAAAAGTGTCATTACAATAATTATTATTATTATTACGATTATTATTTTTACGATTATTTTTATTACCGACTATTATTATTTATTTTAGTTCTTTTTATAAAATTCTTGGTTTTTGTTTTTTTTTTAACTTTTTTGGAAAAAATATAAATAGACAAAATAATAAAATTTTATTTTATTTATAAAAATTACCAAAAGTTTAAATTGTTGTTGTGAATAAATTATACATAAATTTATTTGAGTGAATAAAACAAATAAATTGTTTAATGAGTGGTATTTGATTTAAATTATTCCTTAATTGTTGTTTTACAATTAAAAGTGTTATATGAAAATATTAAAATATGATAAAATGCATTCGAAAAAATATTTTCACGGTGAAATAATAAATTGTGTGTATTAAAAGAATTAATTGATATTAAGTGATAAAATTATATTATTTATTGAAATTTGTGAGGTGACAAAAAAATTTGAAATTTGAGTGAATTCTTCCAGCCAATTATTTATATAAATTATTATATAAGCACACGGCGTTAAAAACTTGAAAAGACAACTTTTTGTGAAATTTGGTTAAATAAAAATTCAGCAAAATTACTCTAACAGTTGATATGAATTCATACTTCGAACAGTCCGGCTTTTACGGCCATCCCCATCAAACAGCCGGGATGGGAATGGCAACGGCTGGTCATCATGACCAGACACCGTCAGCAGCATATCGTGGTTTTCCTCTATCGCTTGGAATGTCCCCGTATGCCAATCACCACCTTCATCAGTCGCGCACAACACAAGATTCACCTTATGACGCCAGTATAACAGCAGCCTGTAGTAAAATATATGATGGAGCATACAATAAAGATTGTGCCAAAACAGGAACCACAGCAACCGGCAATGGTGAAACAAATGGTTATAAAGATGTGTGGAATAATAACACAGCAAATGGTGCAGGCGGTGGAGGTGGTGCGGGAAGCGGTAGTGGAAGTGGAGGAAGTGCACAAAATTCAACCGCCCCAGTCAGGCCATCGGCATGTACACCAGACTCGAGGGTTGGCGGTTATTTAGAATCAAGCGGTTCACCAGCCAGTCGAGGTGGTTCAACAAGTGTAACAGCCGGAGCATGGAACGCAAATTGTTCAATAACAACGGGCGGCACACAACCAGCAACAACAAGTCTACATCAATCAGCAAATCATACATTTTATCCATGGATGGCTATCGCAGGTTAGTAAAACAAAATTTATATAATATCATTTTATTTCCCGCCAGTGCAAACTAAAATTACCGTCGGACAATGTCCATAAAATTTATAAAAACACATAAAATTCCCCTTAGGCGTAATTAGTAACACGATCATAAAATAATATCGGAAAAAATTGTATATGTACCAAAAATAATTAATAGTGATTTTTATGTACATACATAATTGCACAGTGAATCATAAAATGCTGTTAAATAATTTATGTTATCGTATTCCACCTTTTCGCGCAAAACAACATAAAAATTATAAATCAATGAAGCTCGTGTAATAAACGAAAATGCAAAATTAATTTTTTTTTGTACAACAAAGTATTACTAAAAAATTGATAAAAATCACAAAACCCCAAAAAACATATCCTTGCATATTATTATATAAAGTGTCACTCAACGTAAAAACACAACCTATAATCATATATAACGCGCGGAACACTACAATATACAAATAATAATACTACAATATACAAATAATATAAAATTTGTAACCTGCTCCG
This sequence comes from Nephrotoma flavescens, assembly GCA_932526605.1. NCBI lineage: Eukaryota > Metazoa > Arthropoda > Insecta > Diptera > Tipulidae > Nephrotoma > Nephrotoma flavescens. The sequence goes on along the minus strand of OW052220.1, from coordinate 113,870,683 downwards.
ATCTTCATATTGTTATAGTGTTCAACACTCCTCATATCATAGAATTATGTTTTTTTTATGTGCGACAATATAAAATCCAGACCATAAAACTTGAATTCGGATATAAATCAGAATCCCTTTTTTATATTTATGTTTCATACAAATACGATTTTTAATGGATTTTAAATTGATCGTAAAATGTTTGGTTTGAGTATATGCTAAATATGTGCCTACGTACCTGCCCGATTATAGTAATCGGTAGCAAATTAATAAATAATTAATTTATTCTTTTTTATCTTTATATTCACAATGTGTGTGGCATTTTGTATCAACAATTTTGGAACGTTACAAATGTTATTCTTATTAGAATCGAAATTTATTATTTATATATATAAAATGTATCTGATCAGAATTATTATGAATGCAATTTTTAACACGATCTTTTAACATATTTTGTTGTTGGGTTTTATAATACGCGCGACATAAATAAATTGTTAATTTTATATATCCCAAAAAAAAAATAAATTGATTATTTTGATTATATATATCCTGTGGCAAATTCTTGATAATTTTTTTTTTTATTTTATTTCATTTTAATTATAATCTTCATCCAAAATATAAAATGAAATATAAACGCGACGCGAACAGTAGAATGTTTATGTTAATTTTTAATTCCGAAATTCATTTAATTTAATTTTGCGTGTCAATTTTTAAATTTCATATTTTTTGAATAAACGTATAGCTAGGTGTAATAAAATTATTTTTAAATGAGATGATAACCGCAACGGTGTGGTGGATATAAAATATACAATTTTATTATAATACGAATGCATTTAGTATATTTGATTTTATTTATTCAAACCAGAAATTAATTTTATTTTGTGTTAAAATCTAAAAATTCTAATTTTTATACACACACCGTTCTCCGTTTCTTGACTTATGTAACTTGTCTCATTTATTATGAAATATAATTTAATTTTATTTTTATCGTGTATACCGCATGTAGGATGAGAAGCCTTTAGGAACTTGTTTTTTATATTTTAAATACGTCTTTTAAAACAAAAAAATTACCAACACAAAAAAAATCTGTTTCGGAATTTTAATTTTAAATTAATTGAATGTGACATGGCCATTGAACGAGTGTCAATACGGATTTTTTACATCAACATAATTGATTGAAATAAAAATTGACATCGCAACTAATTGCACGCATAAATAAAATGTCGATGATTAATAATACAAAATATTTTAATGTCTAGTCTAAGCCAAGTACATAGACATCCAATTGTATTTTGATGTTCCGCTAAATCCAATCAGCGTATCGTTAGTAGAAATTCTTAACGTTAGATGGCTCTAAGTACTTACTTGTAGAAATTTACTTACCAATTGGATGATCAATCAATTATAACCCTGATGAATATATAAAATGCTTTAATATATGAATAATTTATTTATTTAATTTTATTTTAATTATTTCGTAATGATCATAATTTTAATTAAATAAAATTTTGTTTACAAAAAATTATTTCAAGGATGCCGCCATCTATGAAATACTAGTTATACTAAGTGTTTCCTTTTAAGAAAAAAAATTTATAATTAATTAACCCAAATATAATGTTTGCACAACCAAATTTATTCAGTACGCTAATTTTTAATATATTCAAAATTAATTTTTAATAAAGTCGGATAGTCAAAAAGCCTTGGGCCGAAAATATTTATTTATTTGTAGTAAAATATGTGTATTTCTTGTCCGGAAACCGACTGAATCTCATTTTGTAATTATTGTAAAAATTTCAACTGTTTTTGAGTGAATCATCGAAGTGAAACTTTATATTCAATTCCTTATCTAAATGATTTAGAAAAATAAGCAAATTATGATTTAAATACAAAAATTATAATCTTTAGTATGCTTATATTTGCATATTTTAATTTTAATCTCTAGATGTAATCTTTTTAGTGCACTGCGGCTGTTTTGTGTTCCATCATTTGTCTGGAAATTGTCAGGTATATCCAAATAAAAAGATAATTAATTTTTATATATTTAAAGAATGTAAATATATTTTACGGCTATTGTAGGAAAGCATATACTAATTTAAAATACTTTAATTATTAATTATTTACCTTTTACCTTGATACCCTTCAAATTTCTTATAACGAAATTAAGTATCATATTCCCGTTCAACTATTTGTGAGGAAAATATTATGTTTCTACTGGGTGCTTCCCAGTTACGAATTTGATTTCAAAATTTTATCGTAATCCGAGTTATGTAGGTGCAAGTATACATAAATTAAAATTTGGTAAGGTTCAATACTATCTCCAAAAGGCGGCAGTAAAATTTAAATGCAACATGATGCCGAAACTGAGTCTCCAAAAGAAGGGATGCTATTTAAGTTTGCCGGCCTCTTTGGAATCGCTAAATAAAATTTAATTTTCTAGAAGATTATAAATTATATACTCTTGTATAAAATTAATTTAAATTCGAAAATAATTTTTGTTAATTTGTTTATCAAAGCAAAATGTATCGAAAAATTTCACAAAATTCTAGATGAATGTTTACATTTGTTGAAAAAGCTACACTTTATTGTTTATGTTTTAATTTTCTTAGACTTGAACGATTAATGTTGCCGTTGTTTGTCCCCCCGGAAAATCTGAAAATTAAAGAATAATTTCATTTTATTTTTCATTTTCAAAATGAAATGAAATGACGAAATTATAAGCATGGATATATTCATATCAGAATTTCAAAATTTAAAAAATCGAATTTTATAAACTGTAACCATATTAACGTGACTACATTTAATTATAAAATTTATTAGTGAGTTATAGTGAAACGCGGATGTGGTACAAAATTTTTAGTACGAAAATTAAATTATTTGAATTTGATACCTAACGTTTTACGAAGTACTTAATCCTTATACAATAAACATCACTGCTTAAAAAATTGATATCCACAATTTTTAAATTGAAGACTGAAACGTGAATTTCTGAATTTTACTAAAAATTTTAATTGATTTAAAATCATTTAAATATACAAAATTTAAATATTTATCGACGAACCTATATATAGTCTCTGTTATGTGCTTGAGGTCACGTTAATCGTAGACTGTCGACTTTTCACGTTAAATTAATATTTTATCCGAATCTCATGGTTTACAGATTTTTTATTTTTGAAACAGCCGTATATTAGCTAATTAGTTCAAAGGGGTACTGGGTTTTGTTATTTATTTGTTGTTGTGGCTACATTTTCTTCACAATACTAAAATTGGCTAGAATTATTAGATTATTTATTATAAAAAAAACGACTCTGCAAACAGTCAAATAAAACATTTATCGAAATTCTTGTCACATCAAAGTATAATACATACTAAGAATGGGGCTCTCTTGAGACAGCTTGTGCGATGACTATTCTCAGGTAGAATAATTGGATTGGTTAACCAGAGCTTAGAAGCTTTACAGCAATTGATAATTTGGATGAAATAGTCGGCCTTTTCGACACCAGCAAACTATAACTTCTTGAGGCAAAAAAGCGAATAACAATTGTAGGTCGGTTTCTGGGCTCAACTACTGTTACGCTGCACATGAATAACATTTTACTAAAATAAATCAATTGACAAACTTTAATGGTTTTCATTTTCCAAGGACAAAGTCACTGGTTTGCTTACTAAAAACTGAGTTCCCCAAGAGTTTACAGTTTCTGACTTCCGTCTTCAATTAAAAACGGACTTAAAAGCCTAATACTTGTGCATGCCGTTTTACTTTTCCAAAAACGGACTTTAAAGCTAGTCTGTTACAAAAATTTACCTTCATCAAACAAAATTTCAAAGTCGGAAATTAAATATCTGGCATTTCTATGTATCTAGTAATTTTGCACGTAATTTTTCAAAAATAACTTAACTTTTAAGCTAGTTGTAAGTTAAACTTAAAGCAAATTTTAACCTATACCCGACGTCGCTGAAGTTGCAATCATATATGACTGGAATTCATGATTTGATGAATTCACTAACGACAGCATCACATTCACATTATTGCTAAAAAGTGGTCACTTATTGATATTTCTTTTGAAGATAATTGCCTTTATTGTAAATGCATCTTTACAATTTTACTTTATTGCGCATGGTATCAAAAAGAAACTTGAACCGTAGTCGAAGAAACCGTTGTCGTATTATTATTATTATTATTATTATTTGTTATCTATTTGGCCAAAGTTGGGTTTATCAGCTCCGAAAATCTATTGGCCTTAAACTATTAAATAAAAGCTGCATTACAAAATGACTACAGTATGAGTACTCAGAAAAATATATTGCAGTATATTTTCAGGATTTACTATTTCAAATTGAAAAATATATTCTTAAAAATTATAAAATTTCATTAAAATTTGTTGCGTTATTCCCAATTTTAAAATTTTATAATTTGCTGATTTAGTGATCAAAAACCCTATAATAGAACCTAATCTTTCTTAAAGAGTAATTTTGATTATTTTAAAAATATTGTTTTTTAAATAAAGCCTTTGAATAAAAATTAATACTTGGATTTAACACCAAACATACATATTTTGGCATAATAACAAAATTCGCTAGTTTAATATGCCTTTCAGAAATACATTTGTATCAATTTTCAAAAAAAAATGACACCAAAATAATTTTTTCAGATCTGTGTAGTTCAAAGTAAAGAAAAATATTTATAAAGGTAAACGTTTAAAATTTTGAAAATAATAGGAAATTGAATTTGAAAGTAATGAATTTAAAAGTAATGAATTATGAATTAAAAATGAATTTAAAAGTAATGAATTATTTTATTGTTTTAAGATTTTTAAAGTTTTAATTTAAAGAATTTCTACTTTTGTTTTAAATTTGTTAAAAATAAAAGATATCAATGACATAAATCATTGATATCTTTAATTTACATGTTAAATACTTTAGTATAAAATAATTTTCATGTAAATTTATAATTTTTTAAAAATAACTCTGTGGATCAGTAAGCCACCGTATAGGTATCAACAATTCTTTAATTACTGTTAATTACTGTACTTTACCAAAATTGTGGCTTAATAGCTACTCGTATTTTCTATTTTATTATCCTAATATAAATTAAAGTATTTTTGTTTTGCCTTTTTATTTTTCATCACTACGAAAGATTTAACTTTTTTGGAGCCTATACTGTACATTAATAAAATACCCAAGAAAAAGAAAAGTTGGAGCGAGAGCGATAGCCTAGAAACATAAATTTTCAGCCTTTCCGAGGAAGAAGCGGAGGAATAAAAAAACCAATTGGAGAAATACATTGCATAAAGTCCTAAACCACTTTAACTACCCAATAATACGTTAATCCCTTTTGTTTCAAGTTATGACAATATTTTGGTAATTAACTGCTGGACCATATTTTAAATACAGGTTTTTAGGACTTCTAAATCCATTTTTCGGTATTAAAGAAATCGCCCGGTATTTTGGTATTAATTGGTAACGGTATATATTATCGTTTTACAATTTTCGCTGGAGATAATAAAAACTTTTAGATTTTACACTGGCAGATATGAAAAAGAATTACAAAACCCTAGATTTGGCGGTTAACGAATTTTGGCGATACACACTTTTAATAGTTAACGACGATATATTTTTACTGTTATGCAATTAAATAGATGAAAGCCGACGAATAGCCGACGAATTCAAAGAGAAGCTTCTTAGAAATGTGAAACACCAAAGTCCTCCAGGGATCAGATTTATCACCGATTATGCCTTGTTGATTTTCCGGATAGTGTTAATCCTTTTTACAGCCTTGCAATGCCTTCATTTCGATCGAGGGTTTAAAAGTTAAATATTTAAAAAAAACGGTTAAACGATTTTTCAATTGCTTTGGGTTCTAGTTAGTAGCAACCTTAAAAAGAATTAACACATTGCCGGTGTATACATTCATTTACATTGAGCTCTATTTTAATGTGCGCACACTTGCTATAAACTTCACTATTATCTACTTTTGTTTTCATTGAGGAGTTTACCAACCTATTGTTTGATTTGTCTGAAATAGTTCATCTTTAGATAGACTTTTAACCTTATGGTAGTGATAGTCACATGATCTTGATACTTTATTTTCCATACCCACTAGAATTATTAATACTTCTGTAATTTGTATATGCGATGTCCTGTATAGATTTAATCAGTATACTTCAGGATATATCAGAGATATAGTATTAGAAACAGGAAATAAATATTTATAGGGCATTGCTCATTTCACTTTGAATAAAAAATTAGTTGCTAAATGAAAAATGTGGAGATAATTTTCTGTACATGTGTGATAAATTTATTAGAATTTTTAGATGCCATCGAGATAAATGGTTACTAAGTCATTGGAAAATGTTTATAAGACAAGATGGCTTGACCAAAAAATCGATATGGAATAAGCAAAATTGACATTCTGTCACATGTGAGAGTGAGCAGCTTTTCGTAATGTCATCCACTCCACCCTCTCACTAAAACTCTATATGAACGTGGTTTGCGTCGTGATATTTCTACGTGGGGTTACTTTTATCAACATTGTCATACTCAGATAGTAAAAATGAAATCACGAGTAAGTAAGCGTTGTATTATCAATTACTGTAAGAGTTTTAGAGTCCAGTGCTAGGGGACATTTACGTACTTTTATTTAAGACTAAATTTTTAGTCAGGTTATTGGCATCTCTCTCACTGCATTCACATACGACTTTTCGTTTGCCTAAGCTACAAGTATCCAAAAAAATATTTAGAGGACTAAAAATTCCTTAGAAAAGTTTATTTCTGATGCGCTTGTTGAACTAGCGAATTTTTAAACTATGCCAAAATATTTTTGTATGAGCTGATCACCTCAGGAGGATCATGAACACCCAACGATAATTTTAGAGGAGATAATTTTATATTGCAAATCAACGACAATTTTACTAGTTGTAATCTATTTTTCAAAACGTTTTACAAATTCGTTCTTATAATGTTGACTAATCATTAATTTGAATTTCTTTAGCATAATAAATGTAGATGTTTGCTATTTCACAAATTTTTGTTGGGGTTCATGACCCGACCTGACCTTAGATAAAATTTTAATTATTTTTTAGGTTATAGAATATCCGTTGAAAACCACAATTCTTTTAATTTGAAATTTCTTGTTAAAACAAACATATGAAGAATTTGTTGTAAATAAATAAAATAAAATTTAACCTATAATAAAAATATAAATAATTTTAACTACGTAATTCCCATTAATTTAAAATAATATTAGATAATTTTTAAAGAGTTCGATTTCATTGGGCCCATTTCAATAGAATTTGTATGTTTTCCTTTCCTTTTATCCTGTTGATGTTGTAATATGGGTATGGCGAGGCTAGACTGAAATCCGTCTTTTTTTAGAAATGTTCAAACAAGGTGTGGAGTTAGAGAAACTCGAGATTTTCTTGCTTGTTTAAATTGTTAAATATTACCATATTAGAAAAAGAAAATTTGATTGGTGGATTGATTAGAACGTGGGACTGGTCGTGAATCAGGGATAACGCTGAGTCTTGTTCCTATATAGTCTGCCGTAGCAAACGCCACAAGATAACAGTTCTAACCTACCTAAATGTAAGGTCATTGTACATTAATAATTCTTAATATGCATAAAATTGTTTTATTGTTTTCTGAAATTTATTTCTTTATTAATACTTTTCGGCTTCCTGAAAGTAATAAATATATTTATTAATTTAAATCTCCCGATTAACTGAAGTTTAAATAAAATTTAAAAATAAAATTCTATAAAAATGCTATATACGTGATATTTGTGGGAATTACCTACAAACGTTTGTAGGAATTAGCTTATATTAAATAAATGGATTAAAATTTATTATTATCTATGTATATTATAATCCCCAAAATCAATCATCGTGATTAAGACAGCGACATTTTAAAATTATAACTCAAACAAGTTACTCAATAATAGTTTTAAATCTGCTTCAAACCCCCAATAAACAACTTGTATTACTCATTCAAATTCAAAGTGAAATGGCATAAAACCCTTAACATCATATGAAATTTGCTTCGTAATGAATTCCAAAATTAATTGAAAATTTTACCTAACAATCTCCTAGGCGAGCTCTACCATTAATTATGTCATCTGCTGTCATTGATTTAACTATAACTAGTATATTGTACCAAACGTAGATGTCGTAATTTTACCACCCTTTAAGTAACCACTCCCACATTTCTTTTAATGCGATCGGCTGGAAACCCTAACCTGATACTTCTGCTTCGAGACCTGTTACTCATCTTGATCATCAGTATTTAACAAGAAAATGTTCGGTTGTTGGTATTTCACAAAAATTTGAAGTGAAATTAATAGCCAGGACCTATACGGAAAATTTAAATAAAAAAATTTTTTCAACTAATAATTTTCCAATTAACATCATCAAGGACACAAATAAAATTTCGAATTGTGATTTTTTATTTAATTAATAAGAGCCGTATATATCTTTTCATTGGCTTTTTTAACAAGAAGATTTTTTAAATGGCATTAAACAGGGATAGGCAGGAATGGAATTTATAGCATCCTGAGACACCCACATTTTTTGTACACGAAGCTATTAAGATGGAGAGTGCTTAGCAGAGAGAGATAATGCAACAACAACAACTGCACCATTCACATTAAGCCATCAACCGGTTCTTGCGTTAGTACAAATTTGGGTGAGGGGTCAACCTCTCTCTATATCTGTTCGTATTTATCTGTTCGTATATCTGTTCATATGTTTGACGACCACACCGTTTTGACTCAAAGTTCACACTATAATTGACAGCGTTCAAAATTCTTGTGACACTTTCTTCAGTAATTGGATCTATACTTAGTAAGTGGTTTTAATACCCACCTCTTTGTAAATGCTTCTTGGCAATTTCACTACAATAAGTTTATTTATTTATTTAAGCCGATCGCAAGTTAAACTAGTTTTAGTACGACAATACTCGAGTGCCAGGAGTTTTAAAAAAATCTTTTAAAAAAAAAAATCTTTTAATCTTTTAAAGATAATAAAAGAGAAAAAACCACATCCTACATAACAATGAATTCAAGAAGTACGAAAATCTGAAGGTATTTGACCTGGAATTAGGAAGGGAAACATGACAAAACATTACCATAAATATACCATCTACACTAAACTAAACTATTATGAATTTTTAAACAATTAAGTACTGATCAAATATTTTTGAAAAATACGTTTCCTAAAATAAATGTTTGAATTCATTGAAGAACCTATGTTAAAAAATTTTACCCGTTTTAATAGTTCGTCTACATTCCTTTATTTTTAGGAATAAATTAAAAACTGAATGGCACACGGTTGTTCGAGTTTATTACGGCCCTTGATGATCGACTCCTTGCGATATAAAAAATTATTTTGTTTCAGAGGCGACATTTTTTGGTAATCGCTATTTATTACGGACTAAACATTTTAGATTATCAACCTAAACCAGAATATGCAACTGTTTTTATGAATTTGCCGAACTGCCTCTGCCAATTTTAGCTTGGCACTGTGGACTTCGTAACTCCAACCTTTGGCCTATGGAAATTGGATATTCTGCTGGATTCTGAAATAAAAACAAATAAATAAGTGTTAATTATTATAATGTATTGTACGACGCTAGCTTTTTATAGACAAACTTTTTTTATGACTTATAATTAATTTTATTTTATCTTAATCCATATATTTCGACCTGTTGGCCATCATCAGCGGAGAAATTGTAATAGAATTACTTAAGTATGTCACAAAATTAAATTTTTTTAAACATATATATATATATATATATAATAAAACTTTTATATTAAAAACTCACAGTAAATCACATAATGGCTACTAAGTACCAAACAACTGTTAATATTAATTAATACGTTAAATTTAATAAATTAATAAATGATTAAAATGAATTTTAAAAACTATTTTACCGAACAAGTGGTGAAGTGCGATTAAAGTTTAAGCATTTGGACCGTGAAATACTAGGTTCGAATCCCTGAAGCAGGATGAAACTCTGACCCTCTATTGGAGTGTAAAACTAAGCACAGACACACTTCCCTTGCCAGTGTACAAGGGCAAAGAGCTTGCAATGAGCAAGCGATAAAGTATAATTGTCTGGTTAGTTAACTGGATGATATACGTGTAAAAAAGAAAGGGGGTTGGCAAATCCATTGTACAATTAATACTTTAAGAACATAAGTAAGGGCAAATCGGCCTCTAAAATATTGTTTACGTTTTTTATGTAAATAATTGTAAAAATGGTGAATTATGTAATAAATGTAAATAACGTAATAAATGCAATAGTATACTACCATTTATAATACAAACAAATATTAATTCAATATTTAAATTACAATATCTGATGAATAGTACCTTCGATAATTTGGAATGTTTTGAAAAATTTTAGTTATTTAAATCATAATCGTAATATAAAGATGATTTATTTAAACAGGTTTAAATATCATGGTTAATTATTAAATTTTTGTTGTTGTAAAGAAGGTGGTATATATTTACATTAAGTTTACTAAATGTAAAATAGGGACGCTCGAAATTTGTTAGGTTATAGCAGCCATGTTGTCAACATCTGTCAAATTTGTTTGAATCTCCACCACCAGGTGGTGACTTATATTCGTTTTTTTAATCCAATTATAAACGAATTAAATAAAATACAAGATCAATTAGCATATTTTCAAATTCAAATTAGCTATTCAGGGAATGATATCTTTGATTCAGGGTAATGGCGTCTTGATCAGGGGAATGACATGTACAGATGAAACTTTAGTGAGCCAGTCGTTTTAGTTATTTAAAAATTACTGTATAATTCAAAATTATTATACTTGTACTACAAAAGTCAATTCTCTTAAGGAATACAAATAAAAAATAAGTATTTCAATGTAACTACACACTTAAAAATTTTGCAGCGGGTTTCGATGTAACCCGTGCATCGAGGCGTATACGAAGGAATTGTGTAACACATTTAGAAGCAAAGCATGCATTGAAAATATTTACGATGTAGTTGCATCTAAAACTAATGTAACACGAGTATCGGATGGAAATTTCTATATAACCTGGGGTTAACAAATGTTTAGCGAATTTTAATAATTCGCTAAGACATTGTGTATATCCTTTCATTATAAGCTTAAAATATATTTCATATATTTGTGGTTTGGTGTCTGGTGAGCGCAGTATGCTGAGTACTGATTTGACGCGACATCTGAATTTTTGATATAGAGATTTTAAAATCTCATGAAGCATAAAATAGAATTCAACGGGTTTTTTTATAACAAAATTCGTAAATTTCTTTTAGTAAATTTCTGTAAAATCTTTTTTACAGTAGAAGCAGACAAAATCTAATTCAAAAAACATGGCTTCACATTTCTTTTTTCAATGTAATTAGTATCAAAATAATTTACGACACATTTTGTTTGCATTGAATACCACTAGCATTACCACTCCCACCCCATTGCGATACAACTGTATCGATACATAGTTTCAATGTACCCCAGGTTCACAATTAGACATAAGTTGCATCAATTCGTTTTAAAAGTAATTTATTTCATATTTTAATGCAAATTATAACGCTTCTGTTAAGATGCAAAGCTTACTTCTAAAAACGATATACTTTTGCGCTGGATTCATATACGGAATTATATGCATCGCATATCAAACTTTTTTTCGAGTGTGATATAAATAACAAACAACATTTCAATCACAGTCGACTTTTGATTGAAATCTAAAAATTAAAATAACTAAATCAGATTCAGTTTGTCTTAAATTTGCCCGATTCAGAATAGTTCCAGGTGAATTTGTCCAATGCAGAAGAAATATGTTTAAGTTTTTTATTATAGCAACTAAAACATTGTTTTGTTTCGACACTGCGTTGCTAGGCCATCATTGTCAAAATGTAACGTTGTTATATTTCCACAGGCGGCTATCTCATCTAAAATGGGCAGCCCATATAAGCCCATATTGCAAACACATTATAATTCAGAGATTCTGACATGGTGCAATAGCTCTCTCCCAAAATGAAAGCTTTCCACTTCTACGCCGTATTTTACGGCATAATTTTCAGTTTCCGTGAACTGTGTGCTTTTCAAGTTTCTGAACTATTTTCCGAATTTGTCAGTTAATTTTTTCTCTCTATTTTTTCAATTATTACTTTTTGATAGATTTTAAGTCGAAAATTTCTTTTTTGTCGTTCGCCAATTTAAATAATAGACTTGACAAGTAAACGAAAACGTAAACGAAATTTTTGGTTTTTACTTCATCATATATAATTCATGCCACTTAACTCGTACTTTTTTCCTAAAAAATGTTACTGAAATTTAAGGAGGAAACCAAAAATTTGAAATTAGCGTGTGTAATGCATTTACAAGTTTCTCTTCCGTTGGCGCGCATTTGTTTATCTAAAAGGGACATGATTTTACACACATTCAAGCAGGAAAAACTTTGAAGACATTTGTAGTGCAAGCTTTTTAAAATCTTTCTTACGAGGACAGATTCGACTATGTATGTCTAGATCGAAAACTAACTCTCTAGAAGAAGACCAATTCTTCCTATCATAGCGAAGTTTAGTTTCATTAAACCTTATAGAGATGTAGTCCGTTCATAACTCAAAATCTTGGAGCACTGATCATTCTGTATTTTTTTATTATTTTTCCGCATCTTAATTTTGTAAACATTTGTTTGTATTTGTTAGAATTTGTGAAGTTATAATTCGTTTTCAAGTGTTTTTTAAATAAAGAAAATTTCGTTTTACCTCAGCACTATTTATTCCAGAATTGCCTAAATCTAATCGAACTTTAGAGTTCGGAGTGTCCTTGTTTTTATTTTTTAATTTTAAATCAATTTTGAGGCGACTAAGTTTTCTTTTATATTTCACCAATTTTGTATTTAATTGTCTGAATTATAATTGAAGTTTTTTTTTCTAGTGAGCGAATGTTTCTATTCCTTGCAGCTACCTTTAATCGCATTTTTTGTTTAGGTGCTACGTTTACTTGTATACGGCTTGTTCACCTGCAAGTAATTGTGCTTCTATAGCAGCAGGTACTTGTGCTTGGTCAAGTCGATCACCTTCATCAGAAGAGGCGGGACGAGAATTATTGGTCATAAATTGATTAATTAGTGTTTGTTATTAATTTTAAATTTTTATCTGTAATTAGTTGTATTTTGACTCCATTTTTTCTACATTTTCGTTTAGTTTTTTCGATATCGGTTTCACTTTTTTGGTTTTTTTTCTGTAAATATGTACTTCAAATTCCTTTTCCTGTTAATTTTGCCATTTATTTGGGTGATTTTTAATATTTGCGTACCGTTTCATTTTCACTAAACGTTTATTTTAGTGAAATTTCCGCTTTTGTTGTTCGCACCGTGCCTTGTACATACATGCATTTTTTGGATTGAAATTATGTACATATGTATATACTTTGGCGATCCCTGGCGAAATGTCATTCACCGATTTTCCCCACATTAGCACATTTCGCCAATTGGACGAAAATCGGAGGAGTGACATCCAGGGGAATGAAAACAATGTCTATAATTCGGTGTTATAGATACAGAACACGAAACAGATACAAGGGGAATGAACTTCCCGCGTGTTTGTTGATTTGACTGTATTATTCGATTAAAACCACACAACTTCACTTATCACCTCCGTATCAGAATATTCAGATAGAAAATATACCGATTTTAATTTTTTTTTACAGATAATTAATTTAGTTTTTCTTAGGTAAATTAACAGATGATTTTTCGTAGTCGTGGTTGGGGACAGCCAGGGATAACATTTGAACACTTCAAAATAAAAAAAACTGTAAATTTAAAAAATGCAGAATTTTTTCTATGAACTAAATAAATAAAAAATCATTTATCTTTTACGTAAAACTTTTAAAAATTATCTGCTTAATATTATTTTAAAAAGCCGGAGACACCATATTGTCCCTTTATTGGGATAAATTTTATTTTGTTTGGTGGCCAATTTGAATCAGTTGGTTCGATTAATAATCAGCCAACACCCGTTCGTCACCGAAACGCAAGATCGTGCGTGGGTGTGTATGGGACGACCCGAGGAGGTCAGCAATTGACCGTCGTTCACAAGAACTTGGCTTTTCTGCATCTTCAACTTGGCGAATTTTGCATCGGGACTTGGGTCACTTAAGGCAAACGGCAATAAACAACGCCGTGTAATCACTGATTGGGCTCTAATACAATCCACACGCAATACACCACGCACGCAACTTGTTTTATTTACATATTATTTACCTTTAGTAAAAATATCTGGGAATCTGTAATCAGAATTGCTTTTAAGTTTTTTATACGACTAGAATCTAGAGATGATCGTACAAATGAGCCAAGAATAGAATGCGATTTGGCCAGCGCTGATAAACTACCGATTTTTTTTCGTGTTCATACGTGCAGTAAACTCACAAAATAAAACATAATAATTCAATTTCAATCTGTGCGCCAAGCCATAATTGTAAAATAATTTCTTTTTTTATAACAACAATACTTAAAAGAAAATTACGTATAAGTAATCATTACGCAATTAAACCTCAAATTTGGCTGCCAAGTTAAATAAAACAAAGCTGAAGCGCGCAGCATAACGTACGGACGAAAAAAAAATACTAATAACAAATGGTGAATGTCAAGGCGGTAACTTCCAAAGTAATGCTCGTACACACAAATTATACAGCTAAAATTTAATCTTTTGTTCCATCGTTTTATTTTAATGCGTGCGATAATAATAGAAATCAAATGGGTATTCTGTATACGCATATAAGTACATACCTTTTACACTTAGAATAGCATATCCATGCGTCATAAAATCTAATCAAAATGTTTTCCTGTTCATGTCAATTAATTTTTGTACGTATCAAATCGTTGGTATATAAATCCATTTACTTTAACACCTTGCATATAATGAAAGCCATTTAACCTAATTTACAATTAAAATTATTCGTATTTTGTACGTATACGCCGCGATATATAGTAATTACTCCAGTAAGGATATAAAATAAAACCTCAATCTTATACATGTACGAGTACGTATAATTTTTATTTCAATTTCAAGATTTTTTGGGATTATTATTATTAAAACAATGATTATTTTTTACGATGATGGTTATGACTTGATGATGATTATTGCTAATGTTGACGACTTAACAACTCTTGTTTTTTATATTTGAATTTTTTTAACCGTGTTTTATGCAAATGGATTTATGTATATTTTTGAAAAGGTTAATAAAATTCTAATTCTAAACAAAATGTTTTAAATCATCTAAATTGTCCATATAATATTTATGAGGATCATCGTTTTTTGTATATACAACGTTGCCATCATATCTTACATAATATATACTTTCTTATACACACATAAAAACAATAATAAACCCAATGATTATTGATTTATTATTTATTTGTTCACATAAGAAAAAAAAGAAGAATGTGTTTCTAATCATTTAAATTAATTATTTTTGCAACATTTGCGATCAGTGATGTACTATATATAATATGTAATACGAAACTTAAATAAATTAGCACGCGTGTTCATATTTTAATTCCATCTCTGTTGATCTTATAAATTTTTTTCTTCTTAATTCGATGATCGTAAATTATTATTTTTACAAAACAAAACAGAAATAAGAAAACAAAAACGTAAAGACGACGATCATATGCAAAATATATTAAAATCAAAGTGAAAAGAGACGAATAATTTTTTATTTTTTTTTTGTAAAATTTTCGTGTTTTTCTCATCATATTTTGTGTTTTGAATAATTTAAAATTAATTATTTTGTGTGTATACCAAACGTAACAATTTAAATTGAAAATCAATATAAGAATGTATAAAAGGAAAATCAAAAGAATCTTGTTAGAATTTATGTTAGGAAATTTTGTGTTTCATGTAAATACGGGAATTTCTATAAATTATCATTTTATGAGACGTGCCGCGCGATATACATACAACTCGATTTCATTTGCAAACAACATTTTTTTATAATCTGAATCAACCGTGTCTTGTCTACCTTTTAATTTAATTTATTAATTTCATAATCTGACGACTTTCAAATCAATTATAAATTATTATAAGAAACTTACAGAAATAATTACGGCTGCACTAAATCATGTGCAAATTATCTGGTAGAGTTCTCTTATGAAAAATACTATAATTTCGATATTATTTAACACACATGAACAGCAAAAATAAATATACAATTTTCATTTGTTTGCTACTAATACCATAGTAGAAAATGATCTTCTTTTTCATTTTCTTTTTAAAAACATGATAACGCCCATCATCAAAAAAATAATTTTGTTTTTTGACGATCGTATGTTTTGTAAGAAATAAAATGTATATGTTCTTTCTTTTATTTTATTTTTTTTCATACTTGTGCATATGTATGCGTGCGTACATGATCTTAAATATATGTGTCAGTTTTGAGTTTAAATGGAAGAAAGAATCAGCTGAGTTTTAAGATTATTATAAATTCACGCAATTAAATTTGTTTTAATTGCTATTCACGATAATTAATCATCATTATGATATAATCTATATACTAAGTAGCTGTGATCTAAGTAACCTACCAAGGAATTATTCAACTAAATAGCAATTATAAAACAATGTGATGAGACACACGGAATTTTTACATTAAGCGCCACAATATTTTATATACTTGCGCGTATAAATTATATCATGTGATCGAGTTTTAACAGTTGGATATACATATGTAGCAGGGCATACACGCTTTTGTTGTATTAATTGCTTTATTTAAATGCGGAATATCGTCGATAATCAAAAAAACACAAAGTATTTTCTATTACAAATAAATGTGACATTAATTGAGGGATTTAAAATTATTCATGCTGTGCCCATTTGAATTTTTTGTTTTATTATATGTTTAAATAACTGTGAAATGGTATAAACTTGATGAAGTTTTGTGTATACATACTGATATTAATAATTTTATGATGAAGATAATTTTTCAATCGTAATTATTTACATATATTGAAGATCGAGTTGAACCTGATATCATGTATGGGATTGCATGTCTGAAACACGCTTTAATTGCGCACATAGATTATATAACTTGATTTAAATGACATTTAATTGATTGTTTACATTATGTCGCATTTAAAGATGAACCTCACACTAAGTTATAAACTCTATAGAGAAGACAAATCGATATAGATATTAAACAGTAATTATCTTGGTGCATTTTTGATTGGTTTAAACTTTATTTATACTAAATTGTTGTCATTAAACCCTGGAGGCAATGTTTTGAAGAAGCGTAAATTGAATGCCATTTCTAACTAAACTCAAAATTATTCAGGAGGAGTTTAAGGGTAAACAAATTAAAACTACTCTTATTACTACTATTACTACTATTTCTACTTTGATTTAAGTTTATAGAGATTTTGAATTTAAATCTTACCCAATGCGCTAATGGATAACTGGCAATTCAGATTTCAAAACCAGCCACGTGTCTTATTTGGTAAATTGTTGCATGTTTTCGTGAATTATGTGTAACGTTGAAATGTTAGTAAAAAACATGCCCTAGTTTTTATATAGACATTTACGCAAAACGCAAAATGGCAAAAATTTAAATGATCGATCATTTAGTTTTGGAATTGATGCAATTAGAATTAGATCTTTCCAAAGCCTTAAAAATTCATTGGGGATATTTAAGTATCTTGTTCAACCATTAACAATAACTTGTAAGCATGGAGATGGTTTTCGGTGTTTATTAAAAAAAAAAATTACCTTAATTGGAACATACAAATTAATGATCGACTTCGAAAGTTAGCGGATTCGGATCCTGAAGAACGATCAGAATGAACTCACTTTCTTGTTCATCATAGGCGGTTCAGATTAACAATTTTTCTTCATAAATAACATTTATGGAGAAAATCCTGAAGCTCTTAATCACAATTGACAAGTTTTTTTTTTGTTAAACAGTTAGCAGAAGCAATTTTTTCTTCATTCTGTATTAATTTTTCAGAGCGATCAAATTTGCCATAGTTGTTGGTTAGTTATTGTTTGGTTTTAATTTTTTGTGTTTCATCCATCAATAGGGGAGGGGGTACATACGCTGAAAATCCATAGAATTGCGATCATGATGACTGGCTAATTATAAACCCGAGAGTTATTGGACTGAACCGAGATTTTTACGTTTTTTTTTCTCATAGCAAACAGATGATTTTTTTATTGTTTCATTTCCTTATCAAAATCGTGAAATCGTCAGTCATTATAGGCTTGTTTTTACCGATTTTTCTAAATCTTCGGGTTTCATTCAAAGTCACTTTAAACCAAGTTATTGAAACCCTGATAAACATATTGAAAGGCGACCCTTGTTTAAAACCATCGCGATATATTGAAAGCCTCTGATCCTCAAAGAGATAAAGAATTGTCCATTAGTCCCGTCCTGATGTCTGTACCAAATCAAATTGTTTTTATTTTTAATTTGGAGAATTGAAAATTTTTTGGATTGTCTACCTCAAGGAGGTCGCGTACCTGCCTTAGGAATTCACTGAAAATACACCTTGTACCACGATATTGCATTATGGACGATGGATATTAATTATTCTTAAATATTCGTTTGAAACGTATTCGATCTGACAGTTCATAAATCCATTGTTTTGGCGCTATAGTTGCTGTTTTGTCTATTATTATAGAAAAAAACCCTGTTGACAAAGAAAGCTTTATTTCGTGAAAGCTTTATTAACGTGATTGTGAATTATGAATAATTGGTTTGCTGTAAAATCGCTAATGAATCGATGTGAAAAAGAATCATTGGTATAGATATCAAAGCAGGTTCTTTTCGCCTTCACAGTTCAATTTCTTCCAATTAGGAAAATGAATAACCATGAATGTTATAAAATTGGTTATGACACAATTTTATTTCAAAGCACACTAGAACATCAACACTTCTAATTTTACGAATAATTCATGTTAACGTTCGATTTTCCCGATACATTTCTTGTGGACTTTCATGAATATCCGTCCACAAACAATTCATTGTGAACAAAACAACATCAGCGGGAATTTGAATAAAAAGGTTATTGAACTCAATACCATTCGTTATTTTAGAAATTATTTAATGTAGTGTTCAACTGGTTGTCAAATGCTTTACCAGTGATAAATGAAAATTTTAAACTTTAAAAACAAACATTTGAAGCGTCGATTCTGGTTTTAGATAAGAAATACGAAGAAAACGGCAAAATTAAGAGTTCCACTATCAGAAAGAAATAGTTTTTTAGTTCGAACTTCTTAAGCTAGTTTTTAGTTCTTATAGCTCTCTCTGCCAAGGGCACAATATAATACGTAATTTTCGGAAAACAATTTTAAATTTGGGTGAATAAAAATCAATAATGGTCCATAACGATTAAGCAGTAAGATAAAAGAAAACTATCCCTATTCAATAAAGGATGTTATTCTATGATAGGTGTACCGTTATACTAATATTTTTGATTTTGTTTGTATAATTGTAATTCATAAATATGTAAATGAAACAATTGCGGAGTTAATGAAAACCAGTAATTATTTTATGAAAATCGACCCATTTTAAATCTTTAAGTCCATTCATATTTTGAATTTTAGAATGTAATGAAAACATCTATATTTCTGACGTTGCCCATTCGCTCACCACAAATAACCAATTTACCTTAAATTAATATTTAAGGCAATTACATAATCTATTTCTTTCCTAGAATATCGCCTAATTGTTGATCTCAATAATTTCATTTACTGAAATTTTAATCTAAGTGAAATTCTTAATCTAAGTGAAAATTTTAATCTAAGTCAAACTAGTCGTTTGTCTTTGGTTTTATTTTCGAAATTTCTAAGTGTGCAAGTAATTCACACCTAATTCGTAATTTTTGACAATTTGTTTTATTTTAAAAACATTTTTTTAAAAGTTAATATAAAAATAATTTAACACTTTCCAGGGAACTTTCCAGAAAAGTGGGAAAACATCAACTGGTGGAATTACGTTAAATAAATATTTTGAACACTTCCAGAAAATTGAAATGGAAAAAACAGGCAATAACTGAAAAATTGGTGTGAACCATAAAGAGAGGGCGAGAGAAAAACTGAAAAAAGCAAAAGAGAACAGGTTGAAACAGTTAAAAAAGTAAACCAAGGTTACAATCCTAGTTTTAAAACAGATAAATGGAGTATAAAAAGAATTAGAACCTGGCATGTCCTTGCGATTATTTATCATAGTTGTGCACGACGGAGAGTATTTCCCTGGGCCTGTACTGGAAGTCAAAAACAAAAAAGCAGTTTCCAAGATAGCTAGAAAAAGCCGAGCAAGGGCGATGTTATTTCATATAAAGAGCAAGAAATATATAGTGTTATCAGCCCACATTCTCTATTAGTTGTGAAAGTAATGGATGTGGTCCTTAAAATTGATTCCTTCCGCCTTCCTTTTCGAAAAAGTATTACTTATCTTAAATATTTTGTAGTCAGATTACATGAATTTTTTAATAACTCGTCTTATTATTTTTTGAATGATTTTCTAAAGTTAACGCACTAGATTACAGACTTTTACAATTAGGAAGTCTAGTTAATCAAGGTTTTTTCAATGACATTGATGGAATGGAATATAACATCCATCAAATGCCCACTATCTGAGTGATTACCATTTTGCATGAATGAATTCGGTTAATGCAATTTTCTTTAGACATTTCTTTGTCATTTGGGTAACTTTATGGAATGAATAGGTTCTTTCGAATTTTTAAACTAAATACACAATAGTGCAACCAGAAAAAAAATATCATAAATACATGATTGCATTTACCACTGAATTTTTTTTTTGAGTGATCATCATTGTTATGATGAAGAAGATCAAGAAAAATGATCAAGAATATCATAGTATGATAAAATCAATCATAGTATGATAAAATCAATCATTTAAATAATTGTATTTAACATACAATCATTGTATTTATCATATTTTTTTTCTGAGTGTGGATCTCTGATAACAGGTCGAAGTTCACGTATATCTTGGAACATACGAACGCACTAAATATTTGTGAGCATTTCTGACTTGTGTGTTTTTCTTGTTGCAATTACAAATAAAAGAAAAATATTGTTATAGAGAACATTAAAAATATCAATAACCTCCACACGTAAAAATACATAATTTCAAATTGTATAGCGATTGTGTTGGTAAACCCTTTAACAAACTTACATACGTAAATATCTAATGACACGCTTAAGCTTTTGAGAAAAATTGAAAGTTTCAGATCGTTAAGGCAGAAACTGACAAATCTGACCTTGTAATGTTTTAGTAAGACAATTTAACATTTTTTTAAATATTGATTAAATTTTACGGGATGAAAATTCTTATTAAAGACTATCACGTAACAGAGCTGTATAGAGCACACATAAATTCGGGAGAAATGTTAATTTCTTTTTTTTATATTTGACTTAAAATGGCTAAAAATTTGCTTTTAAGCCTTTTACATAAATCTTCTCTTAGAGACTTCTGGCATACAGATTGGTAGATAATACTGTACTTAAAAATACTTTCAACCTTCCTTAGGTTTTTTGCAATTTGACCAAATCATGGTGGTTTAATAGGGCAGATAAGTGGAAAATAAGAAAAAAGGCTCAGAAAGTTTTAAATTTTTTAATAGTTTTTGTTTTAAACCAATTAAATAAATTGACTATATCGAGAATCATTGGGAAAAAATAGGCTGATTAAGGTATAAATTTAAAAATCAAAATGTCCGACCCAAAATGACGAGCTAAAAGAATTAAAATGCGATTTTAAATGCACGAGTTATAGTTTATATTTCTGATACAAATTGCAAAAGTTAATAAATATTCAAAATCAATTCTTTTTTAATTTCTTGCTATAGTTCCCCTTTACCGAGAGTTATTATTACTATATGTGAATAAAGTAATCATTTTTTAGAACATTTTGCTAGATCATTTGAAATTTTGTTTTTGAGGAATTTTGAAATCCTCAATTACCATTTTGAATTTTTTTCATTTTTCTTCTTTACCATAACTGAATTTACTAATGAATACGCCTACTATACCGGGTGAGTTTTTTAAGCTGAAATTTTCAAACATCTCGGAAGCATTTCTTATTCGCTCAATCATATTCTTTCGTGTTGTTGGTACTTATTGGTATACTTTGCCTTTGAGATAGCCCCACAAAAAGAAATCTGGCGAAGTAAGATCTGGTGATCTGGCAGGCCAATTTACCGGACCAGCTCTACCAATCCAGCGACCATTGAAATCACGATCAAATACTTCACGTGCCGACAAATAGTGTGCTGGACATCCATCATGTTGAAACCACATGTTCTGTCGCAATTCTATGCTCAAGTTTTCAAATAATGTTAGCAGTTCAATTTCCAAAATGTCTCGGTACATTTGACCATTCAAGTTGCCTTCAATAATATGGAGGTCGATGAGTTGGTTGCCAATTATTCCACACAACACACGTTGTCAGCCAAAGGCGCTGATGTTCAACTTGGCGAAGCCAGTGTGGATTTTCAACACTCCAGCAATGCATGTTGTGTCGATTAACCGTTCCATGGTTTGTAAAAGACGACTCATCGGAGAACAATACATAGCGAAAAAAATTGGGCTTTTGCTGTATTTGTTGTACTGCCCACTCATATGAAACGGATGATACTTATGTCGTTTCAAAATTTTGCAAACACTGGTCTGGGATAATCCGGATTCGCTAGCTATTTCTCGTGTACTTATATGAGGATTATAAGCTACTGCAGCCAATACAGCAATTTCGTTATTTTCCTCAGTGACTGTTGCTCGACGGGTCCTTTTCTTCGGTCGAACACTTCCATCAGCAGTGAATTGTTTGATAGTCCGGTAAAATGAAGCACGTGACCGAATCCTATCTGGAAAATGCGAAGCATAGAGATTGACCGCATTATCAAGACTACAGCCAGCTTCTCCATAAATCAGGACTATTTCAATTTTTCTTTTATAGTTAAATACTCCATTTTGAATTGTAATAGCCTTACGCAAACAAGTCTTATTGTTTTCGAAATAATGTTTGAACTGAATCGATATTTTTAGAATAAAAAATATCATTTATTTGAAAACAAATTTAGTCGCATGTGCCTATGCAAAATCATCGCCGTCATTGTTCCTGTGTTACACTAAAAGTAGTGTTTTTTTTAAATTTAAGAAATACAATTTGTTAAAAACTAATTTCAAGTATTTACATTGAAAACGTGTTAATTTTAATGCAAACATAGTGCAGAATTGTATGCATAATGTTCTCAGTAGGGGAAATCGAAAAAAAATTAATATCGCCTATTACAGCGCCATGTATCATGAATCGAAAAAAATGTTTCAAGAAAATCCTACGTACTGCAGCCGTAGAATCCAAATCTGCAATAAAAATAGGGGTTTCTATCTTAGTTTCCAAGTTGCCTGCCACCCCTCTTACAAACAGGGCCGGGGGTTCCTAATTTTAGCACTAATGTATTTCCCCTCCAGAATGATTTAATTTTGATAATGGTCATTTTTATCGTAGAGGGCTTATTTTCCGAGATATTTGAAAGTTTCAGCTTAAAACCACCCGGTATAGCCGCCATTTTGTGTTAGCCATCTTATGCATTCAAATGGTTTAATTTTATGAAGATTGCTTGTCTTTCTGCGTAACAAATTGTCAAATTGTAGTTAGCACAATAATAACTGACAGTTAGCCACTTTTCTGTGTACACGGGCATTTGAAAATGTTTTTAAAAATGGTTACTTTGCTTACAAAAAATAATATTAACTCCTCCTAATAGTGAAAAAGAAGTTATCCATATAAATCATATATTTCAACTTCTCGAAATAGGGCAAAATGGAATTCTGAACACTTTATATTCTCGTTTTTTTTCTAAAAACATGGCGATGGTCAGACGGGCATCATAGCGGAAGTAAGGAATTCTGAATGAAAACTACCTTAACGGTTAGAAATAGTTTATCAAAGTTAAAGATAGATAAACAAAGTTCTGTGTAGTTGGGTCTCCGGAAACTTAACAGGGAAATATTTCCATAGTATTTGTATGAGTTTTTTTGTGTTTGCGTTTTTTGGGCCTGCATGCAAACAAACCGTATTTTTTTATTTGCTTTCGACTTGGCCGTATATATGCACAATTAAAAATCTTGCTGCAATTTTTAATGCAACCTTTGCATCAAGGCTTATACAATGCAATCGTATATCACATTCTGATGCAAAGCATGCATTAAAAATAGTTATGATGCAGTTGCGACTAAAATTACTGCATACACTAAAGAAAATTTCTATATAATCTGGAGGTTGACTATTTTTTAGCAAATTTATTATAATTCGCTAAGGCATTGTGTATATTTTTAATATAAAAGCTTAAAATATTTTTCATATATTTGCTGTGTAAGGACGTCAATTGATTTACGTCAATCCAGTTGGAAAAGTAAAAAATTGGAATCTGTGGAATTTGCCTTATAGTTTTAGTTTTAGTACAAAATATTACAAGTGTAATACAATTAATTGGGAATTTCTAAATTTCTAATGTAGTGTGCTTTATACTGTTTAAAGCACTGGGCTGACCTATACAATTTTAATGCCACTTACGACAAAAAATGATGCTTCCAAATGGATATTTTAATTTATTTTTTTATGCAATGTGCTGTAAAGTTTTAATATAACTTGTATCAGTTTTAACAAAATATTCCATTAAAGTTTAATGTAAACTATACAATTAAAATTAATACAATTAGCATTAATATCTAATATAATGCAACTTGTGCATTAGTTTGTAATGCAAGCTTGCGCTGGACCTATATGAAAAGCAATTTGCATTACATAGGCCATATTTTTTTTCAACTGTGTGTGCAATGAGGTTATATTTTGTACAGATGTATGTAGATTGTACACGAGCGAGAGAGAGACAGAGAGTGAAAAAGAGCTGCTTTACCCGGTTGTTGTGTAAAAGTTTCATAAATATTTACATAAACATAGATGTTTAAAGAGAGAAAAGAAAACAAAAAAATGTGGGTGTGTCTTATATACTTCCAATTTTTATTGTTTTAATGTGTATGAATAAATGTTGGCTTGGCTAGATATCCCTTGTCTTTTAAACTGTTTCGTTCTTTACTGTATTTAAACATAAACTAGCCCTCGATCAAATTTATCGTATTAGATTTCTGTTGGCACGGATAAAATGCTCAAATACGAGTTAAAATTGGATACTGTCTGCGTGGGATCATAGTTTGACTTATGCAATAAATATAGTAAATTCAATAGACGAGGACCATATACGGATCTTATAGCGTATATTTTACTTTTGATGCGAAAATATGTCCTAACACATTCTATTGGGGTATGTTTTAAGTCTTTAGAATGTGTTTCGTGATAGCTTTGAGTTTCCCAAGAAGAAATCATAATAATATCATAATTATTTAGGTGCCAATATTCAGTTTAGATACACTCCTCATCTTCATGATGAGTCGAAGAGAGATACTCAACGGAAGCATTCCAACTAACCTTCTAACTTTTTATGATATAATAATAATTTACTAAAAAGGGCATTTTGAATTGGTGATGGTACACTTGTCAAGAGAAACACCGATCTGTAATGTGGGTAATCGATAGTTCGCTCAAGTAGGTTTTCTCATATAGTAAGAACATTTAACACATTCTTATCCTGTAATATTAGAGACCCTCACATGTCTTATATGTAGCAGATTTCTTCGAATATTTATAAGTGAACGGTAGTACGCATGTGCTCAAGAAATTCGTGATTATAAACATGGTCTTATCCTATAAAAAACGTATTTATATAAAGTGATCTCTTTTCCTATTTTTACTTTGAAATCATAATCATATTTGAGACGGTTGTTCAGAATATTTTTAGGTCTAGTTAATTTACTTAACTCTTAGTTGCACCATTTTTAAAATATTTGGGTGCCTAAGGTAGTTTTTCGATTTTAGTCTAATTTTTTGGCGGGGATCGGGCAACTGAAACTGTAAGTGTTTACGCCTGCTTTGTCATATTTACAAATATTTGAAAAGCACTTAGAGAGTACTTAAGAGGTTAATTGGTATTTACGGCTTTTATAAAATTTAACCGGACGTTAAACACCAAAGTTCAGAGCTCCTCAGTGGAAGTTTTTCAACATGAGGCAAAAGTTTCTTTGGTATACTATTTTAGTTTTAGCAAGCATTTAACTATAATTAGATCTGAGTTAAAATGCATATTTAAGCTCTTGACATAAAATAATGATCAATCGGAAGTGGTAGTTATAAAGTGACAACACAATTTAAAATGTTTTAAAAGCAACATTTTTAATGCGTAAGTTCGTATATATTCTATTTGTAGGCATATTTCTATTCAACTTGTATACGGTTAAATTAATTAAAAAAATAACCAAAACTAGATGATTATGAGAATAGAAAGTATAATTATTAAAAGTTTGAGTCGAAATTTAATTTTGTCGGTGATGAATGATGATGTACAGAAGAATCATCGTCGGAAATGAGGTCATTGGCCCGTTAAAACTAAATAATATAATCGTGCGGCATATGAACATATAAAGGGAATTTAATTTAGCCGGCCAAGTAAAATTATGCCTTAAACAATATGTTTTTGTTGTTGTGTACACATTTTATATTATTTTCGGTCACGATAACAAAATTATGTGGGTTATTTTGCGCAACTTGTATTCTAGGTCCCAAATAATAGTGAGGAAAATCGTGTCAACCCCTTAGGGTTAAAAATTAAATGGAAATTGTATAGATACAAAGCTACGCTAAAAAATCACAATTTTAAATTTGCGTTCATTAGGAATTTATTAATTTTACGGTATTCGCGCGGGACACCGATCACAATACAAAACTTTTACACTATCTCATAGTTTTTTGTTGTTGTTTTATTTGCGTGTTGAAATCGTTTCATTATAAAAAAAAATATTTTCTGGTTCTTCATATACATACGTATACTTACATACATATCTCAAAAAGTATGTTTTCTGCTTGGGTATATTTCACTAAAAATTTTTTTTTCTTCGCGGTCGCTTGTATGTGCGCTTGTGTATGTACGGCAATGGTTATATTCGGTTGCCGGAAATAATAAAAATTTGTATTTTTATTTTAAATCCACACTATATACAAATATATTTTTACAACGATGGGGTACATACTTTTATGTAATAAATATACTTAGCTGTTCGTTTTGTTTGATTGATAGTAACATAATAAAATTTATGATACTCGTTACTCGCAAATATCATGTTATCGTTACACTGAACAAAAAACCACACACTTAAAATTCATTTTAGTTAATTGAAAATTTACTTAAAAACATTTTATACTGAACAATAGGAGTTTATAATATTTTTTTTTTTATGAAAAAATTACTACACCACACAACATAATATGATGAATGGTTCTATGTTTCTTGTTATATACACACAGCATACAGAAAGTTATATACATAGTTAGTTTTTTATACTTCTTCACGGTTATTTTACTCTCTCTACATCATAATGTATATAAATATTTTATACCACCTTTGACTAGAGAGAGTCAAGCAAAACTAAACCAGCATATGTACCACAAGAAGCTAAAGACCATAACACACAGGGATAATAAAATTCAGGAAAAAAAATGAATCAGTTACATACCATCACACAGCATCATCATCCATATTTTTTTATGTTTAGTAATTTCATTTAATAGGTCGACCATTAATCTTAATTTTTGTATAATAAAACTTTCATACAAACAAAATAATAATATAATAAAAAATATCTAGTAATTGTTGACAAATTTAGAGGTTATGTTTTTTTAATTTTATTACAATATATATATTTTTTTATTAACAATAATGATATGAATCCAGACAAAATATAAAGATTAAATTTAAAATAAGGTTATATGATTTGTATACATATATGATTCATTGATGATTGATGTAATGTATATAAACGGTCCACGATCAGATGATTGTAAAAATTCTATTTTAAATGTACTAACTTTAAAAATCAAAATTCTTTAACGAGATGGTGTTGTATTTTTGTATGTCAAACAACATAAATGAGAGATACAACAACAACAAAATTATATTCTATTATATTCATTTTTATGCGTTTTTCATGTAATAAATCAAGCGAAACCAACTGAAGCAAAAAAAAATTAGTGTTCTGTACATAAATTCCTCATATTTTGACATTATATCCAGTTTTTTTGTGCTCTGTGTTCAGTCAGAGAAAAACTTTTCACTTTAAAAATAATTTCAATTCTTTAATTCCCAAAAAAAAATTTTTTTACTCAAATTAAATTAAAAATCAATTTAAATTTAGTTTCAAGCCCTCACACACATAATATATAATATAATATTGATATGCTGAGATCAAATTATATAAAATCTCTCCTGCGCTGCAAATAAAATAATTTATGGGGCTATATTTTGATCTTTATGCTAATAAAATGTAAATATCGCGGTTCTGTCTTTTCTGTATGTGTGATCGCTTGATATACGATCGGTGCTGATCATACCGCTTAAAAACTCGCGCACAAATTCTCTTCACATATTTTATATACTCTCAAATGCTATAATAAAACATGCATAATATAATGATAATAATATTGTCAGAAGCTTGATCATGATATTTTATTCATCAAAATTGATCACGATCAATAATAAAAATAAAATTTATTGTGTGTTAAATGTA
Organism: Nephrotoma flavescens; assembly: GCA_932526605.1. Taxonomy (NCBI): domain Eukaryota; kingdom Metazoa; phylum Arthropoda; class Insecta; order Diptera; family Tipulidae; genus Nephrotoma; species Nephrotoma flavescens. The sequence continues at coordinate 113,842,030 of OW052220.1, read as the reverse complement.
GCATTTTCAACAATAATAAAACTTGCTTTGGCTGTAATTTTTAATAAAAATTTATTTATTCGTTTAAAACCACCTCCTCATCTTATACGCTCGCTTGTATATATCCTTGATGATCGCGATATAATTTATACTATGCAATGTAATGCACTATTATTTATCAAGTTATCATACAATTATGTTACTTTGTATTTGCCGTTAAAATGTCAATTTATAATAATTTATCTAGGTACCAAGAGCATTTCGGGAATAATGTACTCGGATACTAACGAACTTCCTCTAATTACAATATCGATTTTCCAGCACATATAGAAAATATTTTAAAAAATAAGCTGAACTAAAACTTTTAGCTTTTGTTAGTGTGTACACATTGTTTAAAGTCTCTGGAGAGGTTAAAACATTTTTATTTTTTGTTGTAAAACAAATTTTTTATGAATTTATAATCGTTTTTCGAATCGATCGTAAATCATATATTTGTATATAAAAAATAAAAACCTAAACCTTTATTTATCCATTTGCTTGTTCCTTGTTGCATATACGAATAAAACTAAAATATTTTTGAGAATATTACATTGTCTTATATACATACAGACCATATATATAGTTCAGGTTATTGTTTTAAACGTTATATATATATACACATACTATATAATTAGCGATACATACATACAGGTATACATTATATATATGAACTTGATTTTGTAATAATCACACACAACTAAACTAAAACATAAGTAAAATCTAGATATGGAAAAATGTTATGAATTTTGTATATTATGAATGGAATATGTAAAGTATAAACACCTTAAAAAATGGGTAATTCAAAAAGTTATGGTAAAAATCCTTGAGTGTAAAAACGACCCTTCGTTTACAAACACATTAACGGTAAAAATGAACTAGAAATTATTATTACGTTTATATTTTTCGACTACATCATATACATATAATTATGTAAAAGTCACGTAATAAAATCATTAAAAAGGGAAATTGTTCGTTAACAAACATAAAAAAATATATTTTTTTTGCTTCTAAAATATAATCTATTACCACTATTTCCTAGGACTAGTTCGCACACCGTACAAATTATATGGTATACTTAAAAATAAGAAATGAAACTAAATATTGAATTGCTCAAGGTCACACTTATTTATTTTATTTAAATTAGTTATTAGTTATTAGTTATGATCTTACTTATTCCTCCATGTACAAACGATAAGAATTTGAGGCGGTTAATACGTGTTGTATTGTTGTTTTTCATCCATTGATCTTATACTATAATTTATATGTAAGTACGCTGGGTGATAATCAACAGTTTGACTTGATTTTACTTCGATATAAGTAGAAAAAATAATTGTGCATTATTCCGTCTAAAATATAATAATATGAATTTAAATGTATCATATTATACCTTATATGATCAGTTTGCAAGAACATAAAGTTTATACTATAGTTGAAGGCCGTACATAGTTTTAATGATATTTTTTTTTCTATAATTTTAATAAACTTACCGATTTGGGTTCCTATAACTTTTTACTATCTGAGGTATTTAGTTAAGGTTAGAAACTGTAAATAGTTTACTAATTTAATAGTTGTTGACACTTTTAGGTTATTAAACGATTTCAAACGTTAGAGAAAAAAATTATCAAGAAAAAATTTCTCAATATGAGAATTCGGTTTCTTATATCAAAATATTTTTTCTTAATGTGAGAAAATCGATTTTATACCTTAATGGTACACATTGAGCCTGACGATTATTTTAGCCGATTATTTTAATGCGAGCAAAATCACGTAGTGTAAATAAACCGTACAGAAATAGAAATAAGCTATATTTTGTTGAGAAATAAAATAGTACGGGCTCGTTTTTGATTAACAGTATTTTTTTATAATTATTCACGATTTCTATTTATATATCTTATGAATTATTTTGATTTATATAAATCAAACTCGAATTTAAATACTGCTGAAAAATATGTCAAAGATATTAACCATTTTTTTGCTAACATAAATTCTTACTTAAATATTTATTTACCATAAACAACCCCCTGTCTTTAGTGCACAACTCCTGCGATGACCCATGGAGGCTGGCATGGAGCTATGCAATGCGTTGATGGTTTTCATTAATCGGGCTCACAGCTGTACGTTGTCGATTTCGTTACTTTGTGAGGGGCGTTAAAGTGTACCGCAAAAGTGTTGGGGTGCCTCTGCCCCATAACATATTACAAAGTTAATAAACAAAGTTAACTTTAGTTTATTCTTCATTCTGTGATAGAGGCTGCATTGTGGGGTGTCACCGTTAATGATGAAGCACGCCAAGCAATAACAGCGTGCAGCAAATATAAATATTAGCCTATCCGCTTGTGCAATAATGCAAAATTATAGTTTGAGTGTAAAGATAGGCATTACCAAAAATAACAATTAAAATATTTTGTAATTTTAATAGAAGAATTTAAATACAAAAAAAGAAATTATTTTTTAATGAAGCTGCATTTGCCGAGGTATGAATAGGTTCCACACCCATCATCATCAATTTTTACAAACGGTCAATTTTTAAAAAATTTCAAATTGTATGTGCGATATATTCAAGCGAATTTTCTCTGACTCCCCACATGAAAATTGACCTTAAAATTTTTCCAAGTGTGAACACCACTTAGACCTTGCATTTGAATCTTTTTGCAGTCAATTTTAAATTTTTTTAAAAATGTTTGTGTTTGATATATTCAAACGAATTTATCGAGACTACATAAAAATATACCTTAAATTATTTTCCAGATGTGACCATCATTAAGATTTTTTATTATAAATTTTCAAATGTTGTGTCTGCGATATATTCAAACGAATTCTCTGACTCCCCACAGCAAAAATTGAACTGAAATTGTTTCCAGGTATGACCATCACTAAGATCTTTCTTCTTTAAGGAAATTTATAAATTTTGTGTGGCGACATATTCAAACAAGATTACACGAATTTTCCACTTGCAAATTGATAAAATAAAGAATCCAAAAGAATTTCCCCAGGCTTTCCACATGAAATGTGATCTAAATTGATATCCAGAAACAACTATTTCTAAGACCCCACATTTGAACTACTTGCAAGCCATGACACTTTAAACGTTTAGTTTTTATAATTTTTCAATTTTTACTTAATATAAGTCCGTCTTCCAACGAGTTTTCTCAGTAATGAAATAGTTTTGTTTTATAGTTTTAAAGAATTTAATAAAAAAAAAATATTTTTTATTTGAAAAGATATTACGGTTTCGCACATCACAATTGTTTATCCACTTTATCCATATTTTGCGGTAGGCTATTTTTACGAATCTACTTTGCCGACGTTCACAGATGGAAATTCCGTTTTGTTTTGAATTTGCATTACCGACGTTTTAGTTGGCAAATTTATGTTGCAACCGAATCTGCGTTATCGACGTTTTTCGGCTGGAACTTGTCTGCCAACTCTAATAGTATGAATTTAGAAGTACGGTAAAAACACTTCTAATTCCAAAACAGGTCTATAATATTTTATTTTTCAACAAAATTATAGCTACGGTTTCCATAAAATACTATATCCCTTTCGTGTTTGACTAACATAATTGTGTGGGTACGGCAAAAACACCATGTCAAAAATTTATTTTTGTAAGTGTTTTGAACCAACTTACATGTTTGGGTATTCCGTTAAAACTTATTTTCGTTCGAAAAAAAAACTATAACTATACACACAATTGTGTTGGTTGTTCTTCAAAACAAGTGAAATTTTTTATCAAAAATGCCATTACATATTATGATTTTTTACTCACTCCACACATTTGTGTGGTTTGGACTTAATTGAGCCATTTTTTTTTTTTGGTTGAAAAGGGATATACCATATCATTGTTCCTCCTGAAATAACTATGAAAAACCATTAATTTTTAGTTTGGTTAATGTTAACAATGGTTTGGTTATTAAAAATTGTAATTAGTTTTTGAAATAAATTGGACCAGAAAATATTTCTCAATATAAGACTTTGTTTTCTCAAATCACAATATTTATTCTTACTGGTTTGGCTATTAAACAATTTAAAATGTATTAGTTTTTGAGATATATTGGATGAGAAAACATTTCTCAATATAAGAATTTGTTTTCTCAAATTATAATATTTATTCTTACTCTTAGAAAGTCGATTTTATAGATTAATTTTACAAATTGAGTTTGGTTTTTATTTATTCCAAAGTTACACAGTGTGAATAAAGTACAGAGTATAGAAATAGTAGTAAATAGTCATAAAAATTGTTACATTCTGGCTTTTAAATAACGAAAATATCGAAATTTTCTATTTTCAGTTCTCTTTAAAATTGTAATCTATGACTTAAATATTATGGTATTTTTGCATAATCCCTTGACATGATAAATTTTTGATGTGAGAAAATCGTGATCAAATAAGAAGTCTAACACTTATCGCATAAACGATAGAACGATAACATCAAATTTGATGAATTAATTAGTCTTAATTCGATTACGATGTATAAAAATTGCGATAAAAATTACTTTTTATAGATAACAGCAAATTATTTTGAAAACAATGTTGTGATGAGTATTTAAAGGTAGTTTTTGCCAGTAGATGATGTACCGAAATAAATGGATTATAGCTAACTCGAAAAGTGTGAGTATATCTTCAAAAACTTCTGTGTTGGTTATTTTATGTAAAAGGCTATAAATATTTCTAGGGAACTTTCGGCTCGTCCTATTTACAGATCTCTTAGAGTTATGATAGAGCAACAATTATCAATGAAACCCATGAAGTGTTATTGCATACCAAAATTTAATTAGGATTTGTTGAAGATGTAACTCTGTTGAATTGACTGATGTTTTTTGCAACATAATAACATTTCTTAACTACATTTTTATTAAGAACCCGGCCATTCTTCAAACGATAATTGTCAATGGTACGCAAAATTGGATTGGGATTCTTACTGGAATTTTAAATGAAGTTTTGAAAGGGAACGGTTCGCTATTTAAAAAAATATCAACTTACCTTAATTCCAAAACCGCACTTTACAAAACAAATAAAATCCAATTTTATAAATTAAGCGTACATAAAAATAAAAATTCAAAATTCCAATGGTGTAAATACCAAATTTTTTTATTTCCGAAGAAATTACAAATTACAAAGTTCGATTATTTCATCAGTTTAATATTATTTATAACATTTCAAAAAAAACTTATTTGATTAATTTAATTATAATTTTTTAATTATATCAATTATGTGTTTAAATTTCATTTAATTTTTCTAAAAAATTAGTACACACATTAATTAATATACTGTTTACCTCAGTATGTTTTTTTAAATAAAATTGAATTGGGAATAATTTTCCCTCACCATGTAGGCAGGGGAACGGTTCATTTATCCAAAAAAAATGCAGCTGAGCTAAATTTCCAAAATCCCAATTAACAAAAATATAAAATTCTATTTCACAAAATACCATAACATAAAAAACAAAATTCAAAATTCCAATTGAGAAAAATCCAAAATTTATTTATTTTAGAAAAAAAATTCCATATACAAAATTCCATTATTTCACTAGTTTAATAATATTTCACAAAAATTCTAATTGTTCGCAAAAGCATTTCGCAAAAAATCTAATTGTTTTATTTCAACTAACTTAATTGTTATTATTTAATTATTTCAATTAATTAAATTTAATTTAATTTTACTTAAAAATAATTACTCAAACGTGACTCCCATTGTTTACCATATTGATTAACGCTTGTTGTGATTTTAGAAAACAGGGCTGGTTTTTTATGGAATACTGAACCGTTAGTAAAGTAATAAATAAGTCCTGTCACAGTTTTAGCAAATTACAAGATACTGTTGAATAAACCTTAATCGAAGATTTCCTAATTATGAATTAAATAAAAATACCAATTCCATTTTATGGTCAAGGAAATATGAAAGGCGCGCGCCATGGCTATAAAATGGAATTTGTTGGAATTTTGTATATTGGAATTTTGAAATTTGGCATTTTGTATTGGAATTTTGTTTTTTGGGATTTTTATTTTTAGGAATTGTATTTTTTGGAATTTTTGTTTCTGGAATTTCAGTTTTTGGAATTTTGATTTTGGAATTTCGTTTTTGGAGTTTTGGATTTGGCTAATCGTGCCCAACCCCAAAATTACAATTATTATTTATTGATGTAAATACAAAAATAATTTTACAACAAAATTAGTATACTGATTCATTAGCGCTGGTTGTGGTTCTAGAAAACAGGGTTTGATTTTTTTTTTGGAATACCGAACAGTTCCCCTGAGATACCATCCTATTCCCGAATATTTTATTACCAAAATGATGTTTTTGACTAGATCAAAAACTTATTAGTAGGATGTTACTCAAATTCCAAATTACCAAAAAAAAAATATTCCGAAAAATATGCCAAATCACTTTTGGTAAATTTTTGGGGATACCATCGTATTCCCGAATATTTTGTTACCAAAATGATGTTTTTGACTAGATCAAAAACTTACTAGTAGGCAGTTTCTCAAATTCCAAATGGCCAAAAATAAATATCCCGAAAAATATCCCAAATCAACTTTTTCAAATTTTTGATTATTTGGGCGAAAACATTAATGTCAATAAAAAAAAATTCCAAAATTTTCATTTAATTTTATAATTGTTTAAGTCTATTAAATGAAAATTTGAAAATGAAGTATAAGTCTACATAATAGTAATATATATTTTATATTTTAAAAAAATATCTTAAGAAAAATTATCTAAAGATTTAATTTTTCCGAATCTTCTGAAAATAGAACCAAATGAGTCGAAATCTGCGCCCGCAGATTTCGACTCATTTGGTTTTATTTTCGGTAAATTTTGGAATTTTTAATTCGATATTTTTATTTTTTTGAGATTTTGTGTTCGAGGAATTTTTCTTTTGGTAATTATATTTTTAGTATTATGGGTTTTGAGATTTTTGTTGTTTGAATTATTATTTTTGGGATGGCATTTTTAAATATTTTTTTCGCTAATAAAATTTTTAGCCTTTCGATACCAACCCAAATTTTTGATTTGAATCTCAAAAAAAATCCAAAATTTGCATATAATTTTATGTTTATTTAGGGATACCGTCGTATTCCCGAATATTTTATTACCAAAATGTTGTTTTTGACTAGATCAAAAACTTACCAGTAGGCTGTTTCTCAAATTCAAAATTGTCAATAACAAATATTCCGAAAAATATCCCAAATCACCTTTAGTAAATTTTTGATTGTTTGGACGAAAAAGTTAATCTCAAAAAAAAAAATCCAAAATTTGCATTTAATTTTTTTTTATTTAAGTATATTAAATGGAAATATGAAATTGAATTATAAGTCTATATAATATAGTAACATATATTTTATATTTTAAAAAAATATCTTAAGAAAAATTATCTAGTGAGTTAATTTTTTCGAAACTTCCGAAAATAAACCCAAATGAGTCGGATTCTGTGCGCGTATATTTCGACTCATTTATTTTTATTTTCGGTAAATTTTAGGATTTTTAATTCGATATTTTTATTTTTTTGAGCTTTTGTTTCCGAGCAATCTTTTTTCTGGTGAATATATTTTTAGCATTATGGGTTTTGAGGTTTTTGTTGTTTGAATTACTATTTTCGGGATGGCATTTTGGGATATTTTTTTTCGCTAAGAAAATTGTTGGCCTTTCGATACCAACCGGTTTATTTAAGTCTTAAATGAAAATATGAAAATTAAATATAAATCTACATGATAGTATAAATTTTATATTTAAAAAAAAAAATCTTAAGAAAAATTATCCAATGATTCCATTTTTTCGAATCTTTCGAAAATAGAGCTAAATGAGTCGGAATCTGCGCGCGCAGATTACGACTCATTTGGTTTTATTTTTGGGCAATTTTGGGATTTTTAATTCGATATTTTTATTTTTTTTGAGATTTTGTGTTCTGGCAATTTTTTGTTGGTAAATATATTTTTAGTATTAAGGGTTTTGAAATTTTTATTGTTTGGATTATTACTATTTTCGGGATGGCATTTTGGGATATTTTTTTCGCTACTAAAATTGTTGGCCTTTCGATACCAACCCAGTTCCCCTATAACCGCACTAATGGTATAAAGTTGTTAATAAATAAGTAAGGTATTGAATAAACCTTAATCCAAGATTTCCTAATTATAAATTATTATAAAATTTAGAAAATAAATCCATTTTATTGGCATTTTGAAATTTGGCATATTTTATAGGAATTTTGTTTTTTTGGAGTTTCATTTTTTGGAATTGTTTTTATTGGAATTTTTGTTACTGGAATTTTGTTTTTATAATTTTGGATTTGGCAAATCGTATCGAACAGAGAGAATAGTGAAGAATTACCAGAATAGTGTCATATATTGACTATCGCTTGTTATGATTCTACAAGCGGGGTTGGATTTTTATTGGAATACTTCGGTATTTCGCTTCGCTAGTTTTACTTTATTATAATGTATCGTTGATTAGAACTTAATCATAGATTTATTAATTATAAATTATGTATAACAGAATTTCTAAAATAAATTTCGTGTTTTGCCCATGCACATTTCAAAGGCGTCATGTCATGAGCATAAACTATGGAATTTATATTGTAATTTTGTATATAGGAATTTTGAAATTTGGTATTTTTTGGAATTTTGGTTTTATTGTGGATTTTTGTTGGAATTTTGGTTTCTGGAAATTTTTTTTTTTTAATTTTGACTTTATTTATTTATTTACATTATAATTTAGAATAGAACCATACACGTAACGTTGAGCTCATTTGTTGTTAAATGTGCAGTTTGTTAAAATTTCAAATATAGCCATTTCCTTCATATAACGGTTATCCCATAAGCTGACTGTTAATTTGCGGCACAGCATTTGACTAATTATCTTCTGATGGATAAATAGGGCCGGTAGCTAGTTTATTCTTATATCAGACATTGGCTTTAGATTCTCCTCAACCATCTTAGCTCAATCCCACATCTATTTACAATAAACCTTACAATTATTATATTTACAATAAGCAGCAATTGATCCCAAGAGCCGTCCAACAGGAACACAATTAAAATAGGTAATTTCGATTTTGGAGTTCTGAATTTAGTGAATTATATCCAACTGAATTTAGTGAATTATATTCCAATGGTGAAAAAATATTTTCACCATTGGAATTTTGACTATTATGTTATGGGAATTTGTAAATTTAATTTAAAACTTTTATTAAGTGTGGTTTTGGAATTTAGATCAGTTGAAACTTGTTTTTAAAATAGCGAAACTTTTCCCCATATAAATATGAAAGGGGCGATTTTCACATACCCATAGACATAAAATAGAATTTATTTTGCAATTTTGTGTATATGAATTTTAAAATTTAGAATTTTGTTTTTATGAATTTTTATGATTTTTTTTGTTGTTGGAATTTTTGTTTTTGAAATTCTGAATTTTGCAAATCACACTCAACCCGTTCTGGTATTCGGTTATACTAAATGAATCTTGTCCATTTTATAACAAATTATAATTCAATTAGATTGAGATTCTAACATGAATTTTGAATGAAGTTGTGGAATTCGACATGTATGGAATTTGGCCACTTCTTAACTAATTATTGTCGAATTTGGTATCCAGAAGTGGATCGGGATTCTAAAATTAATTTTGAATGATGCTGTAAAATTCGGCAATGCTGAATAGAACCAGACTATTTGGTTTGACCACAAAATATTGGGTGGATATTATTTAAAAAGCCGGTGGCTCTTTATTTTATTGATTTTAATCGAATGTAATAAATATTTTATAAAAATCGGGGAAATCTCTCTGGTTCCATTTAGCCTGACTCTAGAATTGGATTCAAAATTTAAGTTCAAAATCACTTTATCTCTACAAACTCTTTTAAATTTGAACATTTTTCGTTAAGGATAAGCGAAGTTTTATTCCCTATAGCTGACTGCTTTAAACCAGATTTGACATAAGTTTGTTAAGATATATAGCCTAGTTCCATTTATTCAGACCAAAATCCAAAATCTCTTCAAGTGTTTATGTTAGCATTTCTAATTCAGCTTGAATCGGATCCATCAATTATTTTATCTTGAAATGGGTTACAGGCACAAATCTTATCCATTTAATTTGTAAACATTTAATTTTAACTTAGCAACGGACTCCAATTTAAACAATGTTCGACATTTTCTACGAATTGTCTACATTCTGGACATTGTCTATGTAAAAATCAATTGTCTACGGACACTATTTTCGATACAAACAAGAAAGAATTTATTATGTAATTTCTGTTCAAATATTTTTTCCGGCCTGCTGAGAGAAAAGTTCGATGTAAATATTTATTAATTGAGGATAATTTATCCATTGACAGGGAAATTTATTCCCATTTTAATTTTGTTTCTCATAAAATTAACACTAGCTTGTTACCTCAGTATATCAGAAAAACATTGTTTAAAAAGAAATTGCATATAAATTCTTTCCACAATTCCCTATTCCTGAAAATTTCTTTGAGTACAGATTTTGTTCGAAAAGTGAGACTTGAGAGTTGGGAGTTTTTCTGCTGTTTCGCTTACCTACTAGATGCACAAAACTAGTATTATTGTTGATTAATGTAAATTATAATTAAATATTATATTTACGTATAGTGTGCTGTTGTAATAACAGAAAAACTCCCAACTCTCAAGTCGCGGTTTCGAACAAAATTCGTATACAGAATAGTGCCACTGAAAGCATTAGTTTAGTGTAAATATTCTTAAAACAGAGTTAATTATGTTTATTCTACAGTATTTTTATAGGGTAAAATAATTCCCAATTTATTTTTGTTTCTAAAATATTTACACCAACCCGATTTCATCAGTAGGCCCAGAATAAAACAATTTGGACAAAAATACTAAGAAGTCAGAAAAGTGCCATTGAATAGAATTCAGAATATTTGGAAGTGTTCCAAGAAACAGCGTGTCGCGTAATTGAAAATTGTATTTGACATTTCTTTTATTTTAGATGGAATTCGATTATAAGATTATCAGCTGATGCGTTAAGACTACATTACGTACGTTATATATCGAGTATATCTCCCATTTCATTTTTATATACAAAAGGTACCAGCTGGTTATAAGGGGTGCGACAAACTTCCACTACAACTTGTATCTATATTCTATCAAAATAATGATTTAAATTATACATACAAGTTAACCCCTTAAATTATTTTTTAAATGAATCATTTCCGATTTTAAGAGAAACCTTAGTGTTAATTGGATAATAAACAGATAATTACATATTATAATAATATTTTTTCATAAAAACGAAATCTACTTTTTAAAGATACGTATATAGAGATACATCAAAAGATACACATCATGTTAAATGAAATAAAATTGTTTGTTTGTTAAATAAACAATTAAACTTACTGAAATGCCTCAAACAATGACAGATTTATGGTATTCAATTCGTTCATATACGAGTACACACAACTTCTGGTAAAATAAAAAGAACGTAAAAAGTATATACAAGAAAGACACATCTTATTTATAATAAATAAAATAAAAACGCAACTGAAAACATTAGATTCCCTCCTTCTGACAACATAATCAAAACCGTTTTTTTTTGTGTTGTTTCAAAGAAGATTGCAATCTAATTTCTGTTCGTTAAATAGTCCAATAAATAAATCGTAATTTTTATTTATTTACATTTGTAATGTATATCAATTCACATAATTTCCATAAAATAATTAATATTTAATATACGTAAGCTTTATTATTAATACATATGTCTTAATTTTTACGATGGTTGGTGCACAACATAATATTTAAAAATCTTAAAGTTTAAAGGAGTATGTATAGCAATAAAAATTGATTTTCCTTACACATATACCTACTTTAATTGAATTTTCATGGACATAGGAAAATATTATATAGGTGGTATTCTACACTTTTTTTTGTCACACAAGATATAATCAAAATTTTAGATCGATATTATTTATACCTTTAATTGGCTATAAATCATATAAGCAATTAATTTAATGAGCCGTTTATTTAATAATTACGTAACATTTCGTTGAACATAAATAAGTGAGTGAAAGTTAATCGGAGCACTGATTTTATAGAATAGAGCTTTACAATTTAAAATACACATCGTCATTTGATTTAAGTGCGCCCAAATATATTTATATAACACCACACAAAACGTATTATTCCAATTGGTGACATCATTTGTAATATAAAACAATATTATTAGATTAGGAGACCAGCATAATTTATAAATGGTGTTTGATTTTATGGAATTTTTATTTTTTGTGAAATTCATTTATTTTAATTTTTATTTTAAATATTTATTTATTCGAAATCAAACCCATGAGAAAATCATATACATCCGGAATATACGCGAGCAGATAAAATATTATACAGTTTTAAATATACAACAATAATTTTATTTCTTAAATATAATTATACATAAATAATTAAATTAGCACAGTAAAAAATACTAATTATTATGATTTATATTTAGTTTCCCGTAACTTCATTCATCAAAAATATAAAAATAAAAATGTACTTGTTGTTGTTACGTATTTGGATACAAATTCCACATACAATGCCATCTCTCATTTAAAATGTGAATTTAATTACGATCATCTTCTGTTCATCTACATTTTCGAATACATATACACATATAATCTTGCTTATATCTTTCGATCGGGTTTTCTTTTTTTTTATACATATATTCTTAAATAACTTGATCGATGATTAATTTACAGTGTTTTCAGTTAGTTTTATAGGTTGTTTGTCGTTTTTTTTTTATTTTATCAAAAATTCTCATAATAAACTATAAAAATAAGAAAACCAGTTTCAAGTTCACCACCAATGAATTAAAAATATATATAAATATTATGTATACGCGTTCGATATTTAAGACAAAAATTTATAATATGTAGTTTTACTATTTTGTTTAATGAATAAAATAAAACAGAGGGAATCTTGTTAACCCTCAACTGGGGTGTGAAATTATTATGTTACGGTTGGTAGTTTATTACATAATCGATGATCTCTAAATTAATGATCGATTCAGTTTTTTCTGAATTGGATCTTTGCCAACTTTTGATTATGGTAACCAAAAGCTAATTCTTTTAAATGACAGCTTGGATATCATTATACTTCATTCTTAAATTACACGTGCGCATATTGACCTTAAAATTTTTTCTGTTGTTTTCATTTTTGTAGATTTTACATTGGTCTGCATAATTTATTTTCGTTAGTTTATATGATCTTAAAATATACATGTTTGCATATATGGCACTGTGAAGTGACAAATAATAATGGAATGAGGAGCGCTAATCAATGCACCTTGCAGATAAATTTGATACCGGACACAATATACAAAAGGCATCTAGAAAATAATCTTCCCACTGAATTGACAATGTTAACAAGTCGACTGATAATGTTTTCTATGTGTAGTTAACTAAATTAATCTCAAAGCATTGCTTATAAAATAGTTTACAATACATTTGAATTGATTGACCTCATTGTTATGGTACTTGACATTTAATTTGAAATTTTTAGATTTATTCGCAGTATGCTCATTTTGCATGCTTAAATAAGGTTTAAAAATGAGTTACGGAATGTTATGTGGAGAAATCGAGTAATAACAGACGTGCCATTATTGTTTTTTAGCCAGGAGATCCGTCATAACTTTAAAAAGCCATGGTTTCATTACTTTTTCTCCAAGCTACTCAATTTCCGTTTAGAATATTTAATCTACATCGAAAATTCTGAGCAGAGATCTTATACTTGTAATTTTATTAAATCATTTGAGACAAATTCGGGTTTAAACATAAAACAGAACCAAATCTTGTTGGTTGATTTTGTTTTTTTTTTTCATTTTATGTGAAAAAATTGATTATTGTGTACTTTCTTACTTCTGTAGGCCTCTTTTATTGAAATTAGTTTTCTGTTTCATAAACGATCCACTCACTGCTCGTAAATGATCATGGCAAATTAGTTTAAATAATACTTTTGTTTACTCGCCAATAATCGAGCTTTTATTCTAAGTAGATCAATTGAAATTTCAATTGAATTTAATCTCTATGTTGAGGTTTTTTAAATAAATATCAGGCTTTTATCTCGGAAACAGCGAAAGAAGGGAGGCAATTTTGTATAATGAAAACCATCAGTGTCGAAGGGAACGTTTAGTGATTATATTGAAAGACGTTGAACTTCATTAGTTTGATAGATATTGACGAAAGATAGGTTTTTCTTAAATTTGAACATATGGCCGTTTGATTCCACCTTTTGAATTAAGCAGTTAGAAATAATTTGCACAAAAATTGATCTGAATTTTAGCAAAACAATTATCTATAAGTTATAACACTGTCGTTGTAACGAGAAATAATAATATATATATTAATCATGGGACATTATTCAGCGGTCCATCCTCTATATTTACTATGTTTCCATGAACCAGGTTGGAGTTAGGTTGAGTTGAAATAAGGCTTTCGTTAATTCCAAAATGGCGTTGATCGTTTTTATGGAGTAGAGTTAGGTTGAGTTGAAATTTTCGTACCGTTTGATAAAGTTAATTTAATTTGTGCCTAATAATACTCTATGTATACTTTTATAAGCCTGGAAAATTATTTTAAAATAGCTTTTTTGTTTTAAAGATACATATGTGTGTTTCAAAAATTTTAATATAAATTTCCTTGACATTAAAAATGAAAATTTTTCATTTCCCGCCATTTTGAATTTCAACTCTACTCAATCCCATTAGTTTCGTCGAGTTCAAAATAATTTAACGAAAACTCAACTCTACTCTGTTTCCATGAACGCTAACTCCAACTCAAGCCACTTTCAAATCTGCATGGAAACAAGATAATTATCAACTGTTTTGGAACTACCACTGTTAGTGGCACGACATCAAACGTACGCCAATCTCCAAAAACAGAAACGTTTAGTAATTCACAATGTCGCACACGCCATTAACCCAGGTGAGTCCAATAAATTATGAAGACTTGTAAATAGTAGTTTAATTAACACCAAATTCATTGATATTAAAGGGGAATCTGTTACCTTTAATAAGAAAAGAAAATTATTGTGATAGTGTTTTTTTCCAAAATTCTTAAGTTCAAATCGTGCAGATGGCTTTAGTTACTAAATACGACGGTCAGAGATGATCACTTTGTTGACAATTTTGAATATTGTCAGTGAGTATTCATATTTCATAAATTATGCAAATTGAAGAGCATTAACTTTATTTTGTACTTTTTATTTTAAAGATAAACGTATTAAAGTAATACTAGTAGAGAACTTTAACTTGATATTTTTTAAAATAATTTGACGTTTTAATTCGTTAATACACACTTTAATTTAACTATTATTTTTGTAAATAAATCCGAAATAGTATCTATTTCCTAAAGGGCAATTTAAATGTGGAATTTGTAATGATACCGATATAATGCGTTTTCAATATGTCTCAAAAATATTGATGTATTTTCAATTCAAAATAATTAACAATTAATTTACCATTGCTAATGCGTCTATAGTGCTCAAAACAAAATAGTAATATAAAATGTTTACTATCGTCGAATTTAATGTCGAATTCCATTGTTAAAATAAACTCCATGGATAAAAAAAATTCGCTTAATTTCGAAATTACCCTCGGCCTTATTTTTAAAATTGTGAATAGGAATCTAAATTTTCGTTTTCATTATTTTAACAACATAAAAACTTTTATCTAAATTTTTATCTAAAAAATAAGCCGGGATTTTCCTACCATCAAATTTCTTTTTCAACTTTTATTGGTCCAGCACCTACGCTACTGAATTTAACCTGACCTCTATTTCCATTTTTTTAAGGGCTTAAATTCATACAAATAAAATGTTATTTTGAAATAACCGTCTTACCGTTCGAAATTTTAGTGGGCCTAATACCAAATTCATTTTACGTATTTCCCAGTCATTAGGCATCAATTTCAAAAAGTTTTCTTTGTTATGCGTCTGAAAGGGTGTTATATATTTGATAAAAAATATAATATTTTATGGGCCTAATGTTGTACCTTCCAAATTCTAAGTATTGTCCACGCATTTCGTTTGAACTTATACGTGACAAACATAAATGAAAAAAAACCTGCTTAAATGAAAAGAGTTTTACTCAAAAATTTAAATATTTTACGCAAGAAATTCATATGAAGGTTTCCTTCTTGAATATATACTACACTCAGAAAAAAATATGATAAATACATGATTGCATTTACCATACTATCATCATTGTATGTTAAATAAAATTATTTAAATGATTGATTTTATCATACTATGATTGATTTTATCATACTATGATATTCTTGATCATTTTTCTTGATCTTCATCATAACAATGATGATCACTGACATTTTTTTTTGAGTGATCATCATTGTTATGATGAAGAAGATCAAGAAGAATGATCAAGAATATCATAGTATGATAAAATCAATCATAGTATGATAAAATCAATCATTTAAATAATTGTATTTAACATACAATGATAATATTATGGTAAATGTAATCATGTATTTATCATATTTTTTTTTTCTGAGTGTATTATACAAAGTTTTTGTTGAGCTTCTTGATAAAGTTTGAACACATTAATATCGAGTGTACTACGAAATCTCGGTTTTCAAAATCTAGGTTTTCAAAATCCCGGTTTCAAAATCTCGGTTTTCAAAATCCCAGTTTCAAAATCTCGGTTTTCAAAATCTCGGTTTTCAAAATCCCGGTTTTCTTTCCTTCTAGTTCTAATTGCACAAAATAATTAATAAAATTTTTTAATTGCGAGATTTGGTACTTGCAATTTTTTGTAATTGCAGCATGAAAGATTTAAAAACCAATATTTTGTTAATGCAACATTTTGAAATGCAATAATTGAAAAGCAGCGCTCCCCCGCTTAGCCATCCGAGCGGCTTTAGAACCTATTAATGACACCTGCTACAAAAAGAAAAATAATTGCACCATTTTGTAGTGTGAGATTTTGTAATTGCAAGATTTTGTACTTGCAACATTTTATAATTGCAACATTTTGTAGTTGCAAGATTAATAAGAAAAGCAATATTTTGTTAACGCATCATTTTGAAATGCAATAATTGTAGAGGGTTCCGACTTCAATAACTCCCACGGGCACTTAGCCCTCCATCCAAATTCCAAACCTATTAGCCATTTTCTAGAACTTTATCGCAAACTCATTTTTGAATTTTGTCAAAAAATCATTTTCAGTCCCATTTCCCACATGTCAAATTTTAAAAATTCAAATCGGGATTTCCTAAAAATCGGATTTTTTTTTATACAAAACCGGGATTTTGAAATCCGAGATTTAGAAAAAAACCGAGATTTAGAAAACCCGCGATTTTAAAAACCGAGATTTCGTTACACACCTATTAATATCATTAACTTGGAAATTTACTTTTTGTCTCACACGTTCCAATAGTGAATGATTGATTGGACTATAGGGCCAAGTACAGGGGTGGGATGTTGTAACATCACTTTTTTCGATACTATCGAAAATTACATCTTTTTCATCACAAATTAAATTTATCGTTTTTCCATTTTTCAATTACATTGCTTCTATTGCGATCTCTACCTATTCGAATAAAACATAATGTCGTTCTACTCTTATTGTATCACTTACTTATTTTAAGAGTGATACTTTATCGAAAAACAAAAACGAGATAAATAAATAATTTATTCTAGTAGTGTGCGATCGCATTATAGAAACCAAATTTGAAAAGTGAAACGAGAAGCAATTTTGTTTTAGGAAAAAGAGATATAATATTCGATAAATATTGAAAAAAGTGATGTTACAACATCCCACCCCTGGACAAGTATGCCAGATAAAACAAATTATAAAGATGTCTCTCAGTTGGCAACATGAAATGATCAGCAATTAGTCGTTATTTCAGTATCCCGTAAAATCATTATCATGTATAACACGTTTGCACATAATTAGCCAATGATAAATATAAAAGTTATTGAAATTTGTTTTTCTGTTGATTAACTAGATATTCTTAGTATTTAAAATTTTTGCCTAAAAATGATCAAAATCAAAAATTAGTTTAGTATTCAAAATTAAATCAACAAATTTATAGTACTACAAACTGAAATATTTGTTAAGAATGCCATCTAGCTATCTATCTAACACTTAAACAGCTTAAAGTAATAAATGCTCATACATTGTGTTCACTTTTTTAAATTATATTAATTAAGCAGTGGAAACACTAGATAGTTTATTAATTATTTTTCAAATTTCTCATCCTAATGGTCATTCTTAAATACGAAGCCAATCTTATTATTATGTCAAAGCACAAATAAACTAAAAAATATTGAAAATAAAATATAGTGCGAATTTAAATAAAGTAAATCAATTATCCATCAATCATCCATATTTGTTTATGAACTACGCTTTACCACAATTGGATAATTATTCCAAACTTGTTGGATTCTTGCCACTCTGTCTATCCTCGCAACCCTTATTTGAACGGTTCACAAGTCAAACCGATTAACACCATTTTTTGATTTTTTTTAAATTTTAATATCAAAGCACTTAATTGGCTCCTAACTGTATATGGATATTCAAAACAAATATCTGTAATAATAAGTATTAACACCACTAAATGACAAAATTAAAACTAAAGTTGGTACAAGAAACTTAAAAAAAAAACATTTTTGTATTTTCACATTTGTATCAACTTCTTGTTTTATGGAGTTAATCGTTTTAGCAAATGAAGCATCCATTTGTCTGAAAATGATTTAATAAAAAAATATTTAATTAATTTACAACAAAATGGTTTCTGGTGTGGTGCTCAATATGCTTAAATGCAATTTCCACACTGAAAACCACAAAAAAGAATGTGTATTGTTCTATAGTTTCACAGCATCAGATAAATTTTATTCTTGAGACTCCAGAACACCGGAATTCATCATGGTAGTGTAATTCCACAAGCAATTCCATCGACATTGTCAATTTCGCCTACCCAACATTCACATCACAAAGTATACTAATTATAGAGAACGAATCATTCATGCCTCTGGATATCTTTACACTATTGTTGATGTGACTCAATCTGGCCCTTCGCGATACCTGATAAATCTAGTACCGTTTGTACATGGAATATTCACTGAACTAATCATTTCCAAAAGCGAAATAAAATTGACTCATTTTCTACAAAAATAATAATGTCATTCGTAGTATTCGGGAGATCAATACGAGCTCATGTATTTATCCTCAGAAAATTATAAATGGTACAACATTTCTGCTACGAAAAGGCGCGGCGTAGAGATATTAGTAAGAAAGTATTACTCTTTTCATGCTAGATGAATTAAACATTATTATGAGTCAATAATTACGCCAGTAAGGTATTTATCTAATTTAGGAGAAATTATGTTTATCTGTCCACGTGTGCCGCCTCAAACCTCATAGTAAATCCGCCAACGTTCATCTAAAATATTTTCAACTTAATTTTGTTGCTCACCTCGGGGGGTAATGATTCTTGGGATCATACAAGCATGTAAAATGCAATTTTTGATTTACCCTAGCCCCTGTTAAAGGGATCAGGAATTTGTAAAAAATCATGTATCGATTAGTATTATTGTATACTACTTGGAAGAATGGAATTACACCAAACCGTTTTGTAGATATCGTTGATCGCAGATATCGTGAAAATTCGTGGTTTAATATGTGATTGTGCAATTGCACGATTTAAAACAGGTCACGAAAAGAAGATCGAAACCAAGTTTGGAAAAGCATTCTTTTTTACGAAATCGTAAAATTCGCTATATTATGAAACAAATGGTGCTAACTGAAACAAAATTATTTAAATATTAGAGGGGAACTACTATAGCTTGAAAATACAGACAACTTAGACAACCGGGAGCCCTGACTAACGGAGCCAGCACTCGAACTACTAAACCAATAAGAGCGGCATTACATATTGGTATCGTTCTTATTATTTTCCACTTTTGGAGAAAAACTTTTCTCAATAATTGATTGAAAAGAAGCCACAGAGGAATTACCAACTTTCCGGTACTTGGAGATGGATTCCCACTAGTATTTCTAGAGTGATAGATATTTTTTGCTAAACTTGCAGTTTATTTGGATACGTGGTTGGTGCCATTCTCTATTTGCTTATAGACTGGTCAGAAAATTAATTTGATTTGCGGATTACAAGTATTTATATTTCACATAACCGTTAATCTCACGTTTCAGTTAAAAGTAACACTAAAAGAATTTTGAATCGTTCCTTATTTTTTGTTGAATACAAAAGATATAATTTTTGTGCTTTATTTAGTAGATTTCAAAATGTTGGTTGCATATTGTAAATTTTGTTCAATAGCCTCAGCATAACATTTAATTTTCTCCTTGTAAGTCTTAGCTTTTTAATGTTTAGGTCGAATAGTTTGTATCACGTTTGTATCATCGTACCACGGAGGATATCGGTTAGGTTTAATACGCAACGGGGCAAATCTATTCTATAGCAAATTGAGAGAGTTATTTACTACAGTTAATTAATCAAGTGTAAATGGAAGAGTTTCCTACGATTGTGTATTTAACCCTCATGTGAGTGAAGAAAAAATTATGTTAATTTGAGTGACTCAGGTACCCGGGCACCTTACATTCTATTTTTCTGGAAATTAATTTTTTTAAATTTTTTTTGCAATTATGAAATTTATAACGGATTTTACTAAAACTAAATTGAAAACAGTTTTGCATTAGCCGCAACATGTCAGTTTTCGAAGAACATTCTGTAAAAATACGTAAATAATCCAACGTGTCACATCAGTGAAAAAATGATCGATAGTAATAAAAAAATGCTGTTTAGTTTTTTTGAAATAAATAAAAATACAAACATAAATTAAATGAAATAAATTTTTGATTGATTGATTGATTGATTGATTGAAATGTGCGACCAAACCTAAGTAAGATTCCCGGTTGACGCCGGGCCCATCCGCACACTCTTTTACATATAACAAGATGGAGGGATAGGAAAGGTTTGTTAATTATTATGGAAATTGACCCGGTTTCAGACACCTAAGTAGTCAATAGTTAGTAAATTGTTAGTTGAAATGTAATATAAGACGGTTAGCACAAGACAACACAATTATTTTTGATTTTTTTCGATATATTCAGAACTCAGCATCCTAAAAAAAATATAATTATAATTAAAATTTTTTATTAAGTTGCAGTAAATTTCCTGAAATAAAATGTCATTATTAAGAGTTAAATTAGCTTGAATGAAATAAATGTAATGTTATGATTAGTATTAACTAAATTTCTCTTAAAACAAGTTAAATCAAAATAAATTAAAACAAATCGAATCCAGAAATCACTAAATATTGCAGTACTAGTATCAAAGCACGAAAGGAACGGACGACCTTCTTTTTATCTTCAACTGGTAGAGTCTTTGTGAATCTGTTGAATTAATGGATTTATTTATAAAAAAAATAGTTAAATAAAAAAAATATATAATGTGAAGATCACTTGTCCTTGCCATCCCTAATGGCCAAATGAAAACTGGTTTCAAAAACAGCTAATCTGATATATGTAAGGTAATATCCATAATGTATGTTTGGCACAGTTTTAGAACCCCAATACCTAAACAAATTAAACCAGAATTGAATAGTTAATTTAAAGCAATCAGGAATCTGTAAGATGGCAGAATTAATAAGTAGCTAGCACAACTGTAGGATCCATTTTCCAAATAACCCAATCGTATTAAATAAATCATAAAAAGAACAACCAGCGATAATTGTTTATCAAACCTAGAACAAGCTAATCAAAACCTTCACCAATTTACTGTCTCTCAAACAACCTCTTCATGACAGTCTCCCGAAACAACCTAGAAAATAATTTAATTAAAAAAAGCCATGATCCCTGAAACACTATCTAAGTACAGCAATATTTAACTGCATTTCAAATTTAATCTGTAGCTTTCAAGATATCTGCAATTCCAAAAAGTATTCGCTGAAATATCAAATTTATTAGAAACCCGATAGCCATTATGATTCCTATTGTCTGATCTTCTGACTTTTAAATTAAAATTTTATTTTTAATTAGAAAATATTACGGCTTCAAAGATCCTGTAATCAAAAATCTTCATTAGAAATAACTAAATAAATGAGCTTAATCAGGAACTGGATTGAATAATAGTATTAATAATAAACACCTGGTAAACCTCGATAACTCTAAATTCCTCACCAAATTAAAATATGTATAATGATTTAATAGTCGAACGCTGAATAATTGGATGAAGGAATATTAGTAAAATTCTAATAATTAGTAAAATTAGTAGAATATTTGTAAAATTCTAAGAATTATTTTATAAATAGTCATAGTAAAATGTACCATAGAATATCTTATGTCTATCCAGGAGTACTCGATACCCACCCCAACACACAAAGTTATATCCGAAACAACCCCAAAAGACGGTTTGAATCCTCTCCCCGTGACACCTCTACCATTCGCCAAGCGATCTCCCATCAACATCAGCCGTGATTATAAAAGTATCGCGGCAATCCTACAGCTCAAAAACCCCAACGTACGACCGATCATCCTGAAATTACAAAAATGACTCAACTCCCGCGAAACCGACGGTAAAGTGTAAGAAAAACATCTATGATATTCAGCAAAGATACCAACCTTGATACACAAATCCAAACCTCAGACAAGGGTTCCATGCAAAACCGCAAATTTGCCTTTTTATACCAACAATTGATTGATAATTGATTGACATCAACTCCCAAATAAAACGATTTAAAATAGCCCAAACTAGCTTACAAATACAGGTAACGACAGAGCATGTTAAATGAATATAACCCTCCGTAAGTTGAGAAACACAATGTTCAATGAAAAACCATCATAAACCGCAGACACCGACCAACCACTCATCATGAACGAAATCTATTCAAGCCTCTGTCAAAATTGATCACACAAATGAAATCAATGAAAAGGCGAACAACTAGGAAAACAACAACTAAAATCTATGATTTGATCTTCTGTTTTTTCGTGTCTTTTCATATCGAAAAACATTTACACACATACAAGCACAAAAAGTAAATACCTTTGCATATAACAAATATATAATAATTATGTAATGAATATAAATAAAATAATATGAAAACAAAAACAACCCTGATCTTGTAAATTGTTTCTTCGTAACCAACACATATATACCCAACGGCCAATATAGCCAAAGCTAAAAGCATATAACAAGGTATATACATCGCAAAACCACATTTTCAGTGGATATTGGAATGTATACCCCACTATACACCTCCAAAAAATAATCTCCATGTAAAATATATAATGTACGAGTAAATATATATGTATACCAAACAAAACGTAGAATCCAAATTACCGGCAAAAAAACGAAAAATAATCGTAGCAAAACAACATCAAAAATTGTTAAGCGAGTGTAACAAAAACAGAACAACGGCATTAAAAATCCCTTTCTCGCGCAAACTATACTCGATTGACCCACTAGATGAGAATACTAGTACTCTCTACAACTTTATGGGTTATAAAATACAGTTAAAAGGTTTACATATATACTTAAAATTTATTTGGAAAAAGTATATATAATAATTAAAATATGTACATATTAAAACAATGAATAAATGGACAACACTTATCTTATGCATCCTTTGGAATCAAAAAAGTCATACATATTGAAGGTTTACATATATCGCGTGTGATGCATTCAAGCAACGGTATTAAAATATGTAATATAAGTGCAAATTGTTACGTACATATTCTACACCAATGCAAACACCACACACACAAATTTATATAAACATACAATATGTACAACTTTTCACTTTACTCATCAATTTACAAAAATTATTATTATATTATTATTTATTTATTTATTTAACACATATAAAATTATTAGTTATTTATTAGTTAACTATAACAAATTTAAATTAAATAATTTATTTATTTCGAGGAGAGACAAAAACACGTCTTTCCTCGACGACGATCAATCGCCGACCATAAATTAAATGAAATAAATAAACAGAAATACAATCAATGAAATATAACACAAAACGATAAAATATTTGCATACTATAATTTCTTTCAAATATAGTGTAAATTATATAAAGGTACCCGGGTACCTTTGTTACTCTAATTCGTATAACTAAACTAATTTTTGCTCTCACGTGCGTCCAAATTGTAAAAATTCTCATTTTTAATTGTGATCGTAATCTATCAATCGAACTAGAAGTTCTCATAAAATAAAAACTTTTTATTATGACTGGAACATACAAAGCTAGACGTTTAAAAGTGCAGAAGGTACCCGGGTACCTTGTCACTCACATAACGGTTAATTAGAGAGTATACTGAAAATAGATTATTATATGGAACAATCACAGTAACACCATTACAATCGAAAAAAACCAAAAGTAAAATAAAAAAAATCGTAAATACGAAAAGTTAATTTGTGAGAATAGAACATAGATCGAGAATGTGAAAGAATCGAATTTCGTACGCTACGCAATAATTCGCTAGTAGTACAACTACATGGTATTGTTCTATATATATATATATATATATATATATATATATATATATATATATATATATATATATATAGACAATATTCCAATGTACCAATACAGCATCAGTCGTCGCGGCCTGTAAGCGTATTTTGGTCCAAAAATAATGACATGAGAGTAGAATTACCGGATCGCAATAGTGTAGAATAAATGTGTTTTTGTATTAGTACCAAACATATTTGTTCGGAGGTCGCGTCACTTCTTTCGGAATGCTTTGATTTTAGGTTAATAATTTTATATTTTTTAAATTAACAAATTATATATTTTATAAAAAAAATGTAAAACAATTCGTGTTAAATAAAACATAACTTAAAAAATAAATTCACTTTCCTAAAAACTTAGAATTTTGCTTTCGTCAAATTCCCCATCTAGATACCATGGGAAAATGTCACAAAACAGGAGTGAAAGCACCAACAATTTGAACCGATTCCACCCAGTTCGAGAAATTTTAAAAACTAGTCTTAAAAACAAAACACATACATGTATAACAAATGACAGCACAATTATTCAAAATTGTGTATTTTACGTCGTATACGTATACACAAATTTGTGGTTTCATCTCACAATTTCCGTACAAAATAGGGGTACTGATGAGAAGACTGAAGACTTCCGTTCGAAACTGATTGTTGTGATTCTTACATATTTGCCATCTATAAGTCTAAAATTCAAATATTAAATTCTGTTACGAGTTTTTATTTGAAATTTGACTCAAATTAGACATTATCATAGCAGCATCGACATTAGTAGGTATTTTTTTGTCAATTTCACCATCAGAATTTTCAGTACACTTGATAGAATTTTTGAAAGTGATATAATTAATGTTAAAAATATTGAAAGAGGGCGAAATTGTCCTTCGGAGCAAAATTACTTCTTATGGTGCTAAAATAAATCTAAGAGTGTTATCTAGCCCCGAGAGAGCTAAATTGGCAACACTGGTTTAAACATATTTTTTTTTGTGGTATCCTCAAATTTATACCGTTACTTGATCGGTTTTTGACGACATCTATACATTTTAAAATAACACTTCATATTTTATTAAAAAGACACAAACAGTTTGTAAATTCTTAAATTTAAAAGATAATAGTTTCATATGTTCGTTCAAGGGTTAACAAAACCATAGCAAAAATTAAAAATTAATAAAACAAAAATCCGTTTTTAAATAAATCATAATAATTGTGAGTTTTGGTTTGTATAATTTAATTTTTTTAAAATAATATTTTGGAAATGTATCATAAATCAATTTTTGTACTTTTTAATAAACTTTGTTGTTATAAAATTTTAAATTACTTTCATACATATATAAAAATGAATATAATTCAATTATTTTTCCGCAACGAAGCGAAATATTTATTATTTTTAGTTATAATTGTTTAAATAATTAAGAAAATGAAAATTAAGTAAAAATCTATAAACTTTACGAGTTATATTTTTATATAGCTAGCTACGTTACCTACATATTCCGTAAAAATTAAGCAAGGTTGCATATAAAATACGTAATGGTAATTAACGTTAATTCACCTGCTGATTTTAGTAACCAAAAAAAAATAAAATAAATAAAATACAGAAGAAAGGAGCAGTTCTTTTATGTAATAAAAACATCAAGATATTATTGTCATCGTTATAATTATCACTCTAAACGTAAAAATGGTTAACTGTGATGGTCAAAGAAACCATAAATTTTTGGTTCGATTCTCAGACTTAACATATTTCTTACCTGTATATGATGCAATAAAAAATGGATAGTTTACCAGTGGTGTCGAAAATTTAATTCGCAGACTAAAATTAACCTATATAGCCAGAATATAGACTCCAGTCACGTGATTCAACGATTTTCAAACATTGTGTAATAACAGTATTTTTTCCTACACAGCACAAGAATGTACGTATAACATAATACAAGACAGAGAGCATAACGTATACAAAAAAAAAGAAACGTAAAAATACAATTTTCTTTTTATTTTATGATTATTTTTACGATTTTCTTGTGAATTTCTTATATACATTTTGGAAATTTTATTTTTTTTATAACCAAAAAATAAATAAATACTAAAAAGACACACAATTGTTGTTGAATTGAGACAGGTCATGGTTTTTATTATAAAGATTCAAAGGAATATATATTTTTATTTGTTTTATACTTAGTTTTATATATATATTTTGTGTGTCTAACTCACCATCACCACGAGCACCAGTAACAGCAGCAACATAGAACACAACAGACACAGACTGAACACAGAATAAAAGGGGTGAAAAATATTTACGTATGTTCTGAGTAAATTTTTATTTTTTGGTAATGTAGGGCAAGAATTTTTCGTACATATTACAGAGACAGACAGACGATAAAAAAATATCAACGATATTATAAATAATTTGCATATAGTTAATCGTTTCGGGTATAAAATGTTAAACACCCCGCATGGTATGGGTAAATCTTAACTGCGCTATTAAAATTTGATTTACAATCTTGATTTTTCTCACCTTTTTCGTGCACAGCTTTAATCTACGTAATACAATCATATTTTATTGCAAATTAATACTAATAAAAAAATTTCAAGGATAATAATTTTCACGATTTATACACAAAAAGGATCTCATGATTTTTACGTTTTTAATTTTAAAATGTAAACATCATAAAATACATACACGTTTACGTATATAATTTCTCTAGTATGAAATTTATTTTGGAAAATTACGTTTACATAGGCGCCAAGCCACATACTATATATAATCATATGTACACACAATGTATAGTGAAAAATGTAAAAACCTGGAAAAAGGATTTTTTTGGCACACGTGTTCTATCGCTACTTTTAAATCAAAATAACGTATATAGTTTGTTGACAAACTAAATTGGTTTGCTTTAGTCTAATAAACTATTTTTATGTGTATATACGTAAGAAGGAGTTTGCACTTTAATAATTCACTGGAGTACAATAAAATTATACTCATGCTCTATTTATACAGGACTATATATGCATCAGGTTGATTTTTATCCTCAACCCAACTATGTAAAAAATAAAAAATTGTATATCTACATAGTTCTAAATTGAATATATATATAGTTTGTAAAAATCTCCTTCACTATACATAAGGAAAATTGTCATTTGCGATTATAATAATTTTTCCCATGTGATATAAAATAAATTATATTTACCTTAAAAACGACATAAAATACTTATGGTATTTATGATTTATGGTGCAGAAAGTCTTTATACATATAGATGCACATAAAACGATTACAGTTAAAATTGACCTGTAATCAAAGTGTCAATCAAAAATTCATCTTACGTATTTAAGGAACGGTTTATATACGTTTTAATTAAAATTTAACCAAAAAAAATTATTTTTAATTAAGTTTCTTATTATTATTTTTTATTATTCGCGGTGAAATCATGAACGCACAACTAATTAATCAATTTAATTCAAGATAAAATAAATAAAAAAAAACTGTTGAAACCTGTTGGATATACACCACATTTTTTATTTTGTTTACATTGACTTTTTGTAAAAATTCTCTTGATACATACAAAAGCGGTTAACTACAAAACTATAAAATTATTGTGCTTGTAGTTTTTATTTAAATTCGTCCATGGTGGCCAGATCGTAACCGCGCTCTCATATATTAAGTTTATAATTATTGGTATACAATGGTTTCATATAAAATAAAGATGATCGATTTTATTTTTATTTTTAATATACAGATTTGATATTTGACCTAATATATCTTCTTTAAAACTTATGTAAGATAATTTTTTATACACAAAAAAAAGAACTTTACTTAGTATATACACAAGTGTTTTTTGAGTCTGTATACGAGATAAAAAAGAAATGATCGAGAATATTAAAACATTTTGAATATTTTATCATATTGGAATATTTTATTTATATATAGGGTGATTCAAAATTAACTGGTTTTTGTATCGTATATGGTATAATTCAGGCAGCCGCACATTAAACCTGTGCTGTTTTTCATCATCTAAGTTAATTATAAATTATCTATGTTAGTTAGTTAAAATATTTTCCAATCCTACATTATATATTGATTCCATAATTTTGGTTGAATTATTTAAATTGTTTGATGCTAAAACCTTTTTCGTTTGCATAATTAATAATTTATTTTTATTGAGAATTTTATTAGGTTTGAAGTTGACATAAATCGTATATTATAATTTAAAATTGTTCACAAAATGTATTTTTAATGTATTTTATAGTATCGGAATGCGCGCGCGAATTTAATTAATTCGTGAATATTTTAGAATAACATTGATCCCAATCCCGAGTATATAAGATAACTATAGATATAATAAAATATACCCCCAACTATCACAAAAGTTTGTTGCTCTTTACCGTTATATTCACTGATAATACATCAGATGTTTTTGAATTAATATAGTTATAAAATTAAATTAGCAGATATGCAGTTACGGTTTTAAATTAATTAATGATATGCGTAAAAAATTTATACTCATCACGAAGGATATTTAAATTTTTTTTGGGGTTATTGTACGATTATGCAAGAATTTCGTATATAGTTTGTATGAAGACCGCGAGACTGGTTAAGCTTTCTATCATATATTGTCTAGCTGGTATCGTATAACATAATAAAATGTTGCTTAGTAAGTCCATGTCTATTGACACATTCCTGTGATAACGCGGCAACTGAATGACTTGAGCACACTCAATCTACTACTACTGCATTCGATTGTCACATAATTACTCAAGAATTGTATCAATCTGATCCTACGAGATTTAGGGATATTTTATATACGGTGTTGTGTTGTATTGTCTACTCATCATGGTTAATTAATATTCTGCATGGGTATGATAATGTATGTATAGATGATTAAACAAATGTCGCCGACTATGTAAAAAATGTAGACATTTCTTTGTTATTGAAACTATTTCAAGGTGGAGAGTTTCATCCTTACTCTATATTTGATAAAGTTTTAGGATAATTTAAGAAAAAACTTGATACACAGTAAAGTTTTTTTATTAAAACGTAGAGCTGTTAAATTGTTAATAAAGTATAATTAACAACAAAATTTAAAATCATAAAACAGTTTTTCAGACAAGATACATTAAATGATCATACTCGTTCATCGGTTAATAATCCTTAGAAACGCATAACTACTACATTGAAAATATTAAAAATCACACTCCTATTGTTATCCTATCACACAATATTAAATTTTGATCTTTAACCCCACAAATTACATATAAATGTATCTGTCTTTTTAGTGGCCGCTATGTCTGTATGCCACCCGTGGTTAGCACTAACATTTTATTTGGAATTGTTAAAAATGTAACTCGATTATAACCAGAATTTAAGCGGAAACTTTCTATAGTAACAACGCTGAATGTAGAACGCCAATGCTCTAATTATCGACGAAGGATTACACGAAGTGGATTACACCGATATCTGTGTAATGTCGAGATAAATAACGTGTCAGGAAATGTCACCAGACCATATTACATCCCTATGTACAATCATTTTAATTAGTGTGCGCAAATTTACCGACAGATATGCGAAAATTAAATTGTAAACTAGCTCCACCGCATGTGTGAAAGTTTATATTGGCCCAAATTTTGTAGAAGCAAGCAATACTATTGAAAAATGCTGTATGTTAATGATGTTGGATTTATAAACAAAATAATTAAATTTTGCGAACTTATGGTTGTCTTAAAATCAGTAGCCAAATGACCGAAGGATTATAATTGCCAAATGGTTTATGTTTACTTTTAATAATACGTTATATAGAATTGCTGGTGATAAATATTCACCATTGGATTGGGATTACTACTTGGTTTTTGAATGAAAAAGACGGTTCGCCGTTCCAAAAAAAAAAAATTCAACAGACCTAAATTCCAAAACCACACTTTACGAAAAAATTAAAACTTCCATTTACAAATTACCATAAGATAAAATTCAAATTCAAAATTCCAATTGTGTAAATTCCAAAATTTATTTATTTTAGAAGGAAGTAAAATTTGCAATATTCCACTATTTCACCAGTTTAACATTAACTGCAACATTTCGAAAATTTTTTAATTAATTAATTTTATTGTTTGATGCAAACATGATTTCAGTATCTTACCTGATTGAATACTGCTTGTCGTGATTCTAGAAACACGGTTTTGTTTATTGGAATACCGAACCGTTCCCCTACAAGCACACCTATACATTACACTACAAATTTGTTTATCATATATACAGTCATAAATAAATAAGTATCAACACGGTATTACCAAATTACAATAAATTTCCAAAATAAATTCCATATTGGCATAAAATGGAATTTATTTTGAAAATTTTGGATTTGGCGAATCGTGTCCATTCTAATCTTGGCCATTTCGTAACAAATTATGGTTAAATTGGGATTTTAACTTGTACTGTGAATGAAGTGGGAACGGAATAACAAATTCTTAACCAAATATTGTCAAATGAGGTATTCAGAAACGGATTTGGATTCTAAATTGAATCTTCAATGAAACTTAACCGTGTTGAAACTTATTAACGACGTAACTATCAAATTTCATATTAGCCGTCCTTTTCAACACGACTAAAAACCACCTTTTATTAAAAGAATACATAAATCGATAAAACATCCACCAACAATTTTATTGATTTCAATCAAAAATGTAATGAGCATAAAAGCAATATATTTAACAAAAACTTTTTAAAATACCACGTTTTTCTGATGCACTAAAAAGAAGAAAATAATTTGTTTCTGAAACTAGCGTTAATTTTCTACGACTAAAAACGTGGGGCGCATTTTAAAAAAGAAAATTGATAAATGTGATTTGGATAACTTCTTATGGTATTTTTAGAACATTTTGCTAGCTTAGAACCTTCCTGTACCTAATTTATGATTAAGGTGTATATGTTCCGAGTGGAAAACTGACGTATTTGTCTAATAAATATCTAGTTAAAAATATAAATCTAGTGATAAAATAAATTAGGAAATTATAATTTTTTATTAAGCTTTGCTTCTAAATATTTTTCAGTCGTCTCGATAGTTAATTTTGTACGAGATATGCAAGGTATACGAGAGATTTTGACGAGAGTTGACAAATATAAGATGCTAGTATCAAATCCCTTAATTTTCACATTAAGTACAACAACAACTTATTTTTTTATAAAGAATTGATTTACGGAACTTTTACTTTTTTTAAAATTATTAGCAATTTTATTTATGATATCAATTTTCTTTTCTAAAATGCGCTCCACGTTTTTAGTTGTAGAAAATTGGTGTTAGTTTTATGTATAAATGCCCAGATAATTCTATATACCCAAAATTGTTTTCTTCTTTTTCGTGCATTAGAAAAACGTGGTATTTTAAATTTTTTTTTTTTTATATATTTTATTTTAATCTTTTTAGTTGTACGAATTTTGAATCTTGTTATCAATTGAAACAATTTTTAAAATAGATTTCATCTCTTTATTCAAGTAAATTTATACAATTTTTCATAAACATATAACATTAATTTACAAACAGACAATCAGTCTAACATTATTCAGCATGTGTGCTAAATTCGAGTCATTATACCAATTGTCTGTTAGGAATTTCATGCCTCTATGGTTTTCAAATTAGGGGTTCCAGGCGCAAGCACGGGGAGCTGAGGCATACTGCGCCCTACACAAACACATACAAACATATATACAAACACCAACAAGGACAAAAACATAAAGAAAACTGTAACGAAACTTAAAGTTAATCAAAAGAAGTTAAGGGCCTTATGGAGGTCGATATTGTCGCATTCTTTCCATTTGTCTGATGGCACTTTTGTTACAAGGCTTCTTTCCTGACAGTTTGCTACAGTCCAATTCCTGAATTTGCAGTCCATTCAAAGATCTCACTCTGCTTAATGTGACGTAAGCTTGGTCGTCTTGGAAAAGATCTCTTCCTAAGTAAATACTGCATGATCGACGGTGCATCCCTGCATTTTGTGGACTGTACATGCCCAACACAAAATTATTGGTAATTATCTACGCTCAATTGTTTCATAATTATATTTAGCAGGAAATTGTATAGCTTTCGGCTCGATAAGTTGAATATTCTCATTGCTAAAATCTTTTCTAACTGATGGAACGTCAGTATCGTACATTTGGTCGCTGTGGAAATGCGGCCAGATAATCTCTGTGATATTTCCACTGGCGCCGTTGACAGGACATTTTTCAACATTGATGTTTGAGCGTAATATCACTTGGGAACCAACAAATATTTTCAGCTCTTTGGGCAATCCTCTAGTTTTATTTACATCTGCTGGTACGTTATTATAACCATGTTGACATGGTTATAATAGTCGCCTTCGAGAATCATATGTTCAAAATTTTCGAGTTGCCTTCGAGAATCATTTCAACATTTTTCAAGTACAGAAGAGTTCTATCGAGCAATAAACCTCTTCTGTGATAAAACTTGTGAAATCTGCAATAAGTAGTGTTATCCAAATGAAATAGTAAAGTACCATTTGGTGACTGCAAAGCCTTATCTACCTGTGGAGCTTGCAAGCAAAGATTTTCTTGTTCTTTTCCATCGATGTAATACACATCTTAAAAAGAGCCGCAAGAATGAGGCTCAACCTGAGGCTTACTGGAAAAATTTAGATCCAGGTGTCATTCCTGATTTAATTCAATGTTTGGCACAGTCTGAACAGAGACTTTTATCTCGTATAGTCCCGGTTATTAAAGTCATCAAATTTGATGGCCGCTTTGGCCAGTATGGCTTTAAGGGCCATGCTACGCTTTTTCGACATTTTCGAGGTTAGCGAGAAGCTTTCTAATATGCTGCCAAGAGCTAGCTATGACGCTGGTATTGTAGTAGTGACTGAGACCCTCGAGAACTTGAATGTCTCACGGGACTACACAATATCCCGAGATAGCATTTATGCCACACTTCCTTGGCTCATTGCAAATAACTCGCAATATAAAGATGTCACGATCAATCGTTTTGCCAGACTTGATCCACAACACATTATTCGTGTCATTCTACTTGAACAACCACAGCAACAAGAACATGTTATTCATGAACAAGGTAATGACGTAGAAATACGAAATGTCGCTTCGTTGCTCTCGATAGAAATGTTAACATTTCAAGAATTGTTAGAGCTACTTGGAATCAAAGCAATACCGAAATTTTCTAGTCTGAATACGCTGGTGTTCAGTGCTTTGCAATGCTTCTTGCAAACATTGTAAGAGCTGTTATTATTTCTCCAAGTCAATGGAACACAAACAAATTGAATAGCAATATGGATGCGGGAGAAATATTTGCTTTGATACGACATATGACTTACGAAAATACCGGAAGAGCACATCATATTCCAATAAGTGGAATTGCATTTAATATTTTTATTTCTGAAAATAACCCAACACGAACAAATTGGATTCAAATTTTTCTATTATTGTTTTACAGCGCACAACAACTATGAAAGTGAATATTTTACGATGAAAGTTTTATTTACGCCAACTGTAAAATATTAATAACGGTTTTCTGAAATTTGTATTAGATTTTTGTTTCGAATGTTTGATAATATGAAATTGTCAGGTGAAACAACCAAGTGAACAAAATTTCACCGAAATCGAATGATGATAAGTGCTTCAAATTTCGACCTCAAATTTTGAACTAAACAGATAGACAGACAGATAGATAGACAAGAAAGCAAGTTAAGCAAGACGTGGTAAAAATAGGTTCAATTTTCACTACAGCTCTACTAAATTTTCAAATTTAAAAATTATCGGTTGAAAAATGGCTTAATTTCATTCTCTATAGCTGAGTTCGTTACAAACCAAATTTGACCTTTATTTGTTAAGTTTTAGCTGAGCCTTTTTTTCGACCAAAATACAAAATTTTTTAAGCATTCATGTTACAGTTACAATTCATCTTGATACGGATCTATCAATTTTGTTATGCATACAGTGTACTGTAAAATCAAAATACTGGGATCTGAAAGATAAATTTTTTTTTGTTTTTTTGTTTTTATCCATGCCATCTGCTTTGCGGCAGAAGCACTCCCTGCTCTTTCGCGGTTTTTATTTTTTCCGTCATAAGATGAATTTTGAAGTTCGTGAAAAGTGAAATTTTGAGAGTAGGCAATAATCGATCTCAACCCAGTACAAATGTTGTGAAAAAATTGTCACGATATCGCTCGATAATTTTAACACGAGAACGGTGAACATTTTTTGCTTATTTAAGGTGCACAATGAATGGACGGAAACAAATTTTAGTACAGAGTGGTCCTTTGAAAATTTCTTACAGGATCGCGCACAAGTGTTTCATATCGAAAGCGAGATTCCATTTGTTTGCGACAATTTTGGTGGCCGCTAACACAATTGATGAACAATATTAAGGTAGTGCGTGCGGTCAGATTTATCACAACCACGTTTCAGAACTGGTTGTATTATCACAACCTTCCGGGCGTTTGGGGTTTCATCGTGCTTATAGGGAAGAAGAAATATTTTAGTTAATATTGGAGTCAAGTCACTGGCAATATCCTTTAATACTCGAACTAGAATTCTATCAGGTTCGGTGACCTTATTTATGTCCATTGACTTCATGTTTCTAAAACCAATTTCTTCCGAGATGTTGATGGTTTCTCTTAGAAGCTATAATACGGAACTGACTAAATGAAAACAATGGCTTGTCCAAGGGCATAGTGGTAAAACTGACCGTATACCATCATAGTCAGTCTCGCTAAAATGCCAAAGGCGAATTGGTTACTTCTGAATTTCAGTGGCGTTTCGACAGACATTTTCATGGCTATCCAGGTTAAAGCCAGAATTTCCTGCTTGGCTCCCATCACAATTATCTTGTTGATTCAACCCTTATGTGAGTGACGAACAAATATTTTAATTTGAGTGATTAAGGCTATAGCTACATGCATTTTTTATGAAAACTAAATTGCTGTGTGATTCGAGATGTTGAAGTGTGCCATTTTTGTTAGTCACGAGACTTTCGGCATTAAAAATGCGGATAGTAGGGCTATCAATTTTATCTTTGCGATGATTATTTCTGACCCCCCGATCCCTTATTATTATTCATTGTTAAAAAAAAATACATTTTTGTTTGTAAAAATTGCAGAAAACCGTCCATACAAAATCGAATAAATATAAAATTAATAAACAATTAACACCGGCGAAATCATAAACTGATATTAAATAACAATTACAGAGAAGAATTAACACGGGTTAAGCTAACCCCAAACCACAGGGGTAAAGTATGTGTCCATGAATTGGACATGTAAAAATTCTACTAAGCAATTAAAAAACTAAATTTCAATTTGAAATGTGATCCAATTCAGTTTTTTATCAAAATTTTCTCAAAATTTTCTCACGCCAAATTTTTAATTTATTTTAGATGGTACGGAAACCATAATTGTTCATTTAGGGCAGTTTTTCAGCAAGATAACAAGTAAAACCTTTAGCATGTGGCTAATATTCGTGTATGAAATGTTTGGTATGGCTCATATATGAGACGTCCGAGATGAATTGGTGTGAGGCGAACAGTCCATAAGTAATTTTGTCTGTAGATTAGGCTATAAGTTTTATACAATTATCATCAAAATTCAATTTATATTTGTTTTTAATCAATTACATTTAAATTTATTTTGATTTTGTGTTCAGTGTAATATATTTAAATTTGAATATTGCCTTACAATATGCCTTCCTTTTTCAAATTTCAAGCCAGATAAAGTAAACGGCACAAATTTGTTGTTACGACGGCTTAGATTGGTTTGAAAAGGAAATTTAAAAAAAAAACAAAAAAATTGTTATGTTCAGCTTAATAAGTTTCCAGTTTTAATTCGGTTTCGTATAATAAATTATCACTTCGATTGTTCCGTGCGTATTACGATAAACAAAAATTTTCTTCTTTTAAAGTAAGGGACAGTTCTTATAAATTTTAGTTATAACAGGCATCGTTAAATTAATATAGAAAATACACGTTTTTTTAACTAGGTACCGTTTTGTTTGTCAATTGTAGATAGGAGGAAATGATAAACATCAGATTAGAAACTTGATCCACCTGTAGAATCCATATTTAAATTTAAAGAGGTGTTTATTACGACAATTTCGCATTCCCCTCTAAAATGTGTAAAACAATATCAACAAATGTTTGTAATAAGTTTTAAACACAGAATCTCTCCTCGTCAAAACATACCATCCAAACTAAACACCAGCATTAACGTTTGCGAATTTTATTGTGCTCTTCCTTATTGTGTAACAACAAATAGTTATAGTTAAAGGGACACATCCATTGAAAAATCCATTGGGATACACCATTTTCGTAGGGTGATAGTGATTTTTTCGCAATACAACAAAAATTTCTTAAAATAATTTAATTTGATTTGTCGTATTCAAATTTCTAGGTCCGAATGATTGTCGAGAATGCAACTGTAAACGGATATGTAATTTATTATTTTTTACTTATACACCTAAGTATCAAAATAATATTAATCGGTTACGCATTACAACAGCCACTCGGTAAATTTTGATATGGATAGTCTACTACCAAAATTTGTGACTGCGCAACCAAGAAAACGAAGCATATAAACAACATTTCTTAATAACAAGACTACATTTTAATTTGAATTAAAATGTGGGAAAATCTCAAGAGACAAACAACTGATATCACAACTTTTTTTGATTTGTAATCAAAATTAAAAACCATTTTTCAAATTCATATTTGTAATAAAATCAAATATCAAAATCGAATTTTAATTAATTTCCGCTGAACTAATTTATTAGTGGGTTTACTGGTGCATGTGAACAATATTTAGTCAAAAAACGAACGAATTCAAAAATTTTACTGTAGGAAGACCAACGTTGATTATTACCGTTTTGTCTTCTTATCATTGTCTTCTTTACCAACAAATTTTTTGTTAACTAATGCCGTTACAATACTTCGGTATAAATCAATCAGATATTTATCAAAATTTATTATTTAACGCTAATAGCAAGGAGGTGTCATAATAATTAAAAATTATCAAGGAAGTTGAATTTGCCGGACTGGAGACTGGATGATATTTTTATTATTGTAGCAAAATGGAATTAAATATTCGAAACTTAATATTATTTTCATTAGGGTCAAGGAAAAAAGTTCGTGGCCTTTTTTGGCTGACATTGAAACAAAGAATTTTCTTATTTGAAATGAACTTTATTAAACCAAATATGTGCCATTATGATCGATGACCTTTTGCCATTTTTAGGGTAGAGCCATGATCCCAGCACTGTAAAAGTTCTGTGGTTTAGAGGCAAGAAATTGAGACAACTCATTTTCACAGGCCTCTTTTGAATTTAATGTAAAACCATTAAGATAGTTTTGCATGGACTGGAACAAATGGTTTTCCGATGGTGCAAAGGTTTGGACTATATATGGCGGATGCATTAAAACTCCCCAGCCAGGCTCTCTCAGGTTTTGCCGGGTCATCAATGATGTGTGTGTCTAGCGTTATCATGATGGAACATCACGCCTTTTTTGCTGACCAATTCTGGATATTTTAACTGAATTGCTTGCCTTAAACTCCTTAGTTTCTGACAGTAAAGAGAATCAATCATTTGATTCCTTTCCAATCCTGTTAATACCGTTTGGGAAGCTTCACCTCATTTCGTCCATGATCTTTTTCGCACAACGTTGTCGTCGCATTAAAAATGGCTCGATTTCGTTTCGCAACCGCAATTTTTAACTGTTAATTCTAAGGTACCCAAACGTCAAGCTTTTTTTGTATCCAGCCATTTTCAAGTTGTTTAAAAATATTTTATGATCAATATTTACTTCTTTACCAACTGCATGGCTGCTTAT
The DNA here is from genome assembly GCA_932526605.1 of Nephrotoma flavescens. Taxonomy (NCBI): domain Eukaryota; kingdom Metazoa; phylum Arthropoda; class Insecta; order Diptera; family Tipulidae; genus Nephrotoma; species Nephrotoma flavescens. The sequence goes on along the minus strand of OW052220.1, from coordinate 113,803,711 downwards.
ATACCGGTCATTTTCAATTTTCTGCATGATTTCATCGACTTTTCCAGTGGTTGGTCCACTAGAGCGAGGTACATCCTTTACATCCATATTTCCAGAACAAAAGCGCGCAAACAGCACAAATTTTTTCGCAGGCCTGAGCTGTTGTTTTAACTTGTAATAAAATTGTAATAGACATCGATTTTTTTCATAATTTATCTCCATGTTTAAAATGTTGTAACCTTTTATTCACTTCACCGATTTTTATGTTTTGTATGTCACCGGGAAAAAAGCCAAAAACTTTGCTCCTACTTATTATATAGAATTAAAATAAAACTAGACTTTTTTAATTTAAAATTATTTTCATTTTGTTTACATAATTTAATGTACTTTGAAGATTCAACCCGCTCAATTATTGCACCTCGTAACGAATTATAATAAATTCAAGTAAACATACCTAAACATACCCAGGTGTGTGAAAATCGGAACAGACAAAAATGTACGACTTCCCAAATTATTTAGCACAAGCACTAGGTTAAGCTTTTCTGTGATGTATACCTATACGATTTTGGTTGGTACTTCTCGTCATCGTGTATTCGTGTATTGCACTTGTCTTTTTAAGTAAACCATAGGGGTTTGAACACGAGCAATTGTGTGAATTTTTGCATGGTAAGATGTAACAATCGGCAATTCATTCATTTCATTAATTTAATTACTTAATTTATAGGTTATATTCCCCCGTTGACGTACAAAGTAGATGTCATTTCTGCAATTTTTATTCATATTTATGTTCAAGATATTGTTAAACCTGGTAAAGTTATTATTAGGCCACCGATCGAATAGTGGAGCTTAGATGTATAATTTGAATTTTGTCCTAAACCTTCTTAGGAAGGGTATTTACCATGTTCACGTGATGCGATCAACGCCAAAGAAAAACAGAAATTTGAATGGCAGTTGACGCAAGAAATAAAAACTGGGGGAAAAAGTTTAAACTAATTTTTTTCAGTCAGTTCAAAATTCATACTTCACGATTTCAAAATCTTGATCAAAAGAAGTTATCTGTAACTGACTCATTCACACGTTCACACTCAAATCTACACATAAAAAATTAATTTAATCTTCCAATTTACGATTATAAATTTGTGATATTTGTATGTAAGTTAAATCTAAGTTTCTCATTTTTATTTACAGAGTGATATCTGTAAATAAAAATGAGAAAATTAGATTTAACTTAGTCGCATAGCCTCATTTTTTTCACATATTTAGTTATTTATTGATATTTATTGATATTTTAACTAGTTCAGTGAGAAGATGTAGACAACAGACTAGTCTGTTAACTTATTTCTGCTAAAATCCAGTTAGGGATGATCAATATAAAATTATGTAGTGAAAATAATTAGTTCAGTAACTTCTTTCACTTTTCCTTAATATAAAGAATTAAGTAAATAATTGAACCATTATACCAGAATGAAGTTTAATTGAACCGCAAAAAAATTGGAAACGTTCTACTCATCAATTCAAACATACTTTTACTAATTTTTTTTTCATTAAAAGACCATGTCGATTTTTTTTAAATTTTCGCTTTCAGATAAAGTTATACAAGAAGTCACTTCACTATTTAGTGTATTACAATAATAAAGGAGTATAATAATAATTACGAAACCTTGCAAATTTAAAATATTTTTTTTATTAGTTGTATGTGCCTCTGAAGTTCCAAAGAATGATTATAATTGCAACCAGTGTCTAAAACTACAGTTTTATGAAAAAAATAAAATAAATAATTAATAAAATTAAATTTTTGAGACGGTTATTGCAATTAAATTAAGAAGCCATACTTTCCGTAAAGTACCAAATTTTAAGAAAACAGAGCTTTGCCATAGGGTTGAAAAAGCTATTTTCAAAAAAAATCTTCATTATTCATGTAAAGACGGGTTGTTCAAATATCAACCAGAATCTGACACGATAATGGCCTATATGGTTAGATGCTATATGAACTAAGCTTTCCAAAAAGTACCAAATCAGGCAAACATGGACATTTAAAAGATTTTTTTTTCTTAAGATTTGGTATTTTTTGGAAAGCTTGGTTCTATAGCACCTAACCAATATAGGTCAATTTCGTGTCAGATTGTTGTGGATATTTGAAAACATTTAAAACATAATAATCATCTTTCAATGAATGACGAGGACCTTTTTCGATAATTGCTTGTCCTAACCACCGACAAGGCTTTTTTTTCTTAAGATTTATAAGTTTTTGAAACTTTGTTCCTATCTACCTAACAATATAGGTGGCTATTGTGACAGATTATTGTGAATGTTTGAAAATATTGCAAGTTTTACGTTCTTACATCGTTATAATAGCAACTATTTTTACCTAGCGTTTATAGAAATTATGAGGATATTAGTTTTATTTTTCGATTCGAGTGCCTAATTCAGCGCCGATCCACCGTCCATGAACACCGTCCATGTTCAATGTACAGGTTGACATTGAGCTTGCAATGTGCAGGTGGTATACTTTATTTTTGTGAGTAGGTGAATAAGTGAATGGGTTAATGATGTGGCGTGAATGCGTTGTGTCACAATGGGCCAAAAATGGCCAAGTGTCAACCACTGAAACCTTGTTTTATTTTTTCAAAGGTTAATTTTTTTTCCGAAATATGCCTGCCATCTCGCACTCAATCACAGAAAATTGGCAATGATCATTGAAAATAATAAAACATTTTCCAAGTAATAATAAATATTTTGATTTAAGGAAATAAATTCTGAGAATAATATTATAATATTGAGAAAATATTACTATTAGCTTTAAAATGTGAGAAAGCCGGAAAATATTTTCGGAAGTTCGTGATATTATTTTGAATCTTTATTCAATCTTTATTATTTTACGGTTAATATTGACTTATACATTACCTGTAAAATCTATCTTTAACTCTCAGTTTTGCAGATTTAGTGCCAACCACTAATGATTTCATTAAATATTATATTTATTATTAAAATAAGATTTAATTTATTATTAAAATAAGTCCTAGTTAGGGCGTTTTAAAATAGAGAATTTGAAATAAATAATAGCTAGATGACCACATAATTTTTATAACGGCATTTCAAAAAATATTTTCTCAATTTAAGAATATTTTTTCTGAAAAACATCTTAAATACGTGGCGAAATTATTATTTTTTTATATTTTATAACATGCATATTGCATTACATAAAGTATGAAAAAATGTTTTAATTTAAGACCACTTATTCTTGTTTTGAGGAAAAAAAATCTCAAGATAGCTTGAGAAAGCTTATTAAAATACATATTATTTTTACTTTTTAAAGCTTTAAAATGGGAATAATAAAAATATATCCACAATAATCTGACACGATAGGGAATTAAATGGTCAGGGCTATATGAACCAAGCTTTCAAAAAAGTAAAAAATCTTAATACAAATTGCGCAAAATTAGCAAGTCTTTTATTTTTAAGATTAAGTACATTTTGGAAATCATGGTTTCTGTAATAGCTATAATAGCACTTAACCATATGGTTTTTGCATAAAGGTTGCTATCGTGTCATATTATTGTAGATATTTGAAGAAAAAATTAAATGAAATAACGTTGTGCTGAGGAGTCATTTTTATATTTGGAATGCTCGAACCGTTATATTCCCAGTTCATATGAGCACAACCTCTTCACCACCACACACTAAGCATCATTGCGAGGAGTGCATAATGTTTGTACATCTTAACCGAGTAACTTAAACTGTAGACCTAAAATATTTCAGATAATAAAATTGTTCTAAAAACCCTTTCATACTTTCTTGATGCATGTGCTCGAAAAACTAAGCAAGCTTGTCAAAATAAAAGGGCTTGTCTAAATTATGTTCTTTTCATCATCGGCGGTTACAGTCATAGGAACCGCCGATGATGAAAAGATAATATTTTGATTTTATGGAGGTGTTTGTGATTATGAACAAAATGATTTTCGTTATGGCTGTCAGTGGTCATTTTGGTTGCGTGAATTGCTGTTGCTTTACGATTTTCACACAAATTGCATAAATTGCGTCGGTCGATGTAGAAACGATGGTAGGAAATGGAATCAATTTTTCGCTCTTAATACATTATAACAAAAAGGTCTTCGGCTTTAAAGCCCAATAGGTGTTGATTTAATTAGCTTTATTATCGAGCGGTGCTTTATACTTATATATATATATAATTTGTCTCCAATCTAAGTATAAGCAACAAATTTATTACGGGACTTATTTGGTAAGGTTGGTACTGCTCTGATTATAGATTTGAACTGAACGAACAATCTGTTAATCAAAATTGATAATGAGTACATAGAATTGCATTTCAAAATTATGAGTTATTTCCTAACTGTCCTATTTTAATTGGACGTTTAAATGTCACGCGTTCTTATTAAAAAACTCTTCTGAGAAAAATTACGATAAATCGAACAAAATTAATGCTACAGAGTCATTCAAAGTGACTGAGATGCTTCTCTGAGTATGATTCCTAGGGCGAATAAAATTCCTATATGAAAGAATCTTAAAGAAAAATCGTAAGAATTTTGAGTTTAGTGAAGTTGGCTCAAATGTCAGCCGAAAAAAAACGTATATAACTGGATTTTTGAAGCAAGTCCAATTTTTTTTCATCTTGACAATAACAATTGTCTTAACAGTTATGTCGAGTACACTCAGCTTAAAATCTAAATTTTCATATAAAGAAACTTTTATAACGATGTATTATCAATGTAAAACAGCCAAGCAGCAATTCTTATTATTTTCAAATGGTTCATGAAAATATTATTTTTAAGGAACAATAATATGTTCGAGTTTCAAAGACGATGTTCGCTTCTTTTAAAATAATCGAAGTTTTCGAAAGTTTAATACCAAATTTAGAAAGGATTCAATAGTAACTAAACGAATTTTTTGCAATGAAAAATCTGTCTCAGAGTTTTTATTTTAATAAACAAATAATGCTATACATCATAACTATACATAGCTCTGCATAAACTACTAAGATCGATAAAGAAGTTAAGTTTTTAGTTATTGGCCTCACTACAACTTTCGGATAGTTCTGGTTCTAGCCTTGACGAGTAAAAATTTCTAGGGGTTTGTAATGGGATCGTCATATCGAGAATGGCTTATTTTTAATCGCTTTAACAACAACCATGGTTGTGCATAATATCATAATATCATGGTGCAGTTGAGATTTTGGGTATTAGCCATCGTGCTCACTATGATTTTTGGATAGTTCTGGTTCTAGCCTTACGAGTAGAAAGTTTGCAAGAGAGGTTGCAATTGGATCCTCTTACCGAGAAAAAGTTAGTCGAGATTTTCGATATTTGGTTGGTCACCTTGGTTTCTAAGGCGAAATATACTACTTTCCAAAATTTTGGTAAAAACTTTTTGTTAAGTCGAAAATCTTCATTCCTGCTTAAATTTTAGAAAAGCTACAATGACAACTCTTCTGGAAAACTTAATCTTTCAAATTTTATGTAATCTATATAATTATTAGTTGGGTTTCGTAAATTTAAGTGTTGAAATACACGACAACAGTTAAACGTCTTCTACGAAAGTTGCCACACTGCGTATACGCTGATTTTCGCCAAATTATCGAAAAAAACTTAACTTAAAAACTTTAATACCGAAAAGTTTAATAAATTTTGGACTAATTTCATGGCAAATCATAATTTAAATAATTATGTTAATAATGGTTTTTTGAAATATTTGGGAAAAACTATAAAATCCAGAAAGTTTTAATTATGAGTTGTTATACGATTTCGGTTCACAGATTTCAACTACATGCCACTATATTTAAGTTAACGGAAAAACCTTAATTATGAAGTAAAATCCTAATCAGTTAATCCATCTGGGCTGTAGAGGGACGATATTTTTTCAAATTTTATTTAGAATCTTTAGGCTCATATAGTTCTTTCACTAAAAATAGACACGGAACAAATCCGATAATCATAATGAGGCCGATGACCAATACCAAAATCCCAATTTTTACTGGGTCATGCTCGGTATGAGCATTCCATTACAACTTTCTAAAAGTTTTTTCAGTAAAGGCTGGAGCCAGAACTAATCGATAATACTAGAAATCACAAATACTTTAAATTACTATTTATTTAATTTTATTAAAATTGCTCGCTTTGATAATCATTTCATGAAGGAACGGCGCTTTCAGATCCGCCAACTGTTGGCAACCTGTTGCGTAACGCATTTGATACATCATAAAATTGAGGAAACAGTGATTTCGTTTTATCATGTGTAATATCATTTTTAGCATGTTAAAATGTCAAAATTTAATCTTTTATAATATAATATAATAATATAATTATAATTTAATCTTTTATATTGTATAAATTATTATTTTGTCTTCGAATTTATTTGATATTTATTGTTTATGTAGTTTTCTGTCATGATAGTTATCACAATAGATGAAGATATTGCCAGCTATAAAAGTTATAATTTTTTGGCCAGAATTTTGGGCCAACTTCACGAACGTAATAATCTGGTTCTGCGAAAAACTTTAAACAGTGTAATTTTGGTACCAAGTGGCTAACTATATATTTTAATACAAAAGCTTACTAAAACTTACATAACAAACTGGTATACAACCTTAATTAGCATTAGTAAGATAACTTTTAAGTGGGTATTTAGGTATATAATCCGCTTAGCTTGAATCACATTGTTTAAATTTGAAGAATAAATCAGTGCAAATTAGATTTGGTTTTTACATATTCATAGTTTCATCCGACGGAAATCCCACACACACACAGAGTAAAACACACACAAACATATTCTCATAAGAAATGAAATTCAAATCAAAACTTTTTAAGAATATTTGACCTATATATGGAGTAATAATTTGCAATATTCACATTCATAAAACTATCAAAAATTCATATTTGTATTTCGATCGCACAACAAACCATCATCGGAAATAACGATAATAATAAATAATTACGTGAAAACCAGTTTATAAATTATCACGAGTCGCGAAATCCACACCGTACACATAAAACGAAATTCAAAAATTCTAGATTTCAAATTACTTATTAAAAATATAAAATATCTCCACAAGAATAAATGACCTTTGAATTATAATAATGGTCTTGATTTTTATTTTAATTATATGCCGCGATAATTTTATATAAAATATGCATATTATAATAATTAAACCATTATAATTATTAATTTTTTTTTCTATTTCAGGTATGTGCATTTTTGCGTAAATATTCAAATCACTCTGACCACTATTTTAAACAATATTTTGTTGTCATAAATAAATCACAGATTAGCAATATGACGGTAAGTAGATATAAAAAAAACACTCAATTTAATTAAAATAAAAATAAATTCACTCAAACTGTACACGTCTTGTGTACCTAAATTATGACAGAATCGAATGTCCTTTTTCACAAAATTTTTATCGCTCCATGCAAAACATTAAATCTCCTCCTTCTCCTCGATTCCCGTTCGAACACGTTGTTTTACGATTTTTTTTGACACAGTAATAACAATCGAAATGAAGGAAGGTGTGCTAGTTGGAACTCCTATAGCAATATAAAATATGTACACAATAATATATTCATTTCGTTTCTTCTTTAATTCTTAAAAAAAATAAAAAAATTTTGAATGAATATTTTTGAAGGTTTTGCTTTCGTATCTTCGTTAAAAATCACTTTGTCGATTTTTTGTATATAGCTACACATAATATATACACACACTTTCATATTTTAGTGTCTTTTGCATTAATCCGATACACAAACCACATTATATATATGTTATGACATCTGTTTATAAATTTATGAACCATTAAATATTTGTTTTGTACATAATATTGATGTATACAGTGCACCACGTAAGAATTTTATAATATAATGTAAACATAAAAATTGTTTCTTTTGTATTTCACTCTACGTGGTATGTACGCATATATGATAATGACAATTTTATAGTTTGCTTTTATCATTAAACAAAATTTTAATATTATTGTTAAATATTTATCCGCAGTAAACTCAAACAGGTGATTTTATTAATTTGAAATTACATCATATATTATGCGATTGCTAATTATAATTTGCACAATGGATTACAAAGTATTAATGTTTCTTATTTTATTGTTTATATAATTAAAAATCGGCCAAATAAAATATAAATTAATTGATCGTACATTATAACAAGCATATTCAAGTGTATGTTTATTTTCAAATTGTGATTCAATTAAGAAAAAATAATTTATTATTTCTTTGTCATATCGTTAAGTACATATGTGCAATAACCGCATGTTTATATATGTATGAAAATTGTGTATATGTATGTATGTATGTAGAGATAAACCTTAGAAGGTTCTGTTAGGGTTCATGATGCACACATAATAAAATGTGTGATTTTAATAATTTAAATAACCCATAATTTATAACATGTCATATACGGATTTTATATATTACGAAAACAATGAAAGCTATGTAAATACATAAATGACAAGTGATCATTTTATAATAAATTTATCAAAAATTATTCAAAAAATTTTGTGTATGTCCGACTATCAAAAACATATACACCTATATGCAAATATTATTATATTTCAAAATTTAAAGAAATATGTCTTAAACGTTTTTTGTTTGTTTTGTACTTCAATTTTATACCATAAATCATTTTGTTGATAAAAATCGTTTTACTATAAAGTAACACACTAAAAATGACGTATAGAGAGATATATAGTTTCTTCAGGACAAAAGACAAATTACATCACAACAAAAAAAAACTATAATAATAGAAAATAAAATACAAGTTTTATGCGGGTGAATTTTAATTCTTTTCCTCCTAACATATATAAGTGTATTATATGTATATGGTATAAAAAAAAGTTAACTGTCAGCCATGATAATTAATCATGGCTGACAGCTACAAAAAAAAAAATAGAAATATCTATTTTCTGACTAATCCAATATGGAGGATATATAATAAGAAAAAAAAAACACTTTGCTTTAATCCGCTTTCTTAACGTTTTATCACGAAATTTCCTAATTTTCAATAATTTTAATTAGAATTTGTTTTGTTTTTGGATATAGTCAACATCTTACATTATACATCCAAAAATAAGATTTTCATTATTTTTAATTAAAATTAATGAATTTTAGAGAATACGAAATTTCGTGAATGTATGTATAAAGAGTTAAAAAAAGGTTGTGATAAAATGGAATAAACATTTTCTAGTCTATTTGGTATATGTATATAATTTTGATACGAATTTAAACTTTTAACACTGTTAAATATGTTTTGATTTTGTACCGACTGAATCAGAATATAATTGCAGTGAAATATGTCAAATTCAACAAAAATAAACAAGTATGCGCTGATAAAACTTTTTTATAAGAATTTTGAGTGAAAACTAGAAAAAAAACTCAAAATTAATTTTACATTCTGTAAAATATCTCTAAATGTCGAGTACAGAAAATTTATGTGCAATGCCAATATGCGAAAATTATTTTTATTTTATGATAAGCCAATCATGTGAGCTAGAGGAAATTCCATAAAAATGGAATATTTCTGAATTTTGTTATTGTAAATTATAAGACAATTGGGTCGGTATGAGTAGTTTTTGGTTTAAATAAATTCCATATATCGGGAGTTTGTCGGAAAATGCCTATCAGGTAACACAATCAAATAAATCAAGTGTAGTTTCCAAATTGAGAGTAGAGGTATCTTACTTAGTTCTTGTAAATTAACTCAATTTTATTGGTTGTGTAATTGTTGCTAAGATAACTTCTAGATATTGTAAAGTTTGTCGGAAAATTTCACTATCTGCAAATAATTGCCTTATGTTAACACAAACAGATGAGTTAACTGCCATTTCCAAACAGGAAGTTTAGAAGGTCTAGTAAATGAAGACGATTTTATTGGTTTGATGAAAAGTTATTATATAAGTTCTATATATTATAGGGTTTATCGGAAAATTCTTTAGCCTTAGGTGTACACAAACAAATGAGCCATTTCCAAATTAGGGGACAAGTATCCTTTTTCGTTCTCCTAAGTTAAATTAATTTTATTGGTCTGAGTAGTTTTAGTTTAGATAAATTCTCAATATCGTAAAGATTGCTGGAAAATTTGAATTAAATTTTAAATCCCAATGTGAAATCAAAATTTATTGTAAGCATTTCGAATTTACTCGATTGCTAATGAAAATTTATCCAAATATATTTATTTATTTATTTAATTTATTTATTTATTTATTTATTTTTATACAATTTACAATTTTTCAAAACCGCGCACCCCATTTTGAGCATCAAAGCTCATTCATATTCAGAGTGCAGTTCATAATTTTCGCCAAAAGATTTATGTGCAATGTATAAGGTCAATTTTAAAATGGAAGTAACTCAAAGCTCCATTCTTGAAGTTGGTCTGAATTGTACCTGACTTGCAACCATACAGGATCGACATGCATATAACGATTGTAACCAGCCAATCAGCAAATACATCGAATTTGTGCCAATGGCTATGAGGCGAGGCTCGATATTATACCTTTCTACAAATTGAAGCAGCAACATTTTTCAAGTATACAGAGTTATCTACATTTAAACGATATTTTATAAATGACGCACTACTTGTCAGTCTGCCTATCTTTAAATATTCGTGTAGAGTGTTTCAGGAAGCCGCTTCAACCTTCTTCAATCTTCTACTGGGGGCACTGTTTCACTTTAGCTACAAAAAATACCATTTCCGATTTCTCGGAATGATTTCAGATAGGGCTGCTAAAAGGCCTGTACAAATTATTTGTTTTTCCCATTTTGGATACTGAAATAAAAACTATTAAAAAATATATAATGTTGAAAAAAACGACTGACTCACGCGAAAGTCAAAGCTACACCCATATGCTCGCAGATTGAATATTAAAATAGTTGGCTAGTTTCCAATTTATATTCTAGTTTGCTTTTTTAATTTTGACAAACCTATGACATCAACCTCATTGACATTTACTTTCTTTTAACCCTTTTCTTGCGCGTTACGCAAAGGTCGATAATCTATAGAAAGAATAAATGAAGTTATTTCCTTCCATTTGATTTTCTTCCTTTCCATGCGATGCAACAGGAAATAATTTTGTATAGGTAAAAATTATGCCTTATGGAAATAGTTTACCTTTAAGACTATTTAACTATCGTCCGATGGTTCTTTGGGAATTCCTTTCATTTTATTGTTTATGTTTGTATCTAGCAATTTACCCGTAGTGGAGTCATGCGATAAGTTTTGGAATAATCGGATATGCTTATTCTCTTTTTTATGTGTAACATTTAAAAAAAAATATTTTTAAAGAAAGAAATTAAAAAATTTGAAGTTGAAGTGCTACTTGTACTTTAATTATTTAGACTAGAAAGGAGTGAGAATCGTAATAAGCCGTCAATATTTTAAATCACATTTCAAAATTTCTATAGTTTTTAAAGGTTCTAAACTAATTTGAGAGATAGGTGTTTTGAAACTTTCCAACGCTAGTGCAACTACTGATTGTTAGTTAGTGTTAGAAGAAAATAGTTTAATGGTCGAAGGTTTATTATTTAACACGAAATTTCGCCTCGATCCGCACAGGATTTTAATATAAGATTGAAATTATTTGTTAAATTGTCTTTTATGTTTTACAACTATTAAAATATGTTACCAATAACTGTTTAATAATAAACCAAATATCTATTAACTCTCTCTCTCTCTCTCTGGCATTATATCCCATCAAGGGATTTGGCCGCCTCAAATGAGGTTTCATAATCATATTTTCATTTCGGATAATGAGTGATTAATTCATTGATCCTAAACCAGCCGTGAAATTTTTTTTTTCCTTGTCACCACCGGGAATCGAACCCGGGACCTCCGGTCGCTGGAGCAAGCATGCTAACCACTTTGCCACCGGGGCGGCATATCTATTAACAGGGATCTTTAATATATGAACCACGCAACTTTTAGGCTTATCTAACGAGCCAGTTTGTGCGCGCTGGGTTCTAACAACATTTTTTTAGCAAACAAGGTTATGAAACTAATTTTTTCGAAAATATAATTGCCTTATAAAATATTCAAAAAAAATTGAAAATTTTGAAACGTGCTTTAAAAATAATTTCATAAATTCAGATTAACAGTTGCACAGACAAACACCTTTTGAGCCTCTAAAATCTTTGTGGTAGAATTAGTTATAAAATAAATATTAATTTTCGATTCTTTCAAATTAAAATGCTAAGTAAAAAAGTTATTTTTGTTCATTGTCAATCATAGCTTAAAAAAAATAGTTGTTGAGTACAGTCAAATGGCTTTAAAACGTTGTAATCATTGACAAACATATAAATATCGAGGGGAACCCATTCCTATTATCTTTCAAAATAATTTCGAAGTAAATTGAATTATTTACACAGGAGCAATTAATCGAACTAATATCAGTAACGAGTTAAAACCCAAGCATCTTCTGTTTAAAAAAATTTCAGTTCCTTCTTTTAAAAACTAAAACAATTATGAAATCTATGGGCTTGCAGAAATTTGTTTGGATCGTTGGAGAGTTCTATTCAGAGTTGAACGTCGACCTCGCCTCGAAGAAGATATTTACAATTTTTAAAATCAGACCGAATTTAAATTATTTTTACCTATAAGAATCTCGACGAATTTTGATTCATAAAACATTGAGCTTCCAATAGTTTCAACTATTCACCATAGTTTCTTTTAAATTGTGTAATGTAAGGAATCTCTTTATTAATACTGAATAAAGAGACAAATAAATAAAATATAGAACAAATAAAATGAGATAGACGTACTATAGTAACGCATGTTACGTACTGTGACTTCTTAAAATTTTTGTTTATTTATTTATTTTGTCTACAATATTTCTAACAACCGCACACCGAATTTTGAGCTTACTTGCTTGAGTCTTGCTATTTTTTAATTTTCGTGCTTTTTCACTTCTAGACTTGTGACTGGCACATATTTTTGTAAGCAACGTCTTACTCCATTCATGCTTTCCATCCCACTATTCCATAGGCACTATTCTGATTTTCCCTGGGAATAGGGAATTGGGAAAAATATTTTCATAGCATTTTTGTCCAAATTTTATTTTTCTGGCCTACTGAAAGAATATGTTTAGTGCAAAAACTTTCAAAACAAAGTTAATTGGGAAACTTTTGTTCCGAAAAATTTTTGTAGGGAAAAATATTTTCCCATTTAACTTTACCTGTTTTGCTTTCGCAAAGCCGATTAGCTTTAATGTTAGAGGCCAATTTTGGTTTCAGCAATATTTGTTTATGAATTTCCAGTAACGAAAATATTTGTTCATCATAGTTGGCGAATTTATCAGTAGTAATTAAAGTAGAGTTGGCTTTTACATAAAACTAAAAAAAAAAGATTTTCATAAAACCGATTCAGATTACAATTACTACTGACAAAAAAGCCCACTATGATGAACAATTATTTTCCATTACTGGAAATTCAAAACAAATATTGGTGAAAGCAAAATTGGCCTCTAACATTAAAGCTAATCGGCTTTGCGAAAGCAAAACAGCTTTTGTTTCGAAAATATTTACACCAAACTTATTCGCTCAGTAGGCCAGAAAAATACAACTTAGACAAAAACGCTATGCAAATATTTTTCCCAATTCCCTATTCCCAGAGAAAACCAGAATAGTGCCACTGGGAGTCAATTCGCGTTCCGTGAAATAATGAAAATGAAAAGTTTTTTTCATTGCCAATCGAGTAGGTTTGCATTTCCGATAAGAAATTTTGATTTCACACAGTGAAATTTAAAACTACGTGCGCATAATTCAAACTACTAGATTGCGAATGAAAAAATCTTGTCATATTCATTATTTTACGCAACGCGAATTGACTCCCTGGTTGTCTGTTTCCGTATTTCAACCAAAAAAGCAGCTGGTTCAAACTTGGTTCATGATCGTCATTGGATCATGAACCACGTTTACTTTAACAATATCATTAAAGAAATTAAAATACATAATTTTATTATCAAAATTAAAAAAGACGAAAAACAAACAAACCTGCTGACAAGAACGCCAAAGCCAACTAAGCGAGTTGTAAAGCGTCTTACTTTGGGAGTTTTACAACAAATTTCCCATATAAATTTCAATCCGGAAACGAATAATTTCATTCCATTTAAAAGTAGGATTAGAATTATTCCATTCTTCCTGTAGTTCAAATGTTCACCGCCCGGTTAATTAATAAAATAATTTTATTTTTATGAGTTGTCACTCTGAGAGTAATGCGTAATATTTTTATCGCATATAGGATAAAGAACCAAATGACATAAATCAACGATTCAAAAAATTAACTCCGACGTCGAAAACGCATTTTATAATTTCATAAATATTTGTTATGACATAAAAGTAAATCGCATGCTTAGTTTGATTTTACTAAATTTTTATACCAACCGATAAAAGTTTAAAAAAAATCGCTTGGCTGTTACTTTGGGCACAAATTTCATTCCTATTCGAATAGGAATAATATTTCCCAAAGTAAGACCACGTAACTATTAAAACTCACACACCCAGTTATGATCATTTTCATTAATTTATGAACATAATAGCTTAGAATATAATCAGTTTACTTAACTTATTTTTCTATGATAATAGCTTTTTAGTATAATTTTAGAGCTTACAGTAGGTCAATAAACAAAGAAATTATCAAATTGGTGCTGTGTTTGTAAACATGGAATTCTCGACACGCAAAAAGAAATAACTAGTTTTGCCAACATCTTTTTTGTCAACGTTAAATAGCTTAACGCCTTCAGTATTTTCCGAGGCGGAGTTTGGAAATTCCTTAACCGAAGTAATTGTTGTTTGTCGCGATTTACCTCTATTCCATACACTGCGTTTTACTTTTTCCCCTATACCATCAACTGCACTTTTTCAGTGTGCTGTTGCAAAATAAAAAACAAATTTTTTCAATTTTGTTTTGTAATTGAACGAATGGTAAACTTGTCAATATTAATCTATTTTTAGATTTGCTCGTGTGTCCATCAGAAAACATTTGTATAGTTTTGAGATTGGAAACTTGACAAATTAATTATTAGATTAATTTATAAGTTAATTATAAATAATTAAAGTGTCCAAATATTTCTAAACAGAAAATTGGTCGTGTTGTAAATAATAACTAATTACGACCATAGAAAATATTTGGTTTTTAGTCCAGACGCACGCTGGGAAAATTGCTGTTTGGCCTGAATTTCATCTTGGTTGGAGATATTTGGTTTTTGAGTTCAGTTATCGCTGTTCATTATTTCTGATAAAAGTTGTATGTAACTCGATGGAAATCCAGGTACAGTTTTAGCGATGAACACTGAAAGTTGAAATTAGAATGAACTAGACTGTCACAAATATTGTGTTATGTTTCTGCAATAAACATTATAATGTGTGATAACTCGGGTTTTCCGATATTTTGTTTGCAAAATATATACAAATTGAGCTTTAACATTTTTGGAACGTTGTCGATTTTGTTATATTTGTCTTTTTAATATTATTCACAAAACTCGTTATTTTACTCCTTCTGGAATTCACATGCCATCTTTTACATTAAATTTATGATATTATAGATATGATGATTTCGTTATACGTGCAAACCATGATCCTAAATAGTAACGCGAGACACAAGACACGTCACGTTAAACAGCTTTAAATGTTTACCTTGATCATATCGTTATCTATGTATATGATTTAACAAATCACAATTAAAAACTAGTTGAAGTATTTAAATGTTTTCGTAAATTTAATTGAAAACTTTAACCCCAAAAAATGCAATTTCCTTCGATGCGAAATTAAATATTTTGGTCACTTAATAGCAAACAAAGGTAAAAAACCCGATCCAAAGCTATTGGAAGCCATTTTTATGTATCATACTCCTAAAAATAAATCAGAGTTAGAGTGTTTTATTGGATTAACAGAGCATTTATTAAAAACTACGCTGATATAGTCTAGCTTCTCATAGCGATTAAAAGAGGCAAGCCAAAAAATTTTCAATGGAACGCATTCGCAGACGAAGTATTCCATACGTTAAAATCATTTTTAAAAAATCACCGATATTGCAATTTCCTGATTTTTCCAAAACTTATAAAAAAGTTTTGGAAAAATCAGGAAATTGAAGCTGTCTTATCACAGATTATTAATTCAGAGGACCATCTTATCGCTTATGCGGGTCGTGTTAAACAATCTAAACGTTATTGTCCTACGATTAAACGAGAACTTCTGGCTATTAAATGTGTAGTTGTAAATCAATTTCGTTCCTACATTTAAGGCCGACAAATTTTTATAGTAACTAATTATAAACCTCTAACTTACATATTTTCTATCGCGAATCCCAATTCAATTTTAATTCGATGGCGAATTCAGTTGAAATAATTCGATTTTAAGATAAAATATAGACTTGAAAAATTAATCTCACACGCTGATGCACTTTCACGAATACTCCGATCGAAGAAAATTTAATAAATGTCGTTACCCGTGCACAAACAAAAATGTCTGACCAAAACATTCACAAATCGCTGACAATCCTCAAGTTTACCAAAAGGAAAATGAAACTAGTAACCCTGATGCATCGATTTCAAATATTTTTCCTGATTCTTACTCGAATACATTAAACCCTCCAAGAACACGATTAATTCGTTCCGTGTTGTTTAAAACCGTGTTGTTCGAGACTACAAAAAATAAAATAAAAAAAAACGTTACATTTAATATTTTTTTTGTTCTGATATAAATACAAAAAACAAAATAAACGAGAATAACGAAAATCGTGTTGTTTGAGACCGTATAATTTGAAGAAATGGGTATCCGCGTTCTTCGGAACCGTGTTCTTGTTTTTCAAGTAGTTTATGTATCCTACTCCTAAAAATAAATCAGAGTTAAATTCTTTTATTGGATTAACAGAGCATTTATTAAAAACTACGCTGATATAGTCTAGCCTCTCATAGCGATTAAAAGAGGCAAGCCAAAAAATTTTCAATGAAACGCGTTCGCAGACGAAGTATTCCGTACGTTAAAATCATTTTTAAAAAATCACCGATATTGCAGTTTCCTGATTTTTCCAAAACTTTTTTATATTGAAATCACAGAATTAATTTATCAAGTTGTACAAGATTTTCACAATTCGAAGTCATCAAGGAATAATTAGAACATTTAATCGAACTAAAAGTTATTACGAATTTCCGAAAATGTTAAGTCGTATCAAACATTTCATTAAAACCCGTAATAAATGGCAATATAATAAACATAGTCGAAATCAAAAAATGCCAATGAAAATTACATCAACATCGAAAAAATGTCCATAAATATCGTCGATCCATTAGTTACATCTTATTTAGGAAATAAATTTATACTTACAATTCAAGACGATTTGACGAAATTCTCTTGCGCAATTCCTGTTAATAACCACGAAACTACAACGATTGCCAAAGTATTTGTGGAAAATTTTATATGTATGTTTGGATGTCAAATTGCTATATTAAATGATCAGGGACTGATTAGGGACATTATTCAATTCTGATTCTGAAAATAAAAAAAAATTAATTTCACTATCACCCGCAAAGCAATTGAGCTTTGGAAAGACAAAACTTTAGACGAATACCTGCGGAATTATTCGCAAGCCGACCCTTTAAATTGGGACCAGTGGATCCCTTTGGCAATTTTTGCTTACAATTCCACCGCCTATCATTATTTGTTATTATAAAACATTCAAACATTTTAATTAGATTTGTAAATATTAAAAAAATATATAATTAACATTTGTTTAGTACCAACAATATACTTAACATTTCAATATAATAATAATATATCAAAGTTAATTACAACATTTAACTAAAAATATAAATTAATAAAAACATCAAAAAATACAATATCAATATCTTATTAAGAGTTTTTACAATTTAAATTAAGAGTTTATTAAAATATAAATTACCTCTAAACCTGTAAAATTATAATAAATTGGAGTTGGTTAATAAAATTAAAGATAAATGGGTGCCCAGTGAAAAATCTTAATAAAACATTTAAATATTCGCTACATTACAAGACAGAAGGCACATACACACGTAACAATTCATTATGTAATGAGAGATAACAGTTTTGCAAAGATTAATAAATTTTGCTTAAATAACTCTAAACATTTATCATAATTAAAAAAATTGATCAGTTTGAAGTTGTGGCTAGAAATCAAATAATGTTAAATTTTGTCACGTTCAAGCGACAATACTCCATTTAATAAATTTTATTAATTTTAAAATTTTTATTCAAAATCTCAAAACGGACTGTTATTGTATCCCAAAGTAGACTTTAACCATAATGTGAGTGACGCGAGTACCCGGGTACATTTTGCACTTTTAGACGTCTATTTTTGTATATTTTACTTCCAATAAAACTTTAAATACTTCAATAGGTTACGATTAGATTACGTAGATTACGATCATATTTTAAATTAAAAATTGAACTTGGACGAACGTGGAAAATGTAAGTTTCCATATAAAATTCTTATTTCATATTTCATATTTTGCATTCATATTTTACAAAGAGAAACTTTATGTTATAATTTTAAATTGAGATGAACCAAATTAAAGATATAGTGGATTAAAATTTGTCAAAATTCTAAGTTGTACTATATTTCAAATATATTTTGAATACAAATTTAAAGCGAAAACCCGGTTGTTTTACATTTTTAAATTCAATTCGGTATATGTACATATGTAATACAAGTATCATTTTAAGACAATTACAAGTTAAATACACAAACCTAATATTATAAAAAATAAAGACAAAAAGATTTTTATATCGAGATAAACGCTTATAACAATTTAATTTATTAAATTTATTTCTGTTTTTTGTTTTGTTATTATTGTTATATTACTTTGTTTGTTTTATTTTTTTTTTTTTGCTATTTGTATTTGTCGGAAAATTTAAAAGGAAAAATTATGTAAAAACAACTCATATATGATGGAAACAATTGATTGATTGATTAATGGATTGAAAATATTTATATAATTATTTGTTTTGAGGCTTAGATGTAAATACATAAATAGAATAGAATATATATATATTAAAGAAAATTAGGCTGGGCGTTTATATAAACACATAACAAATATTTCTTTGTATAAATAAAATTTGTACAATCGTAAAAGCGAATCAATAAATCTGAGTAACATGACACTTTTTTTTGTATATTTCTGCGGTCAAAAGAATGTATCACATCGAATGAATTATTATCGAGATTTAAATTTTTTTTAAATATTTTTTTTTTTTTTTTGGACAGAAAAACATGAAAAAGTAGTTTTCTTTCCAATTCTTCTTAAAAATATATAAATTTACTTCATGTATGAATGTTAGTTTGGATGATTTATTAAAAAATTATTTTTGTTATTGTATTACAAGAAATTTAACAAGAAATAATATTAAGTGTTGTGTATGAACGGTGAATATATAGTTGGAGAGCTTGTAATATACCAAAACATTTAATTTTATAATCAGATTAAAGGTTGCCATGTATTCGATTCATTAGTTCTCCTCCAGTAATAATCTGTTTTTCTTTTCTTGTGTAACTTATATAATAACCGATATGTTTTAATTGATAGACAAAACGTGATTAAATTGCCATATGTGATTTAATTCTAAATAATTTCGGATTGTACAAAAACATATCATTGTTAATCCGTCTGCTTATTTTAAATCTTAAAAATAATATCTCTACATTTTGTTCAACACTCTCAATGGTTTTTTTTCAAACAAGAAACAACTTTTTATCCAAAATAAAAAATAAAAATGATAAATTGCTTCATTTTGTATATTTGTTTCTTATACACACATATCTACATATTCTGGGTTTGTATCACAAATTTTGTACATAAAGAAACTTAAAGGACACAACAGATATACGTTTTGATTTATTAAATATCCATTTGAATTTTGACATTTGCATGTGAGAAACAAAGATATATAATTTTTAATTAAGTAACTTTGTCACACTCTCGTGAGATGATGATTAAATTCTGTAAAAATTTCAAAATGGGTTCGCAGTCATATAACCTTAACCAATCGAATATGAGATCGTTTATCAAAGAAGACAAAAAAATAAACCTCTTTGACGTTATAATTGAAATAACAAGTTTGAAAGTAAAATAAATCAAAAAATGACATTTTAGGTATATATCTGTGTGTCTTCTTTATTTTGTTTTAAAATTCAAGATCCAACGGAAATATTATTATTCTTCTTAAAAATGTTTTCTTATTCTTCATATATTTATAATGTTCTTCAAAACTTTTAAAAGATGTGATGTTATTTTTATTCCCTATGCACACACTTTATACATAGAAATAGTTCTGTTAAATAATCTATATGAAAAATTAGTTATGGGATTTAATCATAATTAAAACTATTTGGGCGTCATACATACGACTACAATAATTCCCAGATCTGTATGATGTTCACAACAAAAAAAATTAGTACAAATCATTTTATGTATCCCACACTTATAAAATAAAATTTAAAAATGAAATTTATTTGTTGAAACACAAAAAATCCATCACCATAAATAACAGATCTTAAAGAAAAATTTAAATTTGTCATTTTTCTTTAATTTAAAAAAAAAAATATTCCATTAGATATGTTCGGTTTTGTAAAATTAATAATTTGTCTAAATAAATGGCATCCTTCCTTTGTGAATGATATAAAAAAAAAAATATAAACTTACACATGGTTCACACCGACTACCTCGGCATAGCAAAATAATTTATCACTTAACAATCATATATCATCACACCTTTTAGCAACAATTTTCTACAAAATTTACATTCATCCAATTAAATTTTACTATTAAAACCAGATAAATTTGACCTCATCACATTTTTATAAAAAAAAAAATCTGTTTTGTTTTTGTCATATTTTTTTCCTTCTTGTAAATTAAATTATAAATTTTTTTGCATGACTCAAATATTTTATACACATATTATATTTTATTTAGCAAAAAGTTGTGTATAAATCACTTTTTGACTTATTCAAAATATAAAATAAATTTTGCATTTCTTCTTCAACTCTTTTACATTTTGTTGTTAGTATGTTTTGTTGGTGTGTAGATATACAATAACAAGAAATAAATATGAAATGTCGGCGTATTATTACAATTGTAATCCTATTTATTTTTAATTAAAGCTTTGGAATGTACTAAAAATAATTTTTTTATTTTTATGAAATTTTATATGGTGTATGCAGGCAGTATTAAATTATATTATTGAATTTTAATATATTTTATGCTACTGATCACACGATTCCATCTATGTTTTCTGATAAATTTGTAAAGTTTTATATTTGATTTCATTTGCAGATAACCTTTGCTCATGTAAATTTATATCAATAACAATAAAATTTGTAGAAAATAATCAAATGGCATTTTTGTTAAATTTACGAATTTGAATTTTAAAGTACTTTAAAAATACTTTTGGGGGTTCTCTGTACCAAGCTGCTCGGAAAGCTTAATTATGTTTTGACTTTGTTATTGAGCCCTTATTAATGTGCATTTCGTACTAATCGATATTTGCAGGAGATCGGATTTTGGTCGAATTTTAAAATATTATTAATATTTTTAGTGTATTGCATCGTTTGAATAATGATACATTATAGCCAATAAAAACAATTGGTGTTCCAACGACCTAAATACTTTACTTTTTAGTTTGGATACAGGAAACGTTTTTCAACGCCTTCTACTTTAATTTCATATAGAATTTATTTTTTTGTTGGAAATGTTGCGGTAACAAGTAACAATTTAGCTGTCGTAGCTTATGTATACTTATGTGTACTGGGATAGAAAATTGCATGTGTCTTACTAAAAGCAGTTGGTTATTTAAGTATGCACAGTATGTTGGTGAGCTGAATAATCAATCATTCACAGCATTTTTAAAGGTACCATAAAAACTTAAAATTATACTAAATTATTACTTAATCGACCCAACAACTCAAAAATAAATATACTTGACCGTTTAGTTACACGTCGAACACTCACTACCATATCGCTTCACTTTCAAAAATTATTAAGGATTCTAAATTGGGGCGCACTAAATGTGTTAAGATAATCAGAAATGTATTGTCGCATGAAGAAATACGTGAGTTAGGCGAAATTTTGAAAGTTACCAAATTGTCAGTATTAATTGGCATTGGCACAAGCAATTCGATGTGTATTGGTGCGTTTCACAAGTCTGTAAAATGGGAAAATTAATGTTAGGTTACTCGATTTAAAACCGTTGGTTCTGATTGCACTGCTGGGCGCTACACACAAGTTTTAAAAATGCGATATTCAATTTTGGTGTGTATTTTGGAACGCACATATCACATTGCTGGGTTTATTTAAACATAGTAATCATATAAAGTATTATTTATTAGGGATTCCTTTCACAATTCTTATAGGGTTTTGTAGCGATGGAGCTTTATGTCGGCGCAATGAATTTCTTTGTATCCCGCAGCAAGCTTTACCTCGAGCTCCCGTAGATCTTTTAAGACAAATAGTTGTTTGTGTTTTTGGTTCTTCCTAAGCCTGAAACAGATAGGATAAGGCTGGATCGTTTACAATTATGCATAGTCTGCTGGAAGAAATTCGGAACAGTCTTACTATTGGTTCAGAGGCGAATCAACATTGAAAAATTTTAATGATAAAATCATTTTCCAGAACTATCAAAACTGGCTTTACATCTGTTATCGCTACCGCATGCTATAGGAAAAATTTTTTCGATAGTCTCTGATGTGAAATAAGAAAAAAACGAAATAAACTTTGCAATAATGTTTTAAATGCAATATACAACTATTCGTTCTTCACGTTTTACAATTGCAGAATTTACAACTTATTGGCGGTTTGTAGTCTTTATAAATATTAAAATCTCCACGCAAGATGAATAAGTTAATTCATATCAAAGGTTACATTCCTGGTAACTTCTTAAATTTATGTTTTCCGTTGGGCAATCTCTTTAACAAATTATGATTCTTAATTTTGCAAAAAAAAAAATTTATAAGCTTTGTACTGATGAAATTTGTCAGATTAATCATTTAGGGCATATATTTTTTTAGCAATCAAATTATGGTCTTACGTATTAAAAAAAATTATAGGGTAGAATCGAGATTAATTTATTTAATTATGATGTCCGATCTAAAAAAATAAAATTTCATATTTCTAAATTCTCGCAAATTTTTATTTATTTAGAATCCGACATTTACGTATTAAAATATTCAAACAATTTAAAAATTACGCACCCCGTATATCATTGCTTAATTATAATGAGGAGTGTAGTCCAGATATGATCAAAATCTTTCGCCTGGTATATGCAGCTGCTCTGAACTGTTACAGCGGAATTGTTAACCACAAACCCTTGAAAATTATCGTTCCTCCATCAAATGGAAAATAATTTCAGCTCCTTCATAAAGTCATAACTACAGCATATTAAATGTTTTACAATGAAAACTTTGAACAACTCTGTCTACTAAATTTGCCTTACAGGTTAAAATTAAATTCGTAAAACTAAATTAACAAATGTTTGTCCATATATAGTCTCTGTTAATAATTTTTTTCACTTTGTCAGCTCTCAAATTTCACCAACATTGGTGCAATGTCTTGTATGGCTCTGAACGATCGCTTAACAACTAATTAATTAAAAATCCGAGGGAGCTTTTCTTTCAAATAAATTCTTAAACAAATTATTGATTTTTGCATAAAATATTCACTTATTGATTTTATTTTAAAACATATTTAAGAATTCAATCAACGGGGGGCTTTTTCAGCCAGAGCTAATTTTCAGTTTAAAGGTTACAAAAAAATAATTATTTTATGTTTTTATCCATCCATCATAATCAAAATGACAATGAACATTTCGCAGAACATACAACTGTCATTAAGAAAGATATCCATAAAATTTTCTGTAGCTGGTCGCATGTGATGTAAGAGAGAGCATGAGGAAACTATCATAAAAACAAAACCTATAGAAAACGTACGCGAAATTTGAAACTTGGTAATTCGGATCTTTGCCAATGAATTGCAGAAGACCCTCCTCAAAATTTTGATAAGGAAACATTAAAGGCCATACAAATTTATAAGCCTGTGCTAATTTTTATTTCAAAAACCATTTTATTCAACTAAATTTGATTCATTTAATTATTTTTATTTCGACTGTAAAAATGGTTGTAATTTACAAGGCACCATGCATTGAAATAACAAGGATCGCTCAATGTAGTATTTCTTTTATTTAATTTATTTAGTTTTACACACATCCAGATTTTAGATTTACATTTAGATTTTTTATCCAGATTTTATCTAGTGTGTTAAATCCAGAAGGTGTAAATTTTAAAAATTAGTATCGAGGCGAGGAAGCATCTCGGAGAATTCTCAACGAAATTATTATTAAATAAAATTTAATCGAAATCAATTAATTTTATTATTTCCAAACTTAATTTATTTCAAAATTTTGTATACTATTAGACAAATTTATAGAAAATGTTAAAATAAAGAAAATAAGCTAAATTTTTCTACGTATTTCAGAATCATTAAATTAGTGGTTATTTTAAAAATTAGTAAAGTATGCTACCTCTTCTTGCAGTTTTCACCCTCTCTGACATTGCATGCATCAAATTGAAGACAATGCTACATCGACTTCATAAATTTTTCTCCCGATTCCACCCCAAACCATAATCAAACGTACGCCAAAAGCAAGCTTAGAAATAATACATACCATTGCAAAACGCTAACCTGGCCCTAGGTATTTTTGAGCAGATCTTTTTCGGAGAATATGGACTTTCGTTCAAACGAAATAAAATAGTTAGGTCCTTCTTATTATTTCTTTGATCTTATCCTCACTTATTTTGTATTTTGGTTTATGTTTGCCCTGATTGTTAATAATCTGGGTTCGATTATTGAATCCGAGTGAAGCTTGTTGTTTATAACTTCTTCAAAAAACAGTTTCTTTAGCCTATAACACTGTGTGGAAGCCATTACGATACGCAGCCATTCTTCAAATAGTATACTGAGGAATGGATTTGATTTCTAGGTGTAGTTTGACATCAAGTTTCTAATAATTCTTAAAAATTTGAGTTTAGTATGCAATTGGTATTTTACTGTTAAACTTTCGTTGGCAATCTTTTGGAAAGAAAAATATTCTTTAATTAACAAATTGGTTAGTTTAAAACAGAAGTGATCCAAGTAGCATTTTTACAAAATCTGAGTTATATCACTTTTTGAACTTCCAAGTACTGTTGAGCACTGTTGTTATGTAACAAAATTTAACATGTAACAAAAATATATTGTAGCATCAATTTTAATAATCATTAAAACACGTTTTGCTCATTACCTCTCTAATAACAAAATGTTTGGCCGCTGTTGCTTTTTCGTTTTCTAGTTGCTCTGGTGTTTCTTCTCTAGAATTTTTGCACATACGTTCGCTAAATGTTCCTTTACTTGTTGCCTCACCACCCCCTAGTTCAATTTAATCGAAAGAAAAATTAGAAAATTATTTAATTGTCGTATTCAAGACTAGCATATTATCCTGTCTTGCATATCTAGTGGTATCTTGCCATCTAAAATAAAATGTTTTGGTTTTGTTCTGCAGCACGTTTTCTTTACTCCCTAAGTAAATCAAAAAATCAAACCCAATTTTCCTTAAAATAAGCGTTAATTTCGGCTGTTATTTCATCATTTGAGCGAGCAATTTCTCCGTGTTAGGAAATCGGAAAAGGTTACAAGGGGCTAGATCAGGTGAATATGGTAGATGGCTAAGCAGTTTGAAGCCAAATTCATCCAGTTTTTCTGTGTTTTCCATTCTGAATGTGATAGTGCATGATGATGACGAAACATCATTTTTTTCATCAACTGTGGTGGTCTTTGTTTAAATTTTTCACTCAAAGTGCTTAATAATGATGCATTATATTCACCTGTGATGGTTTTATCCTAAGACAGTTGATAAATAGTACGTCTTGTGTATCGAAAAACACAGTGCGACAAATTAGTTTGAATTACGCTGAAACATCTCTAAACGCTGCGTAAAGCGCTCTCATCGTTAACAAACGCTGCGTAAAGCGCTCTCATCCATGATTTTTTTGGTTTTAAACTAAATAAATGAAAGTATTTAATCACTGCACGACAATATTTTTATCCATATTTTAAAAAAAAATCAAAAGTAACTACACAAGAACGACTTTTAACTAAGAAATTATTCAATCAAATGTCATACAAATGTTAAAGCTTTCGTTTAAAAGAACATACTAAAACTTATCCGACGAACAAAAGAAGTTGATAATCCACCATCGTGTATGTATTAAAATCTCAAAATAAATCTTTTCTGGAGCTTATCTTATCATTTTTGTGATCACTCTGAACTACCACAGTTCCACATGATATATTTTTGCATTTTTAGCATGTAACATTTTCTCTCAACTTCACTAGAAATCTTCTTCAATAAATGAACTTTTCGCACTGTATAAGTATTTCTATGTACTTGGAAAAACGTCTAATAGGAAATTGATTTTAAAATTAAAAAATACTAATACCTGTAAAACAGATAAAGTCGAAGTAAGCCCAGATATTCCAGATAATCCAATGGACTAAACTAAAGTTTAATCTTCTCAAATTGTTTTAAAAATTATGATTGTGAAATATATACCAAAAATAATACCAAAAATTTACACTGTTAAATTTAAAAATATTCCAATTCGATTTGTTTTGTACGGGTTCCTGTGTGACCGAATAGCTACTGGAACTCTAGGGACTCTGGTACTCCTCTAATATAAATGTTAAAGATTATATAAAAATGTTACAATTTAACTACAAAGCAAATCCAATTGGAATATCTTTAAATTTATCAGTGTAGATTTTTGGTATGTATTTCACAATCAGTTTTAATGTTGGTAGAGATTAATTACATCAGAGAAATTTCCAACTAGTGTAATGACGTAAGTTGAGTTTAGCCATTTCAACTGCGTGTATGTGTATAAAAATATTTCAATAAACTGGCGAGAGGCTGCTCAATTACTTTATCTTTTCGAATATTTTGATTTGATTCAAACTCTTAAAAAATTTATAATTTATTTTGGAACATTGACAGATTATTATCATTCGACTAAAATTTGCGAATTGAAATAATTAATAATTTTCAAATAATATTTATTACCTTGAGAACTTGATTGTTTTACAAATCAAACAATATTTATTACATAAAAATTATCACTGTAATTTAAATCTGTATTGAAATAAAATATATGCGCGCTTATTGCATCCAGATCACGTTTCATAATTGAGCTATTATTTCCGATTTTATTGCAATACAATATTACTATTTATTATGTTTATTTGAAATTACAGGCGACCTCGAAATTACGTTGTACCCATATAACTAACATTTTGTTTTTCAATATTCCTAACGTTGAAATTATTTTTTAATCAAATTTGTTCTAAACTCATTTTTTAATTTATTTAGATTTGGCCAAATTACGAGTCCACTCCAGAGAAAGCGAGAGCGATTTTGGTAAATGAAAATCTATTATAAAAATTTGAAAGGTTGTGGCTTTTAAAAAATACATTTTAATAATCGAACATAATTCGAGGATCATCTGTATATACAACATAAAATAAAATCAATATTCCTTTAAGACATACTTATTTACTCTAATCTAGAATCTTGTATTAAAGAATTCCACCTACTTTTCAATTGTAAAATAATTCTTTGCTAAATTACTAGTTTTCATTTTCATTTTCATTGTCATAACACGTTCACTGGAAATGTATATTTTTATATTATACCGTTATTTAAACATGCAAATTATTTATGCGATATTGATAATAATAATCTTGTTAAACAATTAAATAAATTCAGTTATATCATCAGCCATTAAAATATTTATTTTATATTTTTTTTGCACACAACTATGACATATAATGGGTTTAATTTATAAAATATGCGATAATAATAGACCAATTATTATTTGAAATATTAACAACAAAATAAAAAGGTGAAAATTGAATTTGCAAATTGATATGAGTTTAAAACAAAATAAACAAACAAATTTATAAAAATTGTTGTACACAGAAAATTTAAATGAATTATTTATTCGTTATATGACTGATATAAACGTATATGAATATTTAATGGCATGCGCCATGTACATATATGTATACATATGTATGTACATTTATATAATAACATAAATAAAAATAAAATTATAAATGCAATTGATGCAATTTCAATGTCACGCAAATTATGTATATAGACAAAATATATTATTTTGTGCAGGTATATATATTGAACACCTGTTCGTTGATCGACTGTATAATAGTAAAATAATTTTCTTAAACACATATTATAAATTATATTTTATATTGTGTAAAGATAAATCAAGGAATTAAAAATTCTAGCCAAAATATATAGATTACATTACACCTAGGGTACAACAACATTTTAACCTAGGCTAGTAAATTTAAAAGAAATTTTCATGTATAAATTTAAATTAAAAATTTAGTAATTAATTTTTGGTCAAACATAAAATTTTAATCCAACCTCATTTTTAACATTTTATATTACATATATTCTATTTGGTATTAATTTATCTTTTTCTTTTTTTTTATTATCATTCCCATATAATATAATACGTTATAGACCTATGTATGTATACTTCCATCTTGAAAAATTTATATAAAATTAGAATTTATGTTTTTTGTAAAACATGTAAAGTTTTAAAAACCAAAAATTGACAACATAAAACATTGTCCCTTATATATAATTTTGTATATCGGAGTGTGTATATATAATACTTATATAATAAAATATTACCTTATTCTTTAAATTGATTAACGAGGTAAAAATTTATTACATTTTGCAACATATTATATTCTTAACCGACATTATATATATAAATAATTTGAATAGATTTATAATTAGAGTTAAGGGGTCAATATAATAATGAAAATAATTATAATCACAATACACAATGTAATTTTTTTTTTGACAATTAATTGAGAAAATTAAGATAGGGTGACTAGGATGATTCTATGGTTTCCACGTATGAATTGAGATATGAAATTACCCAGAAATAATGTTTCTAGTTGAAACAGAACGTAGGTTTCAAAATTTTGTATGTTAAGGACGTTCGTTCGTTCTGACAATCATATCATCGACTAATCATATTTCTCAAAAATGACGATTTTTTTCTTCTGAATTTTTCCACAAGAGATGATTGTTCGAAAACATAACCGAACGAACACCAACCATTGAGGCGCCTTATGATTTGTGTATGGTAACCTATCTTATCGTATACGGTAAACTATATTGCAATTATTTTTGACTCTCAAAAGTCGGCTACAGCTTTTTTACTCAGAGCAAAAGTTTCCTAAATATGTTGAGAAAGCATATGCATTAGGATATTACTTAAAACTTATACAATGTAAATTGAGATGTTCTTAATATTTAATTAATAGTTAGAATATAAGGAAGTTATTATTAATTTTATTAAGAGCATTAAGGCTTTACTTTAAAGTATCAAGAATCTCTGAAAATGCAATGCTTTGGATAAAATTATTTTGAACATTTTATTATTTCCAGGTTTGTATATTTCAATTAAAAGATACATTTGATTTTCACTTTTAAATCACCTATTTTATATTTTCACAAACCATTGATTTCTATAATGCTCTATTCGAATTAATGTTATATCATAATGCCGTAGCGCCCTCCGACTTGCTAGTATGGCTAATGCAGCAGCAGTTTACTCCTTACTGCAGCCAGTTCTGTTAACGGAGCAGTGCAGAATTATACAGAACAGAAGAAAACTATGTGAGAAGAAAACTATGTGAGAAGAAAACTATAAAACTTTTATGATGGATTTACATATTTTATTTCGGTTATACATATAGATTACTATTAAATCTAATTTTTTTTTATTAAAAAAAATATTTAATTTTAAATTGGTCAAATTTGCAAAAGCTATCGCGAATTCAACACAATTGTTTTTCAGAAAAACCCTGTAAGTTACTGATTTTTTTTGTTGTAAGTTATTTAATTAAAAAAAAAAAATTTTAAATTTTAAATTAGATAAGTTTAAAAAAAGCTATCACGAACTCGACTTGATTGTTTTTCACAAAACCGCAGCTCAAAAACTGTCACACTGGAAATGAAAATAACGCAAATTTACAAATTTAGCAATACAAAATGTAAGGACTCGTTTAACTCTACTAAAATTCAGCCTCATATCCTGTAACCTCATAAACACACTACTGTCTTTTATCAGTAAACTTCGCCGTTGGTGCTTTTGGCCCGAACTTTGAATTAGTGGCTCCTGGAACAGAAGACTCATTGGTTAGTGTTATTCGTAGTTGCCTGTCGAGACTGTAAGCTTTAATCGGTCAATAGATATCTTTAAAGTTTTACCGTTGATATTTAGCACGAAATTTTTTCCTTCTAGTTTCAAAGGTGTTCATTCACCGTCGACTCTGATTAATACATGAATATGGCCTCTCAACCCACTTTGAACAAACACGTTACTGGTATTATGGTCAACGTTAACAGTTGGTCGAAACTTACTAACATTGTTTTCTCAGTAGTGAAGAATTCTCCACGTATTTGAAGAACTGCGTTTCGAATACGAGGCCGATAGGCGATGTACAAATAACTTCTTTGAATGACAATATTAATTCCAATAAAATTAAAGCTTCATCTAATTGTGCGACAATCGACTATTCGAAGTATAAATTTGTGAAGTTGAACACGGTATTGCGACTAAACTGAATGAGATGGTGATCCCCATTGCTGTACCATCAACAATATATTTAATTTCGGAATCGAACATTCAAAATCAATTTTACTGTCCTCAGTCACTTTGATTTTATTCTGAATATGAAATCAGTTGTGGCATATTTGCAGTAACGTAGTTTTGTTGTTGAAAGAACTTACGAAAAAAACCAATTGCCTGGCTAACTATTTTGCGTTTTTTGAATAATTACAGCTTCAACGGCTATATTGAATTCGTCTACGTCTATAGTTAAAGTTCACCAGATCTTATAGAATGTACTAGGATGACTACAATTATAACAAAAACATTAAAATAATGAATCATATAATTGTATGATAACGAGTTGTTATACATACGTACAGATAATACAAACTAAAGCTACACACTATTATGGAAAATTTTCAAGAAATTAGTAGTTCATCTAACCAAATAACACAGTTCTCAGATATGTCCTCATATTAGCTATATTTCAAGGGGAAGTATTGGCTCAGTTTTCTAATGGTATCATTTCACAAAATTGATTTTGTATACATGTTTGAATTAACTCGATTTTCAGAAAAAGTTCTCATAACTATATTGGTTAAATTAAAACAAAAAATTGGTTATGTCCAGCGATTTAACTATGTATTGGTAGCCCTGAAATTAAAACGTTATGCTGATAATGTAAATTTTTTTCATTTCCAGTTTTTTGAACATACACAGTTAAAATGCTTAATTTCCATTCATCCTTACAGTTAAGATTACGCCCACGCCCTTAAAATTAACATCCTGACGTCATCAGCAGTAAACTTTTGCTGACCAATACTCAGTGAATACGGGAGGTTGTGTATAAACAACCGGGACCTAATTCGCTGCGAATACGAAAAACATTAAAGAAACACTTAACTACACACGCAACTTCTACTCGTCTCTTGGATATCAAAAAATTTTCACCGACTTGATATTTAAGTTGTCCACCAATGTCTCCTAAACAGGCCGCTTACACAATGTGTCACTCAAACTGTCGAAACCGGAAGATATTCGTTTTCCAATTTTTTTTAGTAATGCATGAAAATTTTTATTTAAGATTTTGACATTTTTTATCATTTTTATTTAACATAAGTCGATTTCTAATATCATCCCATTCGAAACTATTGTAATTGGTACGAACATTAAAAAAATAGCAAAAAAGCACGAATATAATGTAAAAAACAGAAAAGCGCGTCCTAAACCTTCGACTAATTGAGCGACACTAAACAAATACAAACTTTATATTTTGATTTGAAAAAAATTGTCCACAACGACGAAACGTAGACGTCGCCTTGGACGAAACATTTTTGGAATTGCTGTTCGTAATGGCATAAAATTTTAATTTACTTTTTGGATTATTAATAAATATTATTATACATTGCTTTACTGGAAATTAAAATTTGAATTAAAAATTTTAAACTTGTGAAATAAACGTTGAACTTAGAAAAAATAAATTTTACTTTAATTTTACATTTTAATTGAAACTTTTAAGTAGCCATTGCTTAATTTTCAAGAATTAATTAATACATTTTTTGATAGTTGTTTAATTTCAAAGTTTGGCCTCAGCGCAATGCGGGGGTAAAGTGTAAATATCTTAACATTATTATGTCGCTCTCGAAACCAACACTAATGTATTCTACATGCCATATTGTTGGAACACATACATAATTTTCGGTCGACTGTATCATGGTATTGTGTATAAATAAAGAAGAAAAATTTCGTAAAGAAAAACGAAACAATGTGTAAATGAAAAATAAAATAAACATTTGCAGAAGCTTTACAGTAACAGGTACGTAATTATTACTCTTATACAGTTTTCTATCGTTTCTTGTTTTATTAGAAACAAAATTGTTACTTAAAAGGAAAATAGTCCATCTGTTTAATTCATTAATAAATGCATCACATTTATCTGTAAAATTGCTGTGAAAAATGGTGCATTATAAAAAATAGGCTTATTTCTTGATTTCAAAAAAATTACAGCACCAAACAGAAATTTGATAACCTTCCGCCTCCGCTTTAATATCCACACGAAAAAAAATTAAAAATCAAATTTTAATTATAATGAAACTTGGCTCGTCCTCGTCCAAAATAGATTTACATTTTTCTTCTATTTGTTATTGTTTTTAGTTTTGTTTTTACTTCTATTTGATGTGTGCGTGTATCGTTTTTCGTATATTTATTATAAAATTTTGTGAATTTTTCCTGTATTTTTATACTAATACATATGAATTGATGACTGAAATATTTGATAGGACCAGTGTATACTCGAGTACAGTTCGGCTTGAAGAATACATTTGTGTTGGTTTCGGTCGCTCTCCATATTTAGACATAAATTGATGCCATACGAGCAAAATGAGAGTAGTAAGAGGCCTGTAGTTTAGGAGGCATTGTATCCACTTACAATAAATTTGCGTGTACATATTTAATTAAATAAATAGAGAAAGAACAATATCTAATGTAAATAATCTTAAACATCCTGCATTGAGACTACTTGATCGAACATTTTAGCTCCAGATAGATAATTCTTTATGCTTGAACTTTTTTTCTTTTTGTATTAAAACACTGTATTCAGCTTCTGTTTTTTAAAAAACTGGATACAGTGTTTTAATACAAAAAGACAAAAAATCAAGAATAGATAATTTCTTAACTAATGAGTTGTCTGACTGTTCCCTTAACATATCAGAAAATGAATAAAATAATTTGCGTCCTGGTATCTTACTTAGAAAGATAGAACGACACAAAATTAAAATTAATATACATCCCGATTGGTAATAGCTGATACTGGCGAAAATATTCTAAAGCTCTCGTATATGGTAACGAGTTGGCTAAGCGAAACACGTGATAATGCCAAAACTTATTACCCTTTTTTTGAATAAGCATCTACAGGGTGCGACAACTTTTATTTATTTTTAATAATGTATATTAAATAAAAATGTGTATCGCTAGCCGTGTAGGCAGTGATTCCCTGCTGAAACTAAATAATAACTAAACTCTTATATTAATCTGTTAATATTGCGCGGTAACAGTCGCTCTTGACTGTTAGTGCGGCTCTTCTTGAAAAATGTTTGTTTTTTTCTGTAAAAATTTTTCCCCTCGCAATTAAACGGAACTAGTACCAGAAGAGCAATCTAATAAACACAATTTGGGCGTGGGCTGTTGGGTTTATTTCGTATTTTGAAATGACGATTTAGGGTTTATAATTGGCTAAATAAAGAGACGACTTTAAAATCTGCGATAGCCATTACTGAATGATGTAATCCCTGATTTAGTTGATTTGTCAATTAATAAAGGCTACACTACTTGTATTTTATATTGAAATCAAAACAAAGAAACTTAGTAAAGTATGAAAATTATTTCTGTTTGTGTCGAATGAAAAATATACAGAGGAAATATGAAGGAATTACTTGTTTTACATACCATATACATACATTAATAATTTTACGGGGCGCTGTGTCCCAATATACGAAAATGGTGTTCAAGCACTACAAATACATATCCGACAATATATAGATGAGCATTCTATATCTTGAATAAATAATAGTTTGAAAATCGTTATAGGGGCACTCAGTGCCCCATGTAGGCTTTAGGATATAAAAATCACACTCGAAAAAAAGTTTGATATGCGATGCAAATAATTCCGTATATGAATCCAGCGCAAAAGTATATCGTTTTTTGAAGTAAGCTTTGCATCGTAACAGAAGTGGTATAGTTTGCATTAAAATATGAAATAAATTATTTTTAAAACGAATTGATGCAACTTATGTCTAATTGTGAAGCTTGGTGTACATTGAAACTATACGATACAGTTGTATCGTAATGGGAGTGGAATTCAATGCTAACAAAATGTGTCGTAAATTATTTTGATACTAATTACATTGAAAAAAAAATGTGAAGCACAAGTTTTTTGAGTTAAATTTTGTCTGCTTCTACTGTAAAAAAGATTTTACAGAAATTCACTAAAAGAAATTTACGAATTTTGTTATAAAAAACCCCGTTTAATTATATTTTATGCTTCATGAGATTTTAAAATCTCTATATCAAAAATTCAGATGTTGCGTCAAGTCAGCACTCAGCGTACTGCACTCACCAGACACCAAACTACAAATATATGAAAAATCTTTTAAGCTTATAATGAAAGCATATACACAATGTCTTAGCGAATTATTATAAATTCGCTAAACTTTTGTTAACCCAGGTTATATAGAAATTTCCTTCCGACACACGTGTTACATTAGTTTTAGACGCAACTACATCGTAAATATTTTCAATGCATGCTTTGCTTCTAAATGTGTTACATGATTCCTTCATATACGCGTCGATGCAAGGGTTACATCGAAAACCGCTGCAAAATTTTTAAGTGTGAGAACGTATAGTAATATATGAATGAACTCAGCCGTTAAAGAGTTTTGCAATAATTAAATTGAAAAAAACTAATAATCAGTAATTGAGAGAAATATGTAGGAATAGTAGGATGGGTTTAAACGGACATCATTTTAAATAAAATTTTTCTTAGCACTTTCCACTTGCAATACACAATCAATTCAAACTTGCAGGTACATGCGAATCATCCCAAAAAATAACATTTCCTCATAGTAGTGCTTTATAAAAGTGTAGCACAACTACTTCACATGTAACTCCCCATTTAGGGTATAAAGTTGTATTTTAAATTTTAGCAGATAATAACTTAGTCAGGTCCAAATTATTAAGTTCAGTATATTTGATTATCTCTCCTTAATATATAATTATTTTGGCCACTGTATAGTTTAAGCTCTTCTTAATTTCTAAACAAACCATTGATTGAAAGAATGCAGCTTCTGCTGACGTATTTAACAGGTTTTAATAGAAACCGGAATTATCCCAACATATTAAGGAGCCTTGGATCTAAGATGCTGGTGCCATTTAAGCTGCTTAATGTTTTACTATTTATAATTTTCAATTTATGTGTTAAATCAATTCATAAATTAATAATTAATAATCAAAACATTTATTATTGACTTTTTGGGTAAAATTGCATAAATTTATTATAAAGTTTTGACTTTATTCTTATCACCTGTGTAAATTATGGACAGAGTTCTTTAGTATTTCAACCGGATTTACAAGAAAATGGCAGTGGTATATGGAAACACTGCATGCAATTTTAATAATTTATTTAATAAGCTTTGATGTCTATCAATGTACGTATGGTTTAGAAATTCTTTAAAACAATCTTTAATTTTTCTAAGATGACAAAATTAACTATGAAAAATATTTCTATATGGGGTGCATAAAATATATGCAAATATATAAATACAATTCCCATTAGTCCTTTATATTTTCTTTAAAAACGAAATGAATAAAATTATTTGTAAGTGAAATTAGTTTAGAATTCTTTTGTATTTGTATATATGTATAGTAAAGAGTTACCAACAAAACTATATAAGCAATGTTGTCTACCAACTAATCCTTGAAAAAGAAAGTAATTAAGAAAAATACGCGATGATATGACAAAAAATAAAAACAGTTTTTAATTTATTTATTATAATAGTAACAATCCTCTATTTTGCACACGATATCAGGGTATACCCTTATACGTATAAACGAGGTATATACCCAATGTGTGTGTATGTGGTACGGTGGTACCAAAAGATGAGGTTTTAACTTTCTGTGTTGTGTGTTTTCATCTCAAAGATATAACTCTTAAAATGGCAACAACAATATAAATACACAAACATAGCAAATATTATACATATATATAACAACAACAAAATAAATGGACGACACTTTTAATTCTATTTTATGAGGAAAAATTTTAAATTAAGTTTCATTTAAAAAAATAAAAATAAAATAAAAAATTAAAATTAATATAATGCAAAGAGACATACACAATGAGAATAGATAAAGGAGATGATAATGAATAAAAATACAGCAACAACAAAAACAACAAAATATTTATATTATAAAGGATTTAAATTTTAAAATAGAAAATTGCAATTGTCGGTTTATAAAATAAAATTATGTATAAATACGTAGCAAGAAAATTAAGAATATCCATTTCTATATGCGGTGTAAAAATATCTAGAGGAATTAAAAATTTGATTTATAATCTTTCCATATACCTTTGTAATTTATTAAAATTAAGTGTTATTATATTAAAATATATCGATAAAATTTTAAATTGGGTTAATGATAGCAAACGGGGGTAACCAAATTTGAAGAAGACGACGCACCAAATACTACACCAAATGGTATATAAGCGCATATAAATTATTTATATTTACAAAAAAAAAAAAATCATCAAAATCTCATTTTCAATTTTATTTATATTCCTTTACCTTGGTAAGGTATTATTTTCACGGTGCTATCTATATATATACGTGAAATTTTCTTATCTAAATACACAACCATTTAAAATGAAGAAAACATTATTTATGCACATATAAATGAAAAATGCGCGAAACATAAATTTTAGATATACCTCAAATGTGATTAGGCGGCTATGATAGGAATATTGCAGAGTTTATTCATTCGTGTTTACCTTCGATATATAACATAGTCAAGTCACATACGAAGGCTATTCAAAATTAAGTGATTATTTAAAATTCAAAATCTAAATTTCGCCTATAGAGTGTGAAAACATGATTTCGCGATTAGTGTGCAAAATAATCGAATTATGTTAAAGTTGAAAGTAAAATTTACCAAAAACTATGTCACTTGATATGAATTTTTATTATCTAATTTTAATTTTTAAACAAATTTGAATATTTTGTTTGGTTGTATGTGAAATTTATATAATTTTTACATTCTGTAGTGTAATTAAT
This sequence comes from Nephrotoma flavescens, assembly GCA_932526605.1. NCBI lineage: Eukaryota > Metazoa > Arthropoda > Insecta > Diptera > Tipulidae > Nephrotoma > Nephrotoma flavescens. The sequence continues at coordinate 113,766,194 of OW052220.1, read as the reverse complement.
ATAAAAATAATTATAAGGTTAATTGAAATAAATAAATTATTTTTGGTTGTGTATAAAACACCTGATAAATACTCGTAGTATAATATGCTCTCAGACCTTTATAGAATAAAATTTTACATTTTTATAAATTACGTGTAATGATTTATATTTTCTAATTTATACCAAAATTTTTTTTTGGTTTCCAACTTTTGTACGCAAAATTAAAATATTAGCACAGGTGTAAGTAAGTCTTTTTAATAAAATAATTTATAACTTAATTTGTATGTAATTTACATTAATTTATAATTGTATATATTTATATCTAACAAACGCGCATTTATATATGTTTTGGCATCGAGAAATTTATGTTACAGCATTATCTATATATATGGTTGCTGTATGGATGTAGAATAAATAGTTTTTTTGGATACTTTATGATTTTGGGGGATGTTTTTATTTACACAAGTATAATTAAGAAATTATGTATATAAACCACCCCACCAAAATAACGGAAAATGTTGTTTCTTCTGTGTAAAATATTTTGTTTTTCGTACAACAAAACTGTTTTACATTTTCATTAAAAACACTTTGCAAAATAAAATTTTTCGTTACAAAAAAATATTTTCATACATGGAGATACGTAAAAGTGGGAAAACAAGTAGCTTTTTATATATTTATGTACGCTCATCAGAAAGCACAACATTAAATTTTTATTATCTCACATGCATTCAAGAGTTTTTTTTCGTGTTGCTGAATTTAAAATTAAATAAAAATATAATTGTTGTATAATTTAATATTTAAATTGTTACTTAATATTGATAAATTATACCGTGAGCTTTTTTTTGTGTTTGTTTGTAATATAAAAGGGTTAATGATATTCGATAAAATATATACGCGTTCGTATAAATTTAAATATAAATAATGGTAACATCCCTTATTGAAATATTAAAAATATATTACAATGCAATAAACTATATATATGTATTCGTATATGTACATTATATGAGAACGAAACGGAAAAAAATTTTCTATGTACACGTATGTATATAAAATTCACCCACAAACTCACCTACACACGAAACATAATTTTTCATCTCAATTTCACCCACTATTTTTCCAATTGTGTTATTTTTATATATAATATATTACGATGACCAAAAATAAACAAACACAACAAAAAACAACAACAACTGGTAAAAAAAATGTGGAAAACACATGGAAAATATATAAAGCAATTTTTTTTGTGTATGCAAAATAGCATGTTTTTGTGTTTGCTTGTTGGGTATGAAACTTTTGTATAGTGCCATGTTGAAAATTCATGAGAAATTTTGATTTTTTCATGAAACCCAATAATACGTCCAATAAATTTTCCAAGTTTTTTTTCGTAATTTTTTTGAATGACAATCCTTGGAACGAGAAAATAATTGCTTTTTGATACAATTGAGTTGTAAAAATCTTTTTTATTTTTTTTGTGTTACCATATGATTTATTAACTTTATAGTTTATATATATAAAAGTCTATTTTATGGTAGAGTAAAACCATAGTTATAGTTCATTCATATACTCTCTCGTATCCAATTTTTCATACAGAGTTTTCACTCGCTCTAATTTTTTTTTTGCTGTATTTTTTATTGTTGTGTGTTCACTTGTATATGGTTTATGGAAAAATGGAAAATTTATGAAGTGAAAAAATTAATCAAAATTGTGAGAGTTTTTTTTTTATTTTATAATAATATAATATATTTTTTCGGTTTAGTTTTTAAACTTATTTCAAAAGTTTGTTTAGTTTTGCGAAATATGAAAAATTGGAAAATATATGAAAATTGGAGTTTTTTATTCAATTGGAGATGCTTGTCTGGAACAATCTTTTATTGAGATGAATATATTTAAATAAATTTGTTTATAAATTATATAGTTGATTGTGGTTTTGAATTTGATTGGATGGAGTTTCCAATTTGTCCACGAGGCTAAGTCTAACATTTGAACAAGTATACATATATACGGTGTAGCTAGATGGTCTGTGGTTTCATAACTCTCTTTTTGAGCTAAAAGCTCATTAATAATGGTATTTGCAGTTTATAAGTACCACCAACCAATTTCTTTATTATACCAATTTCTTTATTATATTAAGAAAGTAAGATGAGACTGTGTACGTGCAGTGGGATATTTAGTTTACATGACGGCAATTATTTTGACATATGTGCTATATGTTGGGGTATGATTGTGCTTAATATTCGTAATTTAAATAAATTGAATTTGAGGTACCTTAGAAACTCTGTGTTGAAGATGGAAAGGCTTGGACAAGAAAACTTTCAGAAAGTTCAAATTTAATTGGACACTTTTATTTAACTCAAATACGAAAAAAATATAATTCCAAATGAAAATTTCTCTAAATGCGCAACTGTTTTAAATTTTTTTCATATTTTTTCGGTGTTCGTTCTAAATAAAAAAAGTACTATTTGATATAAATGACTGTCTTCTGATGTGAGAGGTTTTAAGGACTCGGTGATACTTACGCAAAGGACGGGAAAAAAGTGTCTTAGAAAAGTCAAACTAAATTTATCATTTGAATTTTAGATTTATAGATGGCAAATGTGTAAAAATCACAACAATCAGTTTCGAACCGATGAGATTATTGATTTGAAAAAATCAGTCTTCTCATCAGGTCGCGACGACTGATGTTATATTATTTTTACAGTGAAATATTGTCTATATCTATAACAATAACATGTAGTTGTACTAGTAAACTCCGCATCACTGGTTTGCTAAACCGCTGACTTAAAGGACGGTGAAAACAAATAATTCGTGTAGTATAAATGCAAAGCTCAATTGCCATTTAGATTCTAGTAACATGTCAAATTTATTCTTAAAGTATACACAAATAGTAAAATTTTGATTGCATATAAAACTATGATGTATGCTGAACGAATCATGACAAATTTCGTGAAGCACAAATTAAATTTTTGTGATCGTCATATACAAAACTCGGTTTTCCCAAAGTCACAAGTTCCTAAAAAAAACTTTAGCATGATGGAAGAGGATACGCCAAATAAGAAGAAACCAAAAATTTTGATTTAAAAGTTGTTTGAGATATTTTTAAAACGATTAACTTTCTAATATCTTTATACAGAGTAACACGGTGTTCAAACAGAGTACAATGCAGTATACAATCTCGCAGTTTTCGTTGTTTTCTGTCAAGCAATACATATCAAAATAACCATATCATCTTTGCTTGTGTATTAATAATACATTTAAAACACATCAATGTATAAATATAAAGCGATACAGCTGACATTATGAAGCCAAGAAATTTTTAGGTACGCTTAGTGGTTACGATACAAAAAATAGAATAAATTTGATACGAAATTTAAACGAAATTGTGATTGCGATAAATGCCATTTCTGTGTTTTCAACCATTGATAAATTAATTAAAAATTTATTGAGCTTCGTTAAATATCATTTATAACTTATTAAAATCTATAAACAAATAGCTATCATGAATCATTTATACTTACAAATCTCTTTTTTTAATTTAATTTTTTTTATAATTTTTGTACTTTAGGATCGAGTTTGCATAAGTGCCATAGTTTAGTTTAACTGTATCTATGTAAACGCTAAATCTGCAACGTGCCTTAAACTCCCTGTAGGTGAATCGATCTATCAAAATATATTGGTAACTACAACAAATTTAAAAACACGTTCAAAAATGAGCGGTCTATCTAGATGTTTTAGCCCTTTTAGTGATGTATACCGATGCAGTTGACATAGCTTTCGTGGTAAACCCTTAAATATAATTTTATTGTTAACATTTTACAATTAATTATTTTAAACACTTTCACTAAAAATTTTTGTAAAACTATTTGCGTTTGAAGCTTATTTAATTTAGGCACTTAAATTTATACCTTTTTTATTAGTTTTTCTAATACATAACGTGCTTTCAAAATTATTTGTAAACATTGGAAATCTACTCTTACTGAAACTTCCATAACTTTCGATGAACTTATTTCCAGAAATCAATTAAGTTTAAGTTTCTGGCACATGATAGCTAATCAATCCTCACCCACATCTAAACAAAATTTAAAAATGGCAATCATTTTCGGAGTCATGTGATACACTTTCAAAATTTTCGACGGTTAGAGTTTTTATGATTCTTATTTATGTCTTTATGTCATGTTTCAAACAACAATAAAATCGAACATCTTTTGTCTGATACAATGAAATTTAATACAATGCAAAGGCATTTTATACTTATATTTTTCTCACATAATTAGATTTTAGACCCCTATTCTCCTAGCCGCATCACTTCAATTCAAGTGAGGTGACTACTCATCTTCCTCGTTACTAGATCATTGAATCGAAACTTACAAAATAATTGTTCAATAAAGTCTGGCTGTTTTTTTAATCTTAGTATGCTGCTTTATAAATATTTCCTTGCGACTGTTATCACTTCAAATGACAGTTTCTATCACTTGAAATTTTGACGCGTAAATAAAACAATCAAACTAATGAAGCCAACTAAGATTTAAAAAAATTTCATTGAGAGCTTTGCACAAAATTATTTAGTAAATTTTGATTTTAAAATCTAGTAACCAGGAAGATCCATAGTTACGTCGCATGAAGTGATACGTCTAAGGGAATCGAGCTGTTATACTCACTTAATTAAAAAATCTCAGCTCCCTTAATCTTTAAATCGGCGAAAATTTTCGCAAATGAAATTTAGTTGGCTTTAAAATTCTATATATAATTCGATATTGCACCGGCTATTTTAATCGTTATTTAAATTTCTTTAAATCCTTAGTAGGGAAATACATACTAGCAAACTTGCAGACAAATTTGAAAAAATTATTAAAGCAGCCGACGAAAACTTCGAATAATAAATATAGAGAATTCTAATGCCCGATTGCACAGAAAAATGATTAACGGCCGGTTAGTTGTGCGCCAGTTAATTGTTTTATATGAAATCTGTTTTCGCAATCAGAAAAAAATTCAACGCAAACTTGATTAAATATATTTTATTCCGTGGAAATATTTAGCTTGCGTATAAATATTAATTCGGCCAATTATGATTGAATAACTTTTCAATTAATCGTTAAATTTTTGTATAAAATAAAATATTTTTGATCTAGCTTACGTGATTTTTTTCTAATTTGGAAAACAGATTTCACATAAAACATTTAACTAGCGCACAACTAACCGGTCGTTAGTTATTTTTCTGTGCAACCGGGCATAAAGAAATTATATTCCATACGAACCTAGTTTCTTAAGAAAATTGTTCTGTAAAGTTAGCACGTACACGCGTAGATAATTCAGTGGCAACGTAGGCTGCGTCAATTAGTCATAGACAACGTCGACAAATCGACAAAACAAGTGTTTAATGAAATGTGTTTACTTAAACTCACTTATACTTAAAAGTGTGTTTCGCCAAGTGCCTATGGAGTAAATATAACGACGATTGCTAGGGTTTAATGTTTGGTTTTGCTTATCTTTCCAAATTTTTTTTAACTAATTTAACATTTTTAAGGATGTCACCCAAAATCCAAAAAACAAAATCCAAAAGGGACAAAAACCAAATTTTTTAAAAATCCAAAAGGTAAAATCCAAATAGGACAAAATCCAAATGTGAAAAATCCAAAAAAGACAAAATCCAAAAATTATATAAATATTTAAAATCCTTTCAACTCGATCTATTATATGCAATTTCGATTTTTTTGAAATTCGACTTCAATAGGGACTGAAGAAGGGCATTTTTCCCTTCACCTATTAAAAATAAAGACTCCTTCACCTAAAAGATAAATTTTAAACAATACTTCCAAAAAGTTTGGATTTTTTTTTTTTGGATTTATTTTTTGGATTTTGTCCCTTTTGGATTTTGTAACTTTGGGTTTTGGTTTTTGGATTATGTCTTTAGGATTTTGTTTTTTTGGATTCCGATACACATCTCATTTTTAACACTCTTCTAATAACTTAAAAATTTCAAGCTTTCCAAATTTCTTTTGATGATATAGAATGTATTCTCATGCGTCTTTCCAATAGGTCCCAAACGTGTTCAATAGGGTTTAAATCTGGAGATTGTAAGGGTGTACGTAACTGCTTCGGTATGTTATAAATACACCATTTTGACCTATTTTTGGCGTTTGCCTTGGTTCATTGTCAGGTGGAAACAAAAATGTTTCTCATCCAATTAGATTTTTAATTTTTTAACACTCAATTAAATTTTCTTTTAAAATATTTAAATATATGTAAATGTTTGTCTATGTTTATTCGATAAAAGTTAAATCACCGACCACTGAAGTACTTACACGCCTCCACCCCCACCATACACCATCACGTAGCCTCCACCGTGTTTTACGGTTGGAATAATATTTTTTTTTAAACTCTGCATTTTTTTCTCCCCATTTTTGAATGCCTATCGGAGCCGAGCAAAATATTATATATGATTTTGTCGAGTTGAGAATTTAGGGGCTGCAAACTTCGGTTTATTTTTAAGGCGTTCACGACCGTCCCCTGTTCCTTCCGCGGATATATTTTTGGTCATACTTTACAATTATGTTTGTTATATTACTTGGTCCGAATTGTCTGATAAACAATTTTGTGAAAATACCGAACGCACCCGAATTTTTTACTGTCTTAACATTTAATAATTACGTGATAATTTAATCGGATAAAACTTGTATGCACTTTCTTAATGAATTAATATGATTACTTTTCGATATATCGCAAATTCGCAACAATTTGTTTCATATTTTTATAACTGCACACTCGAAAAATAAAATAAAATTGTTTTTGAAATACTTATTTGTGGTAGAAAATATTTATCACACAATTTGGACACAATCTAAGTATAGATTACAATGAGTCTTCGGTGCCAATAACTTGTTGACGTAATTTTTTCCCCTAAAGAGGCTTTTATTCGGCGAAGTTCCCAGTATAAGAGGAAAAATTAAATATGATGAAACAGTATACAGAGTGTCCGGGTTCAGGGGTGATTTTTTGGTTCATTTTGTGAAACAAATATGGGAGGACAAATTTACAAAATTTTGTTTTTGCTGAAACTACACAAAAAAATTAAACTAACTTCCAAATTATTTTTGAAAAGGAACCAACTTAGTCATATTTGACTGGTAATTGCATAAGCTTAATTTAGATCTAAATGAGTATCTTGCATCTACCGTTTAGCAGCTATAAAGCTGTAAAATAAACAAAAAATTTTTTTTTATAAAATTCAGTTTGTCTCAAAAAAACAATTATAATATTTTTTTACTTAATTTTAATTCGCCTTGATCTGCCCTGTAATTCCCAATACAAAGTTTGGTTCGAGAGTAAAAAAACTACATGGAAATATAAAAAGTGCTCAAAATGTCCTCCTTGTGACAGAATACAGGGTGATATTCATTTAAGTATGCCTTTGGTTATTTCAATTTTTGGTAATTCTTCCCCTATTTTGTCTGTGTATATTTGTTGTGTTTTCTTTTTATCAATTTTTTGGAGTATCCACCTTCATTGTTCCTGATACATACAAATCGAATACCTACAGCTCAATGAGTTGGATGTTTTATTTTATTTTAAAGTAACATAGCTCTCAAACAGATACAGATGCAAGATAATTACGTCGATCCTAAATACACCTATTATACAATTACCAGTCAAATAAGACTAAGTTGGTGTCTCGGCAATAAATATTTTGGGAATTATTGTACAATTTAATAGTTGTGTGTACTTTTTTTCTAAAATACTAAAAATAGTAAACACCCTGTATCTCATAAAAATCAACGTCCCTTAACGGATTAGCATCTCAAACCTGGACACCCTGTACAATATGCGAAAAGGGAACAGAGATTTTTATTAAACATTTCTAAAAATTATATGTGAGAATAGGTTATATATTCAAGAAAACAAAGTATGCCAATACTTTTATGATTGACTGTATCTCATTAATTGATCAATGTAAATATATTTAATAGTAATAGAATTAGTAATTCTTATTTAATTATATATTACGTTTTTTACTTTCACATTGCGCCTACATTACATTTAAAATAAAAAAAATAAAACCACAAAATAAATATTTATTGTTGTTTAAATTTTTGACATGTTTACAGTAAAAACTTCTCATAGTTGACTCCAAAGTAGTAGGTTGACATTTGAACGACACACATCTCTGACATTTGAAATTCAATTCTACAATTTTGGAGTTTATGGAATTTTTTAGTATTATAACTTGTTTTTTTTTAATTTTATTCACATTACAATGCTTAGTGTCAAAACCAGGATGGAGATATTTAGTGTAACCGCAATTAATTTACTTTGAAAAATTATTTTAAATATTAATATTTATAATCAATCACAATCACCAATACTTTTTAAAAAAATATTATTAAATTTCTTATAAATTTTTATTGCATGAATAAAATCGCTTCGCTTCTATAATAATAATTTTATATCTAATTTTAATTTAAGTTAATTTAATTTTAAAATTTTATTTTATTTTTTTTTAGTTATTTTTATTTTTTGTTTATTTTATAGGTAAGAGATACACAGAATCTCTTGCGGGCACACTACTACCGGACTGGATAGGTAAGTGAAATTTTCAAAACAATTTTTGTTATATTTTTGTTACAAAATTTTGATTTTTTATATTTTTGTTGAAAGCAATGCGCATTAGAATATTAAATCTATATAAAAAGAATTTTTGTATTTTGAAAAAAAAAAATAAAAAAAAAATTAAATAAATTTTTATATAAAGGCAAAATACTTGGTAAACAAAATGATTAAGGTAAACAAAGTAAAATTATGCATGCTAATCGTTGTATATAAACTCGTATAAATAGTTAGTTGCTATTAGTAGAATTAAATATATCTATATATATATACATATACGTACAAGCATGTTAACACCAAATATATAGGCGGACATAAAAAACAATAATTACAAACAACTTAAATTAAAATCTCAATCAGTGATAAAAGTCAAATAAAAGTCAAATAAAAGTCATAATTAATAGAAATTTAATAATTTATTGATAAATAAAAGATGAAAATTAAAAGTTTACCGAAATTAAGTGTTGACAGGTTTACAATAAATTTTTTTTTTTTTGTTAAAACGAAAAAGATCAAACGGCGTACATAGATATGAAAATGAAAAACACATAAAATAAAAAGAAAATAAATAAATGAAAATCATAATATAAACAACATACTTTATAGTATCAATTAAAATTTGGAGTAATTTTTTTTTGTTTTTTCTGTTAGATTCCTTTTATTTGAAAAGGTCACCATATGTTAAATAGTTTTTGAAGAGGAATTTCAATATTGTTTTATTTGTTTACTAAAAAATGTGCCCGGCATACATGGTACAGTGATGATCAAAATAATAAATACTAGACCAGGTCGAATATGTAGTGACCGTATATTTTTGGCCGACACTGTGAGATATATAGGCATACATGAGTATAGTGCATTCATGTATGTTGTGTTTATAATAATCCACTTGTTTCATGATTTCTTTTGTATTTATCCGAATTTATTAAAAAAGGGCGCCACTTTATTTTCTTTAATTGTTTTAATAATTTTTTTGAGGTAATTAATAATTGTTTGAAGTACGAGCGAGGCATTCTAATAATTTACTATAAATACATTTTGATCACGATGTGTAATATTGTACAAATTGTATAAAATATATACAATTGTATATGTGTATATAGTGTTATAAATTATGATTTGTGTTTTATATAGGTCGGGAATTTAGGAGCCACTTTTCTCTGTACATTTTATGTATGTCGAGACATTTTTGGTTACATTGTTTGTTTTTTATACATACGAGTACTAGTTCATTGCACTGTGTTTATACTCGTAGTGTACAGTAAAAAAAATCAATTTGACACAAAATTGTTTGTTTTGATTTTGCGACCAAATAATTTTTTGGTGAAAGTTAAAATATTTTTTGGACATTTTACGTGTTCTTATTTGTGTACTATTTATACGTGTTCCTTAATTTGCATTAATTTTTTATGTATTTGGCGTATGTATGTTTTAATTATTTTTACTATACATGTGTAAGCAGACGTTTTATTATAAATTTCATCTCATGAATAAAATATTTACAATCTATTCAATACATAAATAATAAAATTTGTCAGCAAAAGCTTCTACGGTGAAATATAAAATAATAATAAAATTGATATTTTTATGGCAATTTTAAACGTTTATTAAACCTCTAAAAATATAATAAAGTAATGTGACATGTTGTTTCACTAGTTATTTTTTTCATTTTTCACTACTTATTTATATTCATGAATATATATGTTTACGATGATGGTCCATTCTATTCAGAAATTTAATCTATCGTTTTTATTATGGCCGGTATTCCATTTAACAATTAATTAAAGTTTTTATTGTTGTTTTAATTAGAATCACTGTTTGGTACATGGGAAATATCCCAAAATAAAACTGTTTTATCCCAACAAAAAATAAATGATCACGTGATTGCCATTAATTATATTTTATAGTTTCAAGATTATTATGAAAGGAAATTAATAATCAACGAATAGTTATTTTCCCTTTGATAAGAAAAACATATAATTTGAATAGATAAAAATAGATATCAGTTATTTTTTTCTTTGTATCTGAATTTTCATAATAAAAGTGTAAGACACACAAAAAAATCTAAAATAAATAGTTGTAAGATAAACAATAGATAAATATTATGTATCTCTATATTGTGATACACTACATTTGGAATGAAAACCCAAATCTCGGATGTATGTATAGACAAAAAAATATGATATATAGAGGCGAAATATGTATAAAAAAATATTCTATACCAAAAATTGGGGCATATAGCTAGACACCCTAAATTTATTGATTTAAGCGACTTTCACTTATATTCATATGGTGTTACAATTTTTGCTGTTACAAAGATACAAATCTTGGGTATGTAACACACTAAATTTGCATAAAATATTTAATAATTTTATAATCATATGCTGAGCAACTATTTATAGATTTATGAGATAGTTAAGGCGCATTCACACTTTTATTATATACACGCGCATGTGTAAAAATTCTGATGAATGAACAATGATTATATATTTATGTATATACATAAATAAACGTTCTTATTGCTTGCCCGCGGCATATTTTTATGTGTAGCTTTATATACAATTTAAAACAAAACTAATTAATGGTTAAAATTTATGTTTTTTCATGTAAATTTTTTCCCATTGTAAGTGTCATGATATATATATATATATATATATATAAAAGTATCGCGTACATATAAAAAGATGATATAATAAAATTACAGCAGCATAAAAATCATTTAAAGTAAAATAATTTTATTTTAAATCACGTTTGTTGAATAATCAATTATTTATGTGTAGTGCGCGTATAATTTAAGGATTCACATATTAATGTGAGAAAAATAATTTTCTAATGTGGTACACGTTTGTAATTTTAAAACATGCTTTAACATCTAAAGGTATGTTTCATGATGAAAATCAAAATTGTATCATCGATACCGCAAAAGCAAAACTACATTTTTGTCTAATTTTAAATTTTATGTAATTTGAAGGTTATATACGATTTAGATATTATTTAGTAGGCAAATACTGATGATGCCGGGATAGTATGGGTTTCAACACGTTTTCCGTGAGATGTATAAAAAATTATAATTTGTTGTTTACTTAATTCTAGTTTTTGGACTAGAGTATGTGATGCGAAATTATTATTAAAATTCTAGATAGCGATATACTAATAAATCAAATAATCTTGATTTGTTTACTTAGAATTAGTTATTTGTGTAAGTTCGTTAGTCGAAGGATCAGTTAAATGTCAAGGTAGCGACTAGTTCGATTCTAAAAACATTCTTCAGTGCGTCTAAAAAAATTAAATTAAAATTCCTCTTAGTTGAAATCGATTGTGGAAAGGTAATTTTACCGCCTAGCTCTTATATATATTTCCCTCCTGCCTCACCATTACTTTACAATTCCGCTAGTTCCAAAAATATCCGCTAGGTTTAGTTGATAAAAAAGTTGAATTGGGTTGGAATTGGAATGAAAATAACCTCGATTCATTCGAGAAATTTTTAGTTTTTTTGTAACAGTTCAAAAAATTTCAATATAACAACAATGAAATGAGAAATCTAGATATCCACTATCTATGATGCAAAGTTTACAAATTAAGTGACATAAAAAACAAAAATGTTTCCTCATTTTAAACGATTGGCCTAAAATCTACAAAATTTTATGCTCGAGTGATTTAAATATTTATAATGCTTATGAAATCACGTTGAAGGTAACAAAATGAAGCCTTACGGGGTTTGACTTGCACAGCCCATGCATGGTCAATACGAAAAGATCATTCTATACATTAGCTGTCCGTTTTGAGGAAGTATTTGCCTTAAAATTTATATCTTTAGGGTTAGCTGATGAAGACGAGTCGTATGATTGGTGATTAAATTAAGTAAATATATTCACAAATTCAACTAATTATTTTGGACCCTCGTGTAGCGGAAGACACGTTAAAATCATAAAACGCCTATACCCTTTTCGTAACCCTTGAATGAACCAACACGAATTTCATTTTCGAATTAATTATTAGGTTTACCGTTAATTTTCAAATGTCTCGAAAATTGAATAACATTTCGAGGCGAGATTTCCCAATCGAGAATAAGATTACGATAGTCCAGTCATAATTTTTAGGCAATGATAATACCCGGACAACCCAATGCTAAATATTTTAGTATTTTGAATAGCAGAAAAGTAAAATTTGTGCAGCGATTAAATTAGCAATTTGAATTTCAAGATTTTTTGAAGAAAAATAGGCGATTTTTCGGTTTCGACAACTTGTTAGTAAGATTAGTCGTTAACTAAACGAGCTGGACCAACTGGAATGTTTAAAGCATTCCAAAAATAGCCTAGGAGTTGGAATATCCAAAATCCCAGTGGAAGTGTATTCTTTATGTTTGCACTTATAGTGAAATTAAAATCATCATACGATCCGTGATGGTCCTCATCAAGTGTACGGTGTTGCAAGTGTACATTAATTAACATTGCAAGATTTGGTTGCAGAAAAATTCTGTTTTACATGTAAGCACGATCAAACTATTTTGAATTTGCTTTGAAATGTCTAATTTAATTACTGAAATATTGGTACAGTCGGTAAACGCGCAAAAAGTTACGTCTCAAAAATGTATTGTTCAGTGGCCATCTATGACATAATAGCGTTATCTTTAAGCTTATTTGGTCACCCACCCCCATACACAGATAATTCACAGCATAATTAAATGTAGTCAAGCACCATATAAAGAGCACCCACAATTTTGACCCCTTATTTTCCTCAATGACTTCAATTTGAAATCTCTTTTAACTATAATCTTAGTGTTGTATAGACGACGCGAGAAAAGTCGTGCGTGTGTTCAGAAGCCTTATTTGCTCATCAAGAGTGATTGTAACAAATTTTGTACAAACTTAGAATAGAAATCCCGCGAGATGACCCAATCACTTATTGCTTGCAGAATAATGCATGCGTCTCTGAACATGAAGTCACGTTTTGTTACGTGAAGAAATAAAGCCTGCGACGATAGTTCTATATGAGGGTTTGATATGGTATCAATTTTTATTTTTGATTACAAATAATGCCTTTAAATTACCACTAATCCACAAGATTCTACCATAGACATCCATAAATGTATTTCATTGATGACAATTTTAGTTTTATCGCTGTCTTCATACAGTCCACGCCACAATTGTTTGTACTTCACACAAATTTCATATTGATCTAAGTAAAAAGTAAAAATTTCGAAAACAGTTAATTAAAAAAAAAGAAATGCCAAAATTCTTTATACCTCGTGTTTTTGTGCCAAGATTGTTTGACAAACCTGAGAACAAAATTGACGAACAAGAGGGGTCTATTTTCTCGCTTATTAGAAATAACTAACACTAGATTTTCGAGGTTTTCTTTTGGGATTTGATCCTAAATAGTTTTTATTTCGGAAGAAGCTTCGCTTTGTCTTCCAATAACAAGTGTTATAGTTTGCTTTAGGTATAATGAGATAGATTCTCTATTCAATTTAAATTAGGACTTTGGAGCGGCAAGTCGAAGCTTTTTTGGTTCAAATCTTGGTAAATATTTCGTAATCATTCTGCTCTTATGAATTGGTGCATTATCATGCTGTAAAATAAAGTGTAGGCAAATTGAGTACGTGTAACTATGTGCTGAATGTTACTTTATCTGCAGCAAAGTCCGATCGCCGACACCATTGTAAAAAAACAGCGCCATACCATCACTTTGCCGCCTCCAATATGGCGCGTAAACTTAAATCGTTTTTCTTTATTTCGTTCGTTTATAAAGGGCTTCTTTATTATTACACATGCCTTAACATTAGGTTCACGAAGCCATCTTCGAACAATAGCTGATTTTGGTTTGGCAGAGGTTTTTTGGTCGTTTTGAACGCACTTGAGGCTTTCATTTAATATTTTAACGATTTCGCTTTAATATTTTAACGATTCTACTATCCTCGACGATTCTAGTATTTGAAGCTCGTTTTCTACTCCTCCCTTTAACATTTTTCAAACTTTTTTGTAACTTTGATTATTTGATTTGGTAGAGTACCAAATTCTTATAGCAGTTGTGTATTTTGGCTAGTTCTTTAATAGGTACTCCAGGGGAATACCTCGCAACAATCGCTGATCGCACTTCCAAAGAAATTTGGTCACGCAGCAACGGCTTTTTATGCCATTGTTTAAAATATGATTCATTTTCATGAAAAAACGTAAAAAATGTAGTATTCCCGTTACGATAGCCGTTATTTTGGGTAGGTACAAACAATTATGGCATTTTGTTTTTCTTCTTTTTAGAATTATATTAAGTGTTTTTTAATTTTTATCTTTTTGCGTGAATTAATATTAAAAAACCATAAAACTAGCAAATAAAATTTTTGGATAAAATTAAATATTTTTGATTTGACATTTTCCCACGAGTAGTTATGATAGTTGAACTGGGGCCTAATTATTATATTCGACGTTCATTTTCGGCAGCTATCGTTTTCCTATATAGCAAGCGTAGAAACAAAAGAAAAAAGAATAGTAAAAATTTAGACCCCTGGATTTGTGCGTTTGGATTTTCGAAAATAAGGGTTATTAATAAAGCTTGGTTTAAATGAAAATGATGTGACGTCATTGAACTGTCTTGTATTTGCCTCCAAATCTAAAAATTCACTAGTTTGTTGGTGCTAGCGGGATAGAAAAACACATACGTTGTTTTTATCCCGTTTTTATTTGGAGTATTTTCTAGAGTAGTGTGGATACTTCTGGTCCAATTCCAATTTGAAAGGATGATATTTTTGGAATAACCGTTCAATTTTGCAGTATCCTGAATATTTTTAAATTCTCTCTCGACTTCATGAGAAGTGTTATAAAATCCGTGCGAGAGAGTAAACGAATCATTCTTGGGAGCACCATTGCTAGTCAATCAGTTATACCGGTTCATGTTTATTGCTTTACAATAAATGCCAAGCCCTAATTACTAGTCCTAAATATTTTGAAATCCAGGAATGGTTAAATGCCTTCTACTTCTGCTCGGCAGTTGAAGTGTATTATTATTTTATTATTTAAATAAGCATTCTTAATAATAGCAAGTATGTCCTCTACGAATCGTAACTAAATTTGAGAAAAGATATGATAAATTACGCTAATAACATTTTCTTGATGATATATACAAACAATAAGGTTCAAACAGAATAGATCCGCTCCGGTCCGTTCATTTCGTTTCCGCTCCGTCCGTTTGATTTCCTAAAACACAACATATCCGTTCCACTTGTCAAAAATAGAGATTTTGGACATTTTAATTTGTGGGAGATTATTAGAAGAGATTAATAGAATTAATACAATTTAGTACGTATTTTATTGCAAAAACTTCTCGTTTAAGATTTTTTCTGATATGCCAAATACTATGTGAGGTTATGTCCTCCGCAAAAATTTCCGCTCTGTTTTTTTTCTCCTCCGTTCATTGTGTTCATATTTTCGTTTTTCATATAAATTGACAGTTCTCATAAAATGGAGCTGACGGAACGGATACATTGTTTGAACCTTTAAACTTTTCCTCTAAAATTAAATGAGAAAAGCTTTGATCTTTGCTTTAGAAATAATTTCGTACACCTGACTTTTGTCCACGTTGATTTTGGCATATGGCACGATCAACCATACACTTAAGAGCTAAGCCTACTGGTACTTTTTATTTCTTTTAATAATTTCTTATCTCGATTATTCTGAGAAATAGCAGTGAGGCAAAATAGCAAATTAAAAAATTTTCACGGAATCGACGCCATTATTTTTAATTAATTTTCTTATTACAAATTGGATTTATAAGCGAAACAAGCGCAGTTCATAGTTTAAACGAAAATCTAAAACTGTTTTTTCACCAAATTTCTGAATAATTAAGTTGATAAATTAGTTCATACAGTAACATGTAGATGTCACAACCAAAATGAGTTCATTATAAAATTCAAAATAACAAACCAAGAACAGATCGATATAAATGTTTTAGCGATCCAGAAACCTATTGTCAAGATTTATTTACTGCCATCTATTTTTGACTAGTTTCGACTAACCATAAATTTAGTTAAATATAAATTTGATTGACAAGAGACGTCAGAACAATTACTGGACTAAATACATGGGCAAACAATGATTTGCACATGCGCACAAGTCCACACATAGACTCCATAATATGCGATTTTCAGATTAATTTGAAAAACCTATTTGAGGTACTTTTGTAGTTTAGAAACCAGAATGTATTGAATTTTAAAGAAAAGCTTCTGTTGATTTTTTTTATTCAATTAGGGCGTACTCATTTTCGATTGGTGTGTTTAACATTACCTAAATGCTTAAAATGGTAAAGGGAAAATATTTTTTTATTTTATTATGAATTTGTGAATATTAATACGATTACATGACCAAACCCAAAATGCCTTAAGGATATGACAATACTTTGACCTCCAGAAAATTTGGGTGATTGAAAAAGCTGCTACAATGGACGCTTCCTCCAGTGAATCCTAGCCAGCTCCAGATATGATGAAATAAGGATACTGGTATGTCGTGGTTAGGTGTTTCAAGTTCGTTCCGTTTTTTCCGTATTCTTCGTTGCATTCCCATGCGGTCACCAAAATTTGTAGCAGCAATCTTTGCTTGACACTAATGATGCTGTTTACGTCTTTTCTCCCAATTGAAAGTGGATAAGCCACTGTGAATGACAAAAATTAGAGTGGTTTTTGAAATGAAAAATATTTTTCGATTGTCCGTGTTAGCATTTCGTTTCTTTTCGGATTCCTTTGAAACAACAATAGAACTAAAAAACAACATGTGATAAGGTTTTACAACGCAAAACTAAAATTAATCAAAATGAAATAAAGTTTTCGGCGCTAAACTGATGGCAAGAGCCATAATAACCACTACAGATAATAAAACGTATTCATTCCTTATTCAATGAAAGTAAATTCTCTCTATTATTTTTTCACTACAATCGTTTTTCACTAATCTAAAAATTCTCTAAAGATAAAATTTTCCAGTATTTCTGATTTAATAAAGAAGAAAGCTTGCTGCCAAAAAATGAAAATATTTAAGAACTTTTTGGTGAGCAACTTATTTATAAAAAATCTAATCATGTAGGATCTCGTTTTTTAAATAGTGGAGAACCTCTTTTTAAAACAAAATATTTTTAAATTACAAAATCAGAATATTCACAATATAAAATGAGATTCCTAAAATTAAGTATTTTAAATTTTACTTTTAAAAATTTCGCCAATAGAGATCAGATATTTTAAATTGCTCAATAAACGCAATTTTAAGTAGTTCTCATAATAATGTGTTTACGCATATAAAAATTAATTAAAAAGTCCGTGAATAGTAATAATCAGCTTTTCAAAGATTTATTTCACTGCGTAATCCGATTCATGAACAATTCTTCGAAAATAAATTCCTCGAAAGAAAAAATTCTTCGGAAAATAATGAAACGCAGCTCTCAACACATTAGACCCGAGTTTAGTCAGACTTGGTTATTTGCACATTAAACAAATATTTTATTTTTCAATCAATAGATGTGTTATTATCCTAAAGACTATTTTGCATAATTTAAAAATGGCAGGCATACATGTGCCGGCTCTCTTTACTTAGTAAAAATTGCATTTGCCACTATATAAGCTTTTTCGATTTAATTTGTTTGATCCGCCATAATAACATGTTTGAACTAATCGGCTAATTAAGCTATTCACAAATTACATCTACACCAAAGCTAAAGTATTAAATAAATACAAAATGAGGGTTAAACATTTTTTTGATAAAGATAACAAGATCAGAATTAAGCCAGGTGAAAATTGACATTTAATTTATCATTTAATTTTTTTTTGTATATTCTCCTAATTTTGTAAGGATTTACTCGGATTTATATTATTTTACAAAATATTTATCATTTTATACTCATGCATAATAAATATTTTAATCCATAATTTAACATCGGTGTTATGTATGTGTATATGTATTTTAATGTCACAAATTAAATTGGTTATGTTATTTATATTAAACGAAAAATGTTTTAAAAATAGTTTTTAATGAAGAAGAAATATTTTTTTTTGTAAAATCGTGACATAACTCTTTAGAACATCAATTAACAATTTGTATTGTCTTGTTTGATTATATTTGTGTGTATGGAACGGAACGTATACACATAACATATCATGAATTTATAATCAAAACTATATACGCACAATGACGATGATGACACAATCAAATTAATTAAATTCCCACAAAAAATATCCACGTTGTTATAATGACCCAAATTTCTTTGTTAGGAAAAGCACAAAAAGGATTAAAAATGGGACAATAAACTTTTTTAATCTCTTTTTTTTACTTCATATCCTATATATCCCACATATGTACAATATACAAAAGGGATATAAAATTTTCCCTTATGATTTTTAGATTTCACCTTCAAACGGCATAATACAACAACAAAATTTGGAGATAAATTAAGTTTGAGTATGAAGAACTTCTAATTTCAAAAACCATTAAACAAAATAAAATACCCCCAAATATAAAAAAATGTACATGTGTATAACCACGCCCTATATCTATTGCTTTGCTCCTTATTTATCGTTCATTCCTTTTCGTTCTATTGTACCCCAAACTACAAACAAAACAAAATGAACAAAAAAAAGATATACTACATTCTGAAAAAATAACACAATGACGTGAATTATTGCTGACATATAAAATCCCCAAATTTTATTTTATTTTTTTTTATGGTGGTGGAGAAGGAAAAACATAAAAAATCAATAGAATAAAAAAAAATTATGTGCCATTTCAAAGTACCAAACAACATAACATACACACACACTAACAAAAAAAGGCAAAGTGAAATTTTTCGTTTTCTTTTATTTCTTAACGCACACATATCTGTATTATAAAAAGGGAAAATTCTTTTTTATTGTTTATCCTTTTATTGCTCTAATCACCATCCTCATCATAATAATAATCGTGAATTCCATTGTGAACTAGTCCTACTGCTCTATATAAATATTATAAAAAATATAGCCTACATTTAGGATGAACATAAATTTACCATATTTACAGACAACGATCGATCGTTTAAATCGCCTGAATGTCTGCTAATCTTGTTTATATTGTTGTATCATCGTGCAATACGTAACTAGTTTAAAAATCATCTTGATCACATGTTATACATACAAACCATTCTACGTAAAATTAAATATATCTCTTTAATAGAAATAAAAATGAATTATATAAGAGCATATCAGACATATAAATAACATATGTTAATTCTTGTCAACAATTCGACTAACAATCGTATATAAGAAACATCATTTTTTTATGAATTTTAATTCTATCTATTACTACAGAGTTAATTTACGCGACAATTGAAAAAAAATCATTTCTTAATTCCATTGATATCCAAAAATGTCGATTTATGAATCCACAGTGGGATTCATGTCTTGTATGGCACCCAGCCAAATGTGTAATGAAATGTAAAATGTGTTTGTAAGTAACATGTAAATGCAACAATTCTGACACTCGTATATGCTCATTATAAGCTATGTCGGGCTGACAGATTATAATGTAGGCCATTAACCAGTAATTAATGTAATTTCTCCTTGAAAGGTCATCTCTTTGAACCAAATTCGTATTTTCTGCTTTTGCAAGGAAATAGAAAACAAAAGAATTCCAAATTTATAAAAAAGCGAAAATTTATTAAGTCACTTTTTATATCTTTTACTTCCATCCTTCTTCGTAATATCCTTATCAAACAGAGGAAAAAACGTTAAGAAAATAAAAAAGCAAGCACCACCATAATCATCATCATTCAAATAAGAATAAGTATTTTTTCTGGCTCAGTTTTTGGGATCTGAAAAAACAGTAACAACAAAAAACACGAGAGAGATTTATCACATTTAATGAAAAATTTAGCAATAAATCACTCCTTTAAGGATTTTTTTATATATATTTCTTGCGTTATATTCTTATTTTCGTTGGCGTTTTTTATTTGTAGTTTTGTTATTTCTGCGCATGAATTTGAAATTGAAATGAAATGGGAGAAGAATCAAAATAAAAAAAATACTATTTTTTTATGTATAAAGAAAAAGTGAAGAAATAAAATAATAAAAAGATCAATAAATTTATCTAGATATATATAAGAATACGGAATACAGAAAAAATTATCCTTACGCGCAATATTGGGTGAATTTATTGCGTATTTTTATTCTTCTCGTTTCTCCATACACATATACAGCATCACATATGCGTAACCAGGTTGCTGCTATGTTTTCGTTATCAATTTTAACATAATATGCTTTCCTTTCAACAATTAGGCATATCGCTTAAAAAATGTATATACATATGTGTATGTAATCTTCATATAAGGCAATCCCCAGCAGCAACATAAAGTTATGGAAAAATAAGATATATTATCCGTATAATAAGAACGAAACCAAAAACAAAAAAAAAAAGGATTTTCGAGAAAACGAGAAAAATTATGACTATAATATTTTACGGACAAATGTTGAAATTTTTCTTTATGTAATTTTCTAACGAGTTATGAAAGATGAATTTCGTTACAACAACGATCATTTTCGTTTATTTTTTTTAAGGAAATATAAAAACGGTGTCCTCCTTCTTTTGTTCGTTCTGTGTGTTATGCTTTATGTTTCGTTCATGGTTTTAGAAAAAAAAAATATGATTTAAGTATTTTAAGCTTAAGTTGCTTTGTATGTACATCCATGCTATATATAAACAGTAACGGCGGCTTAAAACGAATTTTTAAAATGTATTATTGCGGGTGTTTTATAAAATGAGAAGTACAATGCCTGAAACGTGCCGTTTTTGGATATTCGTTTTTGACATAATATTTTATATTCACGCATATGAGACATTCTGAATTTTGAAATTCTCTTTGAAAACAAACTCTTGAATAATTAGAGCTTATAGTTTTATAAACGAAATTTAGTATTGCAATTTCTTGATTATTTTTAATAGATTTTATCTAAATTTGACACTATATGAGAAATATGTCCTAATCCTGTTTTAATATGTATTAATCTTCTTCAAATATATGAAATTAAAACCCAAGCTACACATTGGAATCTTGAAATATTTTCTTCAGTCTCAGGTCCTTCTGAATATTGTGTGATTGTTTTAGAAAGAAAAACTTTTCTTCTGAGAAGTTGAGACAACTAAAACTCTAACTGGCGTGTTTTTAATAATCAATATTTCAAACCCCCTTAAATTAAGGGCTACAAAAATAGCTGGTTTGGATGATGTTTTGAATTGAAAATTTTCGTTCAGAAATTTCAAAATACCGCAAACCAAATTTTCCACTAGAAAACGTATCTTAACATCCGCGTTACGAAATACATTGATTTTTATAATGGTGGGAACGTTCGAAAATATTTAAATTTTCTTTTTCTAAATGATGTTTTTTTGTTGGTAAGCCGTTTCGTTTAATATATTTAAAATGCAACGATATTGTATCCTGAGGTGCTTCAAAAACATATTTTATTTAACCATTACAACTTATGCAAAGTCAGCCGAAACAGCCATTTGCATGGAGGTATAGTCGAATTCCATATTAATTCGGAAGATTTACTAATTTCAATAGAGCACCAATCTTTGAAAAATATTACACTAAAACCGTTTCGTTGTTATTATTGTTTTTATAAAAGCCAGCCAACTTAACAATGGTCTGGTAGAACAATTTAGTAAATAGATTTATACAAATGCTACAAAACGCTTTTAAAAAATAAACGGAAAACATGGTCGAAAGATTTAATGCTCATACGAACATAGGACATTGTAGTGACATTGTAGGTTTGACCTAACCATAGTTTACCTCTGATACATGAAAGTATTTAATCGAAAACCTCAATTAAGATCAGCAAATATTTGCCGAATATATTTTCGGTTGGGTCCGGAAATGGAATTAATAAGCTTTCTGGTTTCGCCTGTGTTATTAGCTACTCACCACTGCGCCAATTATTTTCTCGACACATAATATCATGGTATTTCTGATTTAAATCCGATAGAATTACCTATTATCTGTCGTAAAACAACAAATTTCGGTTATCTTTAATAAAAGAAAAAATTTGAAATTTTTTAAAACCGAGTTGCATACCAGTCGAGTATACAAATTTTTGTACACCAAAATCTTTAAAATTTTAAATTGAATTTTCAAACAATAAAAATATATCTTCAAAATACAACAAATCGTATTGATGAATGTCATTTTCTGTCCAAGCTTATATACTTTTAGTTAATGAACAAATTGATTAGTAAAGGATTGTTCCTTCTATAAATCGACGCTTACCTGAATTCTATGAATCTTCATACTATAGTCTTCAAATATTGATTAAAATTAATTCATTTTTTGATAAACGCAATAATACTACTTTGGTAGTTCTGAAAAAAAAAATAATATACTCCAAGCAAACTGATCAAAGTTTTTATACTAAACTTGACATTTACTGAATTCTGACAATTATATTTTCTCGACAAGTAATAACCAATTTAAAACCAAAACTTTCAAATTTGTTTTCTATCTATTTCAAAATGTGTCATAAAATACCGATTCCTAAGAATGGGAATTCAAGCTCGATGTTAATATAGTGAAATATCAAAAAATAATAGAGAAACTAGAAACAATTGTACAAATATTTAAACCACCATTTTTAAAAAGCTCGATTACACAATGAAATTTTAGATTTAAAACAAAAAGTATATGATAAATCCAAAAATGTTTTAAAAATATCAGTTTGATTTTGGTTAAAAATTAAAATACGCACACTCTCATGAAGAAACGCAACATTACTTCCTCTAAAAAAAATTTAAAATTCATTATTAACATAAAATAATCATTATTAACTATAATGAGGATATGCCTATTTTTTTAAATACTAATAGTTGACTGAATTTAATCTACAAGTATGTCCTCATCATAATTAACTAGAATTTGAAAATAAATACATTGGTAGATCAAAGGTACCAACACGTACCATTTTGTTTTTTAAGATTCCATTAGATTCAGCTGACATTTTCAGTGACTTTAAAATGTTTAGATTTTAAACTGTGTCATTATCCCTCAAAAAGTCAGGGTGCTTTTTACTAAAATTTTAGAAAAGCTACAGTTGAGTTACTTTTGTCACGTTTGTTGAAATTATTCAACTAATTTCTTTTCAATACAACGCAATAATACATTCGTCGCAAATGAAAATGGCAATATCAGTAATAATAAATAATGAAAATTCGGTGAATCCCACAACAAGCATCCTAGAAGAGAGCACAGATGAAACTGCAACTCACTTACCGATCAATACGCCCAAAACCAATAGTAATGCACAGAATCAACATCAACGTAGGTTAAGAGTATATAAAGTATGCATTCGACATTCAATTATGACTAAGTCATCAATATTTTTGCCATTTGAAAATGTTTCAATAAAAGTGGGGGAATAATTTTACTATCTATTCTATTAGAATACAGGTCAACGAAAAAAAAGCACTTTGTACACCGAACACAGGTTGCTCAGTGCCAAATGATTCAATGTGCTCAGATTACTCTGAATTAGTTTTTTACTTTGCTTCGTACATTGACTTTCTGATCAGAGTCAAATTTGAAGAACCGAGTATGCGCGGTGTGTAAGCACAGTTCATAAATAAAAACACAATGTGCAGAGTAAAATTACTAATACCAGGTTTCCATCGTCGATAGCATAATAGAATAATAGTATAATACTATTTTACTATCAAGCACTGCTGGTTTTCCATCGCACGGTTTGAAATAAGCTTATTCGAAATGAGCGTTTGATAAAAAGGATATTATTAGTTTATTTGACACGTATTATGTAATAATAATATATAACGATAATCAGCCAACAAATTGTTTCTCGTTGCGACGAGAAAATATTAAAAATGGTAATGGATAAGCTAGAAAAATTAAATTTATTTTTACACTGTTAAATTTGTAACGTTAAAAATAATATTTGCTACGTATTATAATTTGATAGCTAGTATACTGAAATATTTTAATAAACTATTATACTATCAACTTTGGTTTTCCATCGTAATACTTTAATATTATAATACTATTATACTTGTATACTATGTCGATGGAAACCCGGTATAAATAGGTTAAATAAAAAAACACAGAGTATTTTTTGACAGCACACTGCTTGCTCAGGTTGAATTAAAAAATAGGCCCATTCTATTTCTATTTTACGATGTCTACGATTACTCGATTTATTTATATATATAATATACATTTCTTAAAATTTTTGTTGGTAATACGTTTGTCCAAGTATGGGAAAATAATCCAAGTATGGGAAAATAAGTAAGGGAACATATTTATACTGAAAGGCTGAAATTGCGATAATTTTGTCTGATTGGGTCAGAACGTATATTGTTTTGCTTTAGAAAAATGAGACATAAACTAAGAAGGAAAATGTGATGGTACAACATCTTTGCTAAATATACTCTACATTGGGTCTATTTTTTAATTAAACCTGGGCGAGTACGGCTACCCAGTGTACACCGAGCAAATGTTACGCGGAGTTAAATTACCCAGTGTGTACAAACTCAAAAATGAAATTTAATTTCTACAAAAAACTCTGTTTTTATAAAATATTTTTTTTTGATTTCGACGTTTTGCAATTTGTGTTTCGTTCTTTCATTTTGTACAGTTATACAATTTATATATAATACTAATACCTACTAGTAATACTAATATATTAAATACTAATTGTAATTCAGAAATAAATTATTTCATATACGTTTCTCGTTATGTGTTTTGTTTTTGCTGATGCCAATATTTATAGGTTATATTTGACTCTGTATACACCTACATTTATTTCGGAGTAAGATTTAAAGAACTGAGTAAACACAGTTTACAATTAAAAACACAGTGTACTGAGTAAAATTACTCAGGTTGAATAAAAAAACACAGAGTCAATTTATGACAGCACACTGCTCGATCGGGTTTAATTAAAAAATAGACCCATTGTCAGTATAAAACATGTACCAACAAAGAGGCAATAAATTCATTAACGTCCTGAACGTACTTCGGGATGAAGAAATGAGTGCTGAACACTTCGAAGCCTTATCTGAAAGATTGAATTCTATTTTATTTTGTTGTTATATTTAAGCATTTTTACATTTTACTTGATACGTGAAAAGCGAGCTGTTTTTTTAATTGAATTAAAATATTGCTTTTTTATTTTAAAATACATATGCTGCAACTTCAAATCTTTATATATTTTTAATGTGGGCTTCATCAAAAGTCCCACAACAGGACCACAACTTTCTACATAACTTAAAATAATACAGCATGTTGCTACCCAGATAAAGTGCAATTCTGTTTCAACAAAAAAAAAACAGATTTCAAAGGTAATGGATGAAAAATATCATAAAATGTGATTTGTACATAATTGTAATCGTTTATTTTGTATCCATAAGCATAAGTTACGAGGGCAAATCAATATATTCGTAGCATCGATACAAAAGTGCTATATAATTAGAGACATTTTATTTTTATTTTTCAACATAATCTCCTCCAACATTAATGCATTATTACATCTTTCAAATAATTTATTTAAACCATCGAAAAAGTTTTGTTTTGGTCTTCAAAATAACCCTCAGTAGCGGACATGACTTTATCATTATTTGAAAATTTTCGGCCTCTTAATTGTTTTTTTAAATTTGGAAACAGAAAAAAATCACTAAAGGCCAAATCTGGACTATAAGATGGGTGGGAAATTTCTTCAAAGCCGCATTCATACAAAGCAGTTTGTGCAAGTTTAGCCTTATGAACAGACGCGTTAAGTCTTCAATTTGTATAAAATTTCCGCATAATAATTGCCTGTGATAGCGGTCTTTTGTAGCATATAACCAATTAACAAAATTCCTTCTGCATCCCAGAAAATTGTGGTCATAACCTTCCCAGTTGAGTCTTAAACTTCTTAGGGGGATGTGTCACGATACTATTTATGAAATTATCATGATCATTTTCTTTCATATTTAAAATGTTGCTTGACGTTTCGACACGAATTTTTTTCTGTTCCGGGGTTAGCAAATGGGGAACCCATCTTGCACTAACTTTTGAAAGATGAAGATGATCATGCATAATTATAAATGTGGTACCAAAAGAAAGCCTGAGATTTCTCGATAATTCTGCAATATTTACACGGCGGTCTTCTAATACAATTTTTTTTTTAAAAAATAACGTTTTCATGCGTGATGCCGTCTTTTTTTCCTCCCTGGCGCTCATCATCTTCTAGAATATTTTGGTACGCATTTACCATAAACTTTTGACGTATAATCAAAAATAAATTTAGCGTTTTTTTCATATTTACAAAAAAATTTAACTACCGCACGATATTGAATTTTATTCATTTTCTATTTAAATGAATCATGTGTTGGAAAATTGACGTCCAGAACTAAATTAAACAAAATAAAACAAAAGTTGTTTCTAGATGTTTCTTGTAGATGAAAAAATAAACAAAAAAAAATATGGTTTTCTCTTTCACTCCATAATTACATTCCAATAATACGAATCTATTGATTTGCCTTCGTAGATATTTAAAATATTTTTTTTTTCGTTTCATGAAAAATGCCATTTTTTGAATTAGGTCACGAGTGTCCTACTTGTGCGATATATGTAATATTGAAACTTCTTGTGTTTTGCCGAGTGATAAAATGACGTGATCATATTGAAACTAATGAAACTGTCCGAAATGAAAGAGAAAATATTACCAGTGTTATATGCACGTTTCGTATGTTCCTTTTGTCCTACTGTTCGAAAACTGAGCCTCAAATATTTTATATACACTCTGCGAAATTCAATTAAAGCCACCCTTAATTTTTTTATATGAAAATAAGACTTAGAGTTTGAACGTGATCTTTTATCATGTCAATAATTTGTAGTATCAATTGTCAATCTATAATCATGTAATTAATAGTGAGTATAATCTTCATTGTTTTACTTAATTCAAAATTTCTACTCGGCGTGGAATTATCCAATAGTTGCATTGCTTTCTATTGCCATAGAGCTTTCGTGCCTATTAAATTCTCTATATCTTATCAGTCCCTCTCTAAACAAATCGATAGTTTTTAAATCATTAAGGATTCGCCGCCAAAGTTTTGGCTCACTGATATTTTCTTATTCGATCTTAAATCGTACCAGTAATACTTGAATCCGCCGAATCCATCAGGTTCTAAATGAAACTTCTTTTCATCCGAGAAAATGGCATTTTTCAAAATTGGCCTAATGAACATGATTGAAAACGAGAATTATGGAAAAATCAAAAATACAAAAATCAGTCAGAATCTCGCGTCGCGTCAGGTAACACAAATCCTAAGAATTGCGATTAAATGAGGATCAACGACCTGCCGCGTTCAACAAATTTTGCATTACACCAACCGTGGTAAATGGGTCAAAAGGTAAATAAAACCAGTTTTTGCGGAAACAAATCAATAGATTAAACTTTGCCATAATCAAAGTTAAATCTATTGATTTGTTTCCGCGAAAACTGGTTTTATTTACCTTTTGACCCATTTACCACGGTTGGTGTAATGCAAAACTTGTTGAACGCGGAGGGTCGTTCATCCTCAAGCCGTATACATACGTCGGATAAAAATCCAGGATTTTTCCATCCCATCGTTTTAACCAATTACATCACGTAAATTATACAACAAACACGTCTCTTTTCATACAAAAGAGTTGAAAAAAATTTAAAAAAAAATCTCGGATGTAGAAATCCCGGATTTCCATCCGACGTATGTATACGGCTTCATTTAGTCGCAATTCTTAGGATTTGTGTTACCTGACACGACGCGAGCTTCGGACTATTTTTGTATTTTTGATTTTTCCATAATTCTCGTTTTCAATCATAAAATTGCTGATAACCGTTTGTGATGGACCTAATTTTATAGTGATATGCCGATTGGAAAGCTTGCAATTCTTCGGTTGTTAATGTTTTTCCTTTGCCCATTTTTATCAAAATTTTATAAAATATCAACTATTAATTGTGGTCTTACTTTGGGAAATATTATTCCTATTCGAATAGGAATGAAATTTTGCCCAAAGTAACAGGTTATCTTTTATACTTTTATCGATTTCTTTTATACTTTTATCAGTTGGTATAAAAATTAAGTAAAATCGAACTAAGCATGCGATTTACTTTTATGTGATAACAAATATTTATGAAAATAAAAAAATGAGCTTTCGACATAAATGCGTCTTATTTGTCAAAATAATTTAGCATCGTAGTTCATTTTTTGTATCGTTGATTTGTGTTATTTGGTTCTTTATCCTTTATGCGGTAAAAATACTACATTACTCCCAAACAAAACGATTCTTTTTTAATAATTTACATTCAAAATTGTGTGTTCTAATTGAATTTCGGAGTAATTTGGTTGGTTAATTATGTTTTCATTTTAAAATGTGTACATTGTCATACGAATCAAAACCTGATAATAGATCAAGTTCAAACTCTAAGTATTATTTTCATATAAAAAAATAAGGGCGACTTTAATTGAACTTCGCGGGTTGTATATAGGATTATTATATAAGTTACTGTTCTGTTTATAATTTTTTGTGATTAAAAGTTAATAAACTTTTAAATTATTTATTTTTACCAAATTCTGAAGTAATTTGAAGGTTGAGTAATTTTACTAATCATAAATTTTTCAATAGTAATTTAATTTTTGGTTTATAGAATTTTTATTTAGTTAATTCCTATAATATTGGACCTTAATACGCTATGTGAGTGACGTGCGAAATTAACATAAGAGGAAAATGTATGCTTTGACGACAGAATTTATTCCAAAATCTCGATGCTTTTAAATTTGAAGGTGGATTGATGTTTCGTTCGTAGCAACAGTAAAACCGCTGCTAATATCTTCAAGGAATACTCACAGTGTTTCAAATATTACCAAAAGGCTGAGAATGGAACAAAAATCACTCGGAATGCTCTATGCTCAAAAATAATGTTACTAAGGTTCGCAAAATTACAAATAGTACCTAAGTAAATAAATAAATTGTCAACAAGTTTTAACAAATTTAAAGATAATTAAACTGTTTATCTCTCCAAATTGAGGAGGGAGTAATTTATTAAATTTTAGAGCAATAAAGCTTATTAAAATTAAATTATACGTTTTTTAAATGGTATAAATTGTAGAACTGTACTATTGTAAAATTGAAATTAATTAATTTCTTATTTAATTAATTAATATAAAATCACTCAAGAGTCAAATACTTTATATCATCTTAGCAAGTTTCTCGTGTACGAGTATTCTACAGTCGGTCACCTTTAAAAATAGAATTTTGATAACTTTACAACAGTAAATTGATTTATAAACAATTTAAAATTGCTTTTTTACCAAAATCTCTCTAAACACATGCGTTATTAAAAAAAATACCAAAAATTTGCATAAAGCTCTCGATTTTCAACCCGCATTTGACACAGATACATATCCGTTATACATATTCCGCACTTACACGATAAAATTATTACACGTGCTATATTTTATTAGCCATTTAAACGAAACGATGTTTTATAATCCCTAGAGCAGATAAAAAATTTTGTTTTGCTGTTTTATGTGTACCACTGCGCATGTCTAGTATATAAAACATAAAATCAAAGTTCAATAAATCAAGTATTACGTATAAAATAAAATGTATAGAATAAAATTTAATTTAATTTATTAAATATTCAAGTTCAAATATTATTAATTAATATAATTAAGAAAATAACTTAATAAAAAATATATATACTTTATTCGCGCACTGTAACACTACACATTTTATATATATATATATATTATGTATACTAGATTGTGTCGATGACGAATGCCTCGAGACGCCATCAAAAATTAATAAATTATTTCACCAAACAAAAAAAAACACAGTTTTGTGATTAATACAGCACAACAAATCATAAATATTTCATTTACTGTAATATTTTGCGATTAGAAATTAATAATACGACGAGGTAATTTATATAAATAATTTTATAAAACATGGCAAAACTTATATTTTTAAATAATTATATTTACAATGTGACGCAATCATGGCTGCTTGTCAAAAAAATAACCTAAAATTTATCATTTGTTTTTTGGTGTGTGATGTATGTGTTCGGTAAAATTCGGGTGTTTTCTTGTTTATGTGTTCACAAATTTTTTTTGTTATTTTTATGGTTAATAAAACTTGTTTTTTTCGTGTTCTTCTTTTATTTTATAGCAAGTGTGTGTTATGTATTGTAAAGAAATAAAAAAAGGAGGGGTTATATTATATATAAAATTTATGTGGAGGGGATTATTTTTATGGTTTGTTTTGAATTTGAAATTATTTGGCGGAGAAATTTTTTGTTTTGTTTGGTCGTTGGAATTCCATTATATATTTTTATTTTTATTGTAGACGTAGTCGCATGGGATTGATCGGAATGAATGTTTTCAAAGTTTTTCGTATTACAATATTTATATATCGCAGTTTAGAGATAAAATTTTTAGTTTTGTATTTTGTTGGGGCAAACAATGGACGTAATATATAATAATAGCACACCTAAAAATAACCAAATCTGTTTATGGATGTTATTATTATTTTTATTTTGAGATCTCAATTTATTGCATTACATTTACAAATTTCGTGTACAAAATATTCGCATTCGTCCCACTGAAGATTCGAACCAAAATTATAAAATAAAATCTGCACAGTATAAAATTTATTCCCTTTTTTGCGATAATCTTGGTACAAAAAATTATTATTTTTTTTGTATGTTGTGTTCAGTTGCTTCTTTAGTGAAGTTTTTTAGCGCGCAGCAAACGAAGAAATTCGTTTTCTTATTTCTTTGGTTTATTAAAGACAAAATATAAAGTTGTCTCATTTAATGGATAGCCTTGTTCATTTATTTTTATTTTTTTATTTCTGTTTCAGTTTGTGTAATAATAAAGTTATTAAAGCTTTTTTTTATTATTTTGTCTTATATTGAACTTATGTTATTTTTCGCTGGTGTGATATTTATGTCTTGTTATTTTATTGCAAGTTGGTGTATATTTTGATATGTACACACACTTAATTTTAACCCTCGAAAAATCTAAAAATTAGATAATGTTCGATGCGATTTTAACATTTTTATTAAGTTTATATATTTAATAACTTTCACTATCGGATATCAATAAATCATCAGAAACCTTTCATAATACATCTGAGTATAAACCGCATAAGCATAAACTATAAAATATGTCGATCATAAGTTTACGTAAGCAACTTGTACACAAGTTGTAAATTAATTATGATATTTTTATGCTTTGTGGTTTCTTACATAAATACAATAAAGAGTTTTCAAGCATGAATTGAA
This sequence comes from Nephrotoma flavescens, assembly GCA_932526605.1. Taxonomy (NCBI): domain Eukaryota; kingdom Metazoa; phylum Arthropoda; class Insecta; order Diptera; family Tipulidae; genus Nephrotoma; species Nephrotoma flavescens. The sequence goes on along the minus strand of OW052220.1, from coordinate 113,734,309 downwards.
TGAGAGAATTAAAAAATTTCTTCTTTGGATTGGCGTAGTGAATATTATTATAAACAAAATTTTTTAAAATTAAAAAGAAGTAAACTTTTAGTGTGATTATCTGAGGAGATGGTCTGATTTTATACTAATTTAATTAATTAGAATACTGTTAATTTAATTATGCGTTATAATTACCGGTTACGTTAGGTTAATTTGTTAAAATAACGTGTTAATTACTGCCCCGTTGACGTTATGTAATTCGGCACTGGTACACATACATAAAATTCTAATTTTTTATGTATAGAGTCTCCCTATATCGTAGCGTTTTGTTTTAAAATAAATTGATAAAATTAAAGGGATTTTTCAAGCATGAATTATATATTTTTATAATAATTAATAAAATAAATAATGTTATAAACAAAATAATTATAATTAATTTAATTATTTTACTCTAAGTATATTATTAACTGAGGAGCTGATCTGATTTGATGTGCAGGCACTAATTTCGCAGTTATTAAAATCTAGTAAATAATGATGCGTTAATTAATTAATAAATTGGTTTAATTTGGTTTCCACTTGAAAAATAATTTGCATATTTCAAATTTCTTATTATTTAATATTAAGTTTTACTATATATAAAAAAATCATCACACTAATGGAAGTGAATTAGTCATGCATCGAGGCACAAGCAAAAAATTTGTTTGCAAATTGTAAATTAACTATTATTCTCCGGCCACAATTTTATTGTTTAGCAAATTTTACATATAAATAATTATTGATGGGCAAAATAATATTTTTACTGAACAATTCATTGCGTACCATAAATTTATGCTTTGTGATTTTTATATCATTAATTGAAAAAAATTATAAAGAATTTTCAAGCATGAATTGAATGAATGGATCAGAATTTTCTTATTTTGATAAATTAACATTTACATATATAATGTTAAAAACAAAATAATTACATTAATTATATTTTTTTTAAATATGTAACTTTTAATTTTAATATATTGTTATCTCACTAGTTTGTCTGATTTTAAATTCTAATTTATGTTATTAGAATCATGTTAAAATAATGATGCATTACATAATTTTGTATGTGTTTATTTAACTAGATACGGTTGGATAAAATCTATAAACATTTTGTTACGTTGCAACAATTATTAATAATTTACATCGGTGTTTTAAGACCGAACCAGCATATTTGACTTATTACGTAATATTATTATGAAGTGTTAATTATCTTGGATTTAAATTGCTACGCTAGATTAGAGTGTTTCTATACTTAAACTAGGCTGCGCAAAATAATAATTAAACCGTTGCTTGAAGTATTATTTTCTCGGTCAATGTTTCAATACATGTGCCTTTTGATCAAAAGTCGTTTATTTATAACGTGGTTTTGACCAATTATCTTATAGTAGAAAATAAACTGCCATTCAATTACAAGTAAATACTATATTGAAAATAAAATGGAGCTCGTTAATGTATAACTAAGAGCTGTTATACCGATCATCAGTGTTGTACATAAATTAAAGTTGCAAATATTTTGAAGATAATTAAAATGTCACTTATTTTACAAACAGTCATAAATTATATGGGGTTATCAAAATGTCACAATAAAAAATAAATTTTAAGTCTATATCAATACATTCTTGCGCAGTTATACATTTTTGTTGGTATAATTTTTGAATTTTAACGTGAAGTGCACCAAGAACTAGGGAAAGTTGCATACATCGACTGCAAATTCGATCGGTACTAAACTCAAAAATGATATAATAGATTAGGCAGAAATCAAAATAGAATAACTCAAATGATTAGTATCTTAAAATTTAAAGAAGTAAGGCAAAAACCATAAAACTTTGTTCACATACCAAATTATTAAAAAAATATGCATATTTCAACAAGCATTCCAAACGCTTAATTTGATTAATTAAGTTATATTACGTGCATATTTGTACGATATACGTGCATATTTGTACGAAAATTTATTTTAAAAACTAAAAGTGGCCTGTGCCCTTTAATTCGACTTGTGTTACTGCGATTCGAGATGTGTTGCTGCGACTAACCAGCAAATTAAAAATTGGTAAAACCCGGTCCACTATAGACTAACTCTTAAACTGGAAGAATCCTAGATTATATCTCCCGGATTCATAATTGGTCTATTAGCCAGTTTACACAGAGTGCAAATTATCACAGCTGAAAATATTAAAATTGTTTTCTGATAATTTGAAAATTGGCGGAATGAACTAAGTTAAAAGATTGTTAACAGTATGCGAAGACAGCAAATAGTCATATATCATATTATATATAATATCAAACTTAGTCTATAAAGCAATACATATATTTGTCTTCGTTTAAGGTCCGTTTCAAGATATTATTGACCTGAAGGTAACTTCATCATCAATACTATGTAACTAATGAGGATATCCGACGTGCAAAGCCAGGGAGGATTGATCGGCAGACGCATATACATGCAACTATAGCAATAAATATAGAATTCGCCACAAGGTTGATCATAATTCAATAAACCTTAAAAAGAGTGCTTCTTTCTGATTCAATTTCTCAAACAACGGACCTTATATGTTCCTCTGTATTATTTCAGTATGAATTATAGGTGTTTTTGATTTGTAATTATCCATAAAGAGGTTCTTCAGTTGAGCCCAAACCACTAATTTAAACTTTTTCCGATTGCAATAATTTTTACTCTTACTTTACGTGAGGTTTTACATATTTTTTCAGTAACTGTAACCGTTTAAAATTTAGTCTGTGATTATTAAATTTTTATAATTTTTCTCGGTTCGGACGGGTTTGATAAAAATCAGAGTTTTGGATGCCGGAATGTAATTGCAATAGTAGTCCTACTATGAGAGGTCTCATCACATTTTAAAATTTTCTCTGATTAAATTCGGAACTATAATTGTTTTAACATGTTTGATTGAACATTCCTCTTCAAACACTGGCCGTGTCACTTTTAGAGTTAAAATTCCAGTAAGTTTTCAAAATTTATTATTATGTTTGTGTATAATAGTAATAAAATTCAAGGGGTCCAGATAGACATGATTTGAGATATGATTTTAAATAATCGTTAAATTTAATTGAAGTGACTTGATACGAATTTCTTAATTACACTCCGCTTCACTTGAATAGTAAAAAAATTAAAAAATTAAAAAATAAACTAAAATTAAATTTTTGGTAGTTGGTAATTCCACCGTTTTTTAAAATCACTTCGTGAACCCGATTAGGAATCGAGTCGTACAGCGATTTCAAGTAATTTAAGGAAATTTTACTCCAAGCTGATTTTATCACCTCTTTAAGTTTCTCAGTGTCTTCGAATTGTTTTCCTCCCTCAAAAATTTTTCGTGTTAGCCATCCCCAAGTTTTCTATGATGTTCAAATCTGTTGAATATGTGGGCCACGGTAAAATAGCAATATTTTGGTTCTTAATCCGGTTTTTTACGACACGTGCGTTGTGAATCATAATGAATAATCGTCCAAAAATTTCAAAAAATCTTGTAAAATTATTTTTTGGAATTGCTTTGCATATAGGTTATTCCAGTCATTCTGCCTGTTGGGAAAACTAAATATAAATAAACCAATATAAACCACGAAATAGCGCCCTGGATCATAATACCGCCTTCTATCGGGCTCGTCTTAATTATTTTTTTTTTCATCGCTAGATACCACAGTATGCCATTCATTATTCCACGGTATATGCGCTCTACAAAATTTCAACCGTTTTCCTTTCCACAAAGCTTTCAATGGCAATTTTTTTTGCTGTTTTTTAGACAAGACCAGACTTAATAATACATCAAACAGTATTTACTCATGCCGTTAAACCAAATACAATTGCTCTATTAATTGACTTCTCTAGAAATATATTAAGCAATTACGGTAACACGGCTTCTCCACCTGCTATCTGAATATTATTGTAATCTACTTTCTCTTTCTATCAAAATTTGCCAAGATGGAGTCTGGTGTGGTAAACTTGCTATAATTTGACGTTTCGAAATCATTCTTTTGTCGATAGTCTGGACTACTAGTCATTTGGATAAATACTTAAAATGTCATTAAAATAGAAGAAACGTCAGAATAGTTAGTCCTTTTAACTTGTACCAGCCTTCTGCTGGATTTTCTTACAAATGTATCATATCCTGATCTGAGACCGAAGTGATATGACTTCAACTTGGATGGTTTTTTATGATCAAGTTTGTTACTCTCGCAATGTTTACGGTTTCCTTTTACATGGTGCAACTTACTCAACTAAGCGAGAGTGCCATATACGAGATGAATAAATAATTTCGCTATTCGTATCGTGTTTGACTTTTTAAATATGACAATCATTTCAAATAAAATTTTACATATGCTTATTGCAACTTAACCACCACCAAGTCTATCATTTCAGCCGACGTGACCGCAGTCATTTCACATAACATACAATTTTTAATTGTTCATGATGATTCTATCTACGAAATTCTATTTAAAAAGACGAAATAATAAATCGGAATAGATAAAATTAAACAGTAAAATACTTTTAAGTTTCAGTAGATTTTTCAAACATTTCTATGCTTATCACTCAAACTTTTGCAGCCGTGAACGCAAGTCGTTAGAAACCAGTACCTATAGTAAAGGTTAATATCAAATTTTTGCTTGACTAAGAAACCAAATCAATTTCAATTATATTCTCGACTAAGACATCATGACGTTAATTTTACTTAAAGTGACAAACATTACGACTTGTGGAATATTTATAATAAAATATAATAAAGGTAACTAAAAATGTACTACGTCTACGCAAGGTAATTCGAAAAAAATCAAATCCAATCCAAATCCAGTCTTTATGAACTCCTTTCGTTTTCTGACTGAAATTATTTCGTTTCAATATTCCCAGAACCAACCAATCGATCATTTAGAATAGCATTGCTTCTACTGATAAACCTATCAAAAATGTTTTGTGGTTACACCGCTAGAGTGCACGGTAAAATCGTAAATGTAGTATAAAAATTGCATAATCAAATCAGTAAAATAAATTGATGTCCAAATTGCGGGATACGAAAAATAACACAAACTGTTAAAAAATATTGTGTACGATAAATAATTTACTCCTACGGCAACCAAATTGTTAATATATATTGTGTTGCCATCTATTGAAAACTAGTATTAACTATACCAGTCACCATGAAATGTTATTTTATATTGAGAAAGCTTTAAGCATTTTATAATAAAAATTGGATGATCATCATTATTATTAAAATTAAGGCCCGATTTTATTTTTATAACATATCGTTATTATTACATAATCAATTGACCCATCGTACGGGGCGTTTACATAAAGAACGAGATTGTCTTATTCTTTTAAATTAAGGTATATGTTTTTCATCGACCATTCCAACATACAAATTATGTAAATCAATTTGAACTCAATATTATAATATTTGACGTATAAAGGAAAAAGGTATCGTACCCATCGATCTTAACAATTTATGTAGCGAGACTTTTTTAAATTACTTAATTTAACTTAACCGATTACTGGTTTCATTATTTTATAATATTTATATTTTTGAAATGTTGTTTATTTTCTGTATTTATTTTAATTTATCGCTATTTTATGATCATTCAATTTATCATTTTCTTCTGTTTTTCACTTATTTATCCATAACATACTTAAAACAACAAATAATAACAAACAGTTTTGCGCTTTTTGTTTTATAATATAAGATGAAAATTGAGGCTTTTCGTGTAATTGAGATTTAACGTTAAAATCGTGATTTAGCTTTTTTATGTTTATTTTTTGGAGGTCGAAATAACTGTTAATACCAATTTTTTTTTTTGCTTCAAAGGAGATTACAGATTTTTGTTTTTGGTATATATGGAGTGATAATAAGACGTATGGAATTTAAAACATAATTTTATTTATACTCACTCAACCTATAATCTCCTAAATTTTAGGTTGCATATATGCATATTATGCTGCATCCACATATATGTTACGAGTATACATGAGAAACTATGATCTCAGGCAAAAATTTTAATAAGGAAAATCAGAATGTAAATAAAGAAGAAGCAATACGTTTAATTCCATATTATATTGTTGGTTTTCATATAGGTATATTGTTTTGGTGATTTTATGAAATTTATATGTAATAAAATTGTATAAAGGAGGATCATATGCTTGAAATGATATTAAACCAGCCAACCAACCAACCATTTTGGATTCCTCTATATAGAATTTATTACACCTTTATTATAATGTTGTTGTATATAGTTTTTCGGTAATCTGTACAGCTTTAAAAAATTTAGAATTTAGTTTTTGTTGAATTGTTGAGGAATTCGGTGTATTAACTAAAGAAACGCGCGCTAAAAAACACTGGTGAAAGTTAATCCTTGAAAAATAAAAATAAATGTTGGGTGTGAAATTATGTTTTTTTTTTAATGTGAATCTGCAATAATAGTCATCATAAAAAGAGAAAGCTAAGGGTTGCAAAAAAATATATTATTTTGTGCAAAAAGAAAGTGTATATAGTGTCGTAAAAGAAAGGAAATAGTGTGTGTTATGTAATATTTTCCAGGAAAACTTTCTAAAAAACCATAATTTTTTAAGGTATCATATTTTTATGAATTCATATTTTTAATATTTTGTTTTGCCAATTTTATGATTCCTCAAAAAAAAAAAAATAATAATGTAAGAGAACGACGACAAAGATAAGAAAATAAACACACAGCATGTGATAAGGTCGCCGGAATGTGATTTTTAATGTATTTTTAAAACAAATTTCTTTTTGTTGCATATTTTATGTGTCCGAAATTCATGCGTATAATTTGTTATTTTAATTAATTTTTTATAATTTAATATTTTGTGGTTAATGTAATTAAAACTCGTTGTGATATAAATTGTCTGTATTATATATGATTGTTTCGTGATTTGTTGAGGGAACATAAAGGCTAAAATGTTTACGACCGACGGGAATTGCACTTATCGCATTTTAATTATTTTCATTCGCGGATGCGTAAATTATTATGTTTGCAAAATTGGAACATATGTAATTTTAATTTAAAATAGTGATGCACATTTTGATATTAAATATGAAATTAATAGGGGATTGTTATACAACTCTTACTTATTTTTTGCATGCAAGTTTTGTGTTTTATTCATTGTGGAAATATGTGCTACACATACCGTTATTTAAATCTATAAAGATTAGTATTTATGTCACAAAGACATAAATATAATAATAAAGCTTATGTCAACTTTTGTTCCACGCGAGTTTTTACTAAACGGATTAAAATTCAAGATTTCTTCTTAAGTCGAAACATCATTTTCCGTCGTTTCATATAAAGTTACACAAATCGATATATTGCGAACAGTTATATTATCCTTGATTTAAAATTGTTATACATCGCTCGGTATCTGTATATTGGAACCCGTGATATATAGTTGGCGTGACAAGGAATTTTCAAATGAGAAAAATGGTATTTCCAAAAAGTAAATTAAAACTGAGATGAGATGAAACATTTTTGTTTGAGGAATATTCTTTCCGGGATGATGAACTAGGCCAACTTTATATGCGCTTATTATGGACCAAATTCTCGTTTATTCCTAAAGGAAAATATTTCCGTCGAACAAAACGCCACTCTGCCATGAAGCTTTTTCTCAGGACAAACTAGAATAATTACGTCTGGTTCAATCTGTAAAACTAAAACTCTCTTCATAGATTCAAGGTTTATTAAACGAAAATAGAACTTAACTCATTATTTTTGGCAATCGTTAGGTTCAAAATATAGATTTTTAACCAAATTACTCATGAGTACTCATATTACTCATATGATATGCATATTCGTAATAATCAAATATGTGTTCCAAATCTCATAATAATTCCATAGAGTGATAAGATGCGAAATGAACATGTTCAAATAAAAATTGGAAAAAACTTGCTTCGAAATCTATGTAATGAGAGTCCTTCTCTCGAAAGGATTCACCCTTCACTCCACGGAATATTTGTATGTCATATTTGAAATAGTATAATCAACAAGGTGCTATATTTTGACACGTTCGTTCGATATATCAATATTATTAAGAACATTTATGAATATTAAAGATGCTGCAAGCAATGAACTTTTTCTTATACAAATTGTCATCTAATAAACCAGCTAAGTTGCGGCTTCCGGTCGATTCTCATTGACATGTGAGGTTATTTTATCGAATTTGGACAGCTTTCAATTATTGCATCACACATAAAATGGCTAGTGACCAAATATCTGAATTTGTTCCACAGAATTTCCATTTCCGGAATTTTTTTATTATGATATAATGATCATAGTGAGGTTTCCCCTTTGAGGTAGTTTAACATCTTAAACGTTAACTCAGAATGCTCTAAATAGTACAGTCAAAACATTTCAGGACTTTTTCAGTTTTATGATTTTAAATTAAATTAACAATCAAAAGTTTATGGTTTTCGTTTTGTACAGGGTTTCCTCACTAATAAACATAAAAAGAAATTGCTTAGTAAATTACCCATCCGATTCGAGAAATTTTTTCCAAAAAATTTCTTAATGTTTCGTAAAGAATTTTTTAAAATGTCAATTTTGAAGTATGAAACAGATACGGCGCTGTGTGTTTAGAAATTCTCCGACAATTGTAATTTATACATATGGATTATAAATTTTATAAATGTGTGAAAACAGGAGCTAAAGAATTAGCAGTCTTAAAATGTGTAGATTTGCCGTGTTTCTTGACGCTTGATTTGATCCAGTTCCGTTCATGTTTCATGAAACAACAGAAAGGCGCTTGCTAGATTTGAAATAAAAATTTGTGATCTAAAATAAAATTTCATGATGTTTTCCATATAAAATTTGAACTGATCCGAATCAATGTGCGTCAAGAAACACGGCAATTATCAGCAGAAATAGTATGTTTGCTTGTTCCCAGACACAAATTTTGAAATATCTATTGGGATAATTTTTTGTTTTATTTCGGTGTAAAAGGAAACAAACGCCTATAATTATTTTAATTGTTGTAGTTCCAAATCATTAACGGTTATTTGAGGTTAAATCTATATAAATTCTTTGGACTTTTTTCCGTTATTTTGGTATTTTGGTCAATGTAGTTTGTAACAATTTGCTTATTACTGAAGAAAGGTACCACTCTCAGTTTCTTATGAAATAAGAGAGCCCCAAGACACCCAGTGCAATTATGAATTTTCCTCCTCATAAATTACGCTAAAACTTGACGAGTTACAAAGTAATAATCAAGAAAACTTCTAGTGATTTTTTATAAAGTCTATAGGGGTGGTATAAACGGACGGCAGCGATGTCTCAAACTTGAAGCCAAAAAATCTAATTTATAAAATAATTTTTATATAATTTTATAGGTTGATTTGGCAATTTTCATAAAATGGTAACAAAATATTAAAAACGTTCGATCGAATTCAGCTATATACCGAAACCCTTAATTGTGTTTAGGTAGACGACATACACTTGCTGTAAGGTTAACGACGCTTTTTATGTTTTACGCAATACAACTTGACTTGGTTTTTGGTATAGTAGAAAGCTTTTTGTCACGTTGATTAACATTTAATGTACACTTTAAACTTTCAACATTTAATTTTTACGATTGTGGGCAATAATATTCGTTTATAGCATCTGTATAATATTACTTTAAGATATAAGCCTCAACCATAAGCGTCGATTTGCTTCTTAAGGAAGTCCGTTGTGCGATCCGACAATTCATTCATTTGGAAAAATTACATTAACAGCTATTACAACAAACTGGAATGTAGGTTTCCTCAGTTGTTAATTAAGTTTGTTAATTTTTGTTGGTTCACACAAATCAACAAAAGCTTTCTAATCATCACAACCGTTTAGTGTCATTCGATAGGGTATTCCAAAGCTTACTGGTCATATACGCCACATTCGCGGAAATTTTTGTGTGAGCTGGCCAATATTTTATTCAGTATGGAACTCAAATTTTTCAAATTTTTTGTTTGTTCACAAACAACAAAAGCTTTCTGATCATCACATCCATATGAAGTTAGTGTCGTTCGGTAGGGCAATTCTGAGCTAACTGGCCATATACGCCGCATCCCCGGAACATTTCTCTGAGCTGGCCCTAGATTCTGATCAAATGACAAATGACAATTTTTTGTGACATTGTTCTAAAAATTCTGCTACAATTTTGTAACAAATACTCGTGCGTACTAAATCGCGATTAGCATGCGGTGACTTTTCGGAAATGTGGCAAAAAATAAGCTGACAATTTTAATAATATTGTCATTGTTTTTTATTGTCGTGACTTATAAGTATTCATACAAAATATGTGTGAGTATTTATAATTTTAAAAACTTGCATTTTTAAGTTATGTCAAATTATATTTGACATAACTTAAAAATGCAGCTGCTGTAAACTGCTGTAAATGTCACAAATCATTTTATCCGAATCGTAAATTGATGACTTCAATTTGTACCAATAAGTAAATGTCACGATAAATTCTCATTTTGTCTGAATCTACCCCCTGGCCAATACTTTTTCAGTTGATCACAAAATTTTTCGAATTGTTTTATGTTCACACCCATCAACAAAGGCTTTCTGATCATTGCATCCAGATGTTGTCAGGATCATTCGATAGGGCAACACCTAACCTAACTGATCATATACGCCGCATCCGCGGTAAATTTGTGTGAGCTGGCTAATATTTTTTCAGTGAATCACTCAATTTTTCGAAATTTTTATATGTTCACACACATCAACAAAGCTTTCTGATTATCATCGTGGCCATATGTTGTTGTCATTCGATAAGGCATTTTCTAAGCTAGGTTTCCAATATTTTTAGGAGTGGACCATACAATTTTTTAAAATTTTTGTTTGTTTACACACATCAACAAAAGCTTTCTGATCATCACATTCATATGTTGTTAGTACCATTCGGTAAGACGATTTCTAAGCTAACTAGCCCTATACGCCGCATATGCGGAACATTTATGTAAGTTCGCCATATAGATCACATCCACGGAACAATTCTGTGATCTGGCCAATAATTTTTTAGTGCGGATCACTCAATTTTTCGAAATTTTTGTATGTTCATACCCATCAACAAAACCTTTCTGATCATCGGATCCATATAAGGTTTGAGTCATCCGATAGGCCAATTCCTAAGCTAGCTGGCCATATATGCCAAATCCGCAGAACATTTCTTTGAACAGGCCAATAATTTTCAGTAGATCACTCAATATTTCGAAATTTTGTATGTTGATTCACATTAACAAAACCTATCTGATCATCGGATCCATATAATGTTAGGGTCATCCGATAGAGCGATTCATAAGTTAACTGGCCATATACGCTACATCCGCAGAACATTTCTATGAGCTGGTCAGTGGATCACTCAATTTTTCGAAATTTCATCTTCACACACATCATTTTTTCATTTTCACACACATCAACAAAAGTTATTTTTTAAAAAAAAATTGTATACAATTTTTATTATTTGACGTCAATTGTTTTTTACTTATTACTATTGTCATTTCCACAAATTCTGTAGTTAAAATTTATCGTATAATAGACATGATTTAGGCGGTAAGTGGTCCACTGTGAGCCAGTTCTTGAATTAGCATGAAATTGAAATTATTAAACTGGATGATTTATTTGTGGAAACTGGACATGCAGCAATCTATAGTATGTCATGGTTTTTTTACAAATTACAAAGAAAAGTTGCTTGAGGAAGTATAGAAAGCGGGTTTCTCATCAACAAAAAAATATAGACTCGCTTAATTTTTCAAGACCCTTGTTAGTTTAAATAGTTATTTTTATAACATTATCTAGATGTCATAATATTTTATGAACCCGACGGGCGATACTCATTAATGCAACTATTATGATTATGATTAAACAATACGTATGTTACGATAACTAAAACTAAGAATCGTAGTATAAAAAAGTTTTTTAATTTTTATTTAATTACAAGAAACCTTTACAATAACTAAGTGCATGTCATTTAAAAATAAATCAAAATATTTAACAATTTACTTATACACAAAATAAAAATAGTAGGAGTGAAATAATTTTATAACAAATGGATAAATATCTCGCTATCATAATATTTACACATATTTTTAAATTATATAATTAATGTGCAATCCGCTATGATTAATTTGTTATGTACTTAAATTGCGTATACGACTCTACTAGTACATTTGTAACCATCAATTTCACTTTGAAAATTTACCGAAATGTAAAATAACATACGCTATAAGTACCTATTATACTAAATATTATAATTGTTTTATTTTAATTATATAAATTTCCGCTTAAATAAATTTTGAACAAAAATCTCTATATACAGAAACTACTTAAAGTACCTGTTGCTACTTTATGCACCCTTATAGCTTTACACAGTGTATGTTTTTATGGATAATAACATTGATAATAGTTCTGTATAGGCGTGTGCAATTTATACAAAAACAACACTAAAATTATAAAAATCAATTATTGACAATAAATAATAATAATCATAATGATTGTCTGTATATAATTTAATATTTTAAAAAAGAAACAGCAGTAAAAAACTATACACGATATTTTATATTCATACGCAACTCTAAAGCTAATCAAGTGCAACACTTAAGTGTAGTTATTTATATATAGATTCACATACATACACATATAAAGATAAGCACTCGTAAAAATGTATACAAAATTTACGAATGAAAGCATTAAAAAGAAATAAAATATGTTTTCGTTTTCGTTTTATTTTTATTATAATAATAAAACACACCTTCTTTTCTCTCCTCTTTTATATTTTTATTTTATTTTATACTTTGCTATTTTTGCTTTGGTTACATTTTTATTTTGTTTGATTTGTAGTTCTCTTTTCTCTTCTATTCTAATATTTTTTTGTTGCTCATAAAATGAATTAAATTAACCCCGAAAAACTGTTTGTGTGCTTCGATATTATTATTCTTTTATGGTTGGTGTGGTGCTAGAAATTTATTATATGTTATGGGAGTTACACGATAGTGTCGTGAGAGTAATAAATATTATTCGTTATAGTTTCATTGACGAGCGATATAGTAGATAGAATTAGTAATATAAAATTATAATTTTTTTTGGCTAGACTGCTAGTTGGAGATTAATGACATTAAAAATTTATACATTTGATTTTAGTGTTTATCGACATGAAAGATTATTTTAAACGCCAAAGTAATAATGAATCTTATTAGTTATTACTTTGTTATTAACTCTTAAATATCTAATTAAAAATAATTTGCATACATTGTGTAATATTATGTTGATATTAGGGTGTATTATGTATGTGTAAAACTGATATTTTATCCTGGATAAGCATATGTTTAAATGGAATAATTATTTATTTATGGTGCCGGCGTTTGGAACAGGATTTCCATTCGTCTTCTTCAAAAATTAATAAAAATATATAACTAAAAGCACAAAAAAGCCCAACAAAAAAAATATGTACATAGTTAATAAAAAACCAATAGGAAATTTTTTTAACAACAGAATTATTGATTTGGTTAAGGCAAAAGTATGTATAAATTATATTTGTAAAATGTGTATAAAAATATGACAAACCGGAAATGCCATAAAATGTAGATGTTATATAAAACAAAACATAGATTTACGTGGATATATAAATTATGTAGATAATCTATTTAATCAATAGATACGATTTATAGCCAAAAAAATATTTTTTTAAATTCGGGTACAATAATAACGAAATACATATTTTCGCATACATTTTTCCGAAAAGTTTTCCAAAAAACAGAAAATTAAAAAATGTGTATAACATTAACCAAAATGTGTTTAAACGTTTGGAAAATCGTTTTATTTTTTTGTGATTGATCAAGAAATTTCAGAGACCTTTTTAAGCATAAATAAATTCAACAAAATTATTGTCCAGAAAATGCAGCTAATCAAAAACATCATGTCGGCATATTATTTTAGAATTGTCAAAACTAAATTAGAAAAAAGTTTACAAAACAGGTGTGATTAAAATTAAGACATTACATATTAAAAAATTTAATAAAATTGTATGTGCAATAGAAATTGACAACCGTATTAACCATGCAATTGTAGATTGCAACGATCTTAACATTATTGAAAATTATCATCTTGATTGTGACAATAAATGGTTGGTAAATTTAGAAGTAGAAATCCCTAATAGAGCAATTGAAAAGTTTTGTCCACCTATAAAGAATAAATTAATTCCATGCACTCACATTATAACCAACGTAAAAGGTGCACTCCTGGTGAAATTGTTGACAAAACAAGTTTGCGGAATGAGTTGGTTAATATTTTAACCAATTTCAAAAACCTTAATCATAACCATAAATTTTCACAAATAGAGACATAATTTCTAAAAAATTTTACAAATACAAAAAGTTTCATTAAAAATCATGAGGCATTAATAACAACTTGAGCTGATACAGAAAATACTACTGTAATTGATAGTAAAAATGTCTACATTAATAAGATTTTGTCTTTGTTGGAAGATAGTAGTACATACCAACTCAATTCAGAGAAATTTGAATGAAAAACTTTAAGGAGTTATCATGGTGTGTCTGCTAAACTTTACAGACTACCCAAAATACATAAGGAAGGTATTCCCTATAGACCAATAGTTGTGTTCTTCTGTTAAGAATTCTATTTTTTTTTTCAAAGATAAAATTAAAAATGTTACACTGCGAAATTTTATCTTTATATGTAGTATTTTTATTTATTAATGTGGATAGTGCTTTAGCAATTCAACTTATAAATGGTAGATGGACCGAAATTCAAGTGAATTGAAATACCGAACTTAACAAAATCGAGTACGTTAGAGCAATGGAAATGGTTTTAAATAATTTTAAATTTTCTTTTGATAATAAAATATTCAGGCAATTTTTTGGTTCTCCTATGGGTTCACCCACTAGTCCTGCCGTAGCCTACCTCGTTCTGGAACATATTATGAGTGTTGTGTTGAGTTCTCTTAATTCCACACCGGCCTTTTTCTTTATGATATATCGATGACATTATAATTGCTAATTAATTGCTATTATTGCATAATTTATTTCATGCATTTAATTTTTTCAACAACAAAATTAAATTTACAATTGAATTGGAATTCAACAATAGTTTACCTTTTTTGGGTTTACAAGTAATACATAATAGTGATGGTCCCCTTTCAACAGATTGGAACCGCAAAAAAACTTGGTCTGGCAGATATCTAAATTTTAGTTCACATCTTCCTTCAGCATATAAACGAAATGCAGTCAAATTATTATCTCAAAAAATTATTCCATGATCTAATTTCTCATTTTAAAAATTTCCGGCTTTTGAAGAGTGTTGTCATTAAAGTATTCTTATTCAAATTCTTTTATTAAACCTATAATAAATTCTATTTATCATAATTCACAAATAAATTTTGGTTAATCTGACGAAAATTTACCACCTTTAGACAATAACACTAAAAATATATTTCAATTCCTTACGTTAAATAAATCGTATATGAATCTAGGTACGTCTATTTTCTCTTTAAGATAAAACAGTTCTAGGTGATAAAAGAAAAGTTATTTATAAAGTTACTTGCGAATGCCAAAAAATTTATATTGGACAAACTACACAGTTGTTACGTACCAGATTTACACAACATAAAAAAGACGCACAAAAAATGAAACTTAAAAGAATTAATTGTGAAAATATTAGTGCTTTGTTAGTTCATTCATTCGAAACAAATCACAATGTGTTTTTAGACAATGTTGAAATTGTAGAAAATGAATCAAATTGTTCCATAAGACGTGTTTTGGAGTTGATACACATAAAGAGCACTGCAAATAATATCAACAAGCAAACTGATTGCTCTTTTGCAAAATACGTATAACCATTTTCTATAATTATGTTGTTGATTTTATTTTAAATTTAAAAAAAAATTTTAGCTATATTTTTTTTCGATTTGTCAATTTCTTATACACATTTTACAAATACAATTTATACGTACTTTTGCCTTAATCAAATCAATACTTCTTTTGTAAAAAAAATTTTCCTACTGGTTTTTTATTTACTATATATAAATAAACTGTCATTTAACTATTTTTTGTGATTTTTGCTTTTTTGTGCATTTAATTATATCTTTACAATATTGTAAGTTTATTTTGTCAATTAATTATTCATATTTTGTAAATTTTTATTTTTTTCGGAAATTGTTGTAGAATATATATACCCCCTGAAGACGAATAGAAATCCTGTTCGAAACGTCGGTACCATAAATAAATAAGAGAAAAATATTTTCATGCCGATATTTAGTTAAAAATTAAATGTTTCTCAAATTATATTTACTTCAATTTTATTATTTAATTTAAACAATTTTTTACTTATCGTTGTAACACATACAAGTGTAATTTATTTTGTTAGCTTTGGTGAGTGATATTTCATTATTTATATCGATCAATTATCGCCGGTGCAATATTAAAAAAAAAAATCTTTATGCTATACAATAACAAGACAACAACTTTGCAATAATTCTTCTGGCTTTTTAATGCTTCGTTAAACGTTTTCAAATGCACAAAAATACTCACATAATTACAGTATAGCCATCTTCAAATTGCTGACTGGACGTCAGCCTGTATAATATATAGCCAAGGTGCGGCATTGAATAATAGTTGTTTTAAGTGATATCCTGCCGATTCTATAATAAAATATAAAAATTCCCCCTGCCTCTTTAATAATTTCAACCAAAACAATATAAAACTAAATATGAAAAAGTTTTAGTTAAAAATTTAAGCTAAACTAAAAATCAAATTGGCGAAAGCCTTAAACAAAAAATTAGTTTTAATAAAATGATGATAAGATCGAGTGTTTTCAAAAAACAGAAAATTGAAGAATATTTGCAACATAAATGCTGTTGGTTTTAACCGTTTAGAATAAAAATTTATTTTCGAAATTATAAATCAAGAAATTGCACAAACATTTTTATTATATAAAAGTATGATCTCATTAAGGCATTGCATATTGGAAAATTCAATAATATTATAAATTCAAATAGTATGTATTGTGTTTCCCAATCTTGAGTCGAGTATTGTTAATGATATTATTAACAGTAAATTGTTGGCAAACTTAACCAAATATCAAATACCGGATACAACCACAAATATTTTGGGGCTGGGTGAAAAGTTTTGCCCTCCAACATACGCAAAATATGTATACCTTATAAACAGATTATAGCTTTTCAATGTGATTCAGATATATGTTAGCTAATGTTCCGGATAGAGGGCTGCCCATCGGTAATCCATCATTTTGTTTATAGAATTTATCAGCATGTTGGAAATAGTTTTGTTTCGTGATAGTTTTTAGAAGTTCTATTGTTTGTTTCACTTGTACATATATCTGAATCACATTGAAAAGAATCACATAAACAACACACACAACAAATACAACAACAACATAATATACTGGCACCGATACGTAGATGACATCTTATTATTATTCCATGGCACCAAAAGGCAATTGGACGGATTACACAACTACATAAACAATATCCACAAGAACATAAAATTCACACTTGAAATCGAACAACAGAAGGCAATCAATTTCCTTGATTTAACTATAAAAAATACCAACAATAAACACGAATTCACAATCTATAGGAAGCCAACATAAACAGATCAAACAATCCATAGCACATCCAATCATCCAACTGAGCAGAAATTTGCAGCATTTAATCATATGTTAAGAAGGTTAAACAATATTCCGATGCATAAAAACGACTATAACGAAGAATTTCGTATTATCAATCACATCGCACTGAAAAATGGATACACCACAAATACAATATACAGACTAAACAACAAAATAATACAAAAACAACGTGAACAATTATATACCACCATGATTCCAACACAAGAGCACACGAAAAAATACATAGCTGTAGAATACAACAAGAAAACAAGTTATCTATTAAAAAACATATTCAGACAATACAACTACCAAATTGCACACAGAACATCGCAGAAACTACAGAGGAAATTTTCACCACAACAATATCACGAATGTGAAAGTGGCGTATACAAATTGACATGCAATGATTGCCAAATGTTCTACATAGGACAAACTGGGAGAACATTCGAACAAAGATTCAAAGAACACATACAAGAAACGAAAAACACAAATACAAATAGCACATTCAAATCGAATTTCGCTCAGCATTTAGTCACTCAACAACACACGTACACGGACATCACAACAAATTTACAAATAATACAAAAACTAGAAAAGGGCAACATGTTAGATAGAGTGGAGGAACTAGAGATATATAAACATAGACATAATCCACACTTACTAAACGACAAAACAAACACAAGAACAAACAAAATTTACGACGTAATCATACGGTAATGGAAGCAAAATGAAATAGTATAAAAGGGCAATGTAATAACATGTAATTCCAGTAGTATCAAAAAAAGGAACTGACGAAGGAAGAATTTCCGAAACCGGTCTTCCTAAAATTTTTTAAATTTTAAATAAATTATTTGTTGTAAATAAGAAAGTTTCTTATACTGTGTTTTTAAAAAAGTTTTTATATTTAAAAGTTGTTGTTTTTTAAAAATAAATTATATGTTTGATAAAATCTTAATATACATTGTTTGATAAAATACACATTTTTTGAAAATAAAAATAAAATTATTAATTCGCAACAAAAAGCCACGGAAACAAAAATGGAATCCATTCATTTATATGGTAAAAATTAAAAATGTTAGTTTGCTAAGTGGCTATACGTTTCTCCCGCAGATGTAGTTCCTTTATTTACAAATATTAGTAATTTGGATTTATAACTTTCAGATGAAAGTAGGATATAAATTCAGAAAAAATCGAACTGAAATTAAATAAAACGCAATGTATTTCTGCTATGGATCTGGTTCTAAATAATCTCGAGTTTTCATTTAACAATCAAATTTACAAACACTATTTGTTTCACCAACACTCGCTCGATTTCTAGCCATCTTTTTTCTTTCATTTTGTAGATTACAGCGATTCCCTAGAAAAAACTGAAATATTTGTTCAAAAATTCAATCCATGACCATAGTATGTTTACTATCGAATTAAAGTCAAATAATATTAAATTTATAATAAATCAGATTGTATTAAATTTTCATAATTAAAATTATTAATTATTTGATGAAATCTCTCGTTATCCGCCAACTATTTTTTAACTTAGCATCTATCTAAGTTTCATTAAATTTGAGCATAGGATTATCAATTTTGAGCAATATGATGTTATATTTTATAACCTGTAATTTCAATTTCATTTGTCACATGCATTTGGCATTCATATTTTCTACTTCGCTAAATTTGTTTGCTAAATTTTTTTTTCATTATTATATTTCTTTAGTTCATTCATACTGATACGCACGTATACATAATAAATCAAATTTTCATTACAATAATAGTTAAATATAAATTTCATATAATTTACTATTTAATAAGCTTCAGTTCCCCAGTGGATTTAATGTCCTTGCAAGGGGTTACCGAAACTACAAATAATTTCATATAACTTACACATTTTTAAAGATTAATCTTATTATTTCCATGCTTTTTAAGATTTTAAATTTATAATAATCAATTTATATTAAATAGAAGAGTGTAAATGCTTTGTTTATAACAACTCCTCACTATCGAAAACTCTCGAATTATCTATTTGAGTAATTGGTGCTACTGCATCTATGTACAACCCTATTTTTATCGAAACTGGTCC
This sequence comes from Nephrotoma flavescens, assembly GCA_932526605.1. NCBI lineage: Eukaryota > Metazoa > Arthropoda > Insecta > Diptera > Tipulidae > Nephrotoma > Nephrotoma flavescens. The sequence goes on along the minus strand of OW052220.1, from coordinate 113,714,601 downwards.
GAATAATATTCCTTCAAAATTTTAAGGACTCGTTTGTTCAATAGTTTACCCACCGGCTGTAGTATTCTGAGGTAGAAATTTATATTTATTTGTTTTATTGTGGGAAAAAAATTCCTGCGTTCCTTTGTAAATTTTTCATCCATTTTATACAAATAATTTGTTACTAGCATCTTAGTTGGCATCGTTTTTATACCTTTGAATAGTGTTACATGCTTATTCATATTTTCCAAAAATATCATTCTTTTTCAGTCTAAAAAATAAAAGATAACGAATTTTTCCAAAAACAACCGGAAGTCGCAGTATTTTTATAGCAAATTTGTTTTCTTTTGGCAAAGATTTGAATTTTTTCAATGGATCTGAAGAGAAAATTTTCTAAGGTTCATTTTTACAATGGATCTAAAAAGGTACTTTTCTAGTTCATCGAGTTTTGCTAAATATTTAGCTTAATTAATTTGGGAGATTCACAATTACGTTAATTGAGTTACTTGAGTTAACATTTCTATAGCTTAGGGCTACGAAATTTTGATGAGTGACCTTGGTCGAATTTTAAATATGTTTTAGAGTTTTCACAGCATCCAAAGCTCTACGGTGGAAATCGACTACCAGTTGATGAATTGTGAGATTTATTAGCCGAGAGGAAAATTTATATTCTCAATTTTACATAAATTGGGAAAAGTTTAATAAGAATTTAACATTGAGAAGTAAAATATTATGAATCGCGCGTCATTTCTGGGAGAAATAGTCTACTACGTAAAATACATTCAAACATTTTGACTTGCAGTCTAAGTTACAAACATTTTCAATAAAATTACTACAGTTAAACAACTAATTGTCAAATAATTTTATTGATATTGGCATTGACAATGCCAAATAATTTTATTGATTCACGACCACTAGTATTTTTGTAACCCGCAGCAGTATTTTGAGCACCATACAAATTCGTACAAAATGCTGCTTTTTAAAAAATTCATTATTGAAATATTTCGTAAATTAAGTCAAGAGACTTTTCGGTTCTTCATCTTCGTCACTTTGCTCCTTTCCATATGCAAAATTTATTTTGTGGTTTCAAAAGATTGCGTTTCTTCTCTAGGAAATATCCGTTTTTTTATGTGCGTTTTCTGGGCAGATAATGCACGCCTAACGAAGCCTGACATGTTTTTGCTGGTAGCTTTAGGTCGTTGCAAGATGGTTTGGTTTCGAATCTCGTACTGTAAGTGGCATTTGCGACCGGTTCTTATCGTTAATAAAATTCGTACCTTTATAAGTTGTAGTTTTCACTATCTTCAACATTATCGTTTAATAGTTCTTGGGCTTCATTATCACTGAACGAAAATTCGGAATCGCTTCCATTTAATATTTCGATCAATTCTGTTAAAGTATAAACATTTTTATCTTTTTTTATTTTTGTGCTGGTACTCATTGTTTCTCAACCTGAAATTTTTAATAACCTTTACAACAAAATCTACCAATTTCAGAAAATTTTACATTATGTCACGAAATCGGAACATGACTCTTGAAAAGAAATGTTCCGATTTCGGAACAACAATTTTTGTGGCAAACCTAATTTTGTTTATTAATTTATTTGTAAATGTTTTTTTATTAATATATAAAACAACTCTTACTTTAAATAAATATATCAGATTTAAAACATTTTTCTTTGTTTCTACTCTTAAATACGTAGAAATTTGACTGACTTATCGAACTATGACAGAAAGACGTGTTACCAGGTCGCAATTCCAAGCAAATCTGCAAAATTACTCTTAGGTTAACCCCTTAAGGACTAGCCCCGAGATATCTCGGGACATACTATATGGTCCAAAAGGACCGTAGCCGAGATAACTCGGCCGGACACATATTACATTCCGTACGTAAAGTTTATTTTTCAAACAGAGTTTTTTTGTGCATAATATGTCAAAATATCAGTTCTAATTATTAAAAATAATAATTGCATGTGTTTGGAAAAAATTCGGTCCTTAAGGGGTTAAAAGAAGAGCCATGTAAATCGATGAGGGGTATAAGCAAATGAGAGAAATAAATAAAAAAAGAGTTTACGTTTACATATGCATCAGATATTATATCGCAAACATTTGGTTCCGTTTTCAGAACGTCATGATTAAAAGGAGTATAGATCGTGACCTACTCAAAATGAATTTCTGTTAGAATGCCCCCAGTTTAGGAACACCAGAAATATTCAGGGTAACTCGATGTACGATAGTTCCGAATAGAATATTTAAAAATCCGCACCCCTAAGTGCCTGGGACCATAGAATTTTTAAAAAATGACTTATTTTCTGTTGGAGTAGATCGTGACCTACTCAAACTTAGTTTCTGTTAGGATGACTGGTGTTTAGGAATACTCGAGAAATACGCGATAATTTTCTATAGAAATTAAAAAATCAGGATTGACGGTCTGTTGCTTGAACGCTTCGTTTTCATTTATTACAAAAATTTTGTAGTTGCCTTGTGATGTATGTTTAACTTATAATTCTATACTAAATCTCACAAATTGTCAATGGGTAAATAAAGTTATATTATTTCATAATGCTTAGTTTGGAATTTATTCGTTAATTCGCAGTCTAACCAATACTCTGAAATTTTAAGTTGTTGTAGTTTGTTAGGAATAACTCGGAAGTCAAGGATAATTTTTACAATCTTCGAGTAATTTTTTGATCAAAATTTATTTTAGAGATACTAGTATTTTTTGTGTGCTTATCGAACTAGCTAACTTTATAATTATAGTAAATTAAATGTGTTCGAGTAGCAAATATTTAAACAATTTTTATTGCAATGAAAAAATACATAAATTAAGCATCATTTAATTAATAAATATCCATCTTAGTTTGTAGCTCTCATGCATTCAACGCAGTCATTATGATTTGCCTTATTAAACGAAAATAATTTAATAAATACTGTAAATTAACTTTTTTTTTAGTACAGAATGCAGTTCATAATGAGTTGGTCTTTAATAAAACAAGTTGTTTTATTACGTATAAAAAAGTATATTGCTATTTATAATAAATAATGAGTGTGGTATTTTTCGATATGATTATAGATCTTGATACCAAGAATAGGTGCACAGTGCAGATAAATAACAAAAATAAAAATTAACCTTAGTATTTTATAATGACGATGCATTACTCAAGTCGTATAACGCTCACCAGAAAAAAAACGTTTCCCGCACTCATTTTCCACAAAACAAATAAAATTTTGCAGCACATACATACTTATAAAAATAAATTTTCCTCTAGGATTAAATTACAACAGTATATAGTGTTGTTTTGTACATACAGTACAGTTGCAAAACAAAAGTTATTTTCATTATAATTCTCGAACAGCAAAATAAAAATATTTTAATTAAAACCTTTTTATACATAAAAGTAAACATTGTCTCTACACAATACTTTATATAATTATTACAACTATTTATTCTCTAAAAACCATGCACAAGATATACATACACATTTATAAAGTTTTATTTTTTTAATGTTAAATTATTTTAAATTATTGCATTTTATTATAAATTTTTGTGTATTTGTACTGTACATGCATTATAAAATATATCTAAAAAAATTTTTGTGTTTGTTTAGTGTGAACTATTTTTACGTAGTCCACAGTATATTTTATAATATTTATATATCACAAAAATCGGAATCGAAGAATATTTATTCACAATGGTTCGAACAACAATAATAATAATAAAATGACACATAAATACATATTTTCGATAATAAAAAATATTTCCCATATACTATTAAAAACTAAAAGTAGTAAATTTATTTTGTTATTAACAAATACACAAAAAAAAAACATTGTTTATTACTTATACTGCTACTGCTATATACTAAAAACTACTGTATGTACTATATAGTGTTGTACTTCACTTGTTATATTATATTATTATTGTTATTGCTGTTTATTATTATTATTATATAAATAAAATGAATTGTGATTTTTATTTATATCAGTTTTTTGGGAGGTATCCAGCCAGCCAATATCCCAAAAAAACGAAAAATAGTAAATAAATAATAATAATTTTTGTGTGATAATAAAATTCATTATTATTATTTCTGTATATAATAAACCCAAGTAGAAAAATATATATAGCTATATAGCTTTATATAGGTAGGAAGTTACGTAGAGTAGTATATCACTATAATAACCAGAGAAAAATTATTGTTTTATAGTAAAAACTATTTTTATTTGGATGATATTAAAATGAGATAAGGTATTATTATTATTACTATTTAAAAAAAAAGTTAAATAAACTTCTAATTTATTATTCGAAATTTTTAATTTTTTAATTGGGAATTTCAGAAATCAAAAGGTGCATTTGGTTCCAAAAAATACACAGAAAAAAAAATTATTTTATCTCTCATACCAGAATACAGCATTTTTAAAAATAAAATAAATTGCTAATTGGAAAATTTTTATTTATTAGTTCTGATTATTTTTGCTTTTATTTTAGTGCATTTTTTGATCAATAATTTGTGATTTTAGAATATTAGTTTATTGGAATGAATAAATACGTAAAGTCTGTGACAGGAATGTGATTTATTTCTATAATCGTCTAATATTTGTGACATTACCATAAACTATATCATCAATCATTATATACAAATTAAATATTGTCATCGCACTAAAATATATATATATACATATTTTTGTCAAGGGTGACAAATTATACATTATATTTATGGGCTATCTAAAAAGGTCATTTAATATATGGACAATTTTTGGGGAATTTAGATTTTTTTTTATGGTGTAAAAGTTCACATAACAAGTTCAAATTTTTCTATATACATATATACGAGGATATACCTAGTTATTTGTACGAGTAAATATCTATCTACATATTTATATATAAAAGGGGTTCATAATCCACAATTAAAAAATGAACTTAGGAAAAATGTTCCAATAAAATACAGAACAAAATTATTAAAATATAAAGGGGTTGTATTATATTTTTATTTCTAAATAATTTCTTTCTATTTCTAAAATATGTCGAAAAGAATGTCGAAAAAAATTTAAATAAAATGGAAATATTTTTGGGAAGGAGGTAACTGGTAGGCTATTAAATTTCATTTAAAGTATATGATATTGAATTTCAATCGATTTTATATTATATGATATACACTTTAATAAATTATGAATTTTAATCAACATTAAAGCTTTATGGGTAATTTATTGCATGATGCTAAATACTTAACAGCTCTATAGAGAAGGGTGGGTCTTGTGGAATTTTAATTTTTCGGTGAAATGAACGATTTTGAACTAAAGCTTGACAAATTCTTTTTCAAATAGAGGTTAGGGCCTACTCGTAATTTAAAATATTTAAAGTGTGTAGATGCTTAAGCTTAGTGCATGACACTATCGACTTAACCATTTTTTTATTATTGTTATTATTCAATGTATTCCAAATCTAACTAAAAAATAAAAGCTTGTCTCTGTTATAACCAACACCGATTTTTATTTTACCACGGATGTATTTAGAATATATATTATCATATATTTTGAATACACTACACTTGATTTTTAAAGCGAAAAGTACAACTTACCAGAATTTTTTGTAAAAATATCTTGATTACCTAAAAAACTTCATTCCTGCTCACATTTCAGAAACCGTTCAATGACAACTATTCTGAAAAATTTAATTTCTAAATTTATTAGAGCCGATTTTCGTAAATGCTATACTTTTGAACAACATTCACACATTTAAAACCATCTACGGAAGCTGTCACTTCCGATACACTACCTATCTCCAAATTTCACTTTCACACACCAAATTTCAAACTTTGCAAAAAACTGACTTAAATAATTTTATACTGATCAATCAGTATAAAATTCACCTGAAAAACATTTCCGTTTAAATTGTGGACCAATTTCGTAGCTAAATTTATTTACATAGAATATTTTTTATACCAGTTTTTCAAATATTTGTGATAAACTATAAAACACGAGATAGCTTACCTTAACAGCTGATACATCTGGAACTCAAATTTAGTCGACATATCGACCTAAAAATGAGGATGTGCTTCAAAAGTTGAGTTCTCCAAAAAAAATAAATTGTCGCAGAATATTATTTTTGTTTTTTTTTTTATAATTTATTATTTAATTTTGATGTTGACGCTTTGGTGGATGCAATAAGAAGTTTACACCGCCTTTTTGTGTTTTATATCAAAAAATTTCCGCTTAAATTTGAATGAATTTTTTCGTTTAAAGACATTCTTAATAATGAGATAGTTTTCAAAATATTTCGACTCTTGAAATTGCCATTTCTAGTGGAACAATGTCCGTCAAAAATCACTTTAAAGTTCCACGCCGATCAATCGCTAAATCGCTAAAACCACTTTTTTGTGATATATTTTGTAAATTTAAATTATTTACCTATAATGATTTTAATCACAATTATATTAAAACTTGCAAAATTGGCATATACAGACGCGTTTGTTTTGGATTTTGAGGTTCACGCTGCAAGAACATATAGAAGAGTGAACCTTAAAATCCAAAACAACTGCGTCTGTATATGCCCATTTTGCAAGTTTTAATATAATTGTGATTAAAATTAAATTAGTGCATTTAACCTTAACATATGGGCAGGATTAACAAATGACAATATTTCAAATTTCCTCTATTCTGATCATGTGACAAATGACACTTTTTTGTGACTTGGGACTAAAATTTTAACGCTGCAAAATGATAATTTTTTAAAAATTTTAAAAATGCCATGAGAAATTTTGTGACAAATAGTACAAAATTGTCACCTATTTAATATTCGGTGACTTTAAATTTTCTAAAATATTAGTGTGAATACAATTTTTAAACAATTTCCATATTGAATTAAATCGAAATTTCGAAATTCAAATCTAAAAACATAAAAAGAAATTAATAAAATTTTTATAATTGATTATGACGAATTTGCAGTTATTAACGATTCTCAAGTAATAGTTGTGTGTTTAGAAAAATACGTTTGATATCGAATACAAATTAGCAATGCAAGTTCTACAAGCTGCTAGAATCGGACATTTTCCGTGACACTATTTTGGTTCTAATAAAAAAAATTCACCAAAAATTTTCATTTTATAAGAATTTATCCCCTGTGACACTATTCTGGTTTTCCCTGGGAATATGCGATTGGGAAAAATGTTTTCTTAGCATTTTTGTTTAAATTATATTTTTCTGGCCTACTGTTGGAATTAGTTTGGTCTAAATATTTCCGAAACAAAGTTCATTGGGAAACTTTTGTTCCCCAAAATTTACATAGGGAAACATAATTCCCAATATATCTTTGTTTCTAAAATATTTACACTCGATTAATTCCACCAGTGGCACTATTCTGGTTTTCCCTGGGAATAGGGAATTGGAAAAAATATTTTCATAGTATTTTTGTCTAAATTGTATTTTTCTGGCCTACGGAGGAAATAAGTTTGGTGTAAATATTTTCGAAACAAAGTTAAATGGGAAAATATTTTTCCCTATAAAATTTTGTGGAACAAAAGTTTCCCAATACACTTTGTTTTGAAATTTTTTGCACCAAACTTATTTTCTCAGTAGGTCAGAAAAACACAATTTAGACAAAAATACTATGAAAATATTTTTCCCAATTCCCTATTCCCAGGGAAAACCAGAATAGTGCCACAGTAGGCCAGAAAAATATAATTTAAACAAAAATGCTATGAAAATATGTTTCCCATTTTCCCATTTCCAGGGAAAGCCACAATAGTGCCACTAAGTTTTTGGGTGAAGCTTACCCGAAAATGTAAGAAACAAATTGAGAAAGCTTTTTAGGCAGTATTTTCGATTAAGGGCAAAGAGTATGAAATGTTATAAAGAGTAATGAAACAAAGGAAAAATCTTGATCAAAAAATTTGTATAGGTTATGCAACTTAAACGGATTATACAATATACTTACAATTTTTTATTTTAATTGTATCGAATATTGTCATACTCGTGACTTTTGATAGAAAACGATGAAAGTTATAGTAAATAAACATCAGAGCTTTACGCGTCATCTATAACTAAGTTTTTTGTGATCGCGTAGACAATTCTTCAATAACGCCGACATCTGGTCGGAAACATAGACTATACTCTTTGGTGATCGAATGATCTACATATTTTGAACTTCTCTTTCCGGACATTTTAATTAATAAAAATTATTATTACTACTTACGTAATTTCGGACTAAAATATTAATTTCCACAGTCTTAGAATTTATATACGATACTTTCAGACTAAATAAAAATTGCTGATAGATAGCCGCAATGTTAGTTTGAAAATCAAAATTAAGAATTCACCATGCCATCTCTCTAAAAACAGTAAAACACAATTGAACTATAAATATTTTGCTGACATCTAGTGATGCTTGACCAAATTAGAAAAATATTATATTGGATTGTGCATATGAATTTGAACTATAAATATTTTGTTCACTGAATATTTTTCCCCATTAGTAAATTAATTTAACAGTTCAGTAAATCAGTAAATTAATATTTATTATTCCTTAATTATGGAATTATATGGAACCCAGGTACATTAGAGATGAGACTGAATTAGCTGATGATAATGGATGCTATAGAGATTAAATCGGCCACACAGGCCAGCTGAAAAGTATATCAATTTATGTTCAACACCACACAGGGCTGTGATTGGTTTTTATTTATGGTTCAACTTCAAGTGTTTTCGTTGTAATAACCATGCAAGATAAGGGTATTGTGGAGGTGGAGCATGGACTTAATATAGTGACAGATTTAACAACGATTGCTGAAAAATATTTAAACTCCATGAGCTTTTAATTAGCATATATCTCTAGAATTTTAGTACTGTAGTCCGGCCAATTGTTTTAACCTAAAGCAGTATACAGATTTTGCTTTCGACCTCGTGGCTTTTCGTAAGCTTTTCGAAGTTTTTCGAAATTGCATGGTCGCCTTCGGTGCAGTGGGTAGTGTATGCTCGTTTACACAAATAGATGTGTGTGTGTGTGTGTCTAGCATTTCTGATTGAAGCTACAGAGGGTTCACGAAACATTTATGAAGATGAGCCTAGAGTTACAAATTACATCGGATGATTATTTGCATATTAAGAATTAATTGTCAAACCGTTATGCCGATGATAATTTATCCTACAATTGAGCACGCCCAATAGAAATATTTATGACTGTTTTCAATCATTTCCATTCGATTCTAGTTAAAATTTATTTAACTCTTCCGATAAATAATTTTGTTGATAGCAATATAGTACTAACACATTGTTTAAAGGAAAATCTCAAATAAGTGAGGTACTTAGAAATAATCAATTATAGCATTGAATACTAAAGCTGCTAGAATTTTGCAGCCGTGTCACTATGATGCATTCAAACCACGTAAAAACTATTTGGCCTAAAGTGTTATTCAATGGATGAAAGAACACTAGTGAGGTTTTAATCAGTTAACATTTCGCCTATTCACTTTAGAAAACATTTCATTACGCCACAACTTATACGTACTATAATAGATTTATAGCGTGCGGCCTGTACATTGATTGCACTGGATCGAACTACTCACCAATAAGTTTCTCAAAAGTTATGCCTGCCAAATATTATCCAGTTTAATTGGGATTCAATCAACAGTGCCCAATTCTGAAATATTTCAAACCCCACTTCATTTATAACGATAGAATCAACACTTTAAAATTATATTCAAAACGTACACGACTCTGAATGACCGTTCTTTACTTCGATAATGATATAATGATGTACTCGTAAGAACCAAATAATTGAAGAAATCAATGTTAACGAAGTACACGATGGTGGCGTGTCCAATCCAGCGGATAATGTGTTTAGTCTTCGAGCTTCAGAAACAACACTTAAAAAGCTTCGTAATAGTGCAAATTTTGCTTTATAATGTTGAACTGACACAAATGAAAAACATCTCCGATCAAACGAACAATTTATGGGATATATATGGCCCGATTTAGAAAATGGAAATTTTCTATAGCTATAACTTTATTTTGAGTTTCAATTTATAATTAAGAATTCAATTCTCATTTCATTACTCCCGAAAAAACAGATTGATAAGTTTTTAAAATTTCTATATACACGCCTGGTAAATTATCGACAATATTCGAATTTCGAATACAATTTTCCCCCGACCTAAAAACTTTCCAATCTTGTTTTCAAAATAAATTTATAAATAAATCTATATCGTTATTTATTTCATTTATTCTGTATATTTTAACTCAAAATATATTAAGTTAAGTTAGCGAAAATCCTTTTTTATATTACGTAGAATAAATCCTTAAAGATTCAATCCTTCAGTATTTATTTTATTTATGTTCGATATATTTTTATGCTGTTAAGAAACAAAAACACACACTTAGAAAAATATAACAATAAAATTATGGTACGTTACTTATATGAATATAATCTGTTATGAGGGTGGAGCTGAATAAAAAAAAATATATATACGATATTTCCGCGATAATCATAATTTTTATGGTTTTATGATGATAGAAATCATAAAAATCACGACTGGATGCTTTTTTTTTGCTTTAAAGTGCGGAGGTTATTTTATCACCTTATATGTAGGTTTTATATAATACTCACTCGTACAGTATATTATATTGATCTGCAGTATATGATATATTATGGCAATTATTTTAACTATTCCACTGTTTTAAGAAAAGCCGTTTATAAATTATTCATTTTATGTACATTGGAAATACCTTAAATAAACAGCAAATAAACGTGACATGAATTAAATAAGGAAAATCGTTATAAAAGTTAACATTTAAAATTTTATCGTATTATTTTAATAGATCGCGTAATAAAATGCAGTATATTTTGAAATTGTTTATATTTTATTTATAATTAATTAGATATATAATTTATTATACAAAAATGGTATAGATTTCTATTCTAGTTGATGATGTTGAAATTTCATGCTGATTCATTTTCTTTCTAAAAGGAACTGGAAACAAGTTTTAAATTTTTTTATATATCCAAGTGTCTTTTGGTTTCTTTTAGCCAACCAAAATAAATTTTATATATAAATAAATAAAATATAATGTATTTTATCATCCCAATCACACAATCCATCCTTATATTGTCGAGAAAAGAAAAACAGAACGCAAAAACATTTTGCGGCCAACCAACAAAAAACACAACAAGTTTGCACGCCATGAATTCGTTTTACATTTTCGTATATAAAATAAATAAATAAAATATTTTGTTATATATTTATATTTTATTAACCCTTTTATGCATTTTGCATATAAATATTATAAAGGTACGTAGATATATATTTCGTAATCATATATAACCAACAATGAAATAGTTTCATTTCCATTATTCATTTTTTTATTATTTTAAATACAATATATGGATATTTTATGTTGCTGTTATGTTAAAAAATAACAAACATGTTGCCATTTCTTATTATTCTTTTGAAACAAATAATTTTAATTTTTCTATTGGAAAAAAAAAAAAATCATAATACTAATAACAACTACAAGGTTTATTTTGTGTGTACATTTTTTTTAAATTGAAGATTGGAATCTTCTTTAGCTTGCTGGTACGCGAATTTTTTTTCCTCTCAAATGTTGTATGTCCAAAAAAATAATTCATTTTAATGTAATTTTTATTCCTTTTTTTTAAATGTACTTCCATTTTAAGTTAGTTGAACCAATTATAAAAACCAGTTACAACATACCATGCAGCAACACAACAGACAGACAGAATAATATAAAATAAATACAACAATTTTTTGTTTAAGATTTTCCCTTATGTTGATTCCTTTTAGTTATGTATATGTGTATATGTTGTTTTATTTTTTCGACTAAAAATGAACATAAAATTTATACGATAAAATGAAGTACAAGAACATCGAATTATAAATTAAGAAAATTGAAAATACAAAATTACAACAAAAAAAAAAAAACAAAAATGTCGTGAAGTTGAACGAACTTAAGACCAGTTTAAAATATATATAATGTGTGATTATTTTTAAGTCGTTGCAGACGCACTTTATAATAAATCATTAAACGGTGTGGGTTCCGCAAAATATACGCCAAATTCCGACTCGGCACAGTTTAGAAATCGATTATATAATTTAAAATTGATAACAATAAAATACAAGCATATACACGTCACACCCCTGATTCAACCATTTATTCCACATATCGAACAAAATGATAATTTTATGAACTTCCATACACCGAGAAATCTGTCGCGGCATAAAAAATAAATTTCAATTGAAATATTATATTATCGTAAAAATAAAAATCGTGTACTTTTATAATATACGTTATACAATCAATTTCAATTGAATAAAATACATATAAATAAACCACCCCGGCAGAGTATATAAACATAAACGCTATATTTTGGGGATGTACGGAACAATATTAAGGATGTTGTTTGCGAGATAAAATTCTATAAATATACTTTGATAACGCATCACAAAATTTAATTTCACGATTGGTTAGAAAATTAAAATAATTTTCTTATTTATAATCATTATCATTATATATTAATCATCTGTCATTTTTATGTGTAATATCGGCGGCGTATATTTTTTGTGGTTTGGTATTTATGTACAAGGGGTTTTATCGGATATTAAAGTAAATAGCTTTATTGACATTTTTTTTTTTTTTGCTATGTACGTACCATTTTTAATTTATTTTTATAGTATATCACCTCCTCCTATTTTTATTCCATTTTTAATTTTATTTCTTATTTATTTTGTTCAGTTTTCTCTGGAGATATAAATTCCACTTTTTTTGAAAGATTTATTGTAAAAACAAGTAATCAAGAGCAAGAGGATGGGAACCAACCATTTTTTTTGCTGTTGTTGTACACAAATATATAAATAAATTTTAATATAATTCTGTTCGATTTTGAAATAATGCATTAAATTGTAATTGCTTTTATATTATATTAAAAATATTGGAAATGTTGTACGTATGAAAACGTGCTGCAATATAGTCTGGGTTACGTGTTCCTGCCCATGTGTGAACGCGGGGGAAACAACGTTAATTTTTTGTAACACCAAAATATTAAAATAAATGAACGAGTTCGAATTGCACCATTAACATTTTGGAAATTAACTTACATGTAGTACAGTATGTACATGAAACAACATATTATCTCTTAATTTGCCACAGAAATCTGGGTACCAGTTTTATTACAATAAAAACAAGCAAAAGATTTCTGTATTAATATATGTTGAAAAACTGCACAATTTTTATTGAAAATTTTCAAAATTTTAAAATTCTTTAACGAGGGCATTCTTGCTAGCTCATATATGAACTTCAATCTCCTAGTTTATTTTTATTCCAGTGAGAGGGTTGTGTTTTTCTTGCCTATTGAATGAATTGGTTTAGTGAATTGGTTAAACTTACATGGGAATTAATTTTCCCTATAATAATTTTTTTGGGCAAAATAGTTTCCCATTTAACATTGTTTTTTGCTGACAAAAATGCTATGAAAATGTTTTTGACAATTTCCTAGTACCAGGGAAATTCAGAAAATGGCACCATTTTTAGACATTAAAAAATGCAGGCGTACATAAATCTCGAATACACCATATTTCTGTACGAACAATGCTTCTTATACCAGATTTTTGGTAAAAACTGTCTCGTGTATCCAAAAAATTTCATAACCGTTTAAATTTCAGAAAACTGATAATGACAACCCTTCTGAAAAATTAAATCTTTAAATTAACATTTCAATAAATAAAAAAAATCTTTGAAAGCTGCCACTTTCCGGTACTCGGTTTTTCGTCAAATTCCACTACGATCTCCCAAATTAAGGAAAATTTGTTTAAAAAATATTTCCGCTTAAATTTTGGATCGATTTGGTACATTTTATCTAGAATATTTTTTGTTTACAATACTTTTTTAAAATATTTGCGAAATACTCAACACCTAGAAAAGTTTCTGTAGAATTAAGCCGGCTCACGGACCTGCCGCACATATCACTAGGATCATTCAATTTGTGGAAAAATTTTAAGTATGAAGTTTCATCATGATAAGTCAATCTGTTTGGCCTGTACCGAAGTTGAATTTTTGTTGAAAACAGTTTTTTGTCAAAAAATCGTAATTCCTCCAAAATTCAGCATCTGCATAAGCCTAAAGTTTCACCTCGACATGGAGTTCGCAAATAATTCAATACTCCGTCCTCAAACATTTCATAGAGTAATGCACTAAAAAATTTACTAGACTAAAGGAAAAATTTTTATTAAATTTTCCTATTTTGTACATTGCACAAATGGGCTTCATTTAAATTGTCATAAAAATCGTAACATAAATTTATAAATTTCAATAAAATTATATAATAATATTATCAGTTCTCTTAAAAAGAATATTTTGAATATATTTGAATATTAAAATTTTAATATACGCTTCAAAGCTAAGCTAGTTTCTAATTTTGGGGACAAAGTTTCCAGCAACAGTTGGTTTTATTATCATCAAAGCATCAGAAAGCTTAAGCAAATTATCAGTTCTTTTCCCGTTCCTTCCAATATTTTAAAACCGTGTTTAAGTTTTTTGATGTTAGTTTTGCCTTGAACGAAGCAACCGCGTTGATAACGGATGCTATTATCCTTTGCAATTTGTTACATCATTGTATCGTTCGATACAATCTTCAAACAAGATATAGTTAATGCTCAAGCACAGAAAAACTATTAAGAGTTGTCTAACTAAACCGGATAGGTATACATTTGGCGTACTAATTCAGATTCATATAAAAAATCGGTCGTTTTTCCGCCATAATTTGGTGTGTGTGTGTGTGACCAAAAACTTTGAAAACGTACGGGCCGGTGCCGAAAACATCCACAATGTTACCATCCATTGAAGCAAATAAAACAGCATTGTTAGTTGATCTGGGTAGGAACTAAGGATAAACTTTGTCGCTTATAAAATCAATAAAACATAAAATTCCAATTAAGATTGGTGCAGGCCTTTGAATTTACTGGGTGATAAAAAAATAAAATTCAATTTTTCTTCATAGATTTGATTTACTATGGAACCAAAATAAATCTGGCATCCTTCTCCAATTCCTCCTAAAAAAATTATTTTTGTATGTTGATGTTTTTTATTGATAAAATGTGTGCGTGGTTCATATCCTGATTTGATCACGAAACTTGCTATATTAAGAAATTTTTGGATTACTATAAGAACTTGCATAAGAAACCGTTATCGTTAATACCAATTGGCTTTAGAAGTATTACCTTTCCTTTGCGATAGCACTCCAGCGAGGAACTTGTTTGACTTGCAAATCTTACGCAAAACGTTCTATGCATTAAAACTCTGTTCAGATTGCCTGACTGAATCGTTCTTGTGTTTCTTGTCGTTCAGTGCGACGTTGGATTAAGTATCATTGATGCTCTTTGTGTTTGGCATTGCTGATAAGACTGTTGTCTTTCGTTATTTACTCATCCCGTGGCATTTTAATGCACACAACGAAGAATAAATCAAAAATGAAGATTCCGGTTTGTTAATAATTTACCAAAAAACAAAAAAAAAGTTTTTTTTTTAATTTTGTTGAAGTTTCTCTATTTCTGCCGCTGAACACAGTGCGGTAACACGGCGCCTTTTTATTCGTCTCGTACCTCCTTCAATTCTCTCGTATTGAATTTTGACAAAAAATAAACGAATGTGGGGAATTTGCATTATGCTTCCAACCTACTAAAAGAGAAACTTTGTACAAAGCCTTTTGTCTTAATTGTATTTTTTGGTGTACTGTGGCGCTATTCTGATAATTCCCCGAAAATAGGGGACTATATTAATTTCTGTTCAAATATTTTGTTCCCGCCTACTGAAAAGAAAATTTTGATGTGAATATTTATAAATTTAGGAATAATATTTCTCGGTCTAAATTGGCAATGAATTAAGATGAATTAAATTTAGTGCAAATATCACAATTTTGGCAAAAATCATATGAAACATCTTTTCCAATTCCATATTCCCAGGGAAAGCCAGAAAAGTAATCACATAGACATTTTTAGATAAATAAATATATATCCAATATATTTATGATTAAAACATATTAATTTTGTCGTGATTCTTTCAAATGCAAGAGCATCTTAATACGGAAAATAAATGGGAATTGTGGATGGAGAAGTCCGCCATGAAAATATGCGAAGCATTGTGCAGATTAGTTTGGTAGATCTCTTCGAGATAAATTTTCATTATTTTGTGGTTGTAACGTTGTCGGGCATTTGTAAAATTTCAACTAAAAAGAGGAATGTCTGAAACTATCCGGATTAATTGTTGAAATCGATCATACTTTGGGCAAATATGGGCTTTATTTATAACGAGGTAAAGTATTGGCCGAACATACATGTAGAGCCAAAATCTTTCTAATTTATTTAGTCATTTCATTTTAATTCTAACCAATACAGCAAAAATGACCCATAATGTTGTTACGATCTCGCTTATTGGCTTGTTGTGCATTAATTAAGCATAGATGAGACATTTATTCATAGATCATTTCTCATTTTAGATTTGGAAAATTAATAACATGTTTTTATGAAATGAATGACATCTAAGTTTAAGTAGCAGCATTAGAGTAGTTTTATATCAATTTCGTGATATTGCAGACTATAGTATCTAGAACAGAACCGTCGAGTCGAGAATGTTAATTTTGTATAAATTCACACGAGTCTAGAATGTTTGATCGGTATATAAATACGACTGCAACGAATATAATGAGTTAGCCATTTTGGAAATTCTGTTAGCGAAAGATTAAAAGTGAGTGACGGGAAAGAATTAGTTTATAGAGGTTAAAATTTAGAGGTTTAAAGTGAAAATAGTAATATAATTAAAAATGTAGATGGTGTATGACTAACAAATAAATGTGGAAATTATTTGTGTGAATATTTAGTAAAGGTAAAAGAAAAGTGGAAAAATAATATCGGATAGCTATTTCGGGAATATTCCAGTAGTGGCGTAAACATTTGCAAATAATTCAGACGTTATTTCCGGTGTTTTCGCGAATATTCCGGAAACAGTGTCAATTACGAGAATTAATTTTGTAACTGTATATTAAAAGATGCGTATTAAGGATTTAACGGTTACGGATATAAAATTCGAATTAAAGGAACGTTATTTACCGGCCAGTGGTTGCAAAAATGAATTAATATGGCAACTACATTATTCTATGGAGAAGCAAGTATTCGGTCGTTTACCCGACTTTCAAAATCTCAACGGTCAAAAACCCGATTTTCAAAAACCAAATTAAAAAAAAAAAAATATGAATTGGGGCGCCCACGGGTGAAAAAAATCGGGCTTTTAAAAATTTGTTTCTAATGAGCCCAATGCGGTAACGGGGTTGGGTACGAATCGTGAAATCAAAAATTCCTAAAACGAAATTCCAAAATCAAAATTCCAAAAAACAAAATCCCGGAAACCACAATTCCCATAAAAACATTTCCAAAAAATAAAATTCCTAAAAAAACAAAATTCCTTTACAAAATGCCAAATTTCAAAATTCTAATATACAAAATTCCAAAAAATTTCCATTTCCAAAAATTCACATTTTATGAATATTAATTAAAGGAGCAAAATGAATATTTCATTGGTCAAAATGAGTCAAAATAAAGACAAGCTGATTATTGATGGTTACGCTTAAAATGTGTTGTGTAAAACCACAACACTAGAAGAAGGAAAACATGAATTAAAAAAGGAACCATCAGATCATAATAAAGCTTCGGTGGGTTTCGAAAAAGATGTTTTTAAGACAAATGAAATAGTAAAAAGTTTTGCAGAAGTACCAGGCTTGCGAACTTCTCAAATAATAAAAGAAAGTATTTTTGAATCACCCCGATTGTAGATTATATTTGCCTTCAAACTGAGCACAAAAACAAAAAATTGGTTGAGTGAGGGCCACAACACTGAAAGAGCCGGAAAGTTTAATGAAATTTCCATTCCGGAAACATTAACGTTTATTAACGAAGAACTCTTTGTATTGTCGAAGAAAGATTTTAGAGAGTAAAAATATTTTTTTTAGGGACAATACATCTTTGACGTTGGTAACAGAGACTGAATGCTGGCTCATGGATGGTACATTCGAGGCTGTGCCATTCTATAATGAAACAGTTATAGCAAAAATGGCGACCAAATCTGCTGTGTAAAATTGCTTGTGATTGGAACATCTCGTTAAATTCAAAGAGAATTGTGTCAGAAAAGCAAGCGTAGCTGCAGCTAAAACATATTTTTCGTTGGCTGAATACAAAGAATGCCTTTTGTATTTCGGCCAAATATTATTGCAAAGAGTACAATCCGAACACCTTCAAGTTAAATTTGAAAACGATGAATCTTTTAACATGCAAATTCGAATGTTTGTAAAGCTTAGCATTCGTACCTCCTGTAGCGGTTTCCGAGTATTGTGACGCGATCAAAAAAAAATTTGATCCAGATGCCAAGCAAATTGCCAAATGGTATAAGGTGTGTTTATGGATAAAAAAGGAAGAGCCCAATAATGTCGTCCAGAGTTCTGAACTATATTCTAGAACCATGTAGATAATTTCCTTAGAACACAAAACGCGGTTGAGGCCTGCCACGCCCGACTAAACATAGTAATCGGAAGACCTCATTATAGACCCCAATATAAATTAATCGAAGAATTGGCAAAGGAGATGATAATATGCAAAACATGCATTGAGAAGTGGAAAGGCGGTTTACGCGTCCCACTATAAAAATTTGGAAAGAAATAGCAAAATTTTAAATGTTAACCAAAACAATACTGATAAAGTTAGTTATGTATTTAAAAAATAATTTTCATGCGAAAGTTACATTAATAGCGCTTAATATTAAATGTTTCATTAAAGACCCAAACGTTCTTTTCAGGACGACCAAAAATATATTTTATTAAAATAACATATTTATACAAATCAAATTTTGTAAATTAAATTTTTTATTTATTTGTTGAGCAATTGCACACTTCAATTGAGCAGGACCAATTCCAATAATTCCAGAATAATTGACATTAAAATGCAAATTATAGCCGATAACCCAAATTTAACCAAGATTGGCCAAAAAAGACCGAGTTCTTAATAAAAATGAAGTAAAAAAAAAAAAATTTAATATTTATGTACTCTTAAAAAAATCCCGATTTTTATCAGGATTTTTTAATGTTTCAGCAAAATCAGGATTTCGAAATTCAAAATTTTGAAAATGGGGATTTTAACAGTCGGGATTTTGAAAGTCGGGATTTTAAAAGTGGGTATTTTGAAAGTCTCTGGATCTCAAAAATAGGGATTTTGAAAGTCGGGATTAAATCGGCATGTCTGTTCCACATTATTTGTCTCTTTACAGAAACTAACATATCCAAATTATACATTTTCCACCAGTTCCTATATACATTTAAAACAAACAATTTTTTGGTTCGTAATGAAAATGTAAACAAAAAATATGATATCCATAAAACAATCAACACAATCATATCTATTTTTTCATAATTCACTGAGTAACATAATTCTATATTTATTTGAATGAAAAAAAATTGTTAACGAACAGTCAGCCCGATATTTTATGAGTTTTCCACAATGAAATACGAAATACAACAACTAAAAATGTAAATAAATAAATTTTATTATTTGTCTCGACAGAAAAACTAAAAAAAAAATCTTACATACAGAAGAAGAAAAATTATTTTAGAGACGATTCATTTTGACTTCTTGCTACAAGATATACACAGTAGAATTACAATTATTATATTTTTAGGATATTTAAAAAAAAAACTTTTTTTGTTTTTGTAGAGAAAAAAGTCATAAAAAGTCGGATAAGAAAACCAAAAAAAGAAAATAATAATAAAAGTAATAAAATAGACACCAACAAATAGTTAAAATAATTTATTTTTATTAGTTTTTTTTTTACTATACAAACACTGACGTGCATTAGAAATTATTTTGACGCGCGACTTACACAAAAAAAAAATTGTTTAGAATTCGATTTTTGTTTATTTTTTAGGTACGTTAATTGTTAAAAAGAAATTTTTGTGTAGAAAGTTAATTTTTATGATCTACCTTAAAAGGTAGCTGAGAAAAAAAAAATCGTGCGCATAAAAGGTAATTGGTTCCAGATTGTAAATCATAAATATTAGGTCGCCTTCGAAAACAAAACAGATCACATAAATATTACATGGACAAGAATGTCCATATATACATACAAACATAATTACAAGTAAAAAAAAAAAAATGTTAGTCATAAATTTATTTTTTATGTAATCAATCAATCAATTTATATATGTCTATTTATTTCTAATTTCAAAACTCATTTATAAATTGCATATAAATGTAGATTTATTTTAATTTTGCAATAATCTCGCATAAGTAAAATAAAACTTATATTTTTCAGTCTCACAATATATCTTTGTGTATCTATTATATGTAAGTCTGTTGGAGGTCTATAAATATATTCACCAACCTTATTCTAGGTATAGTAAATACAACTTTTTTTTGTCGTTTATTGTATAATTAAATACAATTTTAAAATAAATAATTACAAATAAAAATGTCCTTCTGGTTTTTGTATATAATTTACAACATTTTGTGAAATAAATTGATTGATCCAAATACACGATTGACATTTGAAATGACTTAAACGAGTTTTTAAACGTAAATATCGCGGTGTATATTTTATTGGTAAACGGCCCTATTTGGTTGGTCGAGAGCTTCACGTAACATACATATTACATATATAGATTTTTTGTATCTTGCACATGATAAATTTTAGTTTTAAAATGGCAATTTTATTTCCAATGAATTATATTTTTTTTTGTTATGTATTCATAAAGTAAAACAATAGGAGGTAAAAACAAAAACCTTTATTCTGCTAATCGCGATATATAAATTTTCCCATTTTCTAGGTTCGTTTACTTTGTTTTAGTTTTGTCGAAAAAAGGTTAAAGTGACATTTTTGTCTTGTCTATTCTTTTAAAATAAACGAGAACTACATGCTCTTAAACTAAAGCTCACGAATTAAGTTGATTGTCATGACTTGGTTACTTTTTCAATATTCTGTTTTTCTGCAAACTAACAAACAAACAAAATCTAAGTTTAAGACAATACACGAACACAAAAGGAAATCAAGAAGTGTGAATTCTACCTATATATATATTCAGAGTCTGTATATGCTCCATTGTATACTACTTAATAACTATATATTACGTAATAAGAAAACTAACAACAATTTAACAAGAAACAAACATAATCTTGTGTGGTTGATTCTGTTGATTTTGAAAAAAAAAAATAAAAAACGCGGAAAAGAAATAAATAACAAGAAAAATAAATAATGGTTAAGAATTAAATAAGGAATATAATATACATTTTTTATGACAAAATAGGAAGAAGAAAACAAAAATAAAAATAATTGGACGATCAATTAAAATTGATTGGAGGGTTTTGATTTTATGACTTTCAACATTTATATGAGTAATGAAGTCACAATTATTAATTTTTTGTGTGCCTGTACATATCGTATTTAGGTGGGATCTGATGTTTTCAACTATATACTCAATCCCCTTAAACATATTATTTCATGCGACTGACTTGGATCTTCCTGGATACTAGCTAGATTTTAAAATCAAAGATTATTAAATAACTTTTGCAAAACTCTCAATGGGAATTTTTTAAATCTTAGTTGGCTGCATTAGTTTGAATTTTTTTATTTATTTGTCACGTCAATATTTTAAGTAATAGAAATTGTCGTTTGAAGTGATAGCAGTCGCAAGGAAATATTTATAAAGCAGCATACTAAGATTCAAAAAACAGCCAGAACGAGTTTATTGAACAATTACCCTCTAACTAAAGCGTAACATATTCGAAACAAAAATGAGTTAACTTCATATATAATACTTCGCAAACGTAACGTTTTGGTGTTAAGAAAGCGAACCGTTTCCGTAAATTTTGAACTATGAATTTTAAAATAAAAATCGTACCACTGATGTATCACGTTTTCGGTACGCCAAAGCGGCCTGTTTGCGTACCGTAAAAACGAAATGATTTTATATCGAAAAAATAAAGGTTTTTTAAAACGCCAAGGCGATATGTTTGCGTTGTGCAAAAGAGGAATGTATTTGTATCGCTTCATAACGCCAAAATATATTAATTTCGATTCCATTTGGGTAAACTTAGAGAAATATTCTTTGTTGAAATAAAATAAAATTATTTTCATGTATAAAATATAACAAATTTATCATTTAATTTTAATATCATTGGCAATTTATTATCACAATAATTTACCATATGTATATCACAACCTCATTTAGGATTTAATACTACTTCAAAACAATATACTATTATGCTAAATTATAGCAAAACAACTCATTAAATTTCATTTAGGTAGTTATTTGCTAAATTATGAAATAATAAAAAATTAAATATTTCAAAAATTAATTTTTGTACTTATTTACTAATATTTAAACTAAATTTATTACCTCAAATGGTTGAATGATACTCGTAATGATTGTGACGATCGAAAAGCAAAAATACAATTGAAAAGAATGACAAAAGGTATAATTAGAAATGACGTTTTGCCATATTGTTAGTAAAAACCCAGTCACGTAAACGTTCAGTTTTCATGCCGTTTTAAACGGCTCGCTTTTTTCTTTAGAGGGTAGTTTGTAAGTTTCGATTTAATGATCTAGTAATCAGGAAGATGAGGATTCACGTCACTTGAAGTGATGCGACTAGGGGAATAGGGGTGTTATATGAAAAACTAGTAGTCGCTGGATGAAATTTTCCATCATATTTGTAAAACAAAATTTGATATTAAAAAGTAAGTTTTCATCAATACCGGTTTTTCTTAGAACTAATGTCAACTCGATCAGGTACATTAAGATTCATTGGAAAATTAACTTAGTGTACCAAAAACACAATTTACTTTGAGTATATAAAGTGTTTTCCAATGGGAAGGATACAATTAAAAATTTATAATCATTTTTAATCGCAACACTGCGTCTTATTTTTTGAAATTTCTTATGTCATTCTTTGTGTTCAGTGCGTTATGCCATTTATTCATGGAAAGATACACGCTTTAACATCGTTTAGAAATTGTCATCCGTGCTCATTTTTGAACAATGAGAAAAATTTAAGAAGAATTCATAAACGACATTATATTCAGTTAATCGACTCACTTTTCGTCGTATTGTAGACAAATTTAAAAGTGAATTTTCTTTACACGATACAAGAGTATCAGTAAGACAAAGAAATGCACACACACAAGAGAATATTGATTTGGTAGCAGCAAATGTAAGAAAAAATCCAAATTTATCGGTTCTACGTCGTTCTCGACAATTAAATCTTTCTCAAACAATAACATGGAGAATTTTAAGAAAAGATTTGGGTTTGCATCCTTACAAAATTCAACTGGTTCAAGAACTGAAGCCATTAGACCAAAATAAAGGTCGTTTATTTTCTGATTTTGTAGTCGAAAACGATTTAAAGCATAGCGTGAAGTGAACTAATTTAAGTTTATATATAAGCAGAACTGCACCCTAACATGCACTTAAAATGCAGCTTAACAGATTGCAGTTGTTTTTGGGAGACTTTATTTTAGAATTTTTCACATAAGGATTAATTTATAGTTCTGAGCTAAATAGAAAGGCCTGTAAGAAGCTTCTCAAACTAATTGCGAAACCAGTTTGCATCCCAAAGGATTTTGAGAATAGTGTGTATGACCCGCTATGAACTAGGCCACTGAGTGCATCTCATATACTCTACTTAATCTTGCAAAACAAATCAAGTTATATTCCAATATACGGAGTGTAGTATTAAAGACTCAATTATTTGTATCCAAGTTCCAAATTGGAGACCAAGTGTCTAATGCCATAGACAGACTACTGGTTTCATAACTATACTTTCAAGATCACGATTTCTTAAATGAGAACTCAAGACACACCACAATTTCTTTTGTCTTCTCGATTAGTTTTAAGCAGCAATAGAGTAGGCATTGATAAAAATGTCAAGATTGACATTTAATTGACTTTTAAATTGTCAGAAATGTCTTTTCTATTGACAGAACAGAAAAAAATTTGTTCCCGCCAACCAAATAGCCCATCAACGACAAATAGAAAACTCAAAGGAAACTAGATTTGCTTTGTAAACTATTAGTGTCCGAAATCTCCATTTTTTATGCATTCGGCGTTGTGAGTACTAAAATGCATCTAAATGAGAAAAATATCTCATTTCGAAACTGAGTTCACATTTGGTTTGAAACTATGGTTAAGCATCATGACACACTTGTACGAAACCATGATTTCGCGTTAATCATAGTTACGAAAGCAATAGTGTGTCTATGATATTACAGGGGTACGGAGTCAAACCGATGGTGTCGCGATATGGTCTGTCAAAACCACAGTTTTCAAAATGTAGGCCGCCTTAATCTGGTTTTCCGTCATGTAGGGGTTTTTTGAATTGTTGATCACAATTATTAATTTTAGTCGTTTGAAAGTTTGCAGAGGATTTCTTTGAAATCTTTTCTGCGATAATAATGTGGCATCGTTATAACAGCTTTTCAAAGTTAAATCCATAAGTTGAGTGTAAAAAATCGACTGTAATCTGTTATCTTTATTGGTGGTGAAAAAGAAAACAAAAAATAAAAAGGGAACCATTATCCCGCAAAATTAATAAATCAATGTATTTGGAAACAAAAAAATTTTATTAGAAGTTCTGAAAGTCGGCCCATTAAAAAATATTTTAAAAATTATTTTTCAATTCCTTGTGTCAAACATTTATATGAAAAAATAAAACACTTGTTCAAAAATTATAATTTCAAAATTGTAGGTAATTCTTCAATTTGTTTAAATGATTTCCTTCTTTCTAAATTTAAAGATTCTATACCACTCAATGCGCAGTCAAATTTAATTTATGAAGTTACATGTGATTGTAATATTGCGTATATACGGGTCAAACGAAATAATTTTTGGAAAAAAGGATTTATCAATATAAAAATGGTGTAAATAAAGATGAAAAATAAGGTACTATTGCACTTACAGCACATTTATTGAATTCAGGTCACAAAATTAACTTAAATAATGTCACAATATTAAAAAATGAACGAAATTTTAGGAAAGGATCAATTTTGGAAATGCCTTACAAGATGCTTAAAGCTAGCATTAATTCTATAAATATAAATAATGATTGCGCTTAACTTGGCAATTGCTACAATTATTTTGTCTAATTTCGTTTTTTGTCTACTTTATTTCTTTGCTAAATTTATTTCATTGCTTAATTTATATATACAATTTTCATTTATATTTTTTTAATATTTTTAAAATCATATCCATATTTTATATACTTGTTTGTAAAATTTACTTTAAAATTTTCTTTGTATATTTGGAAAAAATTGTATAAGCTTTTTATATTTGTTTTTGAGAAATTTATATCAAAAAAATTTCATTAGCTTTGAAAATGATGTCGATGAGACATTGAAAGCTCAGTTCATTATTTAAAATACATTATTTTATTTAAAATAAATAAAAATAGCAACTTTATTAAAATAGTTATTATTGGCTCAATAAATTTATTTTTTATTTGCGTAGTTTTTTTTTTAAATGTGGGTGCAAATTGTGGACAAACCAATTTTGGTATTCTCTTAGTCGATTGATGCGACGATCGTCGTTTGAAGTGACAAACTTTATTTTACGTCGTATTCTAGTAGTCGTTTAAAAAGTTTTCCATCATTTCTTATCACTCTAATATTGAAGTGATACATAAAAAATGGAAATGAACCAAACGTAAGTGCTTTAGATGATTTTTATTAAAAATTTAATAATTTTCATTCTAAGGCTGCGTGCCAAACTTAAGGTAAAAGTCAATTTTAAGTAAATTTTTCGGTAAATTCAATTATTTTCAAAAACTCTATGGCAAACCGATCGAAAAATCTGTCCTAAAACTGGTTTTTACCATAGTAAACGATTTATTTTAAGTTTGGCACACAGCCTAAAATAAAAGGCAATTTTAAGTAATTTTTCGGTAATTTCAATTATTTTTCAAAAACTCTATGACAAACTGATCGAAAAATCTGTCCTAAAATCAGTTTTAGCCATAGTAAATGATTTATCTTAAGTTTGGCACACAGCCTAAATAGGTAAATTTTAATTTAAATAATTTTTTTGCGTTTAGTGTTAAAACTAGAAATTGCAAGTTTGAATGTTTAGTTCAACTTTGGAAAGAAATATGGAAATTTCCAAAGGGTATTATACTTACGGCAGTTTTAAAGAGGAGCATAATTCAAAATGGGCTTGCTTCCAAGTTGATCAGAAGTTAGGTCCTCCAGTTCGTAAGGGCGTATATAATGATTAAAAAAAATAGCCCACAACAAAAAAGAGATTGCTGTTAATGGAGGTGGGAGACTATGTATATTCCCACCATTAGAAGAAACTGCAACTATCCTTTTGTGCTACGAGAACATTACCAGTACTTCAAACAGAAGAGCTTAGCTCTAAATTAAATCGAAACACTCCATCAGAAAGTCATCCTGAGTGAAACCTCTTAAGTGAACAGAAAGCCCGAATTTGAATCAAACTTAGTGGCTGAGGAAAATATAACGATGGAAGCACCACAAATTGGGAGAAAGAATGTCGTCAAGTAATAATTTAGAAGAGAAACGAAAAAACATTCTGCAAATTCAAATAAAATGCATAGAAAAGTTTTTTTATTAAACAAACAGCAATCATTATTTGTGTTTGCACTCTTTATCCTATTTCATCGTTTTCTCTATATCATCAACCGATTCCAGCAGTTCCGCATTGTTAACCTCTGAATTTGTGTTTGCCGTCTATTTCTATATTGTATGATATACACAAATTATGAAGGGGTCAACATACGTTTATAATTCTTGATGATTTCTCCGGCGTATAATAAAATTGCCTTGCCCTATAGTAGGCAATTTCTATTGTCCTTCCAACTATATTCCTCTCTTTGATATATGTTTTTTATTAAAATGTCGTTCTCTTGATTGTTCTTTAGCGGACCTAAAGACGCGGTAATAAGGTGTAATAATATAAGACTTCAGAGCGTAACCGCCATCACCTTAAATAAAAAATTAGAAAATAACAATTTAATGTTGAGTTTTTTCATCTTACGAACGAACCAAATAACCACGTATTAATTTCATCATTTTCGTGATTGGTTTTGAGTTGTGTATCGAGATCACTGAAGTTGAAAATGAAGAAATCATGTTATGATGACTGAATGAATCTTCTTGCCACGTATAACCACAAAATTTAGGCTATGAAAACTTTTCCGGTTGATATAAAGATGTCTATCTTGTTTAGACGGCGCTATAATCTTTATATGAGTGGAAATCCGAAATTTTCGAAAAAGCAAGTTTAGCTCTTTTTTTCGCACCCGTTGTAGAAAATCGTATATATTTCAGCGACTTTGATTTATACAATTTTTGAAAAGTACATACAAGGTATTTGGAAATCCCAATGGATTGGATGAATCCATAAATGGTCTTAGCTTAACAGCTATATCGCATACATTATTATCTTCGTTGCCACGATCATTGTGGAAAAATTCCACGCTGCTCATTTTTATTTTTGTTAATTTACCAGATTAAATATTTTTCATCAAATAGCTAAATAGTATTAATTTTTTCAACAATTGATGATTTATAAATGTCAATGATCCGACAAATATTTGGGAATTTTTTAGATGTCAGATGCGTATTTGATGACTTTTGCCATATCACGTCACTTCGATCGATTAAGAAAATACCAATTTATAGTTGAAGTGACACGACAATTGTGACTTCGTAAGAAGTGACATGACTAAACGAATTGGAGTGTAAATTGGTTAAAAATTAATCGAACGAAATGTAAATGACGTAACCACCCTTACTAATTAATGTAAAAGGCGCATTTTTGTGAGAGTTGAAAAATCTAAATAAAATTTTAGTACTGATAGACTTCGGACTCTTTAGTCATCACAAAATCTAATAGTAGAAATTAACTGAAGCCTATTACTCCTTAGTTGAAAAATTGTGATCGCCACTAAAGGTGGTGTAGATTAACTTCATTAGTGTCACCAATTTAGGAAAAGCTCCTCACACACTAAACTATGCTCTCTAAAACTACTACTAAACGAATTTCTTGCTTAAAAAGTAAAAAATTTCTAAATATCTTATTTACTTTTGTACTTCATGCACAATTATAATTTTTTATTTTATTAATAAATTATTTGCGATTAGTATCAAACAGTAAGCTCATTAAAACAAAGATAAAAGAATTGTATAATAATAATAATAATAATGTGTGAATATATAGTAAGGTAAACAATACCGACTCGATAATTGAATATTATAATAATAATAATCTAGGTAAGGCTATAAAGCTTTTTAATTTTCTTCTTACCGATTCGCCCACCCATTTTTCAACGCCTTCGCGCCTCAAGATTATTTCTCCCGCAAACTATACGTACATGATCAAAATTGTAAATTTTCATTCAATTGATCGTGACTATTTAGTTGTTTTATTATATTATGCACTGTATATAATATGTTATATTCTTTCTTCGTTATATATTTATCATAGAAAAATATCTTTTACTTGATAATAAAAAAAAATTAAAAAAAAATCTCGCTTATTGTTATAAATTTCGTGAGTGAATTTTCTTGTGACATAAATAAAAGTATAAACTCGTCGTGATATAGAGAGTTGTGTTCTACCAGTAGAAAATTAATGATTTTGATTAAAAATTATGATTGAAAAATTGAATGATCACGATTACAATATAATATATTTATATATGTGTATATGTTGTATATACGATTTTTTGTGATTAGTGAACTTGGCTGCGTTTTTCCGAAGCCATTGGACTTTATAAATTATTGTCCTTCAAATAAAACGAGATCGCAAGAATGAGAAGACAGAAACATTACAGAGGAAAATATATAAAAAAAAAAATTATCCGTATAAATAAATTTTAAATTCATGAAATTGTTTTTTATTTTATATTTTATTTTATCCTTTTTTGAAATCGATAAAACATTTTTTATGTTTTACTGCAGCATTAAAACAAACACATCGTTAAATAACAAAACAAAAATACTCTTTAACAACACAACAGTTGTACACAAAAAAAAAGAATTTTTACCATAATATCGTTTCTCATTTTCAATTTTCCACATTTGGAATTTTTAACTCATTTTTACGTTTATATTTTTTTAAATCAATGAATTCAATTCAATTTTGTATTTTGTTGTTACAAAACAAGAAAAACTTTTAAGAATTTCAATTTTTTTTTTTGTTTTGTTCAACATTGCCTTTTCTTGAATAAAATATATAAAAATACGTCGCAAGTTTTGAAATGATCAAAAGAAATTGTAAAAACAGCAACAAATCCTATATTATATATAAAATAAAAATTAATGAACAATTAAAATGCGATTGGTGAAACGCGATGATGGAAAACAAGAAGTAGAAAAAAAATATTTTAAAAATGTTTTCGCGTACATTTCATGATTGGATAATTTTCTTTTGTCGCTCGCTGTATATATTATTATATATGGCAGGTTGTGGCTCGGGATACGAGTTGAATGATTAAGTAGATTTTCGTACAATTTATCTTCAAGTACGTACCTTGAAAATTCCTATATATAGGCTTAATGCCAAAAATTTATGTTCACACATATACACAGAGGTATATTATTTTTTTATATACTATAATCCTTATCAGAAAGTTTATTGTGTAATTTTATCCACATAAATTATATTTCTTATATGTACAGAAGAGCATAACATAGTATGTATGTGTATATAGAATTTCCACAATAATTTCCAATTTAACTGCCGTATAATCACACCAACATTAAATATATGATCAACAACATTAAAACTCATGTTTTTCACTCTTACTCTTTTTCGTATTATTTTCATTTTATTTTTTTTTTTAATTCGGTTAAAAACATTAATTATATAATAATGTTTTTCCCTTTTTCATCGGCAACCAAAAAAAATATGTATAGCATAGCAACATACTACCAAAAAAAAAATCCTAAAATTTATTATCCCCAATATGGAGTAATATGATAACAGAGATCATATAAAATTACAAAAACAGAAAAATTATTATTATATAAATTTCATATTTTTTTATTTTTAAATTAAAATTTATTGATTTACTATTTATTAGTAGATTTAATATTTTTAGTGCATTGCTTTTAATATTTACCATGTTATATAATATAAACTAATGTATACATATATAATTATAAACAATTCTAATGTTTCGTATTATTTTTATTTATTTTCAGGTGAGTGAAGTCAAAATTTTGTCATTATGTTGGCAAATTTATTGCCCATATACACAAAATAAAATTAAGTGTCTTTTCAAGTTATTTGTAAGTAATAAATTTTCACATAATTATTATTTTTTTTGGTATTCCAATTAATAAATTTTATTTTTGGTTTATGTCCTTGTTTTTTTGTGTGTTTGTACTGTTATATGGACAGGGTGTTTAACAATTTAAATAAATTTAAAGCCTACTGAAAGGCAATGAGTACGTTAGCATTTTTGAAATCCCTTAAATTCGTTCAGACGTATATTTATAGTTTTAGTGTTGTGTATTATATTTATAATAAATTGGTACTTTTAATTCTAGCGAATTATATCATAAACCACAAAACCAATTTTAGTGATCAATACTAGTTACTGTAAAAATGGAAATTCAAAATTTGATTAAACTATAACGTTGCAATTTAACAATTACAGCTAAGATGTACATGAACATCACATGAACATCGAAAATCACGGTTATTTAATTGCACGTCAAAATTTCACTGAACTTAGAAAAATACTACAATACTTCTTGATAAATTTCCCATACAGTTGTACACTAAGAGTTCTATATTTTTGGTAAATTTATTTAACTGCGAAATATTTCCTAAATTGATTTTTTGGTTTAAAACTCTCTTTAAAGGTTATTAAAATTCCATATTTCAAGAAATTTATTGAAAATGATTGAATTCTGGTATTCAAATTCATCTTCTTAGTTAAAACCCTGTATTTTAATTTATGTATTTTTAAAATATTATTTAATTTCATAGGGTCAAACGAATTCAGTCGTACTGGTTGAGTCCGATTACGGTCAAATTAGGTCTATAAATAAAATTAATATTATATCATATATTTTGAATCATAAGGTGGTATAGCTATGCCGATGGATAACGACTTCTTAACCGAGCTTGATCTATTTTGTATACTAATATGATTTATGCGATACTAACATTAATTTTGAATGAAGTTCTAAAATTTTGCCTTTCCGAGTAGAACCCGACTATTTTTTACTGACTGTGGTTTAACTATAATGTAGGTTCGCAATTAAAACGTGAATTGCGGATGAAGTTCTGAAATATGATCACATCGGAAAAGAGCCACACCTATAGGAGTTGGTGCTAGCACTAATTTTGAACAAAGCTCTGAGTTTTATTCAATTGAATGCAATTAATCTATTTCCTAATCGATTATGATCAAAACATTTATATTGAACAAGCTTTTTTAGATTGAATTATATCGTGAATTTTGCATGGAGTTCTGGGATACGGCCGACTGAATTTATCTTGTCAGTACATTAACCTAAAATTTTTCGATATTTTAGAATTCGACCATGATAATTAGATGGCAGGATTGAAATTGAATATGAAATGTTGATGTTGGACTGTCTGACATATTGCAGAGCAGACTACCAGATTCTCAGTCCACACCTTAGTGCATATCATATAACGGTAAACTCAGTACACCAGCTCAAACTTCAAAATAAAAATTTCCAAATATCATTCCTTCATTATACATAGATACAAAATAATAGTAGCTTCAAATCACCCAGTACCAGGAAATTTGATTTATTAGTAAAAATGAGGTTGGTGCTCCTCGGAGTAAGAAATACAACTATCGGAAATTATTAGTGAACATCGATGTTATCTTCGACGAGTTGACTGATTTATCTAGCTCCAAGCTATTTATCGTCAATTAATCCGTGTTCATCAACCTCCCAAAGTTTACTCTTGAAGCTGTTCATTAGGAGTCCGGTTTAATCAAGCAACTATCACAATTCATCAACAATTTCTTTGTTTGATAAATGGATTATTTTAATTTGTTCTATTCTTATTTTCTATTTTCATAAGATAAGTTCTGTTTTATCCAAATCGGTTAATTTCCAGAATCACAAAGAAATAGCTTAGTTTCCAGCGTCACTCTTGTACTCATATTGAAAATTTTCATTGTAAAAACATTCATGGCGGTCAGCTAAGAAATCGATTTATCGTGAATATCTTAAAATTCGTGTTGTAGATACCCGGTATTTTGATGTATGGAATTTGCGAATCGCTCCCGACTTAAATTAATGTTTTTTGGAATATGAAAATAATTTTCTACTTCTATAGGTTGTATTAAGAAGTATTTGTAACTATTTTTTTTTTCACTATTAATCGCAGAAGGCTTCATTATTATGTGTTTTAGTAGCATGAGAAACAAAATTTCTTGGCTAGTGGTGAGTGATATTTTATTTTTGACCACTAGTTAATAAAGAAAAATGAACACTAGATGTAATGGGACTAATTGGATAGGGAGACTATGATTATTCCCCATATTGACAAAGCAGATTCAAAGTAACAAAAAAAAATGCAGTGTCATTTTAAATTTACGCTTAAATTCAATAAAAAATTCTTGCTACTTCGACATAAATAATGGGGCACATGCTCGATCAGCCAGCAAGCAAGCAATATGCTAGCGCAAAACCTGACTACTCAATCAATTTTACCAAGCAAAATTGAATTTGAATTTAGTTTTTTTATAATTTTTTTAATTTTTTTTTTGCTATTGCACAGTGAACTTTGCGGTTAAGAAAACTATCCAGCAAATTTTTTTATTGTTTTACTGTGCAATTGCAAAAATAAACAAAAAACGTATAAAAAAATTATTTCAAATTCAAATTTGCTTGATAAAATTGATTGAGTAGCCAGGTTTTGCGCGAGCATATTGCTTGTTTGCTAGCTGATTGAGCATGTGCCCTAATATTGTTAAAGAACAAGTGTTTCTCTTATCAAATTAATTTTCTTATCAACAAAAATCTTAATGGTTGGTGTGCCTTCTACGACTAGTAGTGGAAAAAATAATATATACACCACGCTTCAGAAGTGCACTTATAGCTCCCGAGCACTTATAACACTCGAAGCTCCGTGTCTCGGGTTATAAACAAGCTCAGGCAATAATAGCATACTTCTTAACCTTGGTGTATAATATACTATTTGGAAATTTATCATTTTGTCAAAACATTGTAAAATTATCAATTATCAGTTCGGTAAACTTGTATGATTTTCCGATTTGCGAAGCCTTTATAAAGTGAAATCAATTTCTGAAAACAAGTTTATTCAACGTATATAACATATTTTTTAGAATCAAGCTAAAATTAATTTTCTGTTAGGATGACTGCTGTTTAGAAGCACGGTGAAACACGGTAAACAATAAATTTTTGTTTATAGAATAACCATAAATCAAAATGGAAAAATTGAATTTATAAGTGTCTTTCTTAATAAACCACGCTCACACTAAGATCAGTATAGCGGTTCTGTGTGTGTTTAATATGAAGAAACCTTATTTGAAACTGAACTTTGCTGGATAGTCGATAAATTTTAATTTAGTAATCAGATTTTTTTACAGTGAAAATAACTTCACACACTTTTAACAATGTACTTAAATTAAATAAGGCGATAAACTGAAAAATTCATTCGAAAAATTTCCTATATAAAAAAAATATATGAATACCATCATTGCTCAAATTTGGATTGAATAGAACGGAACTTAGTTGAATATAAAGATCTGCTTGGCTAAAGAGTAGAATTAATAATAATCTCGCTTCGTGAATATTTAGTCTGGTTTATTTCTGCTAAATTTCACTGAATTGCTTTACAGATCTATTACGCTGTTTGGTTAAAATAAATTTCTCTACATTCTTTAAATCTCAAATGTAACCCTGCCCTATTTCTTCAGAGACAAAAATGTTCTAGTGTTCATTCGGTAGTTTTATGGATTGTTTTGATTTGATTCCTTCCTGTAATTTAGCAAATTTGTCATCAAGTTTCATATATGTAACTAATTTATTTATGTTTACTATATAAATTGAAACATAGATAAATTAAATTAAAATGGAAATTCATTAAAGCCTATACGCCAACATATCTGCTCCAACAATCAAATATGTTCTACCTTTGATAAATCACTATTGCGGGGCCTATGATAAATAGCAGAAGTGATTCCTTTAGCCGGCCTAGGTGTATTGTCTTCGGTCAGTTATTTATATTACGATGGGTCAAAACGTCGTTAGAGCAACTCATTACCATATTGAATTTGTAACTGTGTAACTGCCGATTATAAAATTCCATTTGTTCTGAGTACTCGAAGGCAAAATATGATTTACGAAACGCTTACCAAAAATGCTTAAGTTCGAAGATTATGTGACCGTTGGTTAGTCGATGGTTTATTTGTTGTCGGATTTTTCTATTCTTTACTTTTATCTTAAAGCTTTTTAAAAGCACTTCCATTTCTAGAACTTTTTTTTTTTTTTTTTTTTTGTATTTATCCCTGCAATCCGTTCTGGGGCCTGCTCAAGACTCTCCCTGCTCTTTCGCGGTTTGCTTATTCCGTCCTTATTTTTACGCCTCTCAGCCAATCCGAGGACGTACGGCTATAGGACCGATTTTTAAGACCATCTGCACATTGCAAGCTCCATGCCAGCCTACACTGACATGGAAGATGGGTCGGCCCATGAGTTTTGCAGTCCGACAGGGGGTCATAGATGTGTTACATTTCATCACAGATCGTAATCTGTGCTAGAACTTTAAAACAGAATAATGTTTGAAGGTGTAAGAATCAGATAAAATATCGTATAAGGCTTCCTTTCATGTTTGAGATGTAGTTTCAATTGACCTTCTGGAGCTACGCATAAATCAATGTTGATGTTTACGTCTATTACAAATACAATGATTTTACAAAAATGAATCTTGAAGTATTTTGTGATTTTTCGCTGTTTTTTTATTTTGTGTTTTAGGGTAAAGAACTACTTAATACACATGCAAATGATTTTATAGTATTTATTTAAGAGTGCAGTTTAGTTGTTGTTGCTTCATTTTTTCCTCGAGTATACTTCGAGTTTACTTTTCTTCGATTCTTGTGTGCCTTTAGCGGTTTTGTGTTTCGCCGTTGCCGAAATACTTAAATGCTAGAGTAAGTTTTTATATCCTTATAAAAGATCTATATAATTCAATCGAAAACTCATTTGTTTTAGTTTTTGGAGAAAACTCACTTTTGGTTCTAATTGACTCAGTTTGGATATCCTTAATGTACAATTTATCCCTTATTATAATTAGAGCAACTCCAACAGTCACAAGATCTCAATGACAATTTTCCGTTCAAATAAGTGTACGACTTTTATGGAACGGGTGTATAGTCATTTGCCTGTATCTGAATAAGGTGGCTTTTTAATAACTCCATCACAAGTAGCATGCCGTTTGATTTTAAAGATTTACTACTTCGATATACTCAATGGTTAATTTTAATGGCCCAAAACTTAAAGCTAACGATGAAACAAATTCTTGTAGTTATCTTTTGTACTAAGACCATACGGAACATTTATTTTTAAAAATTATTTTATGAAAACTAATGCTTAAGAGCGTTGTTTACTTAATCAAATTTGTTGTTGCACCTAACCTAAAAATTAAATGCAATTAATCTATTTATACATTTTTGCTTTGTCAATCCCACCTGTCTAATATATTTATATATACAAACTCGATATTTGCGTACCACACAATAGTTGGCCATCTATTAGCAATTTTTTGAGCTAGAACAATCAAATTTGAAAGCTAATTACAAAATTTGAAAATTTTGAGAGAAGAAAAAGTTATGCTCGGGTTTTCCGTAGAATTATTGCATACCAAAAAAATGTAGAAGGAAAAGTTCCTACCCATTATTACCGAGCATGTACAACTTATCATTAATTTCGTAAAGAACACTATTAATTTTAAAAATCTCGGTTTTATTTTAAATAATATAAATTTATTAAATTCTACTAAATCTTGAAACCAAAAATGAAGTTAAACGTTTAATTTAAATGTATAATTTGTATGCTAAAGCTGCAATAAATATTGTATTTGTTAAGGTTTCAACATCAACGTTAAAATTATAAATGTTTTATTAAAGTAAATTTAAATTTGTTTAGTTTTTTAAATTATTATACGTATTGTGCTATTATGTGAATTATTACTATTAACATCCTAATATTCATGAAAGAACAATAGTATTCATGATAAAAACCAATTAGAACAAATTACCAAAAAAAAACTTAAAGGTCAAATAAAACTAGTGGTTAAGTTTAAAAAATGAGAGCTTTCAATATTCAGGACGATTGTTACCATAGTTTCTTTGTGACAAGGAAAATATTTTAAATAATAGAAAGAGATATTTTACAAGCTAACTATTTTTTGCGTACTGTATATTAGACAATTTGTTGTGAATAGTTCTCATTTATGGAGTACCTGAAGAACCAATAACACTGAAGAGTTGTCCCATTTCATAATATAAAGAATTATCAAATGTCATGATCCTACATATTGAATTAGAACGATTGATAATTTTAGATATTATGGTTTGATTTTCTTCCACCAAACATTTTAAACTGACAATGGGGTCTACTTAAAAATTCGAACCATTTGACATCGGTTCGTGCGCTAATTAAAGGCTCCATTTTCACAGCGCAGGCGATCTAATTTCGTTTTAATGTTACTCGAACTGTTTTTCCTTCGTACAAGTAAATGGTCAAATTACAAATGGAAGTCCTCTAAATAAAATTTAATGTTTTTCTCGAATTGCGAAAGTGGTTGCGAGAAAACAACCTTATTTGGAAAATTTTATAATTTTTTAAAAGTGACTTTGACGTTATAGACATTTTTTATTCGATGGCAGAAAATAAAACGATTGTGTCATATTTTGAATTACAAAAAAGTACGCTTCTCTCTAAAATCTACGTGGTTTTCTATTTATTTTGAGGGGATTTTGTGATTATATAAAGTGATAAAAAAACCGAAGGAACATAAAACACCAAACAGTGCTAGAGCACATGGACATTTTTGTTTTAATTATTATGGATTTTCTAAATTCAAAAACTAATGATAGTTTTAATTTATTAATTTTGTTTATTATAATTTAAAATTAGAATGGTCAAAATTCAATTCAAATTTTAAATTTAATTTATTATAGTCGTATTAGTTAATTTATAAAACTATTAATTTAAATTATAAAAAAGTACAATTCTATTAAAAAAAACAAGCCCGCTCCTCACAAGTTTAGGTACAGGTTTTGAAATTGTTTTTCTTTTCTAGTTTATTTTCTGTTCCATTTTTCCACATCACATGTTGTGCTCCTTTGCGATTACTCATACATATTTGAATTAAATATTGCAATGGATGAACGTTGTGGTGTTGGTGCTGTTTCAAATTTTGCCTCTATGGGCCACTCGCCAATTTCCACATTTTTTCGACTAGTTCATTAAATTTTAATAAAATTGCTTGTTTCATTATTCATATTTTGCTCTATATCATATAAATGTCGCTAGATAAAGCCTAGTACTCAGTTCGATTTCATGTGAAATTTCCATACGATTTTACCAAAGTGAAATTAGAAATGAAAAATTTCATTTTTGTTTTCGTTTTGTAGTACTCAGTTCTCCAACGAAAAAACCAAGTGTGTTCAATACATCAAAGATGGCGCGCATAAACTCTCCAAATTATTTTCATGTGAAAATAATGTCTCGGCACATTATTTTAAAACGAAATTTTGACATTTGTTTGTTTTTGGCAAAAAACAAATTTTTTAATACCACAAATTCATAAATTTTAATTAACGTCAATTTAATTTAAATTATTTACGTAAAATAAAGCAATTAATTTATGCATGTTTACAAATTTATACGTTAAAATTAAAAATTCTCTAAATAAAATTTCATTTCTATTTCACGCGAAAATAAATAGATTTTTGGAGACCGCGTTAAAATTTCGTTTCATTGAACTGAGTACTAAGCTTAACAAGTAAAAATATTGACACCCAGAATAAGGACTACAAAGACGTTCAATAATTGTGAAGCGGGCAAATGAAAGTGTTTATGGTTTCAATACAAAACTCGAAATGAATTGCATGAATACAGCTGTTTTCTGTGTAATTTCAATTTGCTGTCTACATAATAAATTACTTTCTGAATATAAACTTTATCAGAATAGAAGATCAAGAAACTCGTTTCGTTAAATATTATTAATTCGAACAGCTTTATATTTTGATTTAGGCCTAAAATTCATTTATGAAGTAACCACGTCTGGTTGTGAATTACAATGGCCAACACATAAAGTAAATGACTAATCTCTCTCGATACGTTCTGATTTGGTCATTAGGTTTAGTTTTAATTTCTATGGACTTCTAATTTTTTTTTCAGAAAAGCGTGTTGTATCAACCCAATTAATGATTATTTCATTTTAAAATTAGGATGAAAAACTTTTATTTTTTTAGTTAATTTTCCATATCGAGATCATGAACTGCTTCACTTTTCTTTTAGTTGTTGTTTTTGTGGACGTGAGAATGACTCCAGGGCTGAAACTACATTCCATTTTTTGGCAGCGTCCACTCCATGATTCAAGCAAATTAGCATTGGAGATGTATTTCAAAATTTATTAATAAGTTTAACGTAGAACAATTTATCGGTTACTATGAAAAACTTAATTTTTTCCAAATTTTCCATATCGAGATCCTTTATTTTAATTTAATTTTCATTGTTCTCGACGTGAAAATGTCTTCCGGGAGTGAAACAATATTCTATTTTTGCAGCGTCATTTATTCAGCGCAGCGGCAGCCACACCACGACTCTAGCAAATATAAATTTGGTGATTAACGTGGACCTCGGGTGTGTGAACCAACAACCTCTGCAAGACCAACACTAAATGGTCACTTAATAAAATTTAGTAATATGTAATTTGAACATAGAAAAATTTGCCGGCATAGATTTTCCTGCTACGATGCCTTTGCATACCCATTTTGTACAAAACAAAATAATTTTTAATCAATTTTATTGAATTCAAATCAGACCAAACAACAATAAATATGTATGTACACTAACCTAAATGATATTAAAAAAAAAACTTGCAAGAAAATAACATTACATTTTGATTTCAATAAATATTAAGATATAAGGCAAATTCAATTCAATTTAACGCATTTTGTAAATTTAATTTGCATATGCTTTTATTTATATTAAAATTAAAATAATAAATACATATTTATGTGTTCGATTTCGAATTTGAATTAAATCACAGTTTATTACCGCACAAACATTTCTTCTCTGAAGAGATTATGTGTTTCAAAAAACTGCTGAAAAATACATTTTTTCCCTTTCAACTAATTTCATTTTCATGAAAATTATACAATGTGGTGTGCGATGTTTGCGTATCCTTTTACTTAGATCCGCATACATAAACATATACACGAACCTATTTATAACAAAATGTTGGAGGTGAATTATAATGTTTTTATTTTATTTATGATGTAGGTGGCTGCGCGAGTATTGTTTGTGCTCTTTTTCGGGGGGGAAGAACAAGCGCCAAGAAGGTTGAAAAATAAAAATATTTTTTTCTTTTAGGTTTGCTTTTCTTTGAGGTTGTTCTATATGCGGATAAAAATATATAAATAATTTTTTTTGTTGTATATGCGAAGAAAAACCATTTTCACTTTTAAAATATAATTTTGGCTATTATCCTCATGAGGATAACAAATTTTCTTTAAGATATATTCCTCTTCTGTTGGTTTTGAGGGTTTTATACTCGATCGTACCTATAAAACACGTATACGATTCTAAAACATTTTTATTTATTGTTTATTACGTTTAACATTTAATAAATCATAATATTTTGATTAACGCACAGCATTTTAATATAATAAATAATTTTCCACAAAAAAAATGTCTTATGCACTAGAAAAACTGTTTATCCTGAGGACAATAAAATAAAAATATGTTAATTTTTATTGCGTGTCTTATTTAAAAAAAAAACGAAATATTTTCTATTTCCGTGAAAATAAAATACAGAAACAGTGCACAAAAAGTTGTTTATAATATTTTTTGTTTGTTTGTTGAATTTTTAATTTAATTTAATCATATAAATACATATAAAGTTTTGAATTAAAATGAAAATGTGTACTAGAGTCAAGAAAGTTGAAATACAAGAAAAAAATGTCATAACAGGAAGAAAACTTTTTGCTGTTTTTAAATAATCCCATTGGACATTTAACTTTAAAAATATTGAATTTATGTATAGTATGTATAAACATACACGACGAACATTCACAGCATAAATATAATTTAAAATATAAAACACTCTAGGGTGATATTCGTTAAATTTAGTCTAATTAAAATAATTATGTTTAAGACGTATAATATATATTAAAAATAATTAAGAAAATTTATCACACCCACTATATATTATATATACGTATATCGTATACAATAAATATTTCGAATATATACATATGGCGTTGGAATGATGTGCGGAAAATCTTTAATATTTTATAATCCTCCCTTTTGTTCAGACATTTTTTCACATTAAAATAAAAATAAAATATTTAGAAATAAATAAAAAATATATTTTGTACGTGACCTTTATATTTTATTATGTTATATATAATTTTTCATAATATTTTCCAATTTTTCATATTCATATAAGAGGAACCATAGTTCTTTCTATTTTTCTTTGGCTTTCTCCCATATACTTTTCATATATATTCAATATGTGACATAAATTCTTAAAAGAAAGAAAATAGTTGTGATATGAATCATTTATATATAGTTATATAGAGCTTTAACATACCAAAAAAATGTCCTTAAATTTTAATTTTAAATTATGTAATAAATTAAGATCAAAAATTATTTAGGAGTTTGTTTTTATGATTTTATTATATTATGGTATTCTCCATTATACAGTATTTTTTTCGTTGGAAAAGTCCTGTAACATAATAAAATGAAATATTGTTAAAATGGATTTGAAATTTAGTATGAATATTATAGAAATATTTTATTGGTCGCGCAGATACTTTGGTTATACTTAATACTGTGGCTCCAATGTCCAAACACTAAAATATGCGTCTCATTTAATTTTTTATACACACCCTTATATAAAATTTGGTACGTAATAATTTAATGAGAATTAATTTTCTCAAGATTAACCTATTTTTATAGCGCATTTTAAGAAAAATTGTATTTCGTTTAAAATAAGAAATCTCGCGCTTGATTAGAGGAACCAAAATAATGTTATTTTTTCGACTAGGTAATTTGAAACTTTTAGCATTAAATCTTTTAATAAATCAGAAGTCGATGCAAACTTTTATTCTATGTGTGAGGATATTTCATCTTGAGATAAAATAATTTTAGATATTTTCATGCGGTGTGTTTTTAGAAAATATTCAAATATTTTTCAATTGTCAATTGTTGTTTTGCTATATAGAGTTATAGCTATGAGTCTTGTTTTCAAATTCACAATTTTTGTTTTTCTTTTCACTATCAATTAAATTAATGATAATATTATGTGTTATCTTTTCAATATTCAAAGCATAAAATTAACTCAATCTGCGATCGC
Organism: Nephrotoma flavescens; assembly: GCA_932526605.1. Taxonomy (NCBI): domain Eukaryota; kingdom Metazoa; phylum Arthropoda; class Insecta; order Diptera; family Tipulidae; genus Nephrotoma; species Nephrotoma flavescens. The sequence continues at coordinate 113,672,964 of OW052220.1, read as the reverse complement.
TGCAAATATTTTTTCTTTTTAATGTAAAATTCGAAGAACTCAGTTCGTTGCAAGAAAATCACCAATCAATCATAGAAGATTTAACTAATTTATAATTCGTTGAAACGAATCAGCTATATGCGTGTACCATTAACAAAATAGACCATTTTTCTGTCTTTCATTAATTTTTTGTTAAAACTGTATACTGAAGTCATTGAAATTTCGTGAATGTCGACGATCTGTATATTATTTTATTTGTGTCCCAATATAGATGCAAATCAAAGTAAAGCGCAATTTGAGTTTACAAAATTTTTCAAAGTTTAATTTATAAGAAAAAAATCTCAGCATTATACGTTTCTGAGGAGTTTCTTACTTTAGTTAAGAGAATAAATAACTCCAAGTTGAATACTAAGGTAAAATATGGTTAATGCTTTCCTATTTTCTAACATAATTTTACGTTACGTTTTTATTTATGGCACATAATTAGTAAGACGGTAATCATAATTTTAAATATTTGTGAAAAGTTAAAACCAGTAATAAATTAGCAAAGTATAGCTAAGTTTGTAGCAAGCTGCTATATAGCTTCTCGTAAAGAGAAACCATTGTTCGTAAGTAAATTAATAATTATCTCAAAAATCTCCATTATTAACCTCCATGATGAGAAAATGTGGAATTTTAGAATCAAGTATCATACAAAAAAAGTTTGCTTTAAATTTCAAATAATCGGTTGTAATATCTGATATTGCATGTATACCTATAAATAACCAAGTACGAAAAGTTTTACAACATAACAACATTACCTAGGTTCTAATATAAAGAAAAAGCAGTTTGCTCTAGTGTATTTCTTCAGCTCGTGTAAGCAACAATTACAAAATATTATCAACATACTAAACCCTTCTGCCAACTTGAATTATTATGAAAATATTTTTTACAACTGCCCAGCAATAACTTATAGTAAACTACTAAATTGACGTATTGATTTTTGAACACTGGAGTTCCTTTAAAAAAAAAAACATGAGTTGATAAACTATTGAGCTCGTATCTTGGATTTTATAAACTGCAAGTTACTGCAGTCCAAAAGAGAGCTTGTTTTATAGCGAAAATGATGCTGGGGGTTTAAGTTCTTGTCCCTTTCTACTGGTTTTATTAAAACCCTCCACTTTTACGGTTTTGGTGATCAGGGTTTATGAATTGCCGCTGGAAACTATCGTGATTTTAATTTTAAAAGGCATTTGTTTAGGAAGTATGTGCTGTTTTGCTAAGGTAGCATTAATAAACTAATTTTCATCCATAATCACAACGTCATCCTCAAAATGCTTCCAATCTTATCAAATGCTTGACACTTAATGCTCGACCAATTTTCTCTAATTTGGTTGTCATATTTCTTGCGTTATCGGCCGCAATTGCTAAAATTATTTTTGTCAATTTCGAACTCAGTTTCAAAAGAAAGCCACACGTAAAAATTAACTAAAAATTTGATATCAATTGTTGATTTTCACTAAAGTATCGATGTTTTTTCTTCAGACATATATGAATTATTATGTGTTTAAACATTTTTGATTTCTTTTTTCAAGATCCTAAACGGATTTTCATAAACTTTACAGTTTTAAGAAATGAAAATGCTTCAGCTTTCTAGAGACCAATAAGTTTAGTCAGGCGAAGATTTTTATTAAAGTTTCAAAATTCATCTTTTTTTTAAATATTTAATTTATTAAATAATTAGCAATAATTTTTAAATATAATTACTTGTATTTCAAATAAAAAATTTTTAAAGCTCCATAATTACTGACCTAGTATTTTGTTGGTCCATCTCGGGCTTTTTTACCAATTTAGATCTATTTTTAATAAGGTGGTACAACATTTTTAATTAATTTTTAAATTTTTGATTATTCCAGACGTTCAGAATATTCTGTTTCAGCTGAACTATTTGTTTTCAGCCGATTTTGCGCAGCATATTTGCCCATTAACCTGTGTTTTAAATCAATTACCTAAAACATTATAAATACTTTTTAAACCATATTTCGATGGAATTTTCTAAATTATACTTACTGCACGGGCTCTGTGGCATATAGGGCGAAATCATTTTGAAAGATGACGTTTAGCTCGAAATTGTAGAGTTCTTCAATAGTAGGGACTATACTCCGTCAATTATTATTTTTTTATACTTTTCGGCATTAATTGTACCTTCAACCATTAAAATTGACCCTACACCATGATAGGTAATACACCCCCATACCATAACAGACGGAGAATATTTCACTGTATGTATATACCTACACTCATCCAAATATCTTTCGCCTTTCCTACGTTGTACTCTACTGCCCCCATCGGCTCCTATCAAGTTAAATTTTTTCTCGTCAGAGAAAATAACCTGTTTCCAAATATTTTCGTCCCAATTTTCGTGGAGTTTTGTCCATTTTATTTTTTGTCGCATTTTTTTTTATTAAGAAGTGGCCTTTTCACAAGGCGACTGCTGATAAACCCTCTCTCTTTCAACCTTCTTCTCATCGTACTTACACTGATTTTAGTTTAGGAACGGTATTCACTTCTTTTGCAATATCAGCGACTGTTTGGAAGCGATTCTGCAAACCAGTATGTTTTATGGCATTGTCCAGGCGTAAGTTTGTGACTTTCTGGCGGCCACTGCCCACCTTTCTTTTCAAAGTCTCCAATTTTTCATATTTTGTTATAAAACGTCAAATCATTCAAATGACTTATTATTATGAGATCTACCGAATTTTGTTGTGGCGATCCCAAAGATATCTCCTTTACATGACATATGGATGCGCCAATCGATGTAGAACTTAAATAAAGGCGCGCATTCGAAAATAATGATTTTAAATTATGAATATTGATCACCCCGCGTTTATTTACATTACTCATTTGAAAATATGAAGATTTCCTTAATATAAATTTTCTTGTTGCGATGTCAGAGATGTCTCCCCCACATGTTGAAGTTAAGCATGGAGTTAAGTGTGCCAATCAGCACAGAACTTAAATCCAGCCCATTCGAAAATCATGATTTTTAATATTGATCGTCCCGCAAAACATATTAAACTGAATAATGCTTGCAAGATTGTTTTACACGGGTGATAAATATTCACCATTAGTGATCTTGATTTTCGGACGGACGCTTGAACTTATGATCTGTATACTGATTAACACAACTAAAGTCTTATACCATGTATATGGAGACTGCTCTGAAATCGCCATTCGTATTTGTTGAAAGTAGTTTTATTTTTTTAATGCAGTGGTTAGTTTTCTACCTAAAATAGTTAGCGATGTTTTTAAAATTAACCCCAGTTAGTAGTTCAGTGTCTCACTTATACTTCCGGGTAGCTGGATGAATGTCAAAATTGAGACATGATGTGAGAAAGACATCTTTGATAGAATCCTGTGCGCTTTCAAATTGTTGATTCTTGACGCATGGTACAATGTAACAGTTTACTGTTTAATGATTTTTCAAAAACTGACTGACGATTTTTTACATCCAAAACTGATTCCACCTCCATTGGTTTGTGTAAATTTCCCTAATGAAAAAAAAAATTAATTTACATATGTCATTGTAAAAGGTGCAAATCTTATATATAAGAATCCCGCATTATGATCGTGCAAACAAAATTTCACCCATAATGGACTAGCTTCATTCCCGACCATTTTTGAACCACATCGGAAACTTTCATTGCATACTTCCTTTTCAAAAATACAAACCAACTCCAATTTTAATTGGTTCGTGTTAATAGCCAGACAGAAACTCATATTGCAAACCCTTTTTTGTCATTCAAACCGAGTCCATCCAAATCGGTTAAAAAATATTCAAGTCACATTTGTCGTTTCACAGAACCCCACTTTTAACTCGTATAGAAATATAACTTACACTTAACTCACAATCCATTTTGTCCGAACAGTTTAAGATCTCTTGAAAAACACGTTGGAGCAATCTGAATCGGTTGAGAAATGGTTTGTTTACATTCAAAATGTCACTTTCCTTTTTTGAAACTCATATCACAATTCTATTTTCATTGCATAAACAAGCTGATTTTTAGTTCCATCGACTTTGAAATCGATTTATCTAAAAGCAATATCTTGAAATCTCTAATTTTGATTTCCACGATTTTTATTTCCGGAATTTTGGCGGGATTAAAATATCCAGGATTTATGTTTTAGTGATCGTGAATTTTGATAATCCGGGACTTTGATTTCCGTGATTTCACTTATAAATCAAATAAAAATGTCAGTTAAAAAATTTCGTTTTGGTTGATTGCATATTTGGAACTTTGAGAGATAGAAATCAAGTCTCGAGTATAGGGTTGAGACTGACATTTGTAACAATGTTAAATGTGGTTTACCAACGGCAAAAAGCACGTGGCCGATGTTGCAGTGGAAGTTTACTGGAAAATTACCGATGCCAAATTGCTTCAAAAATGTTTCGAAATAATTAATGCAAAATAAATAAATTAAATACTTTATATTTATCAATTTGTCAAGACTTTTAAAATTAAAGTAGAGTTTAGGGAACGTATTTAATTTTTATATTTGACACTAAAATTATTTTTAAGGAATCGTAACTTTCAATTGCCGGTTAGAGCCAATTGAGGGTTCCACGTTTCAAAATTTCAAATTTCTGCTGAATAATCCGGATTCTATTTTTAAAGTATCTCGTTATGATCTTAGTCGAAGGTGACCGATTCATTCTGCCCAAGTATATATTTGAAAATAAATTCCGAAATTAAATTCTCAAAATAAATTAACTTATCGGTAGTGATGTCGAATATATAAAATGCTATAACAAAACTGTTTGCCGATTTTTAAAACAAACCAGCACGAATTGCTTCCTAAATTTATATACCAATAATTAGTGCACCACCACATTTAAAGCGATAAATATTATACCACTATCTCGAAATGCACGCGGCAAATTTAATAAATAAGGACACATGGCAAAAAAAAGCTCATCGATCTCTATATATTCCAATATTTAATTTACTGCGTCCGACGACAATTCCATGTTCAAAAGATTAAATATTTTTTTTGGACAACCATTGCAAGCTTAAAATAAACAAACTAAAACCAACAAATAAACAACTATAATAAATTTCCTATTACCAAATAAAAAAAATTAGAAAATAAATTTCCACTGTTAGTATAGTAAAGTGTACAGAAAGCAACAGAAAAAAAATATCATGAAAATGCGGAAAATTCTTTTATCTCATTTTGTTGTTGTCTCGCTATCTCTTCTATATATATTTATATATTAAACAAGCTTTCAAATAGCACTAAAATATGCAACAGACAATTTCTCACTCAAAAAGCTGTTATTTTTTGTATATTTATTTATTTATTATATTTTTTTATATAAAATGTAATAAATTTGTTAACTTTGAATCGAAAATATATTTAAAAAATAAAAAATTCTGTTAAACCCTTTTTTGGCTCCATACTCCGTCTATATACATACATATATATGAAATGGACGTTATCCTTTTTTTTGTTGGTACTCTTTATACGAGTACATATAGTGGGGTGGGTTTAAATTAAAAGGGATGAAAAATAAATTTACCCTGGTAACATATTCATATGTGTTTTGAGATTTTTATGGCGACAATTTAATGGTAAATAAAAATGTAATATTTAAGAGTAAAGTGAAAGAAATCAAATTGCTGAATAATTTATTATGTACCGGGATTAGGCGAGGACATTAACTGCTATAATTATATAAATATGTACACGCAAAAAAAAAATTGTATTTAAAAATGGCTGGCAAAAGATTCGATTGCGCGGGTATACTGCAAACAAAAGCATTATAACAGTAATAAATAAATAAAATAAACCAAGAAACAAACAAAAAAAAACAACAAAACTTGAAATGAATTTATAGTTCATGAATACCATTAATTCATTTTTTCCAGACGTCTTTAACAATACATGCTCTGTTTTAAGTTTTCTTCTTTTACTTAATTTTTCTTTATACGTTTTTTGGAATATTTTGGTTTTCTGTTTTATGATTATTAAATGCACTTGAGAATATCATTAATCATATAAGAATGGTTTTTGCTTCTTCAAATTTATGAAAAAGTTCTAATTGTCCAAAATAAACTCTAGTCGTCGTCGGGTTATACTGTTTTGATTGTTAAATTCAAACTTTTCCTTAATTTTTTGAAAAAATGAAAAACTTTAAATTTTAAATCAAACATACGTTTCACTAAAGTAATTTAAATAAAGTAAAAAAAAAATCAAAATCTCTTGATTATTCTACAAAAAAAAAAAAAAAATAAAAATAAAAAATTTAAAAAGGAGGAAAACTGTTTTCTTTGGTTTTCTATATATAAGAAATATAAAAACCGAAACTTTTAATAAAAAGAAAAATGGAAATTTCCAAGATAAATTTTCTTAATTTTTTTATTTTTACTTTTTTTATGCTATTCAAGAAAAATAAATTGTATTCGTTTTATCCTTTTGCATAAACAACAGTGAATATATTAACCATAAACTAAGTACAAAAAAGCAGGAATGGATCTATTACACATTCCTTTCGTGTTAAGTAACAAAAATATTAAATTCATATACAGTTATTTAAATATAATATCCTGATTCGATTCTGTATACTTTCTCGAGCTTTTCTCTTTCACTCGCTGTATTTTCGTACACATATAAATAAAAATAAGTAAACTTCATCCTAATATACACAAACAACTAACACATATACGCTACATACACAAGATAACTTTAAAAAGCTAGACCAAAAAATGTGGTTTTTACTTAAGTTTTTGTTGTAGTGTAACTTAAAACTCTCTTAGAAAAGCTCTTTTAAAGCTTAAATATTATATTCAAAAAATAAAAATAAAATAAGGTGGCTTAAATATAAAACTTTGTATTTTTTTTTTTATTTTTTGGGTAAAAATATATTTTTTTGAACTTTCATTTCCTTAAAATATATGTATGTACCAGCGTATATATGCTTGTGCTAATGTTACAAGATCATCAATTTTTTTTGTTATATGTATTGTGATTTTATGTCGAGATAAATCCGAGTCAAACGGAACATATTTTTTAAATACGTATAGGAGATTAGTATCGTTTGAGGAATGTATGCATTATACGACACTATATGACGGAAGTTATTTTTGTTAAATTTTTTGGAAGTATATACACAGTAATTATATAACGGAAGTTCGTTACGTAAACAAACGACTTCCTAGTATGTGATTAATATTCGATATTATGTTTCACTAGTCCTATATCCGGATTTTAATGTACTTCATCGTATTCGATTAATAAAACACGTCATCGTGTATGTACATAAAATAAATGTTTACGGAAAAAAATTTGTTTCAAAAGATTCGTTTGATCTTGCATCGATATAAACAAATAATTAAGAAAAGCTCTTAATAGTATAAATTTTTTTTTTTTATTTGGAAATCTGTTTTATATTGTATGATACTGAAAAAAAAAAATTTTTATGTTGGCCAATCAAATTTAAAAATAAAATCTAGACAAAATTATGATACTTTTTTATGGAATGCATGCGAAGCATAAGAAATGGGAAAAAGCAATTTGGCACCGAAAATAGGAATACTATCATTTCAAAGCTTTTTTGTATAGTTTGTGCTTATTTTTTTCTCCCGTTTATTATTGTTGTATCTCTGTATAGCGATGGCTTTCTAAAAGATAAATATTTAGCATTTTTATGTTTTTTGTATAAATAATTTTAAATATATATTTTATTATTTTTTTTCTGTGATAATAATCATTATAATTTTTATTGCAATAAATTTAAGACATAAAAATTGAAGGCGGATACAAATTTTTATTGCATGTCTCGAATTTTACTTGATTTATTCGAAACACTTTAAACAACTTTGTGGAATTTATTAACTTTATTAGGAGACTAGTCTCAATTTAAACAGTTCATGTTTATTTAATGTGGTGCTGATGGTCGTTGCCAGATACTGCTACATAAAATCAGGCTGGGAGAATCAGAGTTGTCAACAAAAGTATTGCAATTTCTTGGTCTATATTCCAACTCCATTCTAGTTATGATACTTACCAACGTCAGTTGTATTTTTGTTTATTCATTCCATTTGTCGTAACGCTTTTATCTGTTACTTTTTTGAAAATGAAAATTAATTTACTGGATATTTGTCCGTTGGCGAAGAGTTGTTGTTTGAAGATATGAAAATGTCGAATGCCAAGCTTCTAAAGTTAGTAGAAGTGTCTGATGATGTAGTAGAATTTAACTCCGACAGTAAAGAAATCGCGTAGTCCAATTTACACCAAAACTAATTAGAGAGGGTCTGCAGTTAGGCAAAAGTTCGCAAACGTTCTTTATCAACATCGATCCTGATAAAGACTGAGCACTAAAATTCCAAAAAACAATCCAAAATACTGTCATGCCATTTTGAAAAAATTTATAAAAAAGTGTGCGAAAAAATTAATGCTGAATTCGGAAACCGATAATTCCGGATTCTGATAGCGATGTAATAAATCATAAATGTGCCAAAGAAAACTCAAGTCCTGGATTATAAAGGCAGGGATGAGGATTTAATTTAAGTTAATTTTAATTGTTTTAATTTATGTAAAAATTTATAAAATTAAATTTTTAACTTTTCTATAATATTTTTATCTTTCTTAATAATCAAATAAGGTTGCTTTGTTCTACATAATTCGAGGGAACACATTTATGCTTGGCATTGTCCTTAGGTTCGTTAACTCAATTAATGGTTTTAAGTGTAGTGGAATCATTTTACACGATTTTGATTTACACGATAATCTGTGGAACGTATCTGCCGTATAAATCGAAGGAAAAATGTTTGCTCAAAGATTTTAAATTTAAAAATTCGGGAATTCGACCAGATAATTGACAATTTCTGCTTGGTTCATAACGCAATAAACTGACTTATACGTTGTAGATTTGCCAGATATTTGATTTTGAATGACTGTGTTAATAGCAGTGTTATCATTGATTTCGGTCGCCAATAATGCACGCTCGTCTGTGTAAAATTACAAAAATCTGGTGGAATGGTAATGCAATTTGTGGTGTCATCAATAAATAATACCAATAAATAGTTACCAAGTTACAGTTGGACACGCATGGTAGTCAAAATAATTTTCTCAACATTTTGCCAAAGAACAGATGTTGTGAGACATACACACTTAGTTCATCGGCTGGTGTGAAACGTGGAATAAAGATGCGATGGCCAATGCAATGTTATTTTGTAAGCGAAAAGTCGCTATAATCAATGAAAACAGAAATGTGTTGCCTGTTCCACCGGGTGCATCGAGGAAAACCAAACGAATAATACGCTTATATGCATTGTGTTTTTGTATCATCAGTTTTGGCAGATTTATCTAAATTAATCATTGCAGCTCATTGACATTAAATTGCTGCACTCTGTGCAGATCTCGATCGTATGAATGAGCGTTCTGTTGACGATTGATAAACACTTGTCTTCAATCCTGATTAGCGCTTCGTTCCGGTGAGAATTGCATGCTTGCGTTATTGCTGACCGTGCGCACTCGATGAAAAATATCTTCACTCATTTGATCTTTGTATTTTTGTAGGCTGTCAAAATGATGGAAAATATAATGTGCGAAGTGATTGATGCGTTCGCTAGTGATGTATCCCATTGTGTACCCTTTTCCAGTAATTCTAATTTCTGCCGTGCTTCACGACAAAAGTTTGGCATAATTGGGCACCAACTGTTCTCAATTGTTGAAACGATAAGGGTCTATGTACATTAATTAACAATAATCGCAAGTAAAAGCATTCTGCATTGTTGGGAAGAATGGTGTTCAATCTACTCAATGCCTCGGTTGTAAATAATTGTTGTATCCTTCTACAGCTTTTCCTTGTTTGCGTCTTTGAAATTTTGTTGATGTTGATTTCCTGAGGTTGCTGAGTACAACAAGGACCCGATCCCTTCAAAAAATTATTAAACCCTGCTCATTGGTATAAAATCCCTATCCAATATTTGAAACCGATTGGATAAATGGTGTGTCAATTTAAAAAGGCTCACTTGACCTAGGGGACGGACCCTTCAGATTCAAGCAGAGACATGCTTATTTCATATATAAGATTTTTCCTTAACTCATTCCCGTCAAAGAATTTAAAGCTAAATTGGTACCGGGGCCCCTAGACCCCGGGGTTGTTCGCGATATTTGGTAGTGCGACTCGTGAGCCCAAAAAAAAACTAACTATGCTCACGACCACTTTCTTGCCGAGATACACATTCTGTGAAAGTTTCATGTCCATCGACCGTTTAGCTGGTCTTAGAGATTTTTGGGAACAAATATACACGCATAATTTGACTTATATATAAATTAACATATCAATTTTGATAGGACCAAGTTTGCCACTATTATGTAAATTTGAAATAAATTTTTTTTATGTTTGGCGAGGCATTTTATTTATTATTATTTTAGGCCTCCAAGTATATTTATTATAAAATTTTTATTTGCATTTGTGTTTATTTTCCGTTCAAAAATAAATATCAAATCCATTCAATAGTTACCGGTTTTGCGTTTTGTAAAATGCTTCGGGAATTCGTTTAGAAAATACTTATACTGACTTGTTGAAATAATATAATGATCAAAAGCGCATTAACGGAGAAAATTTTTGTCAAAGTAGGGTATCGTAATGAAGACAACATCTTAGAATCGTCCGATATAAGGTACCTGCTTTTTGAGATTCCTCCGTCGATTTATATCAACAACTAAATGCAAATTTTTCCCATTTTGTCAAAAATTAGGTTCCTCAATTTTAAATTTTTTGGAACGTATAGATTTAATTAAAAAAATTAAAAAAATTTCTATTTTAGTTATGCGTGTAACTCAGGGATAACCTTTAAGAAGTTTAAAATATTGAAGTTTTATATCTTCCAAAGACAGAACAAATACTGAATTTTCTGCTGAAGATATTTTAACTGGATTAAGAAAATTTGGGCATTCGGTTTGTCTTTTACCTTTACCTGATTTGGATTTTTATGAATTCGTTGACGGAAACTTTTTTTTAGTCTGACTGTGTAGATGATTTTATAGTGTTGAATATTGATTGATTTAATTGATTTTGAGCTAAGAAAGTTTGCGTAACAACCAGTTTTTGACAAAACCATCATTTTAACCATTATTCAAATTCTCTGCCTAAAAAAGAGTTTGTATATAATATTGGTAACATTCGTCCAATTTGTGTTTTGCCTGCTGTATCCAAGGTTTTGTATAATACCAATCAGGATATACAACTCTGGTTATAGCACAACTAGTTGATGCTCTTTTAGCCATATTTGATAAGGCAAATTCGTTTGAAATTTATGTTTTTTGGACATTTTTCTTCGTTCGTAGATGTTTTTTGGTCTCAATAACTCCATTACTAAACGTGCTGTATGAGTTGTTGTACCATCGTGCTGTATGGTTTCAGTTGGCGTTTTGTGCCAATTGCAGAAATGAAAAATTTTAGAGCATTGCCATATAACGCTCTCCATTTATTGTTAGGATTGGACCTCAAACATTTTTGAAAAAATTGGCAGAAAATCTTTTAATGGCCTTTGATGAAGATTTTTGGGTTTTTTGATCCCCAAAATCAGCAGTTTTGTTTATTTACAAAACTGCTCAAGTGAAAATGCGATTCGTCGGTGATCGTTAAATTTGCAAACAAGTTTTCATCATTCTCAATAAAATTTGAAACTGCTCTACTGTATTTCCAGCGTAATGCGAGGTCTCTATAGGGTATTGTTTTTGAACTAGCTGAATTTTGTACGCCAAAGCCACTTTTAAAATTTGCCAATGGGATGCGGTTAGCAAGCTGCAACTGGGTAGATCGTCTTTTCATTGATGTCTTTGAATTTTTGCCCAACAGTCCCAAATTCAACTAATTTATCCACCATCGAACGAATGGTTGGACATGTTGGAGCAGGTCTTTGACCATAAAATCTCCTGTATGCACGCTGAGTATATTAATTATATTGAACGATTATTCTCAAGGAATACAACAACTGTCTTAGTTCTTTCTGCAATTGTGTAGCGTCTCATTATATCTTCCACGTGTTATATGTGAAACAGAAAAAAACAAGATTAAAATATTCGTAAACAAAGAATAAGTTAAACATTTTTTACCAGGTAAAACTCTCTCTAACTCAAACTTTGTCTATGGCGAAATTTTTCTTATGTCAAATTTAAATTAAAGTACGTTGCGATTTCCTAGAAAAATATAATTCGTATTTTTGTTTTGTTTAAATTACGATTTCTTCACACTGAGCCTTTATGAAATAAATACACTCACTAGTGACACATAGATTTTTTTTATATATAGTGCAAAAACTTGTGAATGAGTTTATTAAAAAAATAATAATTTGGCAAAAAAAGGCTTCAGAAAAAAGAAAATTAAGATTATTAAATAAAACATTAGAATTGAATATTAAATTATTGAATAAGTAAGAGTGATGAAAAGAAACTGATCGCGACAAAATATGGAATGCCTTTAAGTACCTTATCAAGTTATACTAAAAAGAAATCGGAATTACTGCAAAAGCGAATGCTTCTAAAAATTTAAATGTAAAAAAAAATGTCGCCGTTTAGACGCCGTTTTGTGTTTTGTTCACCAATGCCGACGAAAAGATATGCCATGTGCTGGGGTTATCATCAAACAAAAACAAAAGACTTTGCAATTTGCAGAAGTTTGAATTTGAAAAAGTTTGATGAAGATTACTCCTGGAAGAATTAAAAATTGCTTTCGACATGTAAACATTAAACATCCATAGGATAGAGAAGATTATATTCCACTAGCAAATTTGCTCAACAAAAACAATTATGAGTGTGGTTATTTTCTAAACCACTCTCACAATTGTAGAGGGAAAAATTTAGAACTGTATATGTTTCAGAAAATATTCAGAGAATATTCGGAACATCATCGGATTATGAAATATTGAAAACGAATAGATATAGAACGATATAGAAAGAATAGATAGATACAGAACGACATAAACTCGCGAACAACTAACGGTTAAAATCTTCAGCGTTCAGAAAAGTGATTTTTTTAAAACGGATTAACACAATACGTTATTTTTTTAAAAGCTTTTTAAAATTTTTACTTTAAAATAATACTATTTTTATGAAAATTGGTTCAGTATTTTTTTTTATAATGAATGAAAACGCAACCAAAATTGATGATTATGAAAAAAATATTGGATATTTAAATTTAAATTACAACGAAAAACTCAAGCAAAACAAAAACATTTATGTTGGTAAATACTTGGTATTGCTCCCTCCCCCATTGCGCCTACAACGGCTCATATGCGGTTCCTCATTGACCGCCGTACGAAACTCTCATGGACACCGGTAAACCCGACTTTTCCTATTTCTACCATGGAGATATATTCTGTGTGACAGTGACTAGAACGGATCTCCCTTGTTTGATGCAGCAATTGATGTGTTCGCAAACAAATAACAGTCGCTCTTTGAGGTGGCGCGCTGTCAATTTTAGGCCGTCAGGTTGGCTTCCTTCAAGCGTTTTCTTACTGTCCATTGACTAACAGCTCCATTTAAAACTTGTCTAAGCCCCTGCTGCACATCGACGCCCTTGAGATGGCGATTCCGCAGTAAAGTTAGGACGATAATCTTTCGTCCCACTCAAATGTAAACCGATACCGTGTAGTATATGGTCTCCGATTAAAGGTACCAGTTTCCTGGAATCTTCTGGTCTCTTTTGAAACCACAGATTGGCTCATGTGAAGTTGACGGGCCTCTTCTCGATGATTGCGTCTTTCTTGCAATAAAGTAATAACTTGTGCGGCTTTTTCTATGGTGGTTGGTATCCATGTTTTTGAGGAAACAACGAATGAAACTGGTAAATTTTTTTTTCTTCAGGTCAACGTCTGTTAAGTAATTAATGGCAAATATCAGTCAACGTGCTGTTATAAAAGAGATTGTAGCACGAAATTGTTTTCACCGAAACATCGCATTTTGCTACGATTGCTTTAATTTGAAAAGTAAAGTATATATTTTAATTATAAAGGTGTCCTTGTAAATATAAAATACTAAGCTGCCAAAAAAGTTGTTTTAAAAAATCGGTTTGGCCATTTTTAAAAAATACACCCTTTTGTACACGCAGGGGTTTCACTCGATTAAGTTTCTCTCGAGTATAGATATTGAAATCAGTCCGCTCTCGCATCAAGAAGTAACAAATGCAAGGACAGTTTTAAACGAAAAATTTTAACATCTAATGTTACTCCCGAAAATATTTTTAACATGCTGCATAAACCTAAGAATTATGTACTTAACATTTAAAAATACTTTAATAAATTGTATCAGATGAATTACAGAAATTTGCACATGTTTTATGTTCATTTTTGGATATCCCCTTTCTATCTCAAATTTTCCAGTATACTTTTTCTATCTCGAATTTTGTTTTCGGTCCTTTGGAACTTGAGATAGACAGAGTTAACTGTAGTTACTTTTGCCGGTGCCAGAGGGTGCCTCTGTTATATAAATACTTTTGTTACGTTTTTGTGTAGTGTCTATTTGTTAAGTGTTAGTTTTATATGTTTTAGTTTTATTTTTTGTGTATTCTTGTAAATATGTCTGTAACATAAAAGTTTACACTTAAGTTATGGTTTAATACATATTATTATATTAATTTTTAAATCCCACGAAGGAATTAATTGGCCACAAAACAAAAAAGGCCAATTCCTATTTTAGTAAAAGCATTCTGAAATGTTTGAACATAACATATAGAAACAAAATTGATACAATTAACAAATTCCCGATTTAGATAAAGTGAATTAATCTTTCATCATATAGTATCTATTGTTTTAATCGATTCAAATAGCACAATTGGCGTAAAATAAAGTACTGCAATGGTTAGTACATTCTCGTACATGGTACGCCGTTTTTATAATTTTAGACCGACAATATTAATTTATGAACATTTCAAGACTATGTGTGTACACAATAATTGTAAACTTTCAAAAATGTTATGTACAAAACTATCCATTCGAACTAATGCACAGTTTCTTTTAAAAATTCAACCCTTTATTCATTTTTAACATAAAACAAAACATCAGAAAGTGCAATATACCTTAAACAATTCCCAATTCTCTTAAGCTATATCCATTACAAACCAACGATTATAATTTACCCTATAAAGCAAACCTCCAAAAAAAATATATTCACAACAAGAATAATTACAGAATTTAAAAGTTTCCGCCAAAAATTAAAATTATCCCTTTATACGAATATAAAATTAGAATTTTAATTGCTTTTCCGACTCGTACAGTGCGCGCACACAAAAAGATTTATTGGGAAATTAATAAGAAATATTTTAAGGACAAAATAAAAAACTAATTAAAGATCCCTTATTTATTCTGTTATATGCGCTGTTGCTGTGTGTTATCTTACTCGTTTTAAGAAAATATGTATATATGTAGATATAAAAATGGATGCACTTGACTTGTTGTATAAATTTTAAAATCCATACTGGAATAAATTACAAAATCGCGAAATTTGTATCCATATAAAAAAGGGTTACATAGTGAGACATATGTTGATTACAGTAATTAATATTTTCATTTAATTAAATTAAATATCGCATCAAACGGGGTAATTATATATTATGTATATAGCTACGATACCTAACATATATATCGAACATGAGTTGTGCGCATAAAACTTGATTATGTTTTAATTGGTTTTTATAGTTTACTTACATAATAACAATTATAAATATTGTTAACTACTTTACTTTCATTTTAATGGTCGAATAATCGTTTATACTCAGCGATTTATATAAACGCCCATTTCCTTCACATGCTATATATTATGTGTATGTATATATGCGGTGTATATGGGTAAGGTACTTATATATAAAGATCATTTTACGTTTTTTATTGTGTGAATAAATAAATAAAAAAAAGAAATATAAAGAACGCGATCTTTTGATCTTCGATTCTCTATTTTAATAAATGTGTTTTTTTGTTTTATTGAAAAAATGTTTTGCGATCATCATTATAATGGCCGCGATCAATTTTTTCAATTTTGTTCTCTACTTTGGAGTTATTTTTTGTGGGTTATATTTTTGTTTTATATATGTATATAAGATCTCTCGGAAGCCATTAAAATTATTGAGTGTCTTATTTATGTTGTTGGGTATATAACTTTGTATACTGTCTTCTCTAGTTTTTTTTCTTTTTGGTGGAATTTTTAGTTTTGTTTTAAATTTATTATTTTTCTCACTCTATTTCATTTTTTTTAAATATATGTATTTGATCTCCATATTCCAAAAATAAATTTCAAAGCATCCAATCATGTTGGGTGGTCTTTTAACGAGTACGGTATTTTTTAGTATTTTAGTTATTCTCATATTCTCGTTTATAAAGTCATGTTGTTTTTCATGGATTGGTATACATAATAATACATCTTGTGTCGTCTTTAAAGATATGTAACAATAATTAACCGTATGCATAAAAGTTCATTGATCGATAATTGGGCGTTTTGCATAAATAACAAGCATATTTTATATGTTATCGTTACACCTGGCTTTGTTGTTTGTCTTTTTTTATTTAAGCTGGAATTGAAATAAAAAATAAAATAAAATCAATATATACGATCATAAAATTCCACAATATAATTGGAATTTTGAAAATTTACAATTTATTTATATATTTCGTTAAATTCCAATACGATAATATATGTAGGTATATACAATAATAATAAGAAAATTCTTTTAAAAAATTTTCAAATTTTCATTCCAAAACATTTTTGTTGTTTTTTTATTTTATTTTATTTGTTTGAGATTTTTTGATATTTGCTGCGGTTTGGATTTGAACCAAATATGTACACACACTCGTTTGTACACATATAACACAAATATTATACATAAACATTTCGAACAATAAAATCCAAACCCGAAAAAATACTGTAATATAAAATTTATTGGTCAATCGAGAATTCAAACTCTCAACCGCCTTGTTCATATATCACGATTGTATTTATTTATTTATTGTATACACTGTACATACATGTATGTATGTTTGAGAGATATTGATTGTAATTTATTACCAAGTGAAATAAAATTATATTTATATAACGATTTCACATATAACCCCAACTCCCCAAAATGTATGTATATATACGGTATATAGTTTAATTTCAAATCATATTGAACACGACTATATTACACTGAACCTCTAAACTAATTTATCCACATATATTTTTTTAATTTTTATCGTAATATAATATATTTTGTTGGTATGGTGAATTTTTATCAGGATTTTTTTTTGGCCTGACAATATATCGCTAAACAACGGCAGCCAACCAATACCACTAATCAAGAAGTAAAGCCTATTTATGCGATCGGTGGGTTTTTTTGTAACTCGTAATACGGAATATAAAATATATCTCTGGTGGTTGGAGTGTTTTAAATTTTATGAGGTGTTTTATTTGAGCACAAGAGTAGAATGAATAATTTCTACACAAATTTTTAACAGTATAACGAATGTATAAATTCGTACATTTTTCGCATTGTAAATTTTATTATGATTATCTTGTTATTAAGAGATTTTAAATCAAAATGTATTTAGTGTTTTATTGCATAACGCCCCATCGTTTATATCTAGACGCACACATGATTGATTGCTTGATTATACATTATACTTGATTATACATAGGAAGCACAAATTAAATACGTGTGAGCTAAATATCTACTCAATTTGGATTTTTATTCCGAAAAATCAAATTTGAACCTTCGTCACGCCACATAAAATCGGGTATTATTCAGATGAATTGAAGGGTCCCGACTTCTAGTATTGTAAAAAACTGAATACGTTTTTAATAAAATTATTTTTCAAAAACTCCGTTTAAAAATAGAACCCTCGGTATTATAGTGGAACAGATATTCGAAGAGATAAATATTTTGTTTAAAATTTACGGTTACAAAAAACTTTTTCTTCAATCACCAGCAGAGAAGTCAGAAAGACTAATCACTCATGCATGACAGTCTCGTATGCCACGTATGTAAAATTTAATGAAATAGCGGGACGTGTATTCATGCGTGACGTGTCTGAGATACTTATAGTATATGAAAGTTGATAGATGAATCATAATGACCAGTCAAAACGATTTTTATGTGACCCGCCATTAGTGACGAAGGTAAAAAATATTAGATAATGAAAATATGCTTTATTATTAACGTTTATGTGAATGAGTAAAAAAACCCCTTTAGCAGACTGGAAAGGGTGCAATTGTACCCGAATATAAATTAAAAGATAATTTGACTATATTATTATGTATAAAATTGTTGTACATGGAGAAAAACTATTATATTTCACTACAAGCAAATCGACACTAAAAAAGGAATAAAATTGCAGATGTCAAAGAGTTTCAGCTACCTACTTAAACTGTATCATAAAATAATTTAGAGTCAAATGCGCAGGTAATCCTCGTATAAGAAGGTTATTACGTGCCACTAAAACACCGTACTAACCAAAATCGTGTTATCTGAGACTAGAGCTTCATCCAAAACGTTGGGTTATGTTCCAAAAATATTTTTCCTTCTTGTAACACATAATAATAAAATTTCTATGAATACACATAATATTACGAGCCGTTATCAAATGTTTATAATATAATAAAATAAAAGTTTCGTTTTTTCTAAAAGATTTTATTTTAATTAAAATTCAAGAATTCATAACTTTCCAAAAATTAAATAAAAATTTAACTAAATTATAATGTCAGCCTTTTTTTCATAAAAGTGATCCCAATAAAAACAAACATCTAAATTTATGTATTCATTGGAGTCTGATAAAATTCTACCTCGTCGATGACTATGGACTTGGTGTATATCATCGTCACTAGAAATTTCTTCAAAACGAATTGTTTTCAATTCAATATTTTCCGAATGAACGAAGTCGCTTGTCCTTTCGTTGCCTTCTTGTTTAGATGTTTCGAGAAAATCTGTCATAAGAGATTGACGTCCTTTCGGAATTTTTTGATAATTTTTTGATATGGAGCAAAACACGCATCTAATTATCTTTTAAATTGTTCACTTCTTTTCATTAAAGGCTCATTTTCAATTATAAAGGACTCTAAACTTCTCTTTAATTCCAACCCTTCCTGTAAGCTTTTTAGAGTAAATTTTTTAGTTGGCACACTAAAATCTTCTTCTGAGTCATTTTCTTTACCATTGTAAGTGGCCATTTCTAAAATCTGGTTTAATTAATTTTGAATGGGTGGTATGACATTTGTTTGCTTCGTGTACGTCAGCGGGCTATAAAGCCTTTCAGCACTCATTAAGTGTAGATGCGACTTCAACTCTTTGATTGATAACGCAATGCTGTCCACATATTTCATATTGGAAAATTCTTTGCAAGCCTTTGACACCGACATATTCTTATTAGATTCCATTTGATTTTTAATGTGTTGAAAAGTACGACAAATGTAATAAGATTTTAATATTGCCATAACACCCTGATCTTGTGGTTGTACAATATAATAATCGATTTCGTATTGGGTGTTAAATAAATCATTTCCACGTTTGGATGGCTCAACTCTTTTGGATGTCCTGTGTGTTATCCAAAATTAACAATACATTGAAGGTAAGATTTTTTCGTTTCATATAACAGATAACACTCTACTTGATGCACGAAGCAGTTTTGGAACCAATTAGTAAACGAGGCAGCTGTAACCCAGGCACCGTAAAACCGTGTTATACAAGTACGCAACCGTGGTAGGGCCTAAAGTGTTCGCTGGTTGATGCATAAGAAGCATTTTTTAATTTTCTGATTTTGCGATAAACGCTTAATCTTATGCGCTTTTGTTTTTAAGCATTTTTGTTAAAAAAAATGCTATATGGTTTCGATTTGCCGTCTGTGTCCACGATAACTTGAGAACTGATGGAGATATCAACTAAATTTCTTTACTGAAAGTTCAAGCAATTCATGGGAATGGTCCTTATGGATCTGCCATTTCTGTGGTTAGGGTTTTCAGAGATATGTATGGTTTTGTTAACCCCCTTCCTTAAAATGGATAGATTTTTTTTTTTATTTTCTATTATATTTTTGTTTCATAGAGCATATGAATGTGGAATAAAAATATATCTCGTGTGGATGTGGGTTTGTGTGAGTGGTGTGGTTATGGGGGAGGTAGACAGGTGGAGGGGGATATGGGAGGTGGAGGGGTGGGATGGTGTTTTGAGTTTGGTGTGGGAATTTGGGATTGGGTGGATGAGGTTTTGTGTGGGAGTGGGTATGGAGGTGTTAAAGGGTAATGATATTGGTGGCGCGGTATAGGGCGGTGCGGGTGAGATGTATTTTTGGGGTTTGATTTGGATAGTGGGTGGGGGTGGCAATAATGTTTAGGTGTGGTGGTTTGTGTATATTTTTGTGGAAAAGCTATTTTTATATTTTCTAGGCAACAAAAATGCTTATAGAGTTTGGCTCCAAACCTTTCCCGTCTTTTTTCTTCTTTTTCTGTGTAATAAAGAATTATATTGAAACCTGTTTTTGTACTATTAAACTTATAAAACGCTTAAGTAAGTTATTTTTTGAGACTTAAGCTGTTAGAGCATGGACACTAATTTTGTAAAACGCGTTTAATCGGTTAGATAAAATAAACAAATAAACAATTAACTTTTATGCTCTCCTGTAAGAGCACCGAGCGACAAAATACTTTGTCGCCCGAATAGTAACATGAATTTACAAAACTCTTTCAAATGTTCACACATGCTGATACAATGTTTTAATTTAATTTTTATTGTAACTCGTAGAAAAAATATTGTGTGCAACTGAAGCGCAGAGGATTTTGTTGCTCTCGTGTAGTTGTGGAACGTAGAATTTAAATAGTCGGCGTTCAATCAAGAATATCCAAAATTGACAGTGAAAATAATATTCCCTAAGGAGTCCAATATTTTTGATTAAAATTCAAAAGTTTAGTATATCGCTCATTTGCTGCATTAATGACACAACCCCAAATTCACTCATTTTTAAGAAATTCGAATCAAACGATTTCCAATAGTTTATATTTTTATTATTTTGTCTCAAAACATACTCTCTTATGAAGTTATTTCTAGCAAATTTTGTAAAATTCCATATAAAAAATGGCTCAATTCGCGAAAGAAATTAACAATTTATTTCGATTAAAATTTATTGAAAACGCTGTTTTTACAAACAATTTTGAGTGATATTTTGAAATCGCGAAATTTTGATATATTTCAATTATTTTACTATTTCAATTAAGTTTTATTCGATTTACATGAATAACGACAGTTTGCAATCAAACCTTAAATTTTAATGTACATATCTGCAATTTTTTGACAGTTCAATTCCGCAACAACAATCGGAGAGAACTACTTTAGTTGTATTTCATATCGCGTATTGAAATTAAAGCTTTTCTTCATTTCCAAAAAAAAAATGTTTTTTTTTCCTGGAAATAGCAAAATAAAATCAAATATAATCTGGCAGCACTGCAGTCGCAGGAGTAGAAAAAGTATCTATAAAATTCTTGATAAAAACATAATATTTTACTACAATTGAAGTCGTAACAAAAATATCGTATCGCTCATTTGCTGCAAGAATGACATAATCCAAAATTTTTAATTTTTCAGTAGAGTGATTTGAAAATATCACTCAAAATAGTTTGTAAAAACAGCGTTTTTTTTTACAGAAAATACGTTCTAGTTGGCAGAATCAAAGTTTTCCTATCATGTCATCAATCAAGATCATACTTTTGGTAATTCTTAAATATTTTACAGGCTTCTTAGAGGAGTTTCCAATATCATAAATTGTTCATGTCTATCGCGATTTGAGTAATTTTGTATATGGAAGTTTAACTAGTTTGCTAGAAGTAACGTCTTAATATAGTATATTTTGATATACAAAATATGTAATCAAAATATAATTTATTGGGAATCGTTTGATTCAAATACCGTAATATGAGTGAAATTTTGTTGTTTCACTCTTGCAGCAAATGAGTGATATATAACTCGGGAGCAAACGTAATAATCGAAGTTGGCCTTCACAGTTGGGTTTATATGTAAAAAACGATTTCTACATTTTACACGTAAAAACGCAAATTACAATAAAATTCGTCTATTTTACAAAAATATGTAGAATGTTCTTAAAAACCTTGAAAACTCTGAAAAATGCGAATTTTTTTATCCAAAATATGATAAAATAAATGTCTACTGATATCTAGCTACATTTGAATAGAACTTATTTGTAAAGTGTTTAAATTTGTAAAGTGTTTATTTCTATATGTAGCGGATTTTTTTTACAATTACAATTTGGCGTTGTCGTTATCTGCCAAAAACAAATGTCAACCGAAGCCAAACAATTTTTAACCAATAAATATTATTACATTTAATTTAACTTAAATTCAACTTTAAAATTTCAATAAATTAGACTTATCTTTTATCTCGATTTCAATGTCGTGGTATCAGTAAAGTTGACTTTTGAAATCCTACATTGACATAAAAAAACTGCTTTGGCCACAACTTACGTGATTTCCTGTTTTAGAAAAGCCTCTGGCCTTCACTTATGTTGGTTGCAAGGTTTAAAATAAATGCGTCAATTTTGTGAGTAGTTGTATTAATCTTGTTATTTAATAATAAGTAATCTTTTGTTCTTGTAGATCCTTAACTCCTAAACAAATCATAATGCCTCCGAGATCATTTGTATTGTTGTGTTGCATGCGGTATTAATATGCAATGTAAGTCTAGACTCGAATTGGGTTTTGCTAATTTCTTTATGTATTTTTTAAACCTCTAACAGCTGACTTCGAAACACCTTCCGCCAGTTTAACTTATAAAGAAACACAGACAATCTGAACGTTTTAACTCGTTAATACGTCTTGGGTACATCATTTATGCATGAAATTCTGCAAGTTTCTTAAATATTACTGAAATTTTTTTGTTGGCCATTCCTCGAAAAGTAGATGGAACTATTCCGATATCTGTAATCTGTCTAGCTAAAATCCACTTTGTTCATTTAAATGTTTTGTTGCTGTTGAAATAACATTTAATTTGTTTATGAAGTATCGACTATTTTCTAATTAATGTTTGAAATGGTGGTTCAACTTGGAATGAATACTATAAAAACGTTTCTAAATTAAAGAGTAGTACCTAAATTAAAAAATTACTTAATAAATCAAAGAAGAATCAGTTTTATTTATTTTTATTACGCGCTAAAGCATATAGATTCTAATTAAAAAAGAACAAAATTAAGTTAATATTTCTCAAGCTAGTAAGATTCAGTCATTCAAAATTACTACTCAACGTCGGTTTTACACCTTTTTTCATTTTAAGTAATCTTTCTGAAAACTATATGTAGAAAGAAAATTGAATTAAAATAAAATCAGTTTTTGCAATCATCATCTCAATCAAATATCAGCATAGGTTCCAAAAACTATTTCAATTACTGCAGTCTATATAATAATGTATTGCAATATACAGCGCGATTCAGTGAAATATAGTAAGAATAAAACAGACTAAATTTCTCTTTATTAATTTTAGCAGAAATATTTAATACTAAACATGCACGGAACTGTAATACTGTAAAACGTTGCAGAGAAGTTTAATAGAAATTAATGAGACTGCATTTGTATTTATTGTTGTACCCCTTCACTAAACAATTTAAAAATTATTTTGATCAAATACAATTTGTTGACTATTTAGGCATAGCGTTCGAAAATGCCTACTTTATAGTTTTTGTTTTAGCCGAAAATTTACTTACTAAACATGTACAGGATCGCTATATTGATTTAAGGTATAAACAGAACCAGAGATACAGCGACAAAATACATCGACAAAATACATTTGTCTGCCGACGATGTCGCTTTGGTAAACACAACAGCGTTGAAGCGACAAAACAAGAAAAATATTAACAAATTAACCCTTAAATATTTCATTTATCTTTTTATCGACTCTTTTTAAATTCTTTTACATAAAATATTGTATACAATATTCAGATTTGGTTGAAATTCATTTAAAAACAGTTGTACAAAATGTTTACCAACATAATAATCTGAAACTTATATTGGTAGTACTGCAGCGCCGGCGACAAAATTACAATAGATTCTAAAAAAATTCGGCGACAATGTCGTCGTCACCAGCGACATTGTTTGTGTTAGCATCCTATGGTTTATGTGTATTTTAATTTGACAGGCGTTGTATCTTGTCGCTGTATCTCTGGTTCTGTTTATACCTTTAATCATAATTTCAATTTATGTCGATTTGTACGAAAGGTCAAAAGTTAAAACAAGTAACCCTCATCTTTCATGCTTTTAAATCTAACCAGAAAAACTGCGGGATGAATCATCTGAATCGGATTTTTTTTCCAAACTTCTAAAAACTTCTAACTTCTAACTTTTTTCCAAACTTCTTTTCTTCTTTACTGTTAAATTTAAATTCGGAGTTTCAATAAAAAATAAATATGTATCTTGTTTATAAAAATACTACCACCTTCTTTCGAATATAAAGGCCAGGAACTGTGTTCGAGTTTTTAAATTATTATTATTCTTTTATTTACGCGAAGTGTTTGAAAGGACACTTAAGCTTGAAAAAAGATCATTAAAGTTTTAGTATTGTTCTTAATTTGGGCGAGTCTCATTATAAGTTTGTTGATCAATCAATATTCAAAACGAAATCGTTGTTAAATGCAGTTACATGGATTTTTTCCAAGCACTAACAGCCAGCTTTATTGCGTTCATATTTGTCCTAAAGCGTTACGTGTTGCTATGCCAACAGTCGCTTGAATGAGTGAGAGAAACAAAAAATTATTGTCATTTGGTGTGTTTTTAAATTTTGCAGTGGCCCGAAACAATATAAACTTCTAGCATAATCGTTCGAGTTCGAGTATCGTTGCGCAGAAGAGCTCATACTGTAATTTTACATATTTGAACTGTTTCGATAATATCATAATAATCTTATCAGAGGCATTGTACTCGAAGATTTTACAAACATTGACAGTTTTTGATAAAATTGGAGCATTTTGAATTTTAATTACACGTTAAATATAATATTGTAAATCCTTATTAAAAAAATATAAGTTGCTCTCCCAAACAAAAAACATTCGAAATCCATCGTTAATATTTGATATGAGTATTTTTTACGTTACTATATCTGAAGTTCTAGCAGATTTTTGAATAATTGATTCGTTTATATGTAGATAAGAGGGAATATTTAACCAAATTTTCAATTTTAATGGACCAAAATGAAAACCATATAGCCACATCGAGAAAAGCATTTGGTTTGGCCTAAAACAAATTCAACTTCTCTATTAGAATGCTTTTAAAAAAATTAAGTCCCTACAGAACCATGCAAAACATGACTCGGCGTTGTTTTTAAATAAAGCGCAGTATACGAGCAAAATTCGTCAACAACGCCTAGCCGTTTTTTTCGTGGAAGGCGGTAATGAGTTGATATGCATGACCAGAAATGAAAGGAACATTTTTATCTGGTCATTGCGATCTCAACGTTTTATTCCTTATAAGAAAAAGCATTTATAATTATAGGAATTTACAAAGGGTTCGTATTTTGGCCGTAGAACGAAAATTATTTCTTAATTTTAAATTTATATATACGAGTCACCAGACCCTTGCTCTATATTAGAAATAATAATCAATCAGACGATAAATCATACTAGAATGGAAAAATATAAGCCCCAAAAATATTAATTCAATATGATCTGTTCAATTTAGCGTAGAATTTGTTTGCTTCTTGCAAATGTCATCGTTAAATTTCAACACCGTAATCAGACGCAGACGGATCTAGTGAACCATAACCTTTTGGAATAAAAAATAACACCCATTTTATAAATTTGATCATAATCGGTTGCAAAAAAGCTAAGTTACATACCGTACGACCAAATTCCAGAATATTGTCCTAAATACTCTAATTGCCAACTGGACAATAAAGGAAACATTTTTTTAGTAAACTTTAGAAAAAAAAAATCATTGTAGGACGGAGTTCTGAATCAACTGGAAGTAAGCTGAATAGTTAAACCATTCCATGCCCGAGTTTTTTTTTTTGATTTTTTTTTTAACTTAAATTTAACGCTCAAAATGTTAAGTCGAAATAAACAGGAAATTATTTAGTTTTGGAATTTTTTAGGTAAAGTTTGACCTAGATTAAAATTTGTTACTTAAGTTTGGTTGACTTTACATAAAGCTATAGATGAAAATGATGGCCGGTTTGCTGTTCTTGAATTGAAATTTAAAATTAAGGTATCGTTATTTTTGAATGATGATATTATACCAAATATAACGTGAGTGTTATTTAATATAGGAGCGTAGCTTTTACAAAACAGGAAAGAAAAGTTAACCCTCTTTCCAGATTCATACTTGAATATAAGTCAACCTATTTCTTTTATTTAATATTTTTTAGTAATTCTTGATGTGGACATAGGTTTATAAAGATAATTTTTACCTTGCTAAAAGGTTTGCATCGGTTCGTCATTATATAGCTTTTTATAATGCTTTTTATCTATAAGTCCTGCATAGATGGACAAAATAATGAAATGATCATCTATCTAGAATATTAATCACATATATATTCTAGATAGATGACCATATCATTATTTTGACATTATTTGAATGTATTCATGCAGTTTATGCTTTACCAAACATTCTGAAAAATATGTCAATCAATGCTGGAATAAATTCCATACCAGCCGAGTTAAATGATCCGTTTCGTGCAATCCAAAATAAAAATTGTTTTCTGAATCAAATTTAAAATAAACTAGACAGGCGGATCATCGCCGAATTAAAACTGCACGAGTAATTCGGTGTTGTCGTTTTAAGCCCCTGAAAAATATAGATGCAATTTTGTGTTCTGTTGAAACGATTTACAGCAATTTATGTTCAGTCCAGTGATGTCTATATACTGAAGCTCCCAAATTTCAGAAAAACAATTCGTACGCCACATGCAATAAAATGATAAGCCAAACAAACTTTTACTTTTATAAGACAATTTCGCACAAAACAACTGTTTAATAAAAGTATGAGCTTAAAATGTTTGTGGTTTGAACCATTTAGATTGCTGGTACGATCACTAGAACTTTAAAGGTAAAATATACCGCTCATCTAAATGGTCCACACAGAGTATAACTTAAGCCCTCAACAAAAATTGCACCAGAATAATGCAAGTGGGGTATTGTAAATATAAACACTTACATTTAATAGAAGCTATTATTAGAATCGTCTTCGCATAAAACAATAAATATACATTTACAAAGATTTGAAATGGTACAAATATAGATTTGGTTGGCATTTCCTTTTTATAAGTACATAAGTACAGTAAACATACCCATTTCGAAGGGGTGTAAAAATTAGAGAGAATCGAAAAAAAAATCCAAATAAATTTCTTTTTGTTTCCTCAAATTTTTCGTTTTTAGAAAGAAAATTGGTTTGGGAAAAAAAATTTAAGAAATTTCTCGTTTTTAATGTCACACTTGGGACACATTTCGATGAATTATTATTGTCACATGATCTTGTTGTATTTCCTTCGTTATAGAAATTTTTCATGTTTTGCCATATTTTTTTTTGTTCACTATATGGTGTACATGTATATTATGTTAAACGAATATTATGTGTGTACGATTTTCTTTTACCTAAGATATGATAAAGATGATAAAGGCGTTAACGTAATTTGGTAAGATATTCCACAAAATAATATAAATACAGATATCATATATCCTGAATATGATATATAAATGCGGAATGGTGCGGTTTATTTTTTTTTTGTGGTATTCATCTTCAAGAATATTATTTGTTGGATACGACAATGTCGTTATCAGATGTTCATATTTGCTGTATAGATAGTTTAAATCGAAAATATCTTACTACTTAGGGTCATATTTTTGATTAATTGGGTACGATATTGGAAATATATTGTTATTTTTGCTTTAGGAGTAGCTATATATACACACACACAGTAAATACACTCATATAAAATTAGTTCATATGCTTTAATTTATGGTAAACATATTTTGTAAATGGATGTACATATAACCCTCATATATAAATATAAATACATATTTTATTTTACTAACAAGAAAACAAATCATAATTCATAAAATAAACAAGATACAATAATAACTAACCGCTAATGACATGTATAAGTCATTCGAACATGAAACAAAATTATATTTAGGTTTCCTTCTTAAATCCGCTGTATTGTAAAACCAACACCAAAACGTCTTAAAATTCAGTTTGTTTTAGGGTTAATTTATTTTTCTCGAGTACAAAAGGAAAATCAACTTTGTTTATAGTTTCCGATTTAATTTCCAATGTTCTTTAAGGATATTCAAATTAATGAATTTAACTGTTTTATTAATATAAATAAATGAGTCATTTTGATTTCCGCATTTTATTTGTATAATTTAACTGTGTGCGTCTCATTTTTCTGCACCAGAAAATGTCGTCTTCACCACATACCCCATCGAGAAAAATTATATTTTGTTTTTTTACCATAACAGGAGGTAATTATGTATCTAAAAGGAACTGTACTTCCTTTCTTTTTTTGTAAACTTTCTCTGCCATTGTCTTAAAGTAGCAATTTTTCTATTCAATACCCCAATTAAACTTCTGAATTATGATCGCAAACAATTTTTTTTGGTGTTTTCACAAAAACTTTCTCTTTAATAATAAAACGACGAATAAAAGGAAGAAGCATGGAGGAAATTTTTTTTCCGTTTTTATTTTGTGAAAATTGTGAAAACTTTTTATATTACAGAATTTTAAAAGAAAATAAAAAAAATCCTAAATGCACGTGACTTGCATTTTAATTTCGGGATATATTTTGTGAAAATATATATACGCAGGATAATTTTTTATCAATTTGTCTCAGGAGGTTGGTCACCCTATATTATACACTTGTTCCTATAAAATTATCCTAAATCAAATAAATTAAATTTCTTAATTTTTATTAGGTTGGGTGTATTGTTGCGTGGTAAGGTAATTTCTTGACGCCCTTCCTATAAATGTATATTTCCGATGGTGAACCGCAATACATGTAATGTGTTTTCGATTGAACATTGGTTTTGCAAAAAGGGATATTATATCAGTTTATCATATATAATATTAATCAAATTGGACTTATATTATTTTTCACGGTCGTCTTATAAGTTTTCATTTGTTTGAACCATCTGTGTCGGTTGTAGCCAATCATATAAATCTTTATAAAATCAATATGTGTGTGAACAAATCTGGAAAATAGTAGAAATATTGAACTATCAGTACATTCCTATAGAATTTAGCCAAATTAAGTGAAATCAGTATAATAAAATACACTCAATCGTATAATTTTAGAAAGCTATACACTGTGCACCAAACAAAAAAATGTATAATAAAACAAAACAGAAGCAACAACAACAGCAAATAAAATAAAGGAAAAAGGGAAATCGGAATATAGAAAAACAAAATACATTCGAAATTGGGTAATAATTCAAGAAGGATGTATATAAATGCCTATATTTTCATTCTATTTTGTGTCCAAACAGAAAATAAACTATGAACTTAGATACGATTGAATTGAGAGACACAAAATATACAAAAAACGATTCATTTTGGTTGGCTGATTTGATAAAATAAAAATGTACAAATAAACATATTTTTGTTGTTGTTGTTGTTACTTTATATTGTATCCTATTTATAGAGAACTAGAAAATATATGCTGTAAATATATATCTACATGGCTTCGATTTATACAAACAACCAGCACCAGCCAAATAAAAAAGCTTAAAGAAGCGAAATACAATTTTAATATCAGCGCAATTGCAAAAATTGATAAGTTATTGGGTAGATCATAAAATACTCGGGAAGTTAGCATACATATATGCGATAATAAATTTAATAGATTCCGTTGATATAATTTACAATATGTGTGCGCGTAAATCGACGGTTGTAAAATTTTGCAAATAGTAACCATATATATACCAATTATGGAAATCTTTGTAAAATTATTACGGAAATGTAAAGGCAGTTTTTCGTTAAGTAAACCCGTTTCTAAAAAAAATATTTCACAGCAATATGGTGGTAGTATAGCGCTTATTGTGCTTTTCTGGAATAAGCAATTTTCAAAAAAATTTCTAACACTTGTTTTGTTATTTTTAGGAGACTTCATTACTGAAAAAATTCAGAACCGATTGCGATGGAATCGCAAGATAACTTTAGACTCTACAATTCAAAGGAATTCTTCATTATCATTTTTTCAAAAAAAAAAAAAATTTGCCTCTTGAATTCACTCAGTTGGCGCATACCAAATCCCGCTTATTTCTTGATAAGTACACAGCCAGCAGCTTTGCAATATTTAAAATGATTTCGAATTTCTTGCCACCGATTTTCTTCACAAAATAATTCATGCTTATTTTCTTTAGTTCCGAGTTTCGATATGTTCACTAGTATTATATGCATTTAGCGTTTTACTTGATGCCTTTTTGACTTATCTAATAGAAGTATGTATTTTATCTTTTATTATAGTTCTGCATAGTAGCTATTTGTAATTTTCTCATATAAATCTTGCGAAATTATTGAACACATATTTGATGTAGATGTGTAAGTTTTGTAGAAGGTAATTTTTTTTAATTAATAATTACTTCTTTAACATAAGCATCTATAGGTTTTGTTCAGATTAATTTATGAAAATTTTTATTATAAAATATTTACATTCCATTTTTAACATAAAGTAAGTAAGTATTTAATTTTTAAATTCAACGTAACAGTAGCTTTCGAATAAAATACGGAAATCTTAAAAATTTAAATTTTTAAAATTCAATAATAAACAAAATTTATCATTATTTTTAAGGTACCGTAGGATTTTAAGCAAGTTTTTAAAAAACTTCTCAATTTCATTTTAACGGTTTTCTTATGTTTCTTATAAAATTGGAAAAACGTTTCTTTTTATTTTGAACTAAACTAGTTGATTTAGTTGCAACTCTTTTGAAAATTTAAATTTGATGTATATGTTTTTGAAGTAAATATTAAACCAGCGATTTTACTGTTGATAGTAATGAAATATAACTTCTAATTAATTTAAAAACATTTCTTTAAACTTTAAGACAATTATTGAACAAATTATTCTTATTATGCTTTAAAGATTTGGTTAATGGTTTTTTTATTATTAAAATTAAATAATGACAAAGTTTTAAAGATAAACATAATTCAAATAATTTTATCGAATTTTCCCTAATAGTTAGTAAAATGCTAGTAATACTAAAATCAAAAAAATTACATCATTCGCCATAGTTGTAGAATAAAATTCTTACATAAAAATCGCTACTTCTTTTTCCTTTTATCATTATTTTTCCTTTTATCGAATGCTCGGGATTTCTCTTGTGTCCCCACACTATTTTTATTGATCATGAATTGACATAGTTTTAACTACAACTAACATTAAAGAAATGATGCAATTTTCTCTAGTCAGTTTGAATTCCATCGCTTTATTTTTTTAATTTTCTCCAACATGTTTGAAAATCCTTCTTCCCCTTCCTCACTCTTTACGCCTTCAATTACTGTTTGTTCAGTTACACTGACATCTAATAAACTGAAATTTTAAAGGAAACTAAATCTAATCTTCAACTTTACTCCATCGGTTTAGTTTTATTTTGAGAATTCAGGATTGTTCGTTTGTAGTATACCTTTCAATATGATAATTATTTACAGGATTGTTCTTTTTAATTATTATCGAAATTTTAATTTTCCCTAAAATACTGGAACAGAGTATTTGAAAAATTTGGGTTTGTTAAAAATAGAAGGAGTATTAAGCCATGTTTGAGAAATTTTTAATTCAATTTAAAAAATTTTAATTCAAATAATTCAAGAAAATTATGAAACTCAAAAATAAATTTTAATAAATTTGAAATATTTAAAAATCTTACATTTTTATTATTATTTAAACCCTTGTTTGGGTCATCTGGGTGGTTTTTTGATCTTGTACATGCTGTATTTTTCTTATTTTTGAGTTGGTTCAAAAACCCTTAAAAAATATTTTACAATATGTCAGTTTTCCTCAAATGAGATTGGTACGTCTTTAGATATAACGGTTCCGCAAACTCGGTTTTTTTTATGCTTTGCTATTCATTTTTATTACAAATTTTGTTTAGAAAGTAAAATACCCATCCCCGTATGGCTTTTTCACCAGTCATTTTTATTTCAAGTTCATAATGAGTAACGAAAATTCTTTAATTCAATTTATAATTTTAATTTTTAAGTCTAGCCTATAAAATAATCTAAAAAATACACAAGGTTAGGATCAACATCACATCTTTTATCGGTTATAATATTATCTGATGTCGTAGAAAGGCGCTCAGATAGAGCACTGCTCGCTGAAATAGCGTGGAAGCATTGGGCTATTATTGAAAACCAAGATAATTCTCTTTTATGGGCCTGCTACCAGTCAAAAGATTAAAATCAGCACTTCTGCAAATTTTGGTCCATTTCTATGCATCTATAATTCTTCTGGTGGGCCAGAGTTTCTACTTCCGGAACAACAAATTCAAATAATGTTTATTCTATTCTGGGTCGTTTGACTTTTTAAGAAAATGGACCTGTGCTTGATGGTACGCCCTTAACAACTTACTTCTTTAATTATGAATTTAATGTTTGAAGAAATTTCTCTCTTTTTCGAATCATTACCTCCTTTCAACCGTTAACTTTTTCAAGTAATCTGAAATTTCTCAAAATCGCGATGTATTCCGGTACTTGTACTTCAATTCATCTTTCTGAGTTTAATATTTGAATGATATGCCAGTCCTAATCTTCTCCACCTGAAATTTGTTTTTATATTATAGGGTGGTTTGTATGAGTTTTGAAGGATATGGGCCGCTTACCGTTTGCAGCACAGTCTTTTTATAATTGCATGCTAGTAAATCGTGCATGTCCAAATTTTTACCTGAAAATATTTTGTTTTAATGTTTTACAGTTTGCATACATTTGTCAAGTAGTTAGTCCTTTCTTAAAAGGTATTATAATTTTTGCGTTATTGCTATCATAATTGGTACATTCCTTCCCAACTTCACCGTCCTCTTCACCCGCACTACTTTTATAATATTATTGCAATCTTAGTATACATTTTGAATGCCCGATTTCTAAGAAAACACTGTGAATTGTTATATCCATTTTTAGAAAATTAGAAGCCCGAAAATACGATATTAATTCTAATCATTATTTCCGTCTCTATTGTATTTTGTATTATGATTGTGTGTTCAACGACCAATCGTAGAAATTTCTTGAATTTTGCCGAAATACGAATTCTATTCAAATTATTATTTCTGTCTTTACAAACATGGTTGGCGAGGTAGGTTATCCAACGTAATCTACGCGATTGTCGACGCTTAATTTATTACGTAGAAAATTATATGGCGATTGTTTGCATCCATAACGCTGACAATGCAGACAACGTTGACAACCTAAGAAATAATAATAAAAACTAAATTTTTTAATTATTTTTTAATTCACCTTAGCCGGTCTGCTACAGTTACTCTTTGGCTATTAGGAGGCATTTATTATCATAGCCAAATAAGTTTAAGTACAATAACTCACTTTTTGTGGAGGTAATGGAGTCTTTGAAGCACATGTGGGTTTGTTGCTGTCCAATAACGCATATTTTGCTTATTGACAAAGCCATTAAGCCAAAAATGATTTTTCGTTGAAATTCACAATTTTCTACAAACTTTAGGAGAGCCCAATCGGAGAAGCTTCACCGCTTCAAATGATCAAGAGACTTGAGTTCTTGAATTAATTTTATCTTGTAGGGGCGTAAGTCAAGATCCTGTGAACGGCCAGGAATCGACTGACTTGGCTCATTTTTAACTGAAACACTTCTTGTCTGGTGTGTTGTCTCGCTGGCACAATAACATTTTATAGTGGATATTTTGACTCAAATTTATCCACTAGCATGCAAGGCCTGTCTGGTGGGATGATTATTACCACGGAAAATTGGGCTAACGGTCTTATAGTTGCGACCACCGACTCAGAATTGCGGAAGTAATTTTTAATGGTTTAAAAATGGTGCTCGTTCGTACTCTACACCACGATTAAAATGTAAACCGTGACTAACGTTTTGACGTCGACAGATTTGACAGAATATTAAAAACGTTCAAGGGTGCAATTGTTATGGCCCTCTTGGAAAGCCCGAGATATTTCACAATAAAATTAAATGTTGACATTTGTTAATTTTGCATAATTTGTTTATAGTTCCGAAGTTCCCAAGACCTTAGAATTCCCTGCAAAATATAAGTTATTAAAAATAAGTCCAGAAAATTTGGAAAATCGAAATTAAAAATATTTAACAATTAAATCTTTTAAATGTTTTATAAATGAAAATTTGTGTTTATGTCAGGTTACCATAACATAAAATGAGAATAACACTTTATATTGGTAGTAGGATCAAAAATGGTGTTGTTCCCTAAATTTTAAATTTAATAAATTGGGAACTAACGGCTTTAGTAGCTCTCATGAGCACGCGGGAGGGAGGTCGCCGAACTATAGGGATCTAAGGCCAAAATAATTATTTGAAGAATTTTATAAATTTATTTATGATGAAATTTTGCAAAATTTTTCATTTTACATTTAAGGTTTTAGGAATTTCTTTCGTTTTTGTATTTTCGATACGATCCCTATATTTTTCGAAAAATTTTAGCATTTTAGTTACGTTTAATTATTATTAAGCTTAAGATTTCAAATATTTAGTAATATTTTCAAATGGTCGAGATTATTTGCTCAATAATTTGATTTATTCATATACCAACACAAAATGAAATTTTAATATAATTTTCTAAAATTTCAAGCCAAAAATTTCTTTTCGATTTCACTTGACATCTATTCTGTTCCCTCATTTGTACCCTGTATAATATTTTAATGTAGGAGTCTTTGTGGAGAATTTTCAATTACGTTAAAGTGTTATTTGATATTATAATATGCATTTCATTGCGAAAAAAATTTCAGAAAGCTTTATAAAAAAAGTATTTAAAATTTCGAAATTATACATTTAAAATTAAATTATTCGAAATTCGCGCAATATGTGAAAAACGATTTCATTTATAATAAAAAATCTAGATTATTTAATTTTTGCAATTTACAATCGTCGTTTGTTAAATTATAAATTTCGTTATGATATCTTTTGTTTTCAAGTTAGCTAGCTCAGATGGGTCCGAATGAGTTCACTGTCCTGTAATATACTTAACTCGATGAGGGTGACACCCCAGAACAATAGAATGGGATCTTAAAGTTAAATTCTGCAACATTTCAGGGAATAGTTTTAACGTGGTTTGCGGCTTCAACAAAAGTGTCACACTAAGGTTACCTCTACAACAACAAAAAACTCACTGTAATTAGTAATATTTACTCTACTTCAAGGGTTATAATTCCAGCTCTATATAATACACACAATAAAACTGTTATCGTGTTTAGTTTTCCCATTTTTTCATATATATTTTGGTTTTGTTCGATGCTTTATAACAAAAAAATAAATAAATAAGATAAATGGAGACACAACCCGATACACAATAACTTGTTTTTCTTCATTAATTAAAAAAATGTAATCGATTTTTGCTCTTTAAGATTTTCTTCTTCCCTCTTTTTTTGGTTATGTACACAGACACATTTACTTTCTCATTTAAGTGCAATTTATACAACAACAACAACACAACAAGAATTACATTTTTTTATATATCCCGCGCACTGTGTCGAGCTTAACGTAACATTTTGCACACAATAAAAGAAACAAATAAAATTAAAAAATTATTTTAAAAAAAATGTTTTTGTTGTTGTTTAATTTCTTATACACTTTATATTATGTATTTCTTCTGATAAAATGGGCGTGCATAAAAGTTATGAATAAATTATCTGATAACACTTTTTATTTTGTAATAAAACTGAAAATAAGTCTCATTTTTATTGTATTATATTTTGCACGGGGCAAATTTTTTTAAGACAAATAAATTATAAAAGCATTTTTTTTTTGTTAATTTTCAAATTGGAAATTATTTATTTTTTCGGTGGGGTTGGGATATTTTAGTATATATTTTACATTATTTTGTCAATTAACCCAGGAGAGAAGATAATTGCAATGCAATGTGGTGTAATAAGAGGGCGGTTTGATTTCAAATAATTGATAATTTATGATTAGTCTAATAAATATATCGTCTTGTTTGTTTTATCTGGTTGTTTAAGAAATATTCAAATAATTTTGCAATATTACCGACTTTTACAAAATTTTTACGAAGGCGGGAAATTAAAAAAGGAAAAAAAAAGTATAAAATATGTATAATGTACAGTGTACACCGAATAACCGGAGAGAGAAAAATTGAAAGATTTATGTGTTTTAATGTAATTTAAATGAACTTAAATTCGTACTCCCTTTCCATTAAAATGTAACGCACGCAGTACAGTGTATTTCTTTGTAAATTAATATAAAAGAAGAAAATTTATATACGACCACAGCATAAAAAACTTAACATTCTTTAATTTTATTTGTGTTGTTATACCATTTAATTTATTGGTTCAACGAAGAGCACACGAAACCCACAAAAGCTATATGTAAGCTTTCAATCATTAAAAATCGTATAGGAAAAAACCACCCCATATATATTTAATTATATATACGATTTTTTTTTTATACACAACACCTAAACATGTTTATGATGATCATAATTATTATTATTACGACCAATTTTTATTTATAAATATTTTTTTTTAATTGTAAATTACAAATAAAAACAATAAAACAAGGAGTGAATTTTTCCAAGTACCATATTGTTCAAATTGTTTTTTATTCAATTTTAATTTGTGTGACACACTGAAATTTTCATTTCCTGTACACAGCAAACTATATACACACCAACCAAATACTCACAGTAACATATATAGAGAGAACAAAATAAATTGTCTCCCTAAAAGCTGTTTTCCCTTTATATTTTTATTTTGTTTGTACGGTAGTATAACGATCATCCCTTTTTCCCGTTTTTCTTCTCCGCATAGAACAATATTACATATATATACCGGTGTAGAACAAAAAATGAATGAAATATATTTGAAAGTTTTTGCTGCAGTGAAATTTGTTAGTTTATCACACAAACAGAAAATAAAATAGAATTTCCAGGTCATCTATCTAATATCTATTTATATCCCTTATTTCATTTAATACATATATAGAATTAAATCAACCATTGTGATTTATTATAACAATTTCTTGTATCCTTTTTTTGGTATTTTGTCCGGAAAATTATGTATGGTGAATAATATATTTATATACGAGTATGTAGGCAAATGAATCGGAAATCAATTTTAAATATTTTATTCGTCGTATCCTGATTTATGTGCAACAACTATATTTATATTTAGACATAAACTTTAATCAATTAATTAACCGAAAATATAATCCTTCTATACATATGTACTAAGAAAATAATAGAGCTTTAAATTAACCCAATATACACAATAGAGTCTCCAAGTTAATTGATATTTTATATAATAAAGTTCAAAAAATTATAAAACACATATATAATTTCAAATATTAACTTTGATATTTTTATAGTGCACAATAGAAAGACAACATAATAGAACTGAATTGTACAAAAATTTATATTTTTTCCGAATTGAATAAAAATAAAATTTTTAATTTAATTAAAACTGAAAATAAAAAATATTATTAGTTTTTATAAAATACATGTGTACAAGTGTAGTGATGACAATAATGTATACATAGGTTTAACTATATATGAGTACTGTGTAATGAAAAGAAAACATATATAAATTTTTTTTTTTGTTTTGGAAAAATTATGAAAAGTTTGGGAAAAATTATGTGAATAAAATTCATATGCACGTATTAAGTTTATTGTATATTAGGTGTTAAATCAGATAAAATATATCTTTTTTGTGTATAGTGAGTGTTCTTCTATATTTTGCATACATGTATGCAGCTAGGGGGAGATGTGTATAACCTACTCTGGCATAAAATAAATACCGCATACAGTAGTTTTTTACGAATTTTGCAAGATTAAAAATATTTTCTGGTATTAATTCCCAGATTTTTTTACTATACATATTATGCTACTATACAACTATTATTCCTTTATTTGTGTATTTTATCATTTTTATGGTATCATAATCATCATCTATTCACAAAATTAACATGTATATGATTTTATTTTTTTGTTAAAAAGTAAATTTTTTTTTTTTGAATAGGATGAGGTTAATCCAATTTTGTTTATGTTCCAGAAGAAACCCGTTTGAAAAAAATATGACAGTATATGGAGAATTATGTATAGTGATTTATTCTGAGTCTGGATTTAACCCCTGAATAAATACAGTAGGAAAATGGAATTTTTGAATTTTAAGAAACCAGAATTTTCAGATAACTATATTTTCGACAATTATGTTATATGGTATTTTTTGTATTATTCCGATACA
Source organism: Nephrotoma flavescens (assembly GCA_932526605.1). NCBI lineage: Eukaryota > Metazoa > Arthropoda > Insecta > Diptera > Tipulidae > Nephrotoma > Nephrotoma flavescens. The sequence continues at coordinate 113,634,600 of OW052220.1, read as the reverse complement.
TTAACCATTTTCCTCTTCGTTTGAAAAATTAAACCTACACTTAATCTTCATTACGACAAAGTAACTCTCATCACATTGCACCTATATAGGAATTACAGTATTTTATTAAAAAACGAGAACCTAATTATTCAATAATAGTCAATTAAAATGAGATCATTTTGGCAATCGCTATATGATTTTAAGGCAATTATTCACACCTGAGATTTTATCCCTCCGATTTGGCCACCTTTTGTCTGAATGCCAATTTTTATGGTATTACGATCTTCAATCCCTTTGATCGTTAGAGGAAAACCTTATTTGAAATATCAATTTGAAATAATATTTCTTCTAATAAAGACAATTAGAATTAGACAATTTATTACAATTTTTAAAATTCGGTTTCGTTGCGTGGATAATTGAATCTGTGAATTTAACCCAGAACGTTTACATTTTTAAAAATTATTGTGTATTGTCGTCACTACATTTTTACTGCTAATTTCAATGAGAGTAAAGATGTGGTACTACTAATATTTATTCCAACGGATTTTAAATCTTCTTCTTCGAATTTGCAACTTTTACCCTTTGTTGCAATTAATTGTTTTTACATGACAAATTAAAATCTTATTTTTGGTCAAAAATGAGTTACATGTCAAAATTTTGCTCGGAACCTTATTTCGCTAGGTTGCAACCATGGATTTTGTTTATATTTTGTCAAAAGTGGTATGAGTCTGGCAATCTTAAAACCATATAGCACAAATCTGTCAATTTTTTCAATTAAAAAATTATTTTTGGTCGAAAATTAATTGAAATGTAAGTATTATGCCTAGAGTCTAATTTACCTTGAATGCAACAGTATGGTTTTGTTCATGGTTGGCCGACAAATTAATACTTTTTACGTACTAAATTGAAATGTCAATATTAGTCGAAACCGATTGCTTGTAAGGTATGGGTCTGGCCATGTTTAAACCATATAGTTCAATTCGACGAATTAATATTTTTTTACATGACAAATTAAAATGTTATTTTTGGTCAAAATGAATTACAACTAACTATTTTACCCGGTGCTTAATCGCAATAAATTGCAACGGTACGATTTTTTCGTATTTTGAAAAAAATATGATCACATGAAATTCGGTTCTTATTGTTTCATTTAGCAAGTTGATGTATTTATTTAAATTATGAATTATTCTAAATACTTCATGAATTTCTATCTTTTTTGGAATACTTGAAGTTTGCGATGTCTCTCTAATAATGATTTCTTATTAATCGCTTTGAAGCAGAACTTTTCTTAAAATTGTTTTCATAATCTGCTACGCCATTTCTAGCTCAAAAATTCAATCGCAATGGCCTAAATATTCTTATATCTGTCTATTCTTCAATATGAAGCTGTAATGCTTATATTATCAGTCCACAATTTTTCTACAGATATTTGGTGTGTTTTGTGTTTCATCGGACCGAGCAGAGAGGTAATATAAAAAATCATTTTGTTTATTTAATTTTTATTGATAAAAGATTTATTGTCTTATTATTTTTTCAGAATTATTAATAATTCCATTATTAATTCCTAATTATTTTCACTAAATTTCTCGACTTCGAGATTTTCCTAATTCTTCAATCGGCAAAGTTCGAAAATCTGAAGAATATTAACTTAGTTGAAAATTTGAATGAAAATGACCTCGTATATTTAAGCTTCAATGAAAATTGTTAGTACCCAAACTGTAGATTATTTTGTATTTCAAATTTTAAATTCATGTCAAATAACATAATAGGTGTTAATTATGAAAATCAAAAATCGGAATCAAATCAGTTTATTAACCAACCAGCAATTTTACAAAATTATAATTAAATGAGAAAATTAAGTATGTCGATCTTCCAACCTAGGCCTTAGCTAAATAAATGGATTAAAGTATAAATTATAAGATCTTTATTTTTTTACCAAAACCAAAAATCCGTTAAAACTGTCTGTGGTAGATTTTACAAAAATATTAAAAGCTGAAAAGTAAAGCATACATTTTGACAGTTGCCATGTCGTGGAATCGGTGTAGGGATCTCAAAATGCTTTAACTGTAATCCTTATGGCCATCATCAAAATGTAGCGAGAATCATAAATTAAGTGAAAGTAAAAGGTAAAAGGTCAAAAAGTAAAGTGTAGCACTGCATTACTGTAAATACAAAGCTCAATTTAAATGTTGCTATTAACCACAAGACTTCGGACACATCTTGTGCAGTAGTATACCAACGAAAGATGAAAACATTGAAAAGCCGAATCAGTTGTCAATAGCACTTCAAAACAAAATACCTTCTCTAATTTCTTAGAGTTATCACAAATAATTATTCATTATAAACAGTCAGTTGTATTGCGCTCATAGTAAACCTAGAACGACAAATTATAAATGTGTACGGATAGTCGTCATACTGTAGGGGTTGTCATGTAAATACACCAAAACATAAGTCTTAAAATAGCTGGTTTTTGGCGATTCAGATCATAAAAGGATTCCATAATATCTGGGATATTTAGCGAGTGTATCTTCATACCAAACAAAAAAGCAGCATTTTAAAATAATTTAGATGGATGGTTCGCGAAAGTAATCAATTATAATATATCGAACTATATTTTTGGGGATTTCAATATTGATGTGAAAATCAACGATTTCTACAGTTTATAATTAGTTAATCTAGGGGTTAATAGATTGTTGGAAATAGTTCAAGATTATACGAGAGTCACACAAATCAATAAAAGTTTAATAAATCTTTTGATAACTAATTCAGTAAATACTAAGTGTGGAATTATAAAAGGACAGCAAGTAAGTATCGTTGTATGCTACGTCACAGTTATTTGATGAATTTAAAGAAATTAAATCTCGTTAAAACTATTCTGGTGAAAAATTAAATTATATTCTAAACACCAGACTGCAGCACTACGAAACACAGAATGTATTGAATCAGAAAGCTATAGTAGCTTAATTTAGTGGATGTTAAAAATGCGATTATACAATTGACGTAAAGGAAAATTGTTCAAATTAGAAATAAAATCCCTTGGTGCTTAGAAAATTTGACATTATTAAGACAGGAAAAGGAGCGTGATTATAGTATTCGGAAACAAATAAAATGAATATTTTACAAAAACTTCTTGTATCAATTTGAGGTAGTCTAGGGATTTAATTATGCCATTTTATTGTAATTAATTTGTAAAAAAATTCCAGTACCATGAAAAGTGTGATGTAGCTTTGTCTACCACCAGCCCACCACCAGCCCACCATTTGTGTAACAAATTTGTAATTAATTTGTAAAAAATTCCAGTACCATTTTCATTACATGCTGCTACAAGTGCTGGTACAACATTAGACCATTAAAATCCAACTGGAAAATAATATCGCTGCAATAATATTTTGGTTGTTCAACTATTACTGAAAATCTACATGGTCCTGTCAATCAAAGCAAAGTTCTGCAGACATAATAGTTCACAAACAGTCTCGGTGTTATTATCGACGCGCTTAAGTTTTAACCAATGCAGACAAAAGTTATTTTTATGAATCAATTGTGGCTTCACATATTGATTATTGTTCTTCTGTGCTGTCATAACTCAAGCGCAACTTGCACGTCGTCAAAATCTTCAGAATCGATTCATGCGAAGTACCTGAAACTTTTATTACACGGAATTTTTTTCACCAGATTGAAAATCTATTCTAAATTGAACTTGTATATACCAAAAAATTTTAAAACTCGGACGCCCGAACAACTTGTTGATACGAAAATTAAAGTTTTCGTTATTTGGTACTTGTGTAAGGCGGGATCGAATTCGATATGTTTTCTTAGTTATTCGAATAATTCACGTGCCTTTAAAACAAAAATATTATGTACATTCAATTTTATTTATACTCGTATGTATTTTTATTTTAGAAACGTTTCTTGTAGCATTGCATACCTAACTGATTTTTATTGATATGTATTGTATTAAATAAAATACGTACTATGTATGATGCTGTATAAGATAGCGGAATTTTGACAGCGGAAAATAAGAGATTACGCTACTCGCCGCAAGTGGCAGCACTATCGCCAAAGAGATTTTTGTAATGTAATTACCAGGGGAAATTTTTTATTCATTATGTATATATTTTTTCACTAAATAAAACATCTCAGCGGAATAAAATATTAGAAGTGATCCTTAAAATGGCAAATAGTTTGATCTCCGAAGTAAAAGAACTCGGTGTATGAAATGTTGAAAATTAACAATAATCCGTCTTTCCGGAATTTCTTCCACTAGTAACCAATACTTTCGGTTATTTTTCTAATAGCTTAGGTCTTACTGAGACTATATGGAAAATTTGGGGAAAATTCTTGGACTATAATTTTCACTAGAATTCTTTGATTTTCTGCGGCCATATAATTTATTTTCAGTTTTTGCCCAATATCTCAAAAACCTCTACTAGTAACCAATAGTCTCTGTTATTTTTGTTAAAGCTTAAGTCATACTGAGACTATAAGGAAAATTTGGGGAAAATTCATGGACTTTAATTTTCACTAGAATTTTTTGATTTTCTGCGGCTATATAAGTTATTTTCAGATCCTGGACAATATCTCAAAAACTTCCACTAGTAACCAATAGTTTCGGTTAATTTTCTAATAGCTGAGGTCATACTTAGACTATATGGAAAATTTGTGGAAAATTCATGGACTATAATTTTCACTAGAATTTTTTGATTTTATGCGGCCATATAAGTTATTTTCAGTTTCTGGTCAGTGAAAATTCTAGTCCATGAATGATTTAAGTTATTAGAAAAATAACCGAAACTATTGGTTACTAGCGGAAGTTTTTGAGATATTGGACAAAAACTGAAAATAACTTATATGGCCGCAGAAAATCAAAAAATTCTAGTGAAAATTCTAGTCCATGAATTTTCTCCAAATTTTCCATATAGTCTCAGTATGACCTAAGCTACTAGAAAAACAACCGAAAGTATTGGTCACTAGTGGAAGTTTTTGAGATATTGGTCAAAAACTGAAAATAACTAATATGGCGGCAGAAAATCAAAAAATTTTAGTGAAAATTCTAGTCCATGAATTTTCCACCAATTTTTCGTATAATCTCAGTATGAGCTTAGCTATCCTATACAACATCTATGTATGTACATTGAAACATAAAACCAGACTTCAATTTATAGAAAATTTGTTTAAGAACTTTCGAGAGATGGAAACTTCCCAATGTTGGAAATTTTATTCGGCCCCGTACGATTCCAGCTTTGACAAGTTTCACTGTATATTGTGTGGATTACGCATAAAAGAAATGTTGGAAATTTTAAACTGGAAGTCAATTAAACAGAGAATACATGCAATAAAAATATAAATATAAATTAATAAAAATTAAATAAAAATGTCATTATTGAAAATTAAATAAATAAATAAATAAAATAATGAACTTGCTAAAATTATACTTCTTAAAATTAGTTCTTAGCAATTAAAAATTATCAATGAATAATTACGGGAATAGGTTTCAGTGTTGGCCGTTTTTGATAAAAGCTCACATCGTTTTTTTTAATATTTGTGTCGATTCAATGTAAACCTTCTATTTTTATTTTCTTCGATGCTGCTATTTTTACTAGGAAAACTCGGTGCTTTTAAGCAAGCATGCTATAAATTTAAAAAAAAAATTTTGAAATAAATATCGAGTGGCTTTTGAAATAATAGCAGAATAGAAGAAAAAATAAATAGAAAATGTACAAGGAATCGACATCTGTTTCGGTAAACATTCGTGAATTTAGAGACTAATACACGAGAAGGTTGGTGTTGAGTTGACGTAGAAAATTAAAAATTTCTTTTAAAAATGTAAGCTTTTTGTTTTTAAAATAGTTTACTATTTTTTATTGTTTTCGTATGTAATTTTGTTGCTGATACTGGTCTGGGATTTGATTATGATTGTATATATAACTTCGAACCAGTTTTGCAAACCGCTACACTTTAATATTTCAATATCAAACTTGGCCACCTCATTTTACACAGCATATTTTCTCGTTATATTTACACGATGGTAAATTAACGATGATATAATACACTATTACACAGTATATATACAAAAGGGTCACCAAAGCATTTTTTTTTGTTGGTATAACACTGTTTCACAATCACCACCCATTGTCAACCATAATATAATGGTACCTAATTTTTATGTTTTCTCTTCGACTTAAAACATGAATTTGTATGTATATAGTATAACTCAGAAGGGGGTGTTGTTAAATAATTTGCTTAAATTTTTGCTGCTGGTTGGTAGGAACATTTATACGATCTGCACAACATATTATACTTTATCTAATATATTAACAAGAGAAATTTATAATAATAACTCAATTTTACTTAAGTTAAGTACAAAACCATTAAATTAAAAATAACAATCACTTTATTAAAATATTTATATACTGAACGATGAATTTTGGTTCATAAAATTCGTATAATGGTTCGAAATTTTTGATGATCCGTTACCGCGGTGATGCATAAATCATAATTATACATCACAGCCCTATAATATATAGAGATCAAACGAGGATATTTTAATTATCTGTGTATACAATCAATACATATAGACAAATAATTTTAAAATTCAGAAATATTTCTTTCCAAAATTAGTCGGCATATGGTTTTCAAAAGTTACATATGTAACAACACATAATTTATTGTGCCGTATACAAGAAAAACTATTTTCGTTTGAAATAAAAAAATTTTGTTTTCAATTAAAACCCTGATTTATGGATTTTTCTCAATTAAAGTGGTTTTTCAATTAGATAAATCGTTTTTTGTATCTTAGTAATATACAAAGATTTTCCTTTTTTCTTGTGTGTTGCAGAGATCTATATACTTCTTCTTATTTTAGAGGAAAATTGTTTTTTAAGTGTGAGAATTTTTTTTTTTATTTGAAGTAAATTGGAAGTCTTATTGAACTTTTGATAAAACGAATAAAAAATAGAACCGTTATGTGTATATGTAAGAAGAATAAGATCGAATAATATTAAGATAAGAAAATAAAATAAGGGATGAAATTTTATCCTTATATATATACAACTATATACACACATTTTTTTTAGCTCAACAGTACTGTTGGAAGAGTGTAATTTAAAACCTGAAAATAAATATTTTTTCTGTTGTATTTTTACAGTGAGGATTTTTTTTTTTTGCTGGTAGGTTTTGGTTCAAGATTTATGGATTGATTTTTTTTAATTGGGTTTTTATCCATCTAGCTCCTCTATATGTATTTATATATGAGTGTTGTATTTAATGGTGGGGATTTTTATTATATGCAAAATAAATGTTGGTAAACTAAACACTCTCCAGGAATTATGTATATATTCATGGTTAATATCATCAATTTATGCTAAAAAATGTGTGGAATTTGTAAAGAGGAAATACTGCCGGGCCGGCTTAAAACGTAGCCAAATATAAAATAAAATGCGGTAAATCTGTGAAGAAATTAGCATAATATGGGTGCTCACGGTATTTGTGAATTTTGGTTTATATATTTCCAAGGCAGATTTCCGACCCTTTAGTGCAAAGGAAAATTATTACGTTGAGCATGTATAAGTGCGTTAAAAAAGTAAACTGAAGATTTTGCTGTTCAAAAAAACAAAAGCAGTTGAAAGAATTGCTAGGTCAAAAGAAGCGTATGACGACTCATATTTAAAGTTTATATTAATATTTAATTGAATCAATTAATTTTTTATCAGGCATACCTACATATACAACGTTAAAGTGATATGATTTTAATGGTGTGAGTTATCTCACAAATCAGCTTCTGGTATAATATTTATTAATATTATAATTGTATTTTAATATGAAAATTATAATTTATGATGAGACTTCGTCTCTTGTACATAGCTGTACGTTTATCGGCATTAATAATCTTTATTATTATTATTATAGTTTATTTTTGTATTGTCTTACATAAAGTTTCTACCCTAAAAATTAGTTTTCAGTTTTTATAGTTGTCTTATAATATTACGTATCTAGATACGAGTATAAATATTGTTTCTTATTTATTCTAGTAGAAAATTAATTAGTTTTCACTTCAATTAAATTTTTATATATATTTTTATTAATAATAATAAAAGAAAATTAGAAATTAATTTTTTGATCAAAAATTTCCTAAAACTTTACAGCATCGTTTTTCGTATTTAGTATAAGATACCTTTAGATAGAATACGCTAGTACTAGTACTGATCCATAGCATAGTTTTGCTATGGAACAGTACTAGTACTAGCGTCTTCTATTTTGAAATCACTTTTGTGGAAACACAATACGCAGTTGAGAACTAATTTCATAATAAAAAATTAACATCACTGCGAAAATTAGCCAGCGGAAAATAATAGCTAAGGCTACTCGTCACAAGTGGCAGCACTATCACAAAAGAAAATTTATTTTGTTACATAATTACCAGCGGAAATTTTTCATTCATTTTGTTTTTCTTTTCCACCAAATAAAACATCCCAGCTGAATAAAATATTAAAAGTGGTTCTTAAAATGACAAATTGATTGCTCTCCGAAGTAAAGGAACTCGGTGTATGAAATCTTGAAATTTAACAATATTCCGCCTTTCCGCCATTTGATGAAGAATTATGATAAAATTTTGATAATAGTTTTGGCCAGGGAATTTAAAGTGAGTTTTGGTCAAAATTCTAGGATCTGTTCATACCGGACTAAACTGGGCCAATTCATAACCAACCGTTGTGAAATTTGGTTTCTAGATTACTTTTCATTGAAATATAAATTTAAAAAGGAAATGTGGCATCTATCTACACGGTTAAAATGGATTTTGAGATAGAGAGAACTCGGCTATTCCTTAATTAATATTTTTAAAATTTGCATCGCATACAGGGATAATTCGGACAAAATTTATTGATTAGAATTTTTACTATAATTTTTTGATTTTCTGCGGCCATATAAGTTCGTCTCAGTTTATAACCAATATCTCAAAAACTTCTACTAGTAACCAATACTTTGGGTTGTTTTTCTATAAGCTTATACAGGGACTACGTGGAAAATTTGAGGGAATTCATAGATTAAAATTTTTACTACAATTTTTTGAATTTCTGTGGCTCTCAGTTCCTGGCCAATGTCTCAAAAACTTCCACTAGTAATCAATGCTCCCGGTTATTTTTCCAATATCTTAGATGATGGACAATTGGGGAAACTACATGGACACATGGACAATTGGGGAAATTTTATTGGTTATAATTTTCACTACAATTTTTTGAATTTCTGGCCATGCAAGTTCTTCTCAGTTCCTGGCCAATGTCTCAAAAACTTTCACTAGTAATTAATGCTCTCGGTTATTTTTCTAATAGCTTAGATCATACTAAGACGGCATGGAAAATTTGGGTATTTTATGTATTAAAATTGTTACTATAATTTTTTGATTTTATCCAACCACATATGTTATTTTCAGTTTTTGACCATTATCTTAAAAACTTTCAATAGTAACCAATTTGTTGGGTTCTTTTTCTAATAGCTAAGCTCACAATGCTCTTACAATGAACCAGACATTATATATTCTCTCTGACGGTAAATGATCATTTAAATGAATTTTTCAATTTTTTTTGCCCATATAGCACGACTGTCTTCTCTTTTGGCCTTAAGTTTGAGCGCTATCTGCTCTTTACTTTGTTTATCACTTTGTCAGTTCGTCTCAAGTGTGCTTTGCGATTTTCATAATGAATAAAAATATCGAGCAAAAGAATTTATCTCAAATTTTGTATTGCAAATAGAATTTGATGTATCGAATCGCTGAAAATGTTACAAAAGGCTTTCGGTGAATCGACTTTATCAAAAACACATGCATATTAGTGTTGAAAGATTTACCTCACTCTGTAGTCGGCGATCACCGTCCTCAACTGAAGTTGATACCAATAAACGAAATGGTAATGGAAAACCGTCATTTATAGGTTTTAGAGCTGCTGCACTTTCTGTGTCTAAGAAATCAATTCTTACTAGTCGGAATTCTTGCTTGAAAGCCAGACGGTAAATAACAAATATATATGGGCGTTATGCAGCGTTTTAGAGAAAAAATTCGTCCAAAATGGCTAGGTTTGTGGAAAGAAAACTCATGAATATTGCACCACGTCCACACACCACTTCACAAGGCTATCACTGTGAACGAATTTCTGAACAAAAACTGAACAAATATCATCGAACAAACACCGTATTCGCCTGATATGGCTCCGGCTGACTTTTATTTCTTCCCAAAATTCAAATTACCAATTCGAGGCACCCGTATTCAGTCGATAGAAGAGATAAAAGAGAATTCGCGGCGAGAACTAAAGTCGATTCCGGGAAATGCGTTTGGCATAAGTGTATTATTTTGAATAATGAAATAAGTGATCAGCAAACTACTTTTACTCGCGCAGCGATAGATATCTGTATAAGACGGAAAGTTGCATTTACAAATTGAACCATAAAAAGTACGATATTTCGCATGAAGCATTTTACAAATTGTAACAAACTAAATTGTCGCTAGGTTCGCTAACGTCGCTTTGTTTATGTATAAATATATAAATTATTAATCTATAATTAATAATCTATAGAGAGTAATTTTTCTAGATTTCTCGAGCATTTCAGCCTAATAAAATTTTCTTTAAACTTTCGAGAATCCAATTACTTTGAAATATTTTAGCCTAAGAAAATCTAAACCATTCAAAACAAGACAACATTTTTCGTTTAGTCTACAATACACATTTTAAATTTGCTGTGTATATTCACAATAATTTGACCAAACAAAAAAACCATGGAGTTGGGCCCGTGATTTTAGATAATTTTCTTGCTGACATTTGTCGTGTTTCATGACACCCATTGCTCCGGATCATTTCAAATTTTATATGGAAAACGTGATTCTCATTTTGTTTTAGATCACAAATTTTTATTTAAAATCTAGTAAGCGCCTTTGCGTTGTTTCATGAAACATGAACTGAACCGGATCAGGTGGTGAAACACCTCTCATGTAACTTACAAATTTCCACTATTCCATTTTTTAATGGTTTTGTAAGGCCTGGCGAACAATTTTAGTAGGCGTACAGTTTTTTTTATTTTATTCCGATGGGTGTGTTTTATCTAAATTTCTCATCAATTTTATTACCAGTAATAATTAATGTGCTGATAAACTGACAACGTGTCATCTCGAACGAAGGTTACGAATGTTATTACAGTAAATATTACAAATGATTTTAGGAACAATGTCGATCTCAAATTTAGTGAAGGAATCTATTTATTTTTGTTCCGAAATAATAAAATCTATTTGTTTTAATTTTTTTGAAAACTCCCGAGAGGAGCGAAAATAAATCTCGAAAATGAAATAAAATCACAAAATGCAAATCTCTACGTTGGAGGGGGTTCGAAATAACTTCAGCTAATTTATCCTGGGCTATGCGTAGACACATAGTTCATAATTACGTTTAACCGAAAGAAAACGATTTTCCATTTGATTCAATTCATTTAAAATCAAGGTAGAAGATTTGAATAAAATTGGTTTTTGTCTTAGAAATTAAATTTCCAATAATACACGAATTTTTAAATTATTAATAAAAGGAAAACGTTTACTGCTAGCTTTTCGTAAGTCCTTATTTTAGTACTTTTTATTAATCAGAATAATTTTCAAACATCTTTTCCGAAGACCTACATTTTTTTCAGAATTCATATTTTAACAAAAGCAGCATTTACGTGATTAAAATTATCATTAACGGAATTTGCCTTCATTGACCCTTTGTTTCATAATAAACGATGAATGCATTTGATGCAATATTCTGCATTCAAAAAGCTGCATGCCTAAGATGGAACGCCTAGTGCAAAGAGTTATTATTTTATTATATAGCACGAGTTTCAAAACTGTTTTATATTATTTCATAATAAATTAGTATATGAAATCGAGTTAATCTCGATACAAGTCCTTTTTGCTTGTTGATATAAAATAAAATACTGCACTTTAATAATGAAATGAAATAACAGAGTAGATATACTTTAAGTAAAGCGTAAAAATAAACAGTTTTGAAGAAAGCGAAATTTTAAACAAATGCAAACCAAAAGAGAACGTTGATAAAGTTAAAGCAACTTTAAATATTTTGTGAAAAATATGTTTTATCCATCTTTCGCAATTTCATTGCACATAAAAAGAAAATGTATTTAATTCAATATTCACCTTTCTCTTCATCCATTTAAAGCTATAACTAACTATGTACACATAAAGCTTTTGTTTTGTGTGCAGAATTTAGTATAAGAAAATAGTTTTTCTACAAAAAAAACCTCTTTCCTCTATCATGATATGTATACGAAATAAACATGAAAATGTCTCATAAATAAACATAAACCATTTTTTGTTGTTGTTGTTAGAAAAACATGTCTCATAAAACAAATAAGAAGAATCGTTTTCTTTTTGTTCAGCTTTTATATTGTGTGCTACTATTTTTTATGTATATCAAATTGTAAACCTCATCCTGCTATAAATATGTATATATGTATGTATGAATGTATATATATATATATATATATATATTATGCTATTTCTAAAATATACATGTAGTACAAAAAAAAAATTCTTATATAGATTCTAAGTGTAATACACCTTAGAGAGAAAAAAAATAGAAATAATATTATTGAAATGGTAAATATAAGAATGTGAGGGTAGTATTTTCCAACCAAAAAAATAACACAATAACGATCAAGAATATTAAGAACAAACAAAAGAAGATAGATGACGCTATAAAGGTAAGTTGATATCGCAACCGAAAGCCCCACTCCCTGCCCCCGGAAAAAAATCCTAATTCCAAAGGAAAACTTTTTTTTTCATTCATGAAAATTTCAAAAAAAAAAAATAATAATATAACACACAATATAAAATATACTGAAAAAAACATGGTTGGCATTTTGAGGGTTGGAAGCACACCGAAACACAAAAAAAAAAACTGGGAAAAAAAGAAAGCGAGTGTTTGAGTTATGGTATGAGGGTTGATTTATTACTTTCAAATTTTGTTTTATATTATATACATTATTTTGTTGGAATTCCTAAGACGAAATATAATATGGGGAGGTCCCAAAACGTGCGCATCCCTTTATTATACCAACAGCAAGAAAAAAAATAAAATAAAGTAAAATAAAAAGGAATAAATAAAACGAAAAAATATAATACTAATACAATAATATATTTTCTTTTCTTTACTGCTGTTACCTTTTTGAGAAATGGTATGGTGTGCCATGTTCTTCTTGTATTTAACTACCCTTAAATTTTAAAAAGAAAACAAAAAATTTTAGTTCGTTTATTTATTTTTTTTTTTTTTGGAAAATGAGAAAAACATTTTACTGTGTTGGTGAAATTTAATATGTATTACAGTTTTTTTTGTTCTTTTTTCGTTGTTAATTATTTAGTTAATAAATGTCATTTTAATGAGATTTAGTGGAGAATTATTTTATTTTTGGAAAACAAAAATAAAAATACGAAACAGACAGTAAAAAGTGTGATATTACACATAGGATATAGTCAAATTAGGTGCTCAAATATGCTCTAGGTATATTAGGTAACAAGATATGCGTCTACCAATTTAAATGAAATTTAAACGCCTCTTTGGGATCTTTCTAGAGTTCAGCATGTTATCAGGTTTAATTCGAATACATGGTAAATTTTACAGCTGTTTTTTGTTATTGATTTCGATTCTCCGTGTACAAATAAAAATAATAAATGGATACATCGGGATTCGAGAGCACTCATTTATGACATAACGGAAAAATTTGAATTTTTAAAATGCTCTTTATTACTGCCTCGATAAGTTCATTGTAGCCAAATTTTGTTTAATATCAGTGAGTGCATATAGTAAGCTCGTTGATGTTAATTAATTTATTAAAATGACTAAAAAATTAAGAAATCCGGTTTAATCCTAATGTGAGTTGCATGGGTACCCCAGTACCCTTTTCACTTTTAGACGTCTATTTTTGTATGTTCTACGTCCAATAAAACTTTAAATTTTATGAGAACTTCTTGATCAATTGGTAGATTACGGTCATATTTAAAATTGAGAAATGTTACAACTTGGGCGAGAGTGGAAAAAATAGGTTTCCATACAAAATGCATGTTGGTACTAACCACTCAAATTAAGATATTTTTTCTTCACTCACATGAAGCTTAAACCCCAAAATTTAAGCAAATATTTTGAAATCTCATATAGTAAGCAAAATAGTTATTGCACTTTTGGAAATCAATTCCAAGATTGTCCTTTATGGCCAATATTCTGGGGTTTTATTTAACGGTGCAAACAATAATGGTTCCGAGTTATTTGGTAACTGAGACAGATATAAGGCTAAACTCGAAAGACATTTGTGTATAGCTGTAGGCAATTAAAATGCAAATAAAAATGTTAGATTGTTCGTTCAATTGCCACTTGAATAGGACCTGAGAATACTTTGACGTTTAACGCAAACAAGATTAATTTGTAAAGTGGTATTTACCATACCGACACGACGGTTAACATTTCACTCAATATATTTATTAACGTCCCGGGATAGCAAGAATAAATTAAACCCATCGAATACCATATGATTTCGGCATTGTGAAGATCAATTTAATCTGCACCAGATTCTAAATGAAATTCTTAGTGGATTTTTCACCAAACACCGATAAACGGTAGTAATATAATTTCACAAACCCACGTTTTATGAGCGTAAACTGCGTTTAGTGAAATTATTAGTAAATTTTAGAAAATAGACAATGGGTGGAGTGAATAAAAAAAGTGAATGCTTAAACTTGCGTTTTTTCAAGTATAAGCTTGTGCAAGTGAATAAAATTTAAGTACTTACTTGGTCGATCAGTGGATACTTAACGTTTAACTAATTACTTTTTTTTAGAAGCAAACACTTAAAAATTTTCCAGTACCCACTTAAAAAACTATTATTAAAAATAAAACTTTTTGCTTCTTCGATAAATACTTGTTGATTTACAAGGATGCATACAATCAGTCTTAAATTTAGTTTCGAAATATATTTTATCAGAATGGCAGGTATTGTAAGTATTCGTAAAACAAAAAATTATCGTGAAAGCCGGGAAATAGATCCAACCAAAAGTAAACAATTTTTGAGATACGACATTGAAAACGTTTAAAGCGGATTATTTTTTGGTTGAACATTTCAAGAATAAAGGGCTGAATGCATATCAAAAAATTTCAATTTTTTACGCTACCTAAGTGACCCAGAATGTCAAAGTGATGTTGCTGAGGATATGGGAGTAGATAGAGTAGATAGAATGTGTAAGACCATTTGTTATGTCACCGAGGAAATAATTTAAAAATCCCACGAATGTATTAGATTTCCTTCCGAACAAGGAGAGTTCGAGAAAGCTGTGGCTGAATGGCAAGCGCGTTTCAAAATTCATTTATTTTTCAAAAACTCTATGACAATCTGATCGAAAAATCTGTTATAAATCGGATTTTTATCCATAGTAAACGACTTACCCGTCTATTGGCCCACAACCTAAGGCTGATTGGCTTATTTTAGATAATTTTTTCGGTAAATTCAAATGATTTCAAAAATCTATGGAAAACTTATTAAAAAATCTGTCCTAAAACCGGCTATATATATATATATATATATATATATATATATATATATATATATTGTATATATATATATATATATATATATATATATATATATATATATATATATATATATATATATATATATATATATATATATATATATTGTATATATATATATATATATATATATATATATATATATATATATATATATATATATATATATATATATATATATTTATATATATATATATATATATATATATATATATATATATATATATATATATATATATATATATATATATATATATATATATATATATATATATATATATATATATATATATATATATATATATATATATATATATATATATATATATATATATATATATATATATATATATATATATATATATATATATATATATATATATATATATATATATATATATATATATATATATATATATATATATATATATATATATATATATATATATATATATATATATATATATATATATATATATATATATATATATATATATATATATATATATATATATATATATATATATATATATATATATATATATATATATATATATATATATATATATATATATATATATATATATATATATATATATATATATATATATATATATATATATATATATATATATATATATATATATATATATATATATATATATATATATATATATATATATATATATATATCGGAATTAGACCGTCATATTATTAACCATTTCTTTTCAATAGGGTAGGCTAACGCCACAACGCCATTTGTCAAAACACAGAAGGTTATGACGTTTGTGGCTCTTTTTTATCGCATACGCTGACGCTTTTGTTCTGTTAGCTACAGAATTATCGCGGCGATATGATTTATTCGTCGAAGCTCGTCATCGGCGCTCTTTTTCTGTTTCTACCTTGAGTTGTAGAAATTTTGAATTTTAAATCGAGTAGACTTAAAAATAACAAAAATATATAAAAAATTAAAAATAAAAGATTTTCGCGTTATTATTTCACTTTCAATACAAATTATCCTCTAGACCAGAGGTGTCCATAATGTCGATCGCGATCGATTGGTCGATTATTTTAATTTTCCCATTCCATTCAAAATCGAGAATAAAATGAACATCATACTTGAGTGCACCTTTATAGTACTTTGGAAATCAAAAAGTAGATCACACAAAAAAAAAATTGTTTGTTTTGTTTGATCCCTTAAGTCTGACTCTATGTCTCAAAAACATCACATACATATGTTATATACCCAAGGGGCAATTGGTTTTATTTTAGTTTCATTAAGCACAATTTTTATTTTCCTAAATGAATTTGATTCAGTCTATCTGAAACGTTTCTAACGGTATAGAACTGTTTCCCAAAAAACCGCAAAATTAAAATTTTTTTACTTATTTTAATAACCAATTTAATTTGGTCGATTTCTTATTGTTTCTAGTTACAGTGAAACGACGCAACGTGACGTGACGTTTGTTTGTCGTCCCAAAAAAAAAAAGTTTAACTCCTCTGACTTAGCGGCAAATGACTGCACACCCACACACTGATCTATTTGATGGTACCGGTCGGCGTATTTTGGGTGGGGTTGTTTATGGTACAAATTAGGCTATAAAAATGTGATTTTTGGAAGCACGCGGGTAGTACGTTCTGGTATTTAATTGTGTGCACATTAAAAATTCGTGGTTCGACTTTAGTTTAAAGTATATTTAATAAGTGCTGGTCAGTTTATTTAAGTAGACCAGAGATAATTATTGTTAATAGCGAATCGCGCCGTTGTGTGAAAATATCAGTGTAATTTATTTAATAAAAGTGGACATTAAAGCTCAAAGATATTGTGCTGTATATCGGGCATTTGTCTTCTTCAATAAAATATACGAATTTAAACGGAACAAATTAAACGGAATGGTTCTGTGAAATAAAATTCCTGATATGCATTTGTGGTATTATCTAGTGCTGTGCTATCACAAAGACTCGCTTTTATTGCTTAAAAGTGTGAAAAGTAAATAAGCTAAGGAAAATTAACTGAGCTTAGTGTAACCTTAGATTTAATTAGTTATAATAGACTGAGATAAGGCAGCAAGTGGTTAGGCGAAAATTGATAATAAAAACTATGCAATAATAGTTATCAAATTAATTAAAAGTGAAATTAACTAATGTGCAACGCGCAATCGTATAAGTGGAATCGGTGCATATGATCAATTATTTACGCTCGTTAATACAAAACTTCAATAAATCATACTCTAGTGTGTGCGAAAAGGTGACCAAACAATCGTGCGTTGCAAAGTAGAAGTTATGTGGTTGCAATGCAAATGAATAATAATCGATAATTAATTATAACTAAAATTTATAATACATAAAAAAATCTACTAAATAAAACTAAAACTATCGTATAATATTAACTACGCATAATTAAAAGTGAAATCAATCGTGCGATTGGATATCCGCACACCGTTACAGTGGAGTCCTCGTGGGATAACGGCCGCAACGAAATAAAGCCAAGTAAACTCTGTAAAACTTTATCTCTTAATATTAAATTTTCTTTTTTTATTCTTTTATTATATAAAATATTTATTTAAATTTAATTGATTTTGGGATAGGTTCATTAGTATTTAGTAAGGTATTTGAATTAGCTTAATATTGTTTTGTTGAACAATGACGTCATTTTTAGGTCATTTATATAAAATTAAAAATTCTTTGTTTATGATTTTTCACATTTACTCGTAAATAAAGGATATGTATTCATTTTGCAATACGACCCGACGGGAATTTCTTTTATTCAGTTTCATCAAGGTTATTTATTTCACGTTACTGTCGTAATTCCGCCAAATTCGGTTTACATTTCAGCATGAGAGCTTAAGAGTTTTTTTATTAGGATGAAGTGGTAAGTGTCATCACGAGCAACCGCGGTAAGTTGATCAATGCCTTTTCATTCCCTTCCTTAATGTTCCCTTCCTTACTTTATTTTTTTTATAAGTGGTCCAAGCAAGCTCTCATTCAACTCCAGCAACACCCACCCCATCCCTGAGCCTTAGTCGGTTAATTGCGACCACGCTGGAGCTCTGTTTGTTAGGATAAAACTTTTCAGTAACGGTAGATCTTTTTTTTTGGAAACAAATTATTTTGCAACCCACTCAGATCTACTACAACCGTTACAACAGGTTTATAAGTTACGTATCATAAATGTTTTCATAATTTCAAATCACAACCAGCAAGGTTTAGAATCGAATGTTCAAAGCCAATCAAAAAAATTTTTTTAAAACCCTTTTTGATTTTTTTTACACATTAACAATCGTTGCAAAATTGGGTTCGAAAACTTATCAGTGTCAAAAATTCGATTCATACTCGAATTTTCCGCAGCAATAATATGAGGGAAGCATTTCCTTACTCCAAGTTTAAATTAGACACTCTATGGTACCTCTGGCATTGGATGCGCCAAATGAACAGAGTTCTATCACACTCTGTTTTCATTATATTTAAACACTTTGTTACAGTATAGTAACTAATATATGTACGACATTCAAAACCTAGCAGAATTAGGTATCGAGGCAGCAATAGTATTTAAAAATAAAACATTGCAACAGAATTCACATTTTCCACAACAGATTTATTAACAGTTATATATAATAAATCGCGTTATATGTTAAATTATAGTTATCATATATGGTTATAATATATTAAAATAATCGAGCTCGATATTTTTGTTGCTCGTTAGTAGTACATTTCAAAACTTTTTTACTTAAAATAAAATTATAAATATCGAGATAAAGAGTTAAGCTTAAATCCAGTTTAAATCCAGTTTAAAGCAAAAAATAACTTCTAAAAAGCTTGATAGATTTCTTAAAATTTCAAAAATAAAATATTGAAAGATTGAATAAAGATAATGATAACTGCCAAAAATTTTTCACTTGCTCGTAATAAACGGGTGGGTTCGGCCTTTAAGTATTCTTTTTAAAACGTTTTCGTTTCGTAGTCCGTACAATTTAAAAATTTCTGTTTGGCGCCCAACATAATTATATTTTGAATTTGTTGGAAAGTTAGAAATGTCTTTTTTTATGTTAGCTCATGTATAATAAACCAGATCATCGTGAACCAGTTGTCGCATTATATTGCGGGCACATCCGTTTACGATCGGTCCTCCAAAAGTTGACAAATGGACAATCTATTTAAAAAAATATATAAATCAATATTCTAATGCTTGTTAATTGTAATCTTTTATTTTGTTTAAAATCAAGTTTGTTAAAATATTTAGGTTCTATCACTAAATGAACGGTATTGCTTTTGTGAAATAGAGAAATTGGTCACTAAATAAAAAGCATCACTTTTATGGACTAAAACTTAGCTGTAAATTTAGTATGCTGAATATCAGCTTGAAACTGAAGTGCATCCAAAATACGTAACATAGCATAGAGGTTGCCTTTTTAATCAAGATCAAGCAATTGCAACGGTTCAGTTCACTGTAAGTTATTAATATACGGTCCGAGAGGGTTATTAAATTAAAATTGTGCTATAGGATAATTAAATATTGTTTAATGAAATAATATCAAAGTCGATCAAACTACCTGTTAGCACCAAAGAAAAACAAGTTCACCCCTCTACCCCAGAAACCGTTAAAAAATCAAAACAAAACAACACTTCGTTTCGAATGTCTATAGACTAGTTTGACCAAGTTTGTTCTAACTCAACTCAAGGACCGTTACACATTTTTACTAATCTAAGCTGCGTCATACCAGCTATGTTTGTGTAATACATACAGTAAATCGCTGCACATTTGAAGTATTTGGCCATTAGCACAAAAGCTTTCAGTTTTTAGCTTGACATAGCTAAAAATAGCATACGAAATAATGATAAAATGAGCAGCGGAAATAATGTTCCGAACCTAATTGTTTTATCTATTAGCAAAATAGTAACCATGAAAGGTTTAAATTAGTCATTAAATTTTTTTTAAAGAAATTCGAATAATCAGTACCACTGATTATAAAAAAAACGGATAGCTATATTTACACAACTTACCATTCAGTTCTTAAATGCTGGATCGGTATTTAATTTTCTTTCGCACCTTTCCATATCCTCCACTCAGTCGGCACATAAAAAAAAACATTTCATTCGCCAAAGGAAGGACATTTTAAACCCGAAACCGGAAATAATAAAAAAAATGGAAAGTAAAGCATAATAGTATAAATCTAACTAACTACATTAGAAAAACGTTTAACAGGTTTTCGTTTATTTTGCGCGTTTAATAGTCTTTTAAATGCCGGTATGACATATTAGAGACTATTAATAGACGCCAGACTATTATTCGTATATTTATTTGGCTCAAAAATCGAGAGTTATCTCTGCATGTTTGTGCTTCATCACCATAATCCTTTCAAAAGATATTCAGTGGATCGAATATCTGAAACTAACTTTGACCGGTAGATAAACTTTATAAGCTTTGATGAGTGGTCCAACTCGCTGATCAGTTATGCGTTGTGCACGCTACCAAAATTGTGAACTGGTCTTTTTATAATAGGGTCTTCACTATCCAAATTTGTTAATATTTAATGTCATGGCCTTTTAGTCTGATATTTCGCTAAAAACTCTCATGAAGCGGGAACTACATTAAAATTGTTCTAGTTTACCTATTTTAGATTACATTTTAAATTAATCGCTAGACAATTGACCTGAAAAATTAAATTTATTAAGATGGTCCTTTTTATACTGATTGATCCCATCAAAATAAATTTGTTTTCTTCCTTAGCAATTACTATAGAAATCCGAACGAAATACTTTCGAGTGAGCTTTAATCAATAAATTTGTTGTTTCAATTGCTCGACTCACGTGTTTCGGCTTTAATGCTCAACAATCTATGCTTGTAAACGAATAGTTTGTTTTATTATTTGGGATTTTAAATCAAAATAATTTTTTTATTAAATTAAAAGATTGAAGCCAAATGAGCAGGAATCGAAATAACTCCTTCGTTTTACAATTATTCATCAATTTTCTTTGTGATAATAATTTTTTATGGAATTATTTTCTATTTATAGTTTCATCGTCTTGGTACGCCCTTTCGATAACGTAATTCTATATAACAATTTTTTTTTATTAATACTCAAGTAAAATTAATGAATTATAAAAACTAAAATGGCGAAAACAATTTATGCACCTCGGCAAACGCATCCCAGTAATAGGACTTTCCAGCCATCGCATTTTCTCCAGCTAGCGGTTCCACCAAATTTTCCACTTCCTTCAATTTTTTTTGGAGGGGTGCTCCCGTTTTCCTTTAATGGCTGTTTATTCCGGCTATTCTTCTTTTTGTCCTAGATTTCAGATCCTTGAACTTGTGACGCAGTTCTTCTCCGGTTCTGGGAAAGTTCACTTGGGATAAATATTCCATCGCCAAATTAGCCCATGCCTTTACCTCGAGTGATCGATATTTTTTTTTCTTTCACTATTCCACCCGTCCCACATGGGTTGTCAAATGAAATCGACTTTACGCTTCAAAATAGGGCGCAATGGATTATTTATTGCTAAATTAAAACCTTATTTTATATTTAAACAAAAAATTGTTTTGTATTTGTTTTATTCTGCTCTCTTGAAAATAAAACTTAAACTAAAATCTACATCTCAAAAATGGTCTTAAATTTAGTTTAGTTCATTTCAATTTTTGTTAAAGCTGCTTCACAGAAAAAAACAATTGTTGAAAAATGAGTTGCAATAAAAACTGGTTTCATAGGTAAACGGGGAAAGAAACAAAGATGAAGCCGCTTCTTGAAAACTCGTAAAGGCTCTTCCTTTGTATATGTATAGCTCAGCTAAATTGCAACAGAAAATGAAGCAGTTTACATTGAGACCGTGGTATCAAAATTCTCAAAATATTAGATTTATACATTCTCGTTGAATCGAAGAACGAGCCGTTACAAACAGATAATGAAAATCACTAACACTCCAACTATGTTAATGCTTGAAACGTTTGCTCTATCGTGTATATCAATAAAAAAAATGAATTTTTTCAGTCCCAATACGATTTTGCTATTTTACTCGATTAAAAGAAAATTGTATTACAAATTAAATCAAAGCAGGACATTGAGGATATTTTGCCAGAAATACGAAAGGACAACCTTTAAAACAGAAGGACTCTCTTTCCCAAAAAAGGGCGGTTAAAAACCCAAGATGTAATTGTGTTAAATTTGTGGTTGTATTGTCTTTTTTATTAAACCATTTTGAATATCAGAAAATTGTACGGTTTAATTCAAATTCGTATTTTGCAAATTTCGCTTTCAAACAGTTTAGAAGTTTAGAAAGTTTACAATAAGCCTATATAGCTTAAGATATGTGACCCTTTTGGAATCAAAAATTTGAAAATCACCTTCTAAATTAATAAAAATGTTTTTCAATTTTTCAAAATAGCAGTTAGCCAGTCTTAACAGACCACCGGGATCACGATCCTATTTTAGTTTAATAATTTTGTACCTACAGTTAAAGAATTTTGATGTATTGTGAAGTAGTTGAAGTTGAAATGCATAGTTGAAAATTATATTGATTTATTAAATAGGTCAGCAAACAAGTTATTGAATGCTTTTGGAAGGTAATCAGGGGCGGTATGTTGTACCATCACTTAGAATCAAAAAAATTCGAAATTCGAAAAAAGTCGAATTGAAAATGTGAAAATTGTATCATTTTCGAGTTATAACGTTTTTGAGTCTTGCAATACTTTTTCCAGAATAAAATGTCCACTACATTTATTATTACTTTGGTTTTAAATGATGAAAGCCATTCGACTTTTTTCGAATTGCGTTTCGAAGTGATGGTACAACATACCGCCCCAGAATTAGAACCTCCAACATTGGGAAAAATTAATTTGGGTTCATTTATCAGTGGAATCGTTCTTTATCTGATCGATCTGAAATAGACCAGATTGTACTTAGTACGTAAGAATAAGCCGCTAATAAGGATCAATTTAATTGTTGGAGAGGATTTAACAACAACAAATAAAATTTATTTTTGTTGTTTTTAAGTTATAAAAAAAATTTTACAATTTTTACATAACATTTAGAAAATAAATAGTTTGCATCCTGGCAACAGTGTAGGCTCTGAGACTTGATAAATAGTTTCCGTTTTTCGTTTACGGTAATAAAACAATTGATTACAAAAAAATGTTTCAAAGTCTACTACAACGTGATTAATACATACTCAAATAGATATAAAAATTTAGAGTGATGACTTCTTAAATAATGGCCCCACCATTTTGATGAGTCGCGATTGAATCGATTAATCAAAAAACAAAATATAAAACTAAGGAAACTATGGTTGAAAGTATCATCAACAAGAATGTTGTGTATGTTATAAATCTAAGATGGAAGAGGAATAAAAAATAACCAAAAAAAAACAATTTTTGTTAAACGAATCATGGTATACGCGTAAAAGAAATAACATTTCTTTTGTATTTTCACCGATCGTTCAGCGCGATCGCGATCTTTTTTATTATTTTATTTTAGACGTTCATTCTTTCTTAATTTTGTTTTTTGTTGCTGTACTTTTTAACATTTTTCGATCAAGTCTTCTTTTTTTCCTGAGATGATCATCAATGTACACAAGAAACGAGTTATGTGTTTCTAAAGTAGATAAAAAACAACGCGCTCGTATACAATGATGTATGTATATATATAAGAAAAAATGGTTTCTTTATATAGAGAGAGGTACGCCATAAGGAAGAGGACAAAATTGTTAAAGTAATCGATCATCAAAAACTAAAATATTTTTAAGGTTCATGGAATTTGGTTATACGAAATTATAAAACCTGTTTTTGTCTCAAATTAAGTTATAATCGGAGAGTATTGTGTTTTTATCTAAATTAATATAAAATGAAATATTTAAATTAATGTCTCTATTTCGTGAAGGTTGAATATGGATTTTTATACATCCATTATCTTTTTCTTTAAAATTATGTTAATGAGTTATTTCAGATTAACTGTTTGATGACTTGATTTATATATAAGAGTCGTAAATTATCATTTAAAATTAAAATTTTTAAAATAAAATTGTTTGCGTGCTTTGAAACCCTTCATCATTTGTTATGTCGCGTTTATACAAAAAAAAACCTTGATTGCATTTTCTTTATAAAAATAAAACTTGAAAAGTTACTTAACAATATGTATAAAATTTCTGCAACATTGAAAAACAAAAAAATTATAATATTTTTTTTCAATTATTCTTTAAAGGAGCCAACGGGTTAAGAAGACGAGGACGCCAAACATACACAAGGTATCAGACATTGGAATTGGAGAAAGAATTTCACACAAATCACTATCTAACAAGGCGGCGACGGATTGAAATGGCACATGCCCTATGTTTAACAGAAAGACAAATAAAAATATGGTTTCAAAATCGTAGAATGAAATTAAAGAAAGAAATCCAAGCAATAAAAGAATTAAATGAACAAGAGAAGCAGGCACAGGCACAAAAAGCGGCAGCTGTAGCTGCCCAAGTCATATCTGATCAAAATTAGGTGAATATATATAAATGTAATTATTAAAATAATGTTGCAAAAAAAAAAATATTTAATTTTATTATTATTATTATTTTTTATGTTAAAATAAATTTATTTTAGAAAATTATTTAAATTTTCTATATTTTATAATTAATTAATTAATTAATGAAAATACAAACCAACAAAAACAAAATGATAAAATTGTGCGTCGACCTCGCTTATTGTTTTAAAAATGATAATTTTTTAATGAAATTTTTTAATTACACAAACTCAACGTAATAAATTATTTTTGTAACACATACATAAATAATTATAAATAAATTTATTCATATAAAACAACTGTAGCGTAAAGGTGTTAACTGTTGTTATAAGAAGTTTGATATACATGTATAATAACTTATATCGTACACATAGAAAAGCAATTAATTTTATTTATGTCATTAATTTACATAATTATTATATGTATAATACTTTTTAAATTGATTTTTCTACATTAAAAATAATTTAATTAAAAATTACAGATTTTGTTCCTATATACGTACTATAATTAAAAATTTTCTCGGAATTACCATGTGACGTACAATTTTAAAAAAATATTACATATATGTGATTAATTAACATCATAATAAATAATTTTTATTTCGTGTTTATTTTATTATTATTATTTTTATTAAATTTCTGTTTTTTTAAATTTTGTTTAGTATAATTTTAAATAAATTAATTCATGTTTCTGTATATTGTTGATTATATACATAATTAAAATTATAAAAAATCCCAGTGAATTTCGTTTTATAAATATTTAATTTAGATTTTTTTGTGGAAAATATTTTAAATATTTGCTTTATTCTTTTGAAAATAAAAAAAAAAACTTCCAGTGCAATTTATTTCTTCATTTTTTTATTTATTTCATCATTTTTAAACAAAAAAAAACCTTAATTATAATCAACAAACAATTTAATTTTTTGTTTTGTTTATAATTAACTTATTTTTTCTCTTTTTTAGTTAGTTAAGAAGCTTTAATTTATTAATTAATTAATTATAAATAAATTATGTAATTATTATAAATTAAACAAATACGTAACAACATTTTTTTGTTTAGTAGCAAATTATTGATTAATTTTAATATTTATAGATATTAATTAAAATGCAAAAATATTTAAAAAAAACAGTGATGAAACTAAATGTAATTCATATACGTAAATAAAAGTGAAAAACATATTTTATAATTATATTATACTTTAAAAATAAAAGATCTTAAAATTAAGTTCAAATTGAAACGAATATACGTAATTTTTGTTCAGAAGAATTAAAATGATTTTATTTATTAGTCGAAATGATATAATAATTAAAAATTGTACTTAAAAAAATGATAAGTAAATTGTCCGTTTTTAATGACTTATATATTATATTATATTTGAGAAATAATTATTTAATAAATATAATTTTAATTAACAATACAATA
Source organism: Nephrotoma flavescens (assembly GCA_932526605.1). Classification (NCBI taxonomy): domain Eukaryota; kingdom Metazoa; phylum Arthropoda; class Insecta; order Diptera; family Tipulidae; genus Nephrotoma; species Nephrotoma flavescens. The sequence goes on along the minus strand of OW052220.1, from coordinate 113,608,097 downwards.
CATATTTTTTGTTACAAATAATTCATCTTGCCAGCCAATTACATTTAAAAAATAGTTAAAATAAATAGGTACGATATAATTTAATATTATAATTATTTCTCAAAACCATGTACATTTGTAAAATATATAAATATTATATAATATAAAATATTAAATAAATATTCCTTACAAAAAACCTCAAAAAATATTATTTTGTGTGAAAAGTTAAATTAATTTATAATATTTTTACAAAAACATAAAAATAAAAAAAAACATTTTAATAAAAAATATATATAATTTTTTTCTTTTAATTAAGAAAAAGATTTTGATATCCTGAATACAATTGTATACTAAAAAAAAACTTAAATTTAATAATATTTAAATATAATATTAAAATTAAGATGAAAACAAAATAAATAAATAAAAACACTACAAATTTTTATTGTAATAATTAATATTTAATTAAAATTAAATTATATAAATTCGACATTATATTATTATAATTTTCGTTTTTTAGTTGCAAAAAATAAAAAAATAAATACTTCAGGGGGTAGAAATTCTACAAAATTTAAAAATATTACAATGTTTAAAATTATATATATTATTGATTTTTAAGTAAAATGATTTTCTTAAAGAAATTAAACATTTTCCAGATACAAATATTAAAATTAAAAATCAAAATATATATATATTTTTAAATGGTTTTATTCATTCTTTTGTTAAATAAATATTAAATAAAAAACTACACATAATTATAAAAGAACATAAATTGTGTAAAATGTTATTAATTATTAAAAATTTAAAATATAATTAAAAGAAAATAACTAAAATAATTAAATTACCTTCAGTCTTGTATACGTAAACACAAAAACAAAACAAAATATTTTTTATTAGTGATTAAGAATAACTATATTTTAATTTAACTAAAAAAACGGAAAAATAACAATTTTTAAAACTAATTTATATAGACAAGAAAAAAATTATTTAATTTTTTATTACATGTATCATTTAAGAAAAACAATATTTAAAACAAACAAACAAACAAACAAAAAATATTTCTTTAGAAGAAAGAACACAATTTTAGCCGATCTGAGGATTTTACTTTATATATAAATATTATATATAGTTATTATTATTATATTATTATTATAATTATTATTATTAATAAAATTTAATATATATTTAAATAAAAAAAACTTAAATGAAAACAAATAAATTATAAATTAATATAAAAATGGAAAAAATGAAGAAAAATAAAATAATTGAAAAAAAAACAAAAATAAAAAAAAATTAAAAAAAACTGAAAATAAAAATGAAAAATTATTGTAAAAAGAAAATTTGGTTTTTCATTATCAAACTTAAGTCAAACTTGATACGGTAAGTAATGTCGAACAGTTTATCCTCATAAACATTACACTTTAAAAGCTCTATGCCACTTTACTGCTGAAACAGTACAAAATAATGTCGCTGATCCACGTACTACGCGTTCGGCATCATATATTATCAATATAAAATCAGAACTGATGGCGAAGCGACATAGAGAAGAATACGGACTGTCACATTCAAGATTTTTAATTAGCTAATCATGCGAAAATCAAGCTTAAAGAAAGTGAACAATACTTCTCAACCGATTTTGAGTGCGAATTGATGGACGACGAAGGTAGAAACTGGTACCAATCTCGGTGGTAAATTTAAAAATCTCAAAGTAGATTTAAAGTTTTTTGAAATAGCAGAATAAAACCGGTAAAATCGTTGTTGATTCTCCATATACAATTTCACTACCGCGTACAATTTTCGTGCGGTGTTCTTCGCCTCCCCCCTCCCCCTCCCTGAATTTTAGGAATTAAACCTGATCTTGAAAAGGTCTTACAGTGCTACATGTATATATCCAATGTTTAGATATTATACGAATTTTATTTATTCGGAAACCGCGACTTGATAGTTGGTTGTTTTTCTGTTGTTTCATCAGAACACTAGGTAAATGAAACAGCATCAAAACTCTCAACTCTCACGTCTCAGTTTTCGAACAAAATTGCAGACTTAAAATGAGGAATATATGAAGAATAAAACTCCCTCTCTATACCGTGGCGTTCGAATCATCAACAAAAACAAATGGCACAAAAGCGATCGAGTGTTACTGTGCCTACAGAGTTTCTTTGAAACCCAAAAAAATACAGTCATTTCCCAATGTCAAAAATATCAAGCATTCGGACACGTGGTCTCAAATTGTGATATAGGGTACATTAGTGTAAAATATTCATCAACTAACATTGCAACTAGAACATGTCCAATGAACCTGAACACAAACATTCATTAGGTAACATTAACACTCATTAGGTGTATACATATTGGCACCATGAATTTAATATACCATGAATTTTATGAATTATACGAACTGCAGGTAATAAAAATTAATAAAATTGCAATGAAATCCCATCGATAAATTCCGAAAAATTACATTCTGTAAAACATTTTTGTAATAGTAAAATTTTTTTTTCTTAATCAAAGAGATATTATCTTTGCCAAAAATTCTGCTACAACATACCAAGTAGAGCATATTTAATTAATTCTGATCTGATCACCTATCAATTGCCGCACACTTGGTAGAAAAATGTAGATCTAATTAAAGAGGGGGAGCAGCTCTAGTTTTTTATTTCGCAAAACTTAAATAGTTTTTATTTATTTTACTCTATCGATTTCGACTTGGAGTATCACTACTGAATACTTATCTAAGTTATGCTATGTTTAGAGTGACCACTGACCAGGCCAAAACAGTTGGATTAGTTTTAATAAGTTCTTATTCAATTGCCAAAGCAAGAAAACAATTTCGTCACTACCTCAAACCAAATTACATTTGGAGCAATATTTGTTAGCTTATGGCGTTATAGTGTGGTATTGCAAATATAAAGTGTTCTATAACTTCTGAAAGTTACGAGATTGATTTGATTGATGGTCTTCAGTAAATCAACAAAGTCCGAAACTATTTTATGTTTTACGGATTCTAGCAATTCGTAAAGCAGATTTGAAAAACGATTAAAGTAGCCAGTGAAAAATTCGAATAATATAAAGAATTTTAAAGCAAATTATAATCCGCATCAACTAAATTAATCCAGATAATTTTTCTGGGATTTTGTCGGAAGTGTAGTTTTTTTTATAAAAAACTGTTATTTCCAAAACTCATGAGGTTTAGATGCTGTCAATGATAAAATTATTTTGTTTCCTTTTAGCAGCAGTAGTAAAATACTTTAAAATTTTACTGGACAACTGTTTTTGCCAAGCGCATAAGAAACGTTTTGTCTTGTTGGGCATTTTAAACTGCCGTTCATTAACTAGAAGTAACGTGAAACTAAGTCATAATATTTCATAATAAATCTATGTACTGGATCTAACCAAGTTGCAGATTTCAAAACATGTTTAATGCCGCAAATAGTTCGGAGTGGCCATGAGAACTGATTGAATTTTTTTACATGTTTTACAAAAGCACTCTATACTTCATTATTTCGTACCCCACTTTTCAAATTGCGCTGGTTACTTACTGCAAAATGTCCGATTTTGAGGCATATCCTGGAAAACGATTTCAACGTAGGGAAGCTGATGAATAAATATTAGATCCGTAATTACACGTAAACCCCGTGCAGCGATTGCATCTGCAAAATATTAAGTCGACATTCGTAACTGGGAAGCCTTAGTTGGTCGTCGTGGTAAGGAGACCATATCTGAGTTACATGAAGTATGCGCCTAACGTAGCGTATCATATTTTTGAAGATGCGTATCCCGTAACTCTTTCCTAGCGCTTAAAATGTCCAAAAGTTGAGTTTGCTTTATTGATCATACGAGCTTTTTAAAGGATAGCTTTTCGTCAACAATAATAACCAAGTCGCAAGTAGTAACGTTTAGTGCGTAAGAGTATATTACCTGATACTTGGCTGCATTCTGTTCGAGGTCGTTGTAGTTTCACCACAAAACAAATATATCCAGGTCATTCTAGAGCAATGTACAATCTATCATAGAATACATGACCTGCGACATTTTTCAGTCATCTGCAAAGCAGTTTGAGGAATTTCTGATGAACCTGTAGAAACGTTGAAACTGAAAGCAAACATGCGAGCAAATAATAGTCAACTGAAATTCGTGAACCCTTTTTGTGTATCGGAAATACGTTTGATTTTTTTCAGAGATTTGCAAAAGAACCGTGTTGCAAAGAAAAACTAAAAAACACACAGATCGGAATCGACACAGACTCGTTACATCACAATAAGGCTATGAGTGGAATGTAATCAGGATCTGATGAATATTTTTCTCTTAAACAAGAAATATAATTTAGGACATTATCCACCTTGTTAAAGTTAGCCGAAACGATTCCAGCCGAAAGATAATGCAGATAGTGTCTTGACTATTTTTAAACTCTTTTTATACCCTCGCTCCTATCGATTTTTAAATTCCTATAAACTGAAATAATTTCTCCTTCACCTGAATGATGTAATTCGATCCTAAATTCTCTTAAATTCGAGTTCATGACTGATTTTTGCTGTATTCAAGACACTATCTGCATTATCTTTCGGCTGGAAACTTTCGGCTAACTTTAACAGTATACATTATCCGGACTCAAAATAATATTTCTTGTTTCAAAAGAGTTATATAAGGTGTCATTATGAAATTCTACAAAATAATTTAAATCAGTATATGGATTTTATGTCGAAATGTGTGAAACGAAATTAGCCAATATGATTTCGACTAGTGTATTGAGGATCACGATCGCGCTTTTTGGCATTCAAAGAGTTAACCATTGTAAACGCCATATTTTTGTGTTGTTTATGTATTTTCGATTTTTTTTATAGTTAACAGTTTATTTTCAAAATTTAAAATAAATTTATTTATAAAATTTTATAATTAAATTAATTTAATTAATTTATGATAAAAAAAAAATTAAATATAAAATATATTAGCATGTTAAATAATGACACTCCACAGCTCGAGAGCAGACGTAATGTGCTGAGAAAAGGAAATAAGCACAATAACAATTAAACCGATTCGCCCGGATCGCGTTATTTCGATACTCTTCATCATACAAATGACACAAATACGAACAAAAGAAACATACAAATACAAAGACATAATTGTGTATTATACACAGTGTACGTATTCGATTTCTTTTGCTTCACTCATTTTAAATGAGTAACTCACGAGACAAAATCGATATACAAATTTTCGCTTAGACATGATGACCCTGTCAAGTTGTTGTCATTAATCTAAGGAAACTAGTTGGACAATAACCTCACTGATCTTCAAAACTTCTGGCTGTGAGCATTATCGATAGTTTGGGCGCAAGAATGCTCTGAAAGCGAGAATCTTATTTTTACTTTTAAGTAAGAATGTTGTTTCATAAACAATTGGATAGCATAAACAATTAGTATAAGAGTTGATTGTCTTCAAATATTCGATTTAATATTTTAAATAAAGGTAAGGTAGATCGGTTTTGTTGCTAGACAAATGTGTGGCTTAATTGTGTATTTTCTGGTACACTTAGTTCTGATGCATTTTCCGTAAAGTTAACTACTTAAATTTTCGCAATTGACAAATAGACAGTTTGTGGACTTAGTTGAGATTATTGTTTTGTTGTTGTTTTCTAATTGGTTTTTTCACATCAAACATCGGCATAGCACGCGTAACTTTAATCCCAGTTTGAATCTACCAATATCGATGTAAACACTATAACCTCCTAATATCGATGTAATTAAAACCGACCAGATATGAAAAGCCGTAGTGAACAATCGAAGGTTTATTAATTTATCAAAAATTCTATACAATTGAGAAAGATAACCACGATATTTTTGATATCACCGCATGGTGGGGTACAAATTGTACCGGCCAGCGTGATGTGGTGTTCGTATTATGTGATCCCTGTTGAAGTACTCAGTCACTCTAATTGGTTCAGTTCTGTCATCGCTATATAGAGTTGTGTATATCCCCTTTTCAACCAATAAAAAATGGCTCAATTTAAGTCCAAAACACACAAATGTGTATGTAAAAAATCATAAAATGTAATGGCGTTTTTGATAAAAAATTTCACTTGATTTGGAGTACAACCAACACAATTGTGTGTATAGTTATAGTGTTTTTTCGGATGAAAATAAGTTTAAAAGGAATACACAAATGTGTAAGTTGGGTCAAAACACAGATAAATATAAATTTTTGACATGGTACTTTTGCCGCACCTGATATACCACGTATCTTTCTCTTGAATCCCGAATTGGTAGCCCCATTTGGGCTGGAATGATTTGATATTTTGATATATAACAAGAAGTTGTAAAATATGTAAAAGAAGAATAGTTTTGTTTTGTGGATAATGTTTAATTTTTAATTATGAAATAATATAAAATGTATAATTTTAAATAGATAATTTTTAACTAACAAATAAATGAATAAAAAATAAAAAAAAAATTATCACTGATTAATTCATCGTAAACATCAACCCTCAACGAAATATTAATAGGGGCAGGCGCTTCAAAATAAGGTTTCAGACTATTATAATCGATTTGTACGTGCGTACAAATTTTGGATTTGTTGATTAAAGTATGTAAGCTATTACAAAATTTAAGACCACTTACGCTTGGGAAAAGTTGTCATTGCAGAATGATATTTATTCTGTTCCCACATACGATTTTTTAATGAAATAAGAGATTTTTGACGTAGAACTATACGTCCATCAAGTGTGCAATCTAAGAAAACGCAAAGATCGAGGCTTTAAAATAATAAACAAAATTTATTTGTTAAAATTACGATTTTTGTTGGCACATTTCTAATAAAGGAGTAGCGCGTATAAATGAAAATAAAGAACGGCAAAAAAATGTATTTGTTATTTAAAAACCTACTGATTATAGTTAACTTAAACGTTCAAAGTTAAGTTGATCATCACTTAGATATTGAAACTGACGAGATATTATCAAAGTCTGATTTTCTTGCTCTGAGTGGGACTTGGATGTTCGAAGGCCAACCGATTAAAATTAAAGGATAAGAATAAACAGCGTAAAGCAAGTGGAGTAGCAATTTATAGAAATATCAATATTGTAGCAGATTGTCAGCCTATTGAGTTTGATATTAATGTTAGAAGACAATTGATCGATTGAGTTGGGAATATTTGTCTAGTGGATGTTACTCTGAATGGTTCATCAAAATTTATACTTGGTTCCATTTACATTCAGTCGCATGCCGAGGTCAATTTAAACATGTTCTTCCTTGCGGCATTAATGAATTACACAGAAAGTCCAAAATTAATTCATCAACGGTTTACAGTGGATAAAAAGGTTCCAATAATTTTAATGGGCAATTTTAATGTAGATGTTGAACGGAATAAAGGATAGCGTTTGAGTTTTTGAAGCATCATTTCAATCTAGATATGATTCCGACCAATTGTCCAAGTACATTAGGAAACACTTGCAATCAGGTTTGTCATTCACTAGAAAAATAACTCCAGAAATTCTTTGAAACGATTTGTGACTCTTCGTATCACAGACCAATTCTTCATAAAATTGTGATGTAAAATAATTAAATGTTTCAAAAATGTTTCAAAAACTATCTTTTAATTGCCAACAAAATACTTACCTTTATATGAGTATAGAGTATTACTACGCACAGTAAAACAACACAAAAATTTGCTGTTTATTTTTTGAAGCCGCAAAATTTATTGTGCAATCGCAAAAAAAACAAAAATTTTTTAAGAAACTCAAATTTCCTTGGTAAAATTGATTGAGTAGCCAGGATTTTGACTTGCTAGCTAGCCGATCGAGTATCTACCGCATTAGATACATTATGTACGCCAATTTTTTAATTATTTAATAACCGATCTCCGTTCATTGTAACGTTTTCACCAGCAACATTTTTGAATACATATGGTCCGACGATTTTTTTGGTCCATCGATACGGTACCTCCGGGAAGCTAGCCCGAATTTTCAGCCCGAAATTTTAATTTTTTACTTATGACAATACAACTTCTGTCATGACACAAAATACACGCAAATTATAACTATTAATTAATTATGTATTAAATAGCATTCAAATTATGGCTTCTAAATTTTGATACTAATAATAAAAACAAATTTCTTGATGTTTCAAAATAAAAAAAATAATATATGTATATGTGAAGTTTTCAAAACAAAACGTAAAAACGTTTTCAGAGGAATTATGTGAACTAAATTTAGCTTGTAAAAGTTTATCGGATATTACTTGGAATATATTCTATTTATTAATTTCAAGAAATCGGTTTAGTAATATAATACAGTTATGATTTCCAACTTAAAATTACAGAAAAATTTTTTTTGATACTCTACTAGAATATACATGTAGATAAAATATTAAAAAGTCAAAGTCAAGTTATATTTTAAAAATTAAAAAAATTTAAGGTATAGTTCTTCAAATTTGAAGCAGCTAAAAATAATTATAAATTTAAAAAAAAAATATTCATGTTTGTTTCGAAAGTGTTTTTAGATAAATTGAAGTCGAAGTGATCCTCTATTGTATTAAATGTTTTCACTGAACTATTGATTGGGTGGTTATCTCCGTACTCGGTGGAATGGTGTTGTGGTGCCAATAATCGATAATTACGAAATGATCTACTTGGAAGATTAATAGAGATGCTTCCCAGTAAGTAGGCAGAATCAATGTGGCCAAGTAGTACGTTACCGATGAAAGTGGCATCTAGAAGAAAGCGTCTGTTTCGAGAAGTGCAAATACATATTATATTCTTTGTACCTTGTTGAATATGGTGGTAGTCGAGCCACATCTACGTAGAATGGTTCTCTAAGGTCTTTCGATTCTCTTGATGTGAACATTGCGGTGAGGATTCCAAACAATTGCGGAGTATTCCATTTGAGATCTTACATACGCGAAATATAGTGAACATAACGTTTTTATATCCTTTGACACAGCTTTGGAGTGCTTTACGATGACAGATAGAGTCAAATGCCTTGCTGAAATCTGCTTTGCTGTGGGCCACATCAACTTGGTTATGTTTCACAATCTCGTTTATAACTATGTTAGTGAATTCAACCATGTTGGAAGAAGTAGAGCGACATGGCATAAATCAATGCTGGTTAACAGATATATGACGTATTAATGTTGATTTAAAACTATTGCATACGACCAGTTCAAATAGTACGGGAATTGATGATGTTATTGATATTCCTCTGTAGCATGTGACGTCATCTCGTTTACCTGATTTGAAAATTGGTGTTATCTTAGAGATTTTCCATTTTTCGGGAAAAACAGCCGATGTTAACGAATGATTGAAAAGCTTACATAACGGATTTACCAAAATATTCGCAAACCTTTTTAACATAACTGAAGGAATGTGTATTTCTAGAATTGTTTGGGATTTGATTTAATTTTGTTTTGAAGGCCAGCCAAATAAGACTAGTACTTTACCTTGAAATATGTATCGAACTCCTCGCTCTGCCTTAAGAATGCCATCTTGTCTGTTTCTAGATCCGATTTCCTCATTTTAGTGTAGGCTTTACATTTTTAAGGTTTATAAGCTGGTCGTCGAACCACGCAGGGTGAGTATTTGGAGTTTTGTTAAAAATAGGCACATATAGATCAAATTCTCGATGTATAATGTCATAAAATTTGTGAACATTATCATTCACCCCCTTAGCGTTTAAAATTTGATCCCACGTCACTGATGCAAAAAAACTTTCGAGACTATAGTAGTTTGCCTTCTTAAAGTTGTATTTGATATAATTGTGGAGTTCTGATCTTTTCGCCGCATAGTGGATGATGTTTAACACAATGTTCAGAGATTTGTGGTTGTTGTCGTTCACGACAAATGGATTAAGTGATTCAATAACATCAAACGCATCAAGTTTATTGGTGGAGACAAGATTTAAATATCTGTCCGGATTATTTGCAATGCTGTTAATTTGGTTTAAATTATAACTCAACATGGTATCGACGAACAGTGATTCTGCATCCGACTTTATGTTGCTTGGAAGTATGCAATTTAGTTCCTGATCAAGATCCCTCAAAATGTTTGGAAGATTGACATCACCAAGTATACAAGTACTAAATCGGATGAGTTTGATGTATCAATGACCTTATTGATCGAATTAAGGCATGTTGCGTAAACGTAATCGTATGAATTGGGTGATATGTATGCAGGGTAGTTGAATCAGAAACGTTGATTAATTTTAATCTTGAAGGAAATCTGTTCAAGTCTTGATGGGAGTATTTTAACTGCATGACTCTCTAGCTTAGAATGAACGGCTATTAAAACGCCACCGCCTGATTTCTTATAGCTCGTAACAGGTGAACGATCACATCTATAAACTACGTAGTCATGTCCAAAATATTCCGTTTTCATTAATTACTTAAATCAAGTAGTGTGACTGCATCACGAAAGGGAAGACTTGTGATGCTTTGGATGCCATTTTGTTAACATTTTGACAGTAGATGAACATATTCCTTTGAACGAACTACAAGATTTTAAAAATGGTTTAGTATTTTCACTTAAGTGTTTGGCCCTTTGTTCCGAAAATATTTCTGAACAAATTCGAACTCTGATGAATAAGCCAGGCGGCCATAGTTTATATTTGATCAAAGAAGTAAAAGTTTCTTCATCAACACTGAGACGATACGATATATAATCGTACTGGCCGTCATTTTTAGGTTTTGGTACTATTCTAGCATTCACATTCGTGAGTTGAAACTTGCAATTAATGAATCCTTTAAATCTCGCCTTATAAACGATTCACGAGCACTTGACTTATACCATCGGAATTTCAGAAAAATTCTATCTGGAATTATCTGAATATAGTCATTTAAACCTCGCCTTACAAACGATTCACAATCGCCTAAGAATACCATAGGATTCGTTAAAATCTTGGCTACAAAACAGGAATATTTCCAGAAAAATTCTATAACAGTTGGTTGAATCTCGTCTCACAAGCGATTCGCGAGCACTTGACTTATACCGCCGGATTTGTTTAAGTTTTGACCACAAATTTGAAGAAAAATTCTATCTGGATTTAATCGTATGAATCGTTCTATAGTTAATCGAATTTACTACTCTGATCGACGATTATGTCGACCACAAAATAGACGTAGTGCGCGATCAGTTTCACGAACTGAATCATAATTAGCAAAGTAAACTTGAACAATTTGCAAACATATATTTATTATGAAATGGCAAACGAAACTAATCAAAAACCAACTGCCAAATCAGTCCCTGACAAAAATGGTACCAACTTAAAGTTTTGTTCCTCGAAATGAAACATCCTTTATAACCCTATCAGTTTCAGCTCGCGAAATGTTTAAAAATAAGTTATTCGATGAAGGGCAGCGATATCTCCAATCTTGTTAAAATCTTTGAGAAATATTCAACCCATTCTTATCTACTAGTTATTATTAAGAGTTTTGATGGTTTTAGTCATTACCTATTTAATCATATTTCCATACTAAACAAACGGATTCGTAGTACAAATGTAATGTTTTGTTCTATCTCATATCATTATGGGAACAACAAATATTCGTAAACCTCAAACGGAAGCAAAATATAAAAACGATTAAAGTGTGCGCAATCCTAAACTAAAAACATACTATACCAGTACCTTTTAAATATATAAATCATAAATATGTAATAATTTATTTTTCTAATTAATATTATTCTAACAAACCTCACGACTTTTTTTTATAATTGTGCGCTTTCAACAAACAAATGAACGTATATTATAAATATAAATGTATGTGCAAAATGCAAGTGAATTTCCATGAAAATTTTTTTTACAAAATAAATAAATTAATAATAATAACCTGTTTATTTGTATTATGTTTTATATGGCAAAAGAAAATTCAAATAATTTATAAATATATAAAACAAATATTAAAATGTACAATATAATTATTGTATTTTGTTGTTGGTTTTTAGTATTTCATTTTTTCTTTTTCATTACAATGCTAATTATGGCTATAAAATTATAAACAACTCATAATTTAATTCAACACTTTTAAATTTTTGTTTATTTATAGGATTTTCGCGTGGGAGATTTTTAGGTTGTATTGCGGTTTTGTGGTGATTGCACTGTGGGTGCTTCTAGAGCTTACACATTCCTGTTTAAAAGGAAAGGAAGGAAATTATGTTGATTTAGATAAGGTTATGTGAGTGGTTTGCATTATAATCTAGAAAATAATATTAGAGAACTGAACTGCTTTCTTATAAGCTGATTAAGTCAAATGTTCATCTTATAATAACCAGGTGGCAGGGGTAGATGTTAAAAATTAAATTTACTGTACAAAAAATATTTCATCACAACTATTTCATCGAAGCGGAAGATGCTTTCAAAATAAAATGCTACGAGGGATTGTTAATGCTACATGGTACATTGGAAAAACCTGCATAAAAGTTTAAAGATGGAATACGTCACTGAGAAAATAAAGAAGAAAGCAAGACATATACACACAAATGGAGGGGGAAGACTCGAAAGGCAAAAACCGCTGGAGCTAGGCAGTTCTAATTAGCATAAAAAATTGTTATAAAAGTAGTAACCAATAGGTTCATATCATCAATTTAGAAACTAATATAAGATAGACAAATTACTAGATGATCTCTCAATCAGCTGTAATATTCATTAATAAAAAAACTTGCACTAATAAGCAATTTATTTCTAACATATAGCCTGTTCAGACCTAAGATTTCCAATCTAGTTTTGACGCTGAATTCTGCACTCCAACAGAGAGTCTTAGTATAATGATGAATCAATGACGAAAATTTGCTTTGCATCCAGCCTCTGGTGGAATTCGAACCCAGTATCTCCCGATCTAAATGTCAAAGTTTTAATTGCTGCACTACTTGTCCAGTAACCATTGATACGATAAACAGATCGTCCCACTCGTTTGTTGCTCGTTTACGACCTGATGTAACCCTTCGTTGATACTGAACACGCTACCGCCATCCTCACTCAAAGCGATAAATATTTTCTAATATTAATAATTAATTTTGATTAACGCAAATTTTAATAAAAATACAAGCACTTTAAACATTTAAAAGCAACTGTTTAATGCTCATTTATTTAGAAACGTAACAATCAAAATTTTGAATATTTTTCATTTGTTACACTTTGTTGCTGTGATTGGGTTTAAAATAAAAAAGTACAGTTGCTGTTACACCTATTTTTAGATTATGTACTGTTAGATGTGAAGAAATTAAAGTGTCCGAAATTTTTTGACGAGCAGTGTACAAAGTTTCCCTGATCGGTCAATACGTCTGAGCTGCATAGAAGCTTCAACATTTAGAAGCCGCAACATTTACGCCTTAATAATAAAAAAATCAGTCATTCATTTATGAAGTATTCGGTATACTGATTTGATGTTTGATCGTTCGTCACAATTTGGGTAGTTTATAATAGGAAATCCCTATTAAATTTGTGAAAAAAAATTGAAAATTTTTTCAAGAATTATACGACATAAAATATCCTTTGACTGTCTCAACATGACTTGAAAATAATGGGACATTTATTTATGAGTGCAGCTTATCGCTTTGAAGTTTAAATAATTTTCAAAATTTTAATCGTTGATTATAGTAAAACTGAACAAGATTGAATTTAAACATCTTTTCATGCAAATAAAATTAACCTTCCATAATTGCCAAGTATTCGAAAAAATAAAATATTTTTTTGCGGAACTCTGGTGCGTAGACTCAACGTGACTAAGAAATAATCACCCATTTATTTATGAAGGAATGCGGTCTATTAGATTTAAGTTTGATCATTCGTCAAAAATTTCCAATCATTTATAATAGGAAAACTGGACAATGCTTTAGTTAAATTTAAACGCATTATCTTCTAAAATTATGTAATCTGATTTGCCGCACTTGACCAAATATTCGAAAAATTATTCATCATAAATTTTTATAATTTTTCCGACAAAAAAGAGCCCTTAGTAAATTTGGAAAAAAATAAAATTTTTTGATACTGATTTCCAGTGCTTGTGTCTGTCCACCTGACTTAAGCACTAGCGTGCTTTATGTGGCAATATTTCGTTTTAAATTTGATCATTTGACAAATTTCAATCGTTAATTATAGGAAAACTATTTGATATTTTAATCGAATATTAAAGCATTTTCATTAAAACTTACTTAGCGTAAAAAAATCTGTTTGAGTAATTGATGGTAAACTGTATCGAAGTTCTTTTTTGTAAACTAATATTCTATAATTACCGACTGCTTCGTTTACGAATTATTTCTTTTCTACTGCTATCACACCTTATTAGAATAAAAGTGAGCAACCTCTATTTCCCTAATTTTGTTCAAGCAAGATAAATAAGCTATTTTATTATACATAGAAACAAAGAAGATGAATCACCTTTTCATCTAGCGGGCTGGTAGATGATATAAAAAGTGAAACAGTAGAACATGTCAGCGGAGTAGATTCTATATACTAAAACTACAATTTTTCGTGACTTTTTTATTATAACAAACTATTGTCACAAAAAATTCAAGTTGTCAAATTGTTCAGAAAAATACAAGTTACACTTAAATTGTTAATTTCTATATAATTTGTAACATAAGGGCAGTGTGAAAAAACAGTAATATTTTGATTTTTCTGCACAGTTATTTTACATACAACACTACTCCCGTCAACTACCATCTATTAATAAACTACTGTAAAATTTTGAGGGAGCTGCTTCAGTTCGTTTATGTTTGATAGCCACTGTAAGCAGACAACCTCGTGAATTTTAACAAAAATGGAAAAAATGACCACCACTACCATAATAAACACATTTTATTAAACACCTATTTTTAAATTTCCCAAAAATTAGATTTTTGAATATTTTAATTAAAAAATTTTTGCTCAAAAAGTTTAAAAAATCACTCGATCGATTTCGACTTGTTAGGTCATCATCAGGAATATCTACTAAAATGGCGAAATAAAAAAACAAGTGTTTAATAAAATGTGCTTATTAAGTGTAAGTGTGTTTCCCCAAGTGCCTACGGCAAATAGTTTAAAAAGTAGAAAAAAGTGAATTTCGTATAATATGGGGACTCTGCACCATCAATTTCAATGGTATGGAAGAGGTTTACTGAGTTCTATTGTGGTCGTACAAGCACAAGTAACGCCGAACGATCAGGTCGCCTAAAATAGGACGACATGCCAGAAATTGTCGACAAAATCCTTGGAATGATATTAGACGATCGGAGAATGAAAGTGCGGGAGGTGGTTGAGGCTGTAGAGATCTGAACTGTTCCATCAAGACAATGCACTTGTGCACATTGTGTAGTCATCATGGCAAAAACGCATAAAATGGGCTTCGAACTGCTACCCCAACCACCATTTTCTCCAGATTTAATCCCCTGCGACTATTTCCTGTTTCCAAACCAGAAAAAAATGCGCTCACCCAGAGATTTGGGTCTAACGAAGAGGTCATCTCACTGGAATAAATGCCTATGTTAAGTGCCTTGAGAAACCCTTTTATTTGGAAGGAATACAAAATTGGAATAACGTTGAAAAAATATCTATTATTCAAAAAATCCCTGACTAATCAGAATGGATACCAAGGGGCGAATGTCGAAGGGTTGAAGGGCCGAATGTCGAAGGGCCGAATGTTAAAGGGCTGAATGTGTCGAAGGGCCGAATGGGTCGAAGGGCCGAATGTCGAAGGGTTAAATGTCGAAGGGCCGAATGGGTCGAAGGGTGGGTTTTTTTTTGTTTTTAGAAATAAATAATTTTTTAAATTTGTTATTTTGTAAATTTTTTTATTAAACATAAATGATTTTTTTATGAATTTATATATTTTATTATTTTTCATCACTAATCCAGTCAGCGGCACATTTTGGTGAAGGAGAATTTTGTCATGCGCCACCAATAGGTATATCCCTTTTCCTGCCCGTTGTTACAGGATGGCTACTGCCATCCTGCAGATATCACTAAGCGCATGCAGAGGCCTCCACGGTGATTTTTGCCGTCTACATTCTCAGGGAGAAGTGCTATGGGTCAATAATATCCGAGTTCCGCCGAAATTTGTCGGCCGAAACCTGAGGAACGAACCGCAAAAAAAATTAAAAAATTATAACGGAAGAGAGGTGCCTTGGTGCGCGCATCCGTCCAAATTCAAACGGTAGATGCGGGCGCCAAGGGACCGCCAACCCTACGCCGACACAGAATGGAAAATCCCCCCTCATCATACCCAACCCGGAAATTTAATAATTCATTTGAAAAAAAAACTATTAAAAAGGAAACCTAAAAGAAAGGGAAAGGCTACTTCCCACAAAAGAACACCCACCTCCCACCAGAAACAAAATACGAGAGAGAGTGAAACCAATGTACACCGAGCGCGCGACCGTCGACCGTTATCCGGCGCTCGATTACAATAATTTTATATATATATGTAGAAAAAAATTTCAAAGGAAATTTTGAAGAAAAAAAAATAAAAAATTTAAAAATAACCAAATGAAATAAAAATATAAAAATAAAATAAAAACATCATACCTTAATTAATAAGAGAATTTACTGGTGCGACCTTGGGCGGTCGTCATACCACAGGGTCGCAGTCCCGGACCGTTGCGGGACGTCTTCCCGATACTAACAATAGAAAATGAATAGCCGGTTGGCTTCCGTTAGTTGCGGCGTTGCCTCGCCAAAATACCGCAAGTATCGTTGGACGTTGCTCGACAAATAAAAAAAAACCGTAAAAGTATTTCGGTTCGTCCTTCCGCGTTTACCGTAAACTGGTGCCTGGTTGAGCATGCAAAATAATGGGCGACCTTTCGCCGGATCCATAGAAAATCGTTGGTCTTTACGCCTTTGGTAATAACGTGACCCGTTGGCCACCCGCAAATCGAATATATAAACTTGGCGGGGCACGTCCGCCGTTATAAAATTTTAATAAAGTTGTGCTTTTTTCCGTCGTAAATAATTAGGTGTCTCACAGCCCGGATAAATTTAAGAAATAGCCGGTTGGCTGATACAATTTCTGTCCAAATAACTAGGCGTCCAACAGATATAAACTGCCGTTACGTCCACCCGTCGATATAACTAGCGAATTGCTACTTTGGTGGCCACCCGTATGTCGCAGTGTAAATTGTTTTCACCGTAAAAATAATGAAACTAAAAAAATGTCAATGGCCACGTTGTGGTTGTTGGCCCCACAAAATTAGTGCACCGATACACAAATTCCACCAATTCACAGTGTATCATTAAAATACAAAACATCAAATCTCGTACGCAATCTTCATTTTATTTATAAAGTTTATTGTCGCATCCAAAAAAACAAAGTTCAATAACTTAACTTACAAAATTTTACTTATATTTTTTTTTTTTAACAAAAAAATCACATCAATCTTACTTTACTCAAAAAATTAACTTTTTACTTTACATTCGGAACTGGACTTTTTTTCTCAAAAAAAGCTAGACCGCACTTAAACCGCATATAAAAATTCAAACTAGACTAAATCAAGAAAAAATTCTCACACCGAAAACGACGCGCAAAACGCTCTAGAAGAATTGTCTTTCTTCTCTGTTTTCCGTTTACATCAATTCGTATTGATATAAACGAGAACAATATAAGAAAAACATTTTTCTAGAACGTTTTACTTCGCACACACCCGATGGTGGTCTCGCTCATCACCCTATATTAAAAAATCGCGCGGCGTGTGAAAAACAAGAACCCAACAAAGACGATTCTCACGATTTTTTGAGCTTATCCTTAGACTCAAACCCATAACAAACACAAGTAGCAAATATTTAGCATAGATGGGGGATGTAATCACCAAAATGATAAATCATTTTATCAACGAAATTTTTTGGCAACTGAGAAAAATTGTTAGCGACAGAATGGTCGTAACACCGTTAACACAATTGTGTGGGTACTGTAAAAGTACCATGTCAAAAATTTATTTTTGTATGAGTTTTGACCCAACTTACGCATTTGTGCATTCCTTTTAAAATTATTTTCGTCCGAAAAAAAAAATATAACTATATACACAATTGTGTTGGTTGTACTTACGACCTTGTAGATGACGTATACATCGCCGAAATCGGATAAGATGAAAATTTAAAAAAAAAAATCTTTATAGGATTGTATACCTATAATTTTTAGGAGGAGCAAGCCAAAATTTCGGAAAAATCACCATATTTTCCTGGAAAATTTTCAGTTTTTAAAACTTCCCAATAAAACTTTCTTTTAATGTAATTTTAATTCGTTGTACACCTTAGAGGATGGGGCCTAAACAGTGGCAAATTTTATTTATAACTTTAAACTAAGTAAAAAAAATAATAAAATTTTCCTAAAAAAATTGTAAAATTTTCCCGGAAAAATTACTTGTACTGTCGAAAAACTGTTAAAATACAATGTTAATATCAAAATTTAAAAAAAAAATTACACATTTGTACTATTTTGAATAAAATAATACGCAATTTGTCAAAAATGAAAAGGTCAAAATTTTCCCGGAAAATGTGATAATATTCTCGAACTTTCTGCAGCATAGATGCACCCTACAAAGAAAATTTTAAAAAAAAATTTCAAACTACCAAAATTCTTTATCAAAAACGCCATTAATGCTATAATTTATAACCCACACATTTGTGTGGATTGGACTTAAATAGTGGCATTTTTTGTTTGAAAAAGGGATATGTAGAAAAAATAATTAAATTAAATAAAAAAATAAAAAAAATATATTTCTAAAAACAAAAAAAAAATAAAATATGGGACCTTCGGTTTGGTTTTCCCTAGTGGTTTTCATTATTTGTATTCGACATTTTTCCAGACTTAAATTAAAATTAAAATTCTTTAAGTAACGATATTTCTTATTTAGAAGGCCTTTCTGGGATTGCGTAATTAGTTTTATCGTAATTTACAAAATAAGTTTGCAGATACAACGTTTTGCTAAATTGTAGGATATAATCACAGATTTAACAAGTTGTATGCAACCAGTTACAACTCGGTTATAGCACACACAAGAAAAATATTAAAAATAGGTTGTATCAGTCTTAAAATTAGAAAAACCAAATATTTTATTTTTGATCTATAAAAATATTTTATTATTATAATAAAATAAAAATAATAATTATAAAAATAATTATAAAAATATTTTATAAACTGAAAAAATAATTAAGTAGATAGAACCTTTTATCATAAACTACAAATAAAACGATCTTCAATTAGAACTCTTTTATTATTGGTTATTTTGTAAATCCTACAACGCCATTGCAAAGAACAACCCCGAATTAGTGGTAATACATGTATCTCAATTTATTCAAAAATGTCACATAGAACCTTGTTATTCTGAGGTCGCGACATTCAGCCCTTCGACCCATTCGGCCTTTCGACACATTCGGCCCTTCGACATTCGGCCCTTCGACACATTTGGCCCTTTGAAATTCGGCCCTTTGAAATTTGGCCCTGCGACATTCGGCCCTTCGACATTCGGCCCTTTGATATCATACCGACTGATCAAACTGCCCTGAAACTGCGAATTTCACAATATGTATTTCAATATACAATTTTACTAATTTTTGTTGTAATTATTTATTCTTGAATTTCGTAATTTAATTAATATTAAATTCGACGAATATTTAAATAGGTTATAATTTTGTAATTTTGGCTACACAATTTGTATGACATTTTGGAAAAAAGTTTTCATCAGCATCGTTTTTTAGAACTAACAACTTTCTAATTTTCGTACAGTCACAAAAAATGTTATTTGTCATTTTATAATCTAGGTTCAGGTCTTTGATACTTACTAATATTCGCTCTGTAAGATAAAGCAAAAATTATAAAAATAAAACTTATGTAACTGTAAATTTAAAAGCAAATTTATACATGCACACACATAGTTTGTTCTTACAGGCGTACACATACAGAAACACGTATATCATGTTTATAATCAAATCCCATATTTATTAAATGGCTAAAATTTAATCAATCTGCAACGAATTAATTTTGAATATAACAGGCTTAACTGAATTAAATTATTTTAAATTACCATAATTTTTAATTAGCCAATCAATGAACGAGAATACTTTTAATCAACATATTTTTTTCTCGCTATTGAATATTTTTATGCAAATTTTGATAAAATTGTCGATAAAATGACGAATAACTGTTTATGTATTGAATCTGGCCTAGTTTTATATATGTTTTGACATAAAGGTAAATTGTCGTCTCATATTGTGTATACACAAGAATTTAAATGAGACGCTACGAGAGTATAATTGTATACATAAGCAAAAATGAATGTAACACTCAGAAAAAAGATTACTGCCAAATACTTAGTTAAATTAATTTGGTTATTTTAATACAAAATACTGAGCTCTGAGATCTCTTGTTTAATTTAAACATTTGGTATATTCTTACTTGGTTACTACAAAAATTGGGTGAAATTTGAATTACCAGGATGTTGGTACGTAGTTTTGTTTAGTTAAGCCCAAACATATTTTGTTAGGTGACTTATTGTTATAACTATAAAATAAAAACTAAGACTTGTTAAAAATTACAATTTGGTTAACAATTTCGTAGCTAACCATTAAAATTCGATAAGATAATTGTGATAATACTTTGAATGTAAGTTGAATATTTTGTAGTTTGGACACTGCATTCTAAAAGAATTCAATGTTTCATTTGTTCGAAACCAAACTTCCAACGTGTTGGTTTGGTAACCTCACCTTGATGCAGTCTGTTCAACCTTAAACGTTTGCAACATTAACCGCCAATTTGGTTACATTTTCTAAAAAAATTTGGTAGAATTAACAAGTCATTATAGTAAAATAATTTTTTACCTTTGTTGATTTAACAAAATAGTTGGTCACTGTTACCAATTTGTTTTTTACTTCTATCTATTAAAATAACCATATGTTTTTGGTTGATTTTGTGATATAAGGTACGGTAATCCATAAATTATTTTTTAACAGTAAAATATAAGTAATGATAAATAATTTAGTTTGCCATTTTTAAAGGATTATAATAAAATTTGGTTTTATAAAATGGAATTTGAAGTCGGAATTTGTTTGTAAAGTTCTAAATATAACCAACATGTACAAGGACCGTAAATTTAGATACCGTGCAAGGTTTACCAAACAATGCCAATATACTTTTTTAATAGAAAATAATTTTAAGAATAATTTTAATTTCGTTTAAATATTTTCCCCATCCGTAGAAATACACAGATATGGTTTGGAGGTGAAACCAAAGTTATAGCAACAACCAGGAGCATTTCCATCGAAAATCTAGGAAGCGGCTACCATAATTTAATAACTTTGAAAACTTTAAATACCTCGGGTCAGTTATACCATCATCAAATGATATGCAGACAGAAATAAAAGCACGAATCTCTACCAGACGAAAATTTTCGACACACGATCATAGTTATTACGTTCTAAGCAAATATTAAAGTCATGCTCTCTTTTACTTTATAATTCAATCATAAGACCTGGGTGGCTTTTGAATGCAAGAACTCTAACGAATGAGATTGTTATCCTACTTTCAAAAGGAAGGCCATTCGTTCCATCTTTGGTCCAATTAAAATTGTGCAACACAAAATTTCTAATCGAGTTAGATGGCTGAGCCATGTTGCAAGGTTCCCATAACTACGCTAGATTATTAAACTCATCTAATAACAAACAGCCGTTGTGCTTCGTAGCGGAAGACCCCGACTGCGCTAGCACGAGGTCTTCGAACAAGACCTACGTATAATAGGAAATCGAAACTGTAGAGTGATGGATCGATACGAATGGAAGATCATAGTACAGGCGGCAAAATCTGTTCATGGGATGTGACAGCTGGTAAGAGGTAAAAATGGTCTATGTTTTACGCACAGCGGCCTAGTATTATCGAATTAGATTCCAGAATTAACTCAACATTTCGTTTGGACAATATCCCAACATTTGTCAAAAATTTAATCGAAAATGTCTATTTTTTGCTTAAAGGAAAATGTCATTCTATCGTAGTTCGACATCTCTATACGGTTTTTTGTAAATGATTTAAACTAGTGCGGCGTATTCCTAATTTAAATATCTACAATGGGATCTGCGGATTTATGTAATATACCTAAGTAGGAAGTATCACATAGATCAGTTAACCCGTCTGAGCTACAAAGAGGTTACAGATAAAAGTCTGTGCACACTGAAGCATGCACAGAGATTTATTAAAAACCTTTTCTTTACACTTGGCGGTCTAGTAAATGGTAAATATGCAAAAATTTCGAGGTCAAAAATGTTAATAATTACAATAACTTATTTTACTACGATTTAGGAAGATTCTACTATTTTAATTTCAAAAAATTAGTATTCCAAATATTTAAGGCTTTGACCATTTAAATTAATTAAACGTGTTTTTACACACTTGAACTTGTTTAATTTAATTAATAAAACACATAATAACGTGCTTAAATGCCGATGCACTTTCAGTCAATTAAATATTAAATTATTGTATTATCGAATACATAAGTATTCTTCTAGACAAAACCCACTTATAATGTTAGTGTAGATTCCTATAACTGATAGTGATTTCCAAATGTTCCAGATAAGGCAAAATAAATGTAATTTTGTAATTTGGAAAGTCAATTAAATTGTCATAATAATTTAATACCAAAGCATAATTTATTTTATTTTTTAATGTATTTTTTAACATACGTAAACCCAAAATTTTTAATATTATATTTTATAAATACTATAATTATCTTTACCATAAAAAAATTCTATTATAATATTTAAAATAAAAGCATAATTATAAGAAACAAGTTCAATGAGCACACCGTTACACTGAACTTCGTTTAAACACAAAAAAATAATTTCCCAAAAAAAACCGAATTTTTAATAAAATGTATTGAATAAAGCAAGAATTCAACAAAAAATATTTCCTTGATTTTTCAATGCTTCTTACTTTTGTTTTTTATTTTAAATATAATAAAAATTATCATAAATGGCAGCCCATTTTAACCAAATGATTGTAATTATAATTATATTAATATTTTATTTTATTTTTTTGTATGTTCCATAAAAAAATTTTAACATTAAACTTTTTGCTGACGTTTTTATTATTGTTCATTTTACATAATATGGAATATACTGCATATACACTTTTTGGTTCAAATTGTATGGCCGTCCTGTATATTTCATGTGACAGTACGTGTACCATACGTACGTACCAAAAAACGATGGAAGAAGAAAAATGAAAAATTTCTGATTTATTTCTACGATAATTCCAATTAAAACTCAAAGCTAATAAAAATGCATAAAAAAAGAAAGGCATACATGAATTATTGCTTTAACCGGGCAGTAAGGGTAAACTTACAAGTATAATTATTACGATTTATGTAATATTATGGCTGATGTTTGATGCGAGTGTATAGATTAAGTGGAGTTAAATTATAATGGCTTGATTATTTAATTATGATTTAATTGAAATGTAGTAAAGTAAAATTTAAAATTTTACTTCAATGTGGGTTAACCAATTTGGAACCAACTTTTTTTTCTGCATAGTACCCACATTTTTTAAGATCCTAGACTAGCCTACCACTTCTAATAGGTTTTTAATTTTTAGTTATAGCTATTTTGAGCTTTTATTTTTGATCTAGGATTGGTGCATAAAAGACAAAAAATGAAAAACTGAACAGCTTCGAGAAATATTTCATTATATTTTATTGAACCAATACAAAATAAACATTTACATAAAAATTACATTTCGTCAAATAAAGCAAAATAAGTAACATAATATTCAATATTAATATAAAAATAGCTATCCACTATGGAATTCCAGAGACGACATTGCTTCCTACCATTTTTTTTGCATAAAACACATTTTAGTTGTTTTCCTTCAGGTGTTCTATAATATGACCTGGACCACTTTTGTTCGATATAACACTCCTCTTGTGAATTGAAGATGTTGCGGGTCTACCCATATTTAAAGGATTCGAAATAAAATTTCTTTTGAGATAACTCATTGGCATCTCAGCAAATACAGAACATCCGCGTTATAAATAGCTATATCTCAATTCCGTTTGTAAATAGTGGAAAGAACCATTTTTCCAAGAATTTTTATTGTGCTCTTATACGTGCCAGTCCAATTTGTCAACACTTTCCATGTATTTATTGTATCGGCTTTTCAAATAAGGTCTCGGTATATCCACATATTATGCCTTTTGTGTTTTTCTGTAACGTTTCACCGTTCTGACAGGTTCAATTTTTTGATGATTCCATAACATTTTTACAAAATTAGTGTCCCAAGATTTCATTTTCTTTGTCAAACTTGCCATACATTTTCGTACAATTTCTTTATCGAGAACCTCATCCTCCGACCAATAAAAGTTTCCTTGAGGGATACTGTTGTTAGGGGTGCCCTCATCCATTACATTATAATTCCCATAAACTTTCTGAGACAATCGACGATCATTTAAAAATTGTAAACAGTTTTCTGTCCAGCATAAAAATTTGATTGGTTTACTATATTTAGGCATTAGGTCTTCATTAAATAACTTTTTAAAAATCTCAACAGCCGATTTGGATTTTAACGCGTTAGTATTTCATTCCTTTTTCCTCTGATGGGGCTGGATATTCCGGTTGCATCTATCTTCATTTTGGTGTACGATATAATATATTTTCGCCAGTCGATGCAGTGGCTGTCTACACTTCGACGCCTGTGTATTTGTGTAGATTGAGGCTGATTAGGTATTAACACGCTCTACTTCTGTAGCGCAATCAGCACGATTACTATACAGCACTGTAACTGTACAATATCATTAACACCATCCAATTCGTTAACTTCATCACCAGAAATTGCTTCTAGCATTACTGCAGCTTAGGCTACAGTGAAAAACTGTTTGTGCCCATAATTTTGATGGAAGGACTTCACAAATAAAAAAAGCTCTAAATAATTTGATTTATTAATTATAAAAAATGTATTTAATTAAATAAATTAAATATTATTTAATTTATTTAATTTATTTAATTTATTTAATTTATTTAATTTATTTAATTTATTTAATTTATTTAATTTATTTAATTTATTTAATTTATTTAATTTATTTAATTTATTTAATTTATTTAATTTATTTAATTTATTTAATTTATTTAATTTATTTAATTTATTTAATTTATTTAATTTATTTAATTTATTTAATTTATTTAATTTATTTAATTTATTTAATTTATTTAATTTATTTAATTTATTTAATTTATTTAATTTATTTAATTTATTTAATTTATTTAATTTATTTAATTTATTTAATTTATTTAATTTATTTAATTTATTTAATTTATTTAATTTATTTAATTTATTTAATTTATTTAATTTATTTAATTTATTTAATTTATTTAATTTATTTAATTTATTTAATTTATTTAATTTATTTAATTTATTTAATTTATTTAATTTATTTAATTTATTTAATTTATTTAATTTATTTAATTTATTTAATTTATTTAATTTATTTAATTTATTTAATTTATTTAATTTATTTAATTTATTTAATTTATTTAATTTATTTAATTTATTTAATTTATTTAATTTATTTAATTTATTTAATTTATTTAATTTATTTAATTTATTTAATTTATTTGATCTACTGCTTTAAATTCTCGAATCTAGGTGGCGTAATTATTCTATTTAGCTAAAGTAGCAATTCTTTGCCATGAGGAATGCCAAATAGAGAAAATTATATTTTAAGCTAGACCATTACATTATTTCCCTCATGGATCGAGAACCATAGTGCTTTAATTAATTATAACGGTTTCGAAAATTCTACGATCGTAGGTTGGTTTAAACTGATCTTGTTGTAGATTTACTGTCGACATTCACAACAAAAAAATTGCGCATTTTGCGGTTCGCAGGATACCGTACAGAATAGGGACGAATATATGAAGTTTTCCAGATTTTTGAGAACATAGTCTAATTATTAAGTCAAATGTATTGTGTCCTTAGGAACTAAGGGTGTTATAATCGTACGAAGCTTTGACCACACTCGAGCTCTGATGTTGTGTAGTTAAGATCTTTCTGGCCAGTAATTCAAACACACAATGGGATTATCAGGAGTTCTGAACCCCAATGTGATGTATTACATCGAGCTGTTAATGTGGCTTGCAGTTGCCTTTGGAACTAGCCGACAAGACGATTTGGTTTCGGGTTGAATGCAGTTGTCCAAATCCAATGGAAACCTAGGAGCTCAGTGAGGTCGGAGAAAAATTTTGATTCGAATTGTCCTAATGTATCTGACGTGATAGGGTGAGGTGTCTTCTGATATTCATATTATAAAAAATCTTACTTATGGCTTTTCTATTGCATTGGAGCAATAAAATAAACAGGTCCATGTAAATGTATTCAAACCAGGCACTTAGTAAATCGAACCTGCCAAGTTCTATTTTCGTGTGTAGGTAATCACCTCCGGCCAGAAATAATTCGAAGCAATAAGTTGCTGCGTGGCACGGGTGTCGAAAATTAAAAGCCAAGTAGGAAATCGATGATTTGATTGTCCATCGCATGCCAAGCGGAAAGAAAGGTTGATTCTTTCCTGTGAAGAAATTTTCTGCTTGTCTTTTGAGTCGACCCGTTTCATGTTTTCGTTTGATATTATTTTGCCTTTCAGTTTTTGCCGCTTTAATTTCGTTGCTTCGAGTTGCCGCGGCTTAACACAAGGTAACCTTGGAATTCGAAGTCTAAGTGAGGGTAATATTCAATCAATTAAGGGAACATTTTTCCAAAAAATGCCGTTGTTGTTACCACTCAAATTTTTGGATGGCAAATAAAATGAATCACAAAGTTTTCTGTTCTGCAAATTAAGTTGAAGATAATATTTGAACAGAAAGCCAGCATCTATAAAAGGTCTGTCTACTGCGGCGATAATGAAAATATGTGCGTGAACGAACGTATTGTGGAAATTTGAAATCCATTTGATGCGGTACAATACAATGGTCAGAAATTGTAAGTTATTTTAATGTTCCTGTATCAAAAGACGGCGATACATTCCATTTTTTTGCCGTAGGCAACAGAATTTAATAATTTTTCGAAGATTTTAAGTTTTTGGAAAGGTCTTCTCCATCAGCTACCGAACGGAAACTGCATGGCTAATTATGGTTATGTATGCGTGAGCCGAAACGACGATGATAGAAGCTGATCCTCAATTGATTTCGTATTCGTATAGCGTAAAATATTAAATAATAAGTTCTGCAACAAATTCATTCACATATTCTTATGTAAACTGACATCAAAATTGTAATTGTAAATAGCAGTACGACATATATTCAATAATCACATAGAATAGATTTCTTGTATTGATAGAATTCGTGCTCCTGAAACGTGTTC
This sequence comes from Nephrotoma flavescens, assembly GCA_932526605.1. Lineage (NCBI taxonomy): Eukaryota > Metazoa > Arthropoda > Insecta > Diptera > Tipulidae > Nephrotoma > Nephrotoma flavescens. Next base: position 113,580,845 of record OW052220.1, on the reverse strand, counting down.
AATTTGAATCAAAGGGACACCTATCTTATCAACTGAATATTAAAATTTAGAACATGCATATGTATATATTTAATTATTTGTAATTATTAAAGTTTATAATTGGGATTAAAAAAAAAAAAAATCCGGATCAACGTAATGAACTCGTCCTTGATCTTCGTGGGTAATTTAAGTTCGGTCTGATGGTGAGTGTTCGCTGGAGATCTACCAATTGTTGTTGCGTTTGACAAGTGATGATTCCCCGCCAGCAGTTGCCTCGTCAGTGAATGGCTTAAATCCATATTTGGTCGGGGGCTGGTTAAATTTCTTATATGTCGTTTTTGATCTCCAGCTTGATTTTGATTGCTCATTGCAAATGCTTTAACCGGAGATTTTTTTTAGTAAATATTCGTTTAATAATTCCTACTATAACCTACATTTTATTCAAGCGTCGAGCGATAAAAATGGGGCGGTCTAAGGTCTCCCATTTGTTGGAAACCAGAGGGCAACTCGTCAAGTCATTTTAGCTAATTGTATATAGGTTAGAGGAGAATTTGTTATTGTGTTCAGTTTGCGGATTTTTAAATAAATCGTCAACTGAGTTTATAAATAGTACTTTGGTTTTTTTTCTTGTAATAAATGGCTCTTAAACCGATTTCAAAATGGATGAAATAAAGTTTTGAAACAGTTAACCTCTATTATCAAAAAAATCTGTATTACTTAGAGAAATTGGAAAAAATATGAATATGTGATAAATAGCAAAAATATAATATCAAGGTTCAAATCCTGATGGGCAGCGAATAAAATTCAGTAATTAAAGTCCCGTTAGAAAAAAATTACGCAGTGTTCGTTGGCACGAGATTTTCTAGATCTTTACTATGTAACACAACTTCGGTAAAATTTGTCAAACTATTAATAATATCGGAACGAAACTGTATTTGGAATTTTTCCATGATGTTCATCTGCTTAGTAAAGTCAAATTATCAAGTCAGGTTACCTTGTTAAAGTTAGCCGAAAGTTGTCAGCCGAATGTGAAAAAATCGATCGATCGACTTCAGCCGAAAGTTAAACAAATTATATATATTAAATTGAAATATCCTAGCCAAAATTGACTACATATATGTATTATAACAAACAACATATAAAATTTTCAATTTAACCGATATTAATTTATTGTTTCATATCATTCATATTTAATTTAAGAAAACTTAAAGTTAAAAGTTTTATGTTTGGAAAAGGTCTCATTTGAGGAGGTTTGTAAGTGGTAACATCTGTTTCATACAGCCGAAAATTGTCAATAAAGAAGTTTAGAAATTATAAAGTTGTAAATGGTTTGTAATTCTTGTTAAAGTGGTTTGGAATTCAAGACTATGCCAGACATACACAGATCTGACTGTGCCGATTTGATGGGCCGTGATCATAGGCAAATTATAGATATAGGTATAAAATTTTAATTTTTCCCTTCTTCTGACAATAAAATCGTTTTACATTCCACAATCTGACTATGTCAATTCAATAGCCTATGAGCATTGGTAGATTTTGATTATAGGTTAGGATTGAGTCTGATGGGGTTATAGGGCTGACATTTTTCCCCATTTTCATCGATAAAATCGGCCGTCATTCATGATTTTGGCATATAGACGCCAACCTGGCTATACCGATTCGATAGCTATCGAATCGTTGTATGCCAAATCTCGAACGACGAACGAAGCAAATATGCCATTTAATCCCTATAATTCCATCAGACCCACCCCAACCTATACTCAGAATTTACCCATGGTCATGGACCATCGAATCGGCATAGTCAGATTGGTATCCACTCTCCATCTAGCAAAATCTCGAATGATAGACGATTCTATGAAGAAAATAAAAATTTTACCCCTATAATCAGACTCAACCCTAACCTATAACCAAACTCTTCCTCTGGTAAAATCTCGAATGACCAATGGTTTTATCGATGAAACATGGGGAAAGTCAAAACATCATCCCTATAACTTCATCAGAAAAACACCCCTAACCAATAATCAAAATCTACCTAAGGTCCTGGGCTATTGAATAGGAATAGTCAGTCGGTGACTGACTGGCATAATCTTGACTTGCAAACAATTTTACGACAATTAGAAACCATTTAATACTTGATAATTTTTAATCGTTTTTATCGACTAGTTTCGGCTGTATAAAGCAGAAATAGCATTTCATCCCTATAACTACATCAGAGCCACTCCTAACCTATAATCAAAATCTAATCTTCTTTATCGATACAATCTGCATTAACTACATTTTAAAATATTTTCGGCTGGGATATCAAAATTAATAACTGCATTACCATTTTTGGCTGGGATTACAAATGTACTATCTGCATTACCATCTTTGTGCTGGAAGCTTTCGGCTTACTTTAACAGTATGTGTTTTCAATAATTCAAAGCTTAAAAAATGATAAATTGACTTAAAGTCCAATCACTTCCAAGTTTTATTAAAAAATATTATGCCTGAGGATATGCTCATGAGTACAAAATTTAAATAAAAGCGGGTTTTATGAAGTGGAATTGTTTATAAAAGTTTGTAGCCGCAACCACAAACCGATCTTTGAGCAAAATTAAACAAAGAAGATAAAAATGTGGCGAATGTATTTAAATATGTATGTATCATGAATTTCAACTTTGACACCATTTGCGGAGAGACATCCCTAAAATGGCGTAGCTTCCTTGATTTCATGAACAATACATTGAACAGTTTCGAGGTTACGTATAAATATCAAAATGAGGGAGGAAGTATTACAAATAAAACAATTTCCAGTTATAATTCTGCGAAACTGTAAAATCAACTTTTGAGCTTCATAACCCAAACTCTTATTAAAAATAGCCCAATTAGAGTAATAATTTCATATAAAGTCATCCCAAATTTACAAAATATAAAACAAAAACATGATTGTGATATGTGGTTTTATATTAAATATATAATTTAAAAATAAAATTTTAGTATTTTCTGAAAAGAAAAACCGCCGACGGATAAGCAGCGTTCAAACGTTGTTAAAGAATCGAAAACATTAAATTTTGATCATGGAGTTCTTCAATTATACGAGTTTATGCTTGAGCGGTTTATGTAATTTTACTACCTTACATAGTAGACATGCTTTAACCACAACAACATGAAAATTGCATGGATTTAATATAATATTATGTATTTATTATTTTTCTGAAACAAGCGTGTATAATAAAGATTTTATGTTTGATATGAAATTATGCACATAAGTAATTGAAAAAAAAAATTATAATTTATTACAGCAATTAATCCTCTTAAAAATGATAAATGATAGTGTTAAATACCACGATATCTTTAAAGTGTGTGTAATTATTTTTTTATTTATTTGCAAACGAAGAACAATAAGCATGAAGTGTTTTGGGGTGTACATAACACTTGCAACGAATCCAGTTTAGAATTTGTTATTTTCATAAACCGTAAAAAATAGTTTGCTTCAACTCATGAACGACCATAAAACATAAAACTCAATAAAATCACAAAATCGGAAGCAATCAAATAAAACTTACAACATAATTAAAAAACTTATATACCAAATAATGTCTTTCTTTTGTTTAGTATATTAATTTAAATATCTTATGAATTATTTTAACTTATAGTATAATATAGTAATTTTCGGATAGTATATAATATCCAAACCCATAAAGATTAAGAAGAAAAGAACGAAATGAAGAAAAACGGGTAGCACGATAAATGAATGAAGAAGTTACAATAAAGAACGGGTTTAAATAAATCTTTGTGCGTTTTGTTTTAGCCAACCAACATAAATAATTTAATTATATGCTAATTATAATTTTATGTCTTCCATGTTCTTTAGTTGTTGTTGTTATGGGTTTAACTATTTTTTAGTCATTTTTAAAAAAACACAATAAAATGTTTTTTAAAATTCAATGAATAAGATTATTATTAGTATGATTAAGACGCCGAACAACAATTTTGAATAAGTTTATTATGTGCGTATACGAGAACATTAAATTGTTTATGTTCAATCACCATTCAAATTATAGAGCTTTTGAATTCTTATATTTTTCTGCACAAAACAAGACTACAAAAAACAAGACGGATTATAGCAAAACTGTCTCAAGGAATTATCTCCCCTCATTCGGACACAAACTATTCATTTTATAGAAGGTCTCTAAATGAAGTGGCTTAAGCAACCAAACCCGTCTATTCTCTTTCGATAACAGTGAATGGGCTAGAAGTGACGAAGAAAAAGCTAAAGCCTTTGCTTTTCACCTTAAACTGGACTAACGGTGGTTCAAATCGAAAATAAAGCAATCAGACATTAGACGAAACTAAAGACAAAGAAACCATTACTAAAGTTTATTATTGAAATGTCTAAAAAATTGCTTAAAGTACAGCCTGAGTGCGCCTTTCGACAATTGGTTCAAATATTCAATTCAATTTATGAATCAGCTGGAAACTGCGAACTATAAAAATGATTCCGAAGCCTGGCAAAGATCCCCAAACAAAGTCTTGTCATATAGACCCAAATCACTTCTAAAGTATTCGAAAAAGAAATTGTCAAACATATTAAACCGGAACTTCAGAAGTACACCGAGTAGCTACTGAAATAATTTCGTTCGTCTTCTTCCAAAATTCAAAACACAGACCGAAATTCTTAGAATAATTATAGGAGCACCATGGTTCTTAAAAGCAAAAATATACATAAAGACCGAAGCATGCTAACTGTCAAAGACGGTTAAAAAAAGATGCGAATCAGCTATGCAAGGGACGTCTTATCGGCAGTTTTTGCTGGCGAGAAATCTAAAATATATTCCTATGTATTTACGATTAAAGAAAAAAACGATGGCTGTGACATCATAATCTATAAAATAATTCATAAAAATTCATCTGTTGATCATCAGAGATCTTAAATCCCAACATCGGGAAATATAAGGCTCCCAAAGCGGCTATAATCGATTCATTCAAAATTAAGCCGAATTGCTTATTATCAAGTCTTCAAAAAGCCATCGAAATGGAATCATTATCCGAGAATTAAATCACGGAATCGGTGCTTAGGAAATTATAACACAAGTTGAGTTACCAACACATACGCAAGCAATTTTGTAGTGTTTGAAGACGACGATTTATCAAAACTATCGACCATCCGGTGGTTGCACTGATTTCATAAACACCTAATATGATGTTTTCAATACCGTCTCGTAAATTCTATGCAAACAACGACATTTCAATGCCATTAAAAACAACCTGTATGTATAGGTACCACGCTGTGTTCGGCAGGGGATGGCAATCAAAATTCTAATTGCCGTTTCATTATAGTTTACTTTCACAGCTAACTACAATTTTTGATAGACACCTTAGCGTAAATTATTTATTTATTAATTAATTACGGATATGCCACCAACATCTCTTGAAAAAGCCGTGTCATCATTCAAATTATATATCACAAATATATCCACGATAGATTTATTTGGTAGCAAATTTATAATAGCAAATGTCGATCGCTGTATTCTCGGTGCGATTATTATTTAGTATACAGGTTTATTGGCCAACGTTAAGAATAAAAAACGTATCGATCCAATCACGCTCTTATAGGCGTCAAAAACAAGAAAATTTCAATACCGCCATATAATATAACGATAGAGCCAGGCAACCCATGCAGTCCGAAAGATCATTGTTTAAGTACCGAGAGATCGCAAATAGCGAAAAAAGTCATCGAGGTATGGATCACATTCTGTAAATTTTGGTCCTTTGGAGTTAATGCAGGAAATTTTAAGTAGAGCTGCATTTTTTCGAAATATGCCGTCTTGTTCGCCTGCAATACAGGTTCGATTACAAAATGTGACTGAATCTCAAAATGCGATATTTCCAATAACAGCGTTTTCCTTACGCAACCAACAATTTGTTTTATGCTAAACGTATTATTCCCATTACCAATAATCATTTAGAGCCAGAATTCCAAATTTTTGCGAAAATCCGTGATGATTAAGTCTTGCTGATTTTGAACGAATAAAATTTATTGTCACAGAATCTGGATATTTCGGTCATTTTGAGTTAATGCTATAATTTTGAGATGAGCTGCATTTAGGTTGTTGCAATAAATAATATGTTGACTAAAATTTTTTTATGTGCTTGCTTATTATTAAATTTAAATAACGGTTATTTGGCTCAAAATTATTTTTATTATTGTTTGTTTAGCTTTAATGTTACATAGCCAGGTTCCATTGGCCTTAGTAAAGTGCTTGCAAGTACTTCTACCTACTCATAACTACTCAATCAAATTTTTTGTTTTCTTATGTTTTACTTCTAACTAATAAATTTCTGTTCCATTGAAAAGCTACTCACAAGTACTTGCAAGTGCTAACGCCAATGGAATCGGGCTACTACACAGTTGAAAAAAATATGGCCTATGTAATGCAAATTGCTTTTCATATAGGTCCAGCGCAAGCTTGCATAACAAACTAATGCACAAGTTGCATTATATTAGATATTAATGCTAATTGTATTAATTTTTATTGTATAGTTTACATTAAACTTTAACGGAATATTTTGTTAAAACTGAGACAAGTTATATTGAAATTTTACAGCACATTGCATAAAGAAATAAATTAAAATATCCATTTGGAAGTATCATTTTTTGTCGTTAGTGGCATTAAAGTTGTATAGGTCAGCTCAGCCCAGTGCTTTAAACAGTATAAAGCACACTACATTGGAAATTTAGAAATTCCCAAAACTAAAACTATAAGGCAAATTCCACAGATTCCAATTTTTTACTTTTCCAACTGGATTGACGTAAATCAATTGACGTCCTTACATAACAAATATATGAAAAATATTTTAAGGTTTTATATTAAAAATATACACATTGCCTTAGCGAATTATAATAAATTTGCTAAAAAATAGTCAACCCCCAGATTATATAGAAATTTTCTTTTATACACTACTGCAGTAATTTTAGACGCAACTGCATCATAACTATTTTTAATGCATGCTTTGCATCAGAATGTGATACACGATTGCATCGTATAAGCCTTGATGCAAGGGTTGCATTAAAAATTGCAGCAAGATTTTTAAGTGTGTATGTTAAATTTTGTTTCCTGGCTAAAATATTTGTTTTCGAGTAGTTAGCGAAAATAGCTACAGTCTAGAAAGCCTCGATTTTGTTTTTATTTTTTATAGAAAATATTTTTTTTTTTCATTATTTTGATAATTGCACCGAAAAGGTTCTGAAAGCTAAGGAAATGATTATAAGAATAATTTTGAGCTAAATAACCGTTATCTAAATTTAATAATAAACAAGCAAAACAATCTAAATCATTTAATCTCCTTTGGCGCGAGTGGACGAGGTGAGCAACAATGTTATGTACATATACAGTGTATAATACACAATTTTATATTTGTATTGTGTTTTTTCCTCTCTTGTATATGTGCATTCTATTTGCAATTTTTGCGATGGTTGGTACCAAAATAATTGGTTTCGGTTGAATCGGTTTATTGTTTTTTACCCTGGCGTCTACTCACCTGCATCTCTTCAATTTGCTTGCTTTTGAGCGGTGGAATGAAGTAATATTTTATGTTTTTAGGATTTTAATATTTAAATGTGTGAATTATTTCAATTTAATTCAAAAATATGAGAATAATTAAAATTAGTTCTAAAATGGTGAAATGTTTACACATAGAAACGTCAATCTAGAAAAAATCAAAACAAGATCATGCGCATGCGTCTCGCCTACTAAAACAAATAAGATGCTCAATACAATATTTTTCCGGTTTGCCCACCTCGCGCTTGTCGCTTTTCGTACAAAATTGACACACTGGTTTTCCCCGGGAATTGGGGATTAGTGACGATTTTCTAGCAGTTGGGAATTTTTTATTCCCCAAAGTGTATTCTGGCGTTTTGGAATTTTTTTTATTGGGAAAAATAATTCCATTTTATAGCAGATTTGACGTTAATATTTCCCCATTATTTTTTTTGGGGAATTGTGATTCGAACATTTTTGAATTTATAAACATTATTTTTGCTAATAAATATATATTTAAAAATAATTTAAATTTGTAATAAGATCGCAATACGTGTTTCAGTTTATAAATGTCGTGTTTCAGTTTATAAATTATTCCTAGCCTGCCAGAGTATATACATTTGTGAACGGGAAATATATATTTGGGAATTAGTGCAATTTGTTACTAGAGCAAAATATTTTCTACACTCCCAATTCCTCGGAAAACCAGAATAGGGCCACTGGTTGAAATATGAAGATATAACAAACAAACAATCTTAGATATTTTCAATATATAAAGGCGCAACATGGTTTACGTCGTAAACTTCGTGAATGGAAATAAAAATCTGGCGAAATGCATTAACAAACAACAATTTTTGTTGAATTACCGAAAAGAAAAAGTATTTTAAAACCGGGGCTATTATGTAGTCCACTATTAACAATGAAGTTTTCCCCTGACTTCAAAATAAATTTATTTCTGGAATTATAAAACAAGCAATAAAGAAACCATAAAAACTGTGAAGGAAACGAAACATGATTTGAATTTACTCCAGGGACACATAGAAGATGTTCTTCCCTGTGATTGATTTTAGCGAAGCTTTTTAAAACGGGGAATGAATTTTTCAAATAACATTTTTACGAACTCAGTGTAAGATTGAAAAATCAAATTTAATAACATTTTATTAGATAGTTTAAATGAATTGTCTGGAAATTTGATCAACACCGTTGATAAATGGTTAATGAACATCTCTTATTTTAAATTTAAGAAATAAATTTTGTCCTTCTTCAATTGGTCATGCAGTTCCGTATTTCAAAATTATTTCTGATGTTAAAAGTGTAATTTTTGATTTGAACGAGAATGATCGTTTTTCTATTCGAAACCGTTTTGTAAATATTTCAACAAATTTTAAATATAAATCAAATTCAAATATATTAACTCCCAATACAAAAGTCAATAAAAACAATGGTTAAAGAATGGAAAATTGCTATTAATGTGGATGAAAAAACTACAAAAATGTTAAGCAAATACAATACGGTGATTGCTTAATTATTACCAAAAATGCACAAACCTGGTATTCCATAGAGACCAATTATTAGCTCAATTAATGATCCAATGCACAGTTTATCTTCTTTTTACGGCAATATCTTAAAATTTATTGTCGACAATACTAGTTCAAATATTCTAAATTCAGAAGATTTTAATCCAAAAATTCTGAATGTCACGCTTCCACAAAATTACCTTTTAGTTTCTTTGGATGTTATGGCCTTGTGACCAACATTATTAAAAAAAACTGGAGGAGTATAAAACGAAATTTTGACGAAAGTTTAGTTTATGGCGGCATTTGAAACTGTTTTGACTAATTCTGATTTTTATTTCTGCAATAAAATTCACATAATTGCAAACTTAGCGATGAAATATTTGGAAAAATTGGACTAAAACTTTTAGATTTCCAAACTTAATTTTATTTTCGGTATTTAGATTATATTATAACGGCAATCCCAGAATATCAAATTGATATTTTCTGGATTTTGTCAAGCTCATTAGAAAAATTATGTTTTCTGTTTAAAAAAAAATTGACCATAAAATTTTATTTTTGGATTAACTTTTATTTCATGAGCTTGGATGTATATGGAAAAATTGCCTTTACCTGGTCTGGTCGATAGCTTAATTTTATTTCTTGGCTTCCTATCACAAAATTAATACAATCAAAATTTTAACTCAAAAAATTCTAAAATTGTCCTATATACTAAATTTTATTACAATAACTTTAAACTTATAGAAAACACTATGTTAAATAATAATATCCCAAAAATTAAAAAATTAGTTATTGGAAACAAAGTAACAAAACAAATTATTAACAATTTGGAAACATTTTTCAACAATTTAGAAAAAAATCTTGCAATTGAAAGTACAAATTATATAAAAATTATTTTCGAAAAATCAATGCATTTTTTAAGTTATAATTTCAAAATTATTGGTATGGTTCAGCTACCAGTTGGCCGGATTACAAAATTAATATTTCCAATAACAACGTTTTCTATAAGCAACCAACAATTAGTTTCATGGTAAACGTATTATTCCCATTACCAATAATCATTTTGAACCGGAATATCAACAAAAAAATGTTTTGAATTTTTTGCGAAAAACACTGATGTTAGCTTTTCTGATTTTGAACTGATCTAATTTATTTTAACAGATTCTGTATGTTTTGGTAATTACTGTAATTACTGTACTCTTATTACTGTAATTTTGAGCATTTAAGTAGTTACAATATTATGTCTAATTCGCCTGCAATCTAGGTTCGATTGCAAAATGTGACTTGATTGAAGGAGTTCACTAAACTGGTTTTTGTAACCAAAATAATTAAATATTTTATAATTCTTAATACTAATACTTAATTATAAATAAATAATCTAACATAGAATGTATCTTTTAAGGTTATCTCTCTATCATATATTATTAGATGGCGGTTTTCAAATAAAAAGGCAGGCATTATAAACTATCAAATTGTAATATATTACACTATAAAATAAAATGGCCTAAAACCACAAAACTGCGAAAGCAAACCGCAAGAAAAAAAAATACTTGCGTGTAAACTTTAATATAAAAATTCACTTAACTAAAAGGTAAATAAGCATACATAATATAACTAAGTATTACCTACATAAATCTATATAGATTACGATTAATATCTGCAATAAATAAAATGAGCGAACTGCAAAAAAAACTGCATTCAATAAAAACCGAAAGCTATTAAATTAAAATAAATAAAAAAAGCAACAACAAAAGTTTGAGTCGACAGGTGAATCTAGTCAAAAAATTTCGTAAATTTATTTTTATTATTCTTTAATCATCAAGAAGTTGTTTATGCTTTTCTTTCATTATAATATAAAAATCATTTAAGATTTATCATCAGACAATCAACAGAACAAAACAAAAATCTTTTTTTTAATAAAGATGAAAACGAAACTCCAGACAGATTTAATTTAGAAGTAAATTTTAATTTATTTTATATTCTTACTAGTACACACATACGTTTAATATTTTATATACATACATACATACATTATGTATAGAGAAGAAGAATAAAAAAAAAATTATAAAGATTATGTAACGTGATATGATTTAACTTGATGACATTATCATTGATTTAAAAGAAATAGATAATTTATCATATTTTAATGCACTTATTTGCATTCATTCGACATAAATGTCAATATGTATTATATAAATCTTACGTGGGTTGTTTTGTTCTAATTAATCAAAACGTGCTGCTTAAAAATAGATTATTGTGGTGTTAGACTCAATAAGAAATTTCACTTGAAAATTAACACTTGTGAGTGGAATACTAAACTAAATACCAGTTATTGTTTACAAACTTATACTTTGACTTTTCACAAACACCTCATAAAGTATCAATTATAATCATTTCTATATTACGTACAAGTATAACGAGTAGGCAAATTTATGTCTGCAATTTATGTCAATAAACGTGAATTATTATTGGAAACGATTTGCTGCCGTTGATTTATGTTTATATGCAGATTAGTTAAAATATATCAAATTAATTATTTAAAGTGCCCAAAGCAGATTTATGAAATCAAACCTACATAAATAAACAGGCGTTATGCCAAACATAATTGTGTCCCCAGTTTAAAAATCCCTTTCCATTGTTGTAAGATGTCTATGGGATCGAAATTTAGGATGAGGATAAATAAAGTGAAATATATCTGTTACGTTATGTATATAAGTATGTAATCTACTTGACTTCTTATTTAACCTATATTAACTGCAGCTTATAGCAAACTTGATGGATTTCGCTTGGCCTTTGTGATTTATATGGACGCCATGTTCTATGATATCAAATATTTTTTGAAATTTTTTTTTCGCCGTTATCCATTGTATCTTATTTATTGATCGGACTAACATTTTTGATACAGGAAAAATACACATTCAAGCATTATAAAGAAACAACAACAAAAAAATAATATTTCCATTATATAGCTCAAATTCCATCCCCGAAAAATGGGATGGCAACACTAATTATTACTATCACGACATTTGTTACTGTCAGCCCAAAAAATATTTACATATTTATTCTCAGTCCCGAAAATGCTATAATGATAGTGAAAATCTGTCATGATAGTCGAAAGTTTCGGGGCTGAGAGTAGAAATAATTCTTTTAAAACATGTAGGTATGTGTAGTAAGCCCAATTTTGGTAGGTGAAGATAGCCAAAATCCAGTGTCAGAAAAATGCGATGGCAACAATAATTATTGCTATCATGACATTTTTTTACTCTCAGCCCAAAAAATCTGCACATTTTTATTCTCAGACCCAAAAATTCTTGCTATTACGGTAGTTAAAAACAGTCTTGACAATAAAAATTTTCGGGGTTTAGAGTAAAAAAAAAAAATGAGTGAGTCCATTAGTACTCTCAAGGAGATGTGTAAACATGGCGTGTGTATAGTACGTGGGTACAGTTTACTTTGAAGGAAGAAGGAATGCAATTTTACTAACCAGAGTTTTTCATTTGTTTATTATCGTTAAATTGGTCTATTACTCTTTCGGTATAATCGACGCAATTGGATTTTGGTAGCTAAAATAAGATATATTATATACTGTCGGCTCTAACTTTAAAAATTTTCATTGAAAAACTGCACAATATGGTCGTCCCATATCTAGTAGTAAATATATTTCGATCTGAGTTCATGTGCAAATCGAATTCGTCTCGCAGGAAGTTTATAAGTGGTTCAGCTTGAGGAACAGCAACATTAATATTGAAATCCCCGCTCATAATCACCGGAAAAGATGATAGTCTCCTTGGAGAATTTTTGAAATTCTTTAGGATATGGGGCAAGGACGAAATATATGAACTTCATTATGTCTTCGAAAGATTTATTCGGCGAGGTTAATACAACTACAGAAAGCATCTTATTCCCATTGAGAAGCTGAAATTCAGCCGTATATATATCATTGATGATATATATACGGCTGAACTTCAGCTTCTCAATGGGAATAAGATGCTTTCTGTAGTTGTATTAACCTCGCCGAATAAATCTTTCGAAGACATAATGAAGTTCATACATTTCGTCCTTGCCCCATATCCTAAAGAATTTCAAAAATTCTCCAAGTTGTGTTGTTACGCTCATACCAGTTGTTTGTCCAACGATGATTTCTTTATGCGAGGTGACTGTATGGTATGAGTATTCTATTTGAATTTTTATATATTGTTACTCCGGCAGCTCACACACCGTCTCTCTTGAACTGAACGCAGATCTGGAAAAGCAAGAAAATTGAGCATCCTTGCGTGACTGTGTCAGTTAGGTCGAGGTGATGTGTATGACCTAAGACTCTGACAGTTCAATGTTAAAAACCAGACGTCATTATTATATCGTACAAAATTCCCCATTACAACGGATAAAGCGGATTTGTGGTGAGGCGCGATAGCTAATTTTGCAGAAGACCCATTGAGGTCCAATTTTTACGTCCATGGTAGACGACATGATCATCGATAGCCGACGTGATGAACAGTCCTTCGAGACTCGTTACTCGTGCTAAAGCAATATACACAATTTGTTAACTGTGTCTTTTATCGTAAGAGTATATACTGACTATCTCGTTGTAGGTACCACCGTGTGATGCATGAATTGTGGTGGCACATGAAGGTACGACGCTTTACATTAATTGTTGTTTATGCTTAACATTAATTGTTGTTTCGATTAATAGTTGAGCTTTTTCTAGAAATGGGCACCAAACATCGGTCGATATTCGTTTTCTGCGCCCATCCAGCTTCAAGCCACCTGACCTTCTTGCCAACTTGTGAATTTCCAGCCGAAATCCAGCCAGAGTCGTTTGACATTTTTTACTGTCGACGTTTTCATCGTTGTCCTGGTTAGGATGCTTATGCATTCGATATACTTTAGACAGCCCATAGTTCCATTCGCCAGTCCATTTGTTACGTCAATATTGGTTTTGAAAAAGTACGGCAAATTATTTGTGTCCACTATGCTCATTTTATGGATCTTTTGACGGAATTGCTACTCCGGCAGCCCACTGACCATCTCTATTGGACAGAAAACAGCATTCAAACGTAGGAATATTAACAAGTTCGTCATTGCGCAGCCAGGTCTCAAAAACCAAATGAATTGAGCATACCTGCGTGACTGTGACCTGAGACTGTGGCAGTTCAATGTTAAAAACGAGATGTCATTATAACCCCATAAAGTAGAAGGCATGATCATTGATAGCCGACGTGATGAACAGCGCCTACAGACTCGTCAAGTCGTCACTCGTGATAAAGCATACAGCAGTTGTTGGCTGTGTTTTTAATCGTATGAGTATGCAATTTCGTAATCGTAATTCGTATTTCGTATCGTATTTTTTTTTTTGATTTTTCTGATCGATGGAAATGTCGATGGTTTCTATTTCATTCATTAAATTAATTTTTTCATTTTCCCTACTATTATACATATACATAAAAGCATGCCATGTATAGTGAAAATTGTTTTTGTTGAGTTTCTTGCTTTTTTTTCAAACGAAGTAGGTATACGTCATTTCCGTTCGTTTCATTTACAAGTTTACTCTAATACAAAAAATTTTGGTAGGCGCGCGTAAAGATGTTTACACATCAATAATACATAAAAGCCATCCTGTTTTAAATGTTTCTCTTACCAACACTGTCACACAAATTTTTCCACGCATAGGAGATAAAGACCACAGAAGTCAGGAAATATTCGTTGGCCTAACTAGTGGCGAATATCGTTTCGTACATAGGAGCTGAAATATAGTTCAAGGAAGTCAGAAAATATTCGTTGGCCATATCTCAGCTCTTATTCACAGTTAGAAAAATTCTAAAAAAGTTTATATGCTCTATAAATATTCGCTTATTAAATGATGTACACCTTTAATTAAGCCAACAAATGTTTTCTGACTTCTGTTGCGGTCTCATCTCATTTAAAATTGAAATAAGCTTTAAATATATACTAAGCAAGTTACTATGCTAGTTGTATACTAAGTTGCGATAGTTGACAGCAAATTTTTTGTTTGCAGTAATTTATTTGAGAGTTCCGAATTTTGAACATGTTAAAAAATTTTGTACATGTCTAGTTTAATTAGTTATATTAAGTATACATACTTTTATCATAATTTTTGAAATTTTTTGATATTGTTCTTAAAATTTTTTTTTATTAAGTTTTTTGACATAAAAAACTATATATCGAGAGAGAGAGAGAGAGAGAGAGAGAGAGAGAGAGAGAGAGAGCAGTTTATTTTGAAATATCGAAATAGTATAAATACAATTTAATAGTATTGCCGTACGTGCCTTTTTTATTTTCGGGGCTGGAAGTTTGGGTTACTTTCTCAAAAGTTCAGATTAAGCTCAAGCTAATTTATTACAGAGGATACTGCAAGAAATGAAGACGTACAGATTGCATAAAAATTAATAATATAAACGAATATAAAATAAGATTACATTAATTAATAAAGATAAAAATCCTAACGCACATGAAATAAAAAATCAATATGTATGGTTAATAAAACAACACTAAATAACACGGTTTGAAAGATTTATGCAAGGCTGATCTCTTAATGTCTAAGAGAATGGAATTCCAAAGAGAAATATCCATAACAGAAAAGGATGTATTTAAAGATCTGCACAGGTTTATAGGACGAAGTAAACGTAAACTTGAAGAATGGAACCTACTGAACTACAAATTATTAAATAAATAGGAAGGTTGCTTCGTTCTGAGAAGCTTAAAAATAAAAAGACAATGAAGTTCATAAAAGTCAACCAAACTGCAGCCAAGTATCAAATTTACAGAGAAAGAAATGTGATCATATTCCCAATACTAAAAATAAAACGAGTACAAGCACGGAAACATTTTTTTACAACATTCAAATTCTCATGAAGTATTCCAAACAAGAAAACTTCACTACGTAGAAAATCTGCAGGAAGAAGGTATGAGATTAAAGTCTACAACCTCATACAAACAACTAAGCATTCCCAAGATCGTTTTACTGGAATGGGTACAAAGGGCCGAATGTCGAAGGGCCAAATGTCGAATAGCCGAATGGCGAAGAGCCAAATGTCGAAGGGACGAACGTGTCGAAGGGCCGAATGTGTCGAAGGGCCGAATGTCGAAGGGACGAATGTGAAGAGGCCGAATGTATCAAAGGGTCAACTGGGTCGAAGGGCCGAATGTTTTTTTGTTTTAAGAAATGTAATTTTCGAAATTTGTTGTTTTATGGAATATTTTGTAAATTTTTTTTTTAAGCAAAAAATAAAAAAAATATATTTCTAAAAACAAAAAAAAATAAAATAAAAATTCTGCCCTTCGACCCATTCGGCTCTTCGACATTCGGCCTTACGACATTCGGCCTTTCAATACATTCGGCCCTACGACATATTCGGCCCTTCGACATTCGGCTCTTATATCTTACGGTAAAAGAAAATGGAATTATAGAATCATCGGAAAAAACTGCAGGAAAAAGGTAAGTATATCTTTAGATTTTTTTATAAATTATAATTGACTGTGTTTTAAGCGCCATTAATATCAAAAATATTAGAATTAATGGAATCATTATCTAAGCAACTACTTCTATATTTTTGCGAATCGAACGAACAACGTCTAAACTGTACATACAAATTAGTGAAAGATCACCCGACAAACAATTTGTAACCATAGACTGTGTTTCGTTAACAATGTTACTGATGTACGGTAACAATAATACGAAAATAAATCGAAATATTTATTTTTACCATTTCCCATCCACAATTATTTGTTCAACAAATAATTTTTAATTTTGCTTTTATTTTAGTCGATCTTTCTCGCTCTCACGTTAACTTTCTTTCTCATTCGCATTAAATTATGTCGGTCATATTTCGGTAACACTAGGAAATTTAATATAATTATATTTGGGTAATTTTCGGGAAACAAAACCCTTTTTTATTTACTGCATCCGCCATGTTTTCATTTATATTTTATTTTAGTTCAGTGTTCTTGTAGTCGCAGGTTGTGAATCGTTGTGCTAGGCATTTATTTTGAAGAATAAATATCAATTATTATTGATAAACAATGTAATTAATTGTAAGTATTATTTTATTGATAATCATCATGAATTAAATTGTTTACTATATTTTCATTACTTATTTTTAAAATGTTCATGAATTTGTTTAGCAGATTTGCAGTAACTATTCCCGGTGCATGGGTTAAAATTTTTCAATATGGCGAAGGAAGGTACGTACGAATGTGTAGACATAAAACTATTTTTGATGTGTAAACATCTTTACGCGCGCCTACCAAAATTTTTTGTATTAGAGTAAACTTGTAAATGAAACGAACGGAAATGACGTATACCTACTTCGTTTGAAAAAAAGCAAGAAACTCAACAAAAACAATTTTTACTATACATGGCATGCTTTTATGTATATGTATAATAGTAGGGAAAATGAAAAAATTAATTTAATGAATGAAATAGAAACCATGAATGAACATTTCCAAAAAAAATTACGATACGAAATACGAATTACGATTACGAAATTGCATACTCATACGATTAAAAACACAGTCAACAACTGCTGTATATTGCTTTATCACGAGTGACGAGTCTCTAGGCGCTGTTCATCACGTCGGCTATCAATGATCATGTCTTCTACTGAATGGAGTTATAATGACATCTCGTTTTTAACATTGAACTGCCAGAGTCTCAGGTCACAGTCACGCAGGTATGCTCAATTCATTTGGTTTTCGAGACCTGGCTGCGCAATGACGAACTTGTTAATATTCCTACGTTTGAATGCTGTTTTCAGTTCAATAGAGATGGTCAGTGGGCTGCCGGAGTAGCAATTCCGTCAAAAGATCCATAAAATGAGCATAGTGGACACAAATAATTTGCCGTAGTTTTTCAAAACCAATATTGACGTAACAAATGGACTGGCGAATGGAACTATAGGCTGTCTAAAGTATATCGAATGCATAGGCATCATAACCAGGACAACGAGAACGATGAAAACGTCGACAGTAAAAAATGTCAAACGACTCTGGATGGATTTCGGTTCAAATTCACAAGTTGGCAAGAAGGTCAGGTGGCTTGAAGCTGGATGGGCGCAGAAAACGAATATCGACCGATGTTTGGTGCCCATTTCTAGAAAAAGCTAAACTATTAATCGAAACAACAATTAATGTTAAGCATAAACAACAATTAATGTAAAGCGTCGTACCTTCATGTGCCACCACAATTCATGCATCACAGGGTGGTACCTATAACGAGATAGTCAGTATATACTCTTACGATAAAAGACACAGTTGATAAATTGTGTATATTGCTTTAGCACGAGCAACGAGTCTCGAAGGACTATTCATTACGTCGGCTATCGATGATCATGTCGTCTACCATGGACATAAAAATGGGACCTCAATGGGTCTTCTTCAAAATTAGCTATCGTGCCTCACTACAAATCCGCTTTATCCGTTGTAATGGCGAATTTTGTACGAGATAATAATGACATCTGGTTTTTAACATTGAACTGTCAGAGTCTTAGGTCATACACATCACCTCGACCTAACTGACACAGTCACACAAGGATGCTCAATTTTCTTGCTTTTCCAGATCTGCGTTCAGTTCAAGAGAGACGGTGAGTGAGCTGCCGGAGTAACAATATATAAAAATTCAAATAGAATACTCATACCATACAGTCACCTCGCATAAAGAAATCATCGTTGGACAAACAATTGGTATGAGCGTAACAACACAACTTGATGATGATATATATACGGCTGAACTTCAGCTTCTCAATGGGAATAAGATGCTTTCTGTAGTTGTATTAACCTCGTGGAATAAATCTTTCGAAGACATAATGAAGTTCATACATTTCGTCCTTGCCCCATATCCTAAAGAATTTCAAAAATTCTCCAAGAAGACTATCATCTTTTGCCGGTGATTATGAGCGGGGATTTCAATATTAATGTTGCTGTTCCTCAAGCTGAACCACTTATAAACTTCCTGCGAGACGAATTCGATTTGCACATGAACTCAGATCGAAATATATTTACTACTAGATATGGGACGACCATATTGTGCAGTTTTTCAATGAAAATTTTTAAAGTTAGAGTCGACAGTATATAATATATCTTATTTTAGCTACCAAAATCCAATTGCGTCCATTATACCGAAAGAGTAATACACCAATTTAACGATAATAAACAAATGAAAAACTCTGGTTAGTAAAATTGCATTCCTTCTTCCTTCAAAGTAAACTGTACCCACGTACTATACACACGCCATGTTTACACATCTCCTTGAGAGTTCTAATGGACTCACTAATTTTTTTTTCTTATATTTATTGTTATAAAACCGTGAAAGTAGCCTTTTCAATATTGTGTTAAGATGTAAAGTTATTTTAAAACAATAGTGATTTCTAGCCCATTTTAATTCTATTATGTGTTACTATAACGAAGAATAATTAAATTAACCAAACTAACGTTGTTGGTTCTGGTAATTTACCGGTAACTCTTTATATGATTCAGTAATTTGTCGGTACCCAGTAGCTTATTTATCTCTGTCTTCAGATTACTTTATCAACATGCTAGTATTTTTCTTCTTACTTAAAATAATTAACTCGATTTTTGTTAAATTATTTTAATAATCAAATAATTTAAAATTTTAAATTAATTTAATAAATTACAATAATCCGAAGAGTTTTTTTTAGATACACAATTTTATTCGTATTTTAATATTATATTTACAGATGACTTGGCGTCCGTTGGTGCTCGCTGAAAAAAGATGTAAGGACAAAATACCAGATGCATTATATCTCAAAAATCCGATTTGTAATTCTATTATTTTTCTAAAAATGTAAATATATTTTAATGAAAACTATTTAACTTAAATAAATTAATTTAATATGCTGTTAATTTTTATTTGTTTTACATTTATATAAATATTTCATGTCCCTATATTGATCTAACAAGTGTGTGACTATAATTATTACTTTTAGTGAAAATTTCTATTTAATTTTGTATTACAGAGTAACGTTATTAAGACAGTAACAAATTCTCTAAAATAACATAAAATTTCACGTTTCAATTGTAGTAATATATTCCACGTAATTACCTAATACTATTGCGTTATCTTGTGCTAAGGTTTATAGGGAAAGTGGCATGATAAAATATTGGTAATTGAAGCGTAACAAATACCACGATTTAACCGATGGTAACAAAACGGTAACAGTTCCAACCCATTGTGTGCCAGAATTAGGTAATTTTATGGAAACCGATCGGACTCGTAGACGACTCGGTCCCCGGTAACATCAAGGTTTTTTTATGGGTTTAAATTTGAAATTGTTTGTCGGGTCAAGAACCAACTTCTGTGGAACGCCAGAAGAGACAGTTGACAGAACGACGACGAATTGACTGAACCGGATGAAACTTCTTATTTAAGCTTTTTTATAAATTTGGAGACCCTAGTCTCTCCATTTTGCCAAAATGTATTCATTTAATCGACAATTATTTCATTTGACAAAAAAATTTTGTTCCACAAAGATTCCGCTCTGCACAATGCCGACGGATTAATTGTTTAGGATTAAACTCAATACTGTTTGGTATGTCAAAACAAAAGGAAAACATAGTAAGATGAATCCTAACTTAATAAATAATAAATCTCTTAAATGTCACCTAATTGGCTGTACATTTTTGATAAATTTGAATACTGGAATCCATCTCCATTTGGCATTTAATCGTAGACATCTGGATGTCATGCGAAATGAATACAAAATATTACAAGATCACAATATTTTTTAAATTAGCTTTATTTTCTAATTACATTTTATCATTGAAAATAACAATTCAAAAAACCTATTAATGAAATGTGTGTATGTATTAATGATCAATTTGAGCAGATACATTTTAATATGTTTCAGCTGATGAACGAGAAATGAATTTGTTGATTAAGGTAGTAGTTGGCAAATCCAGAACGGCTTTCTAAAATTTAAAAGGAAAAGTTGTTTTTTAATAAAGACTACTCTTTTTTAGTAAAAATTACATCTGCACAGCCAATACTGATTAACTGATCGGGATGAAACTTCATAGTTATGCTTTTTCCCTATATTGAGATTTTACAGTTAAAATTCCCAATCTAAGAAGTTTGAAATTTGAATACGTTTATATATTAATTTTTATTAAAAATTTTTTTGGTTTTTTCAGACAAAATATTATTTACAATGGACATTCACAATTTTTACGACTATTCAAGCCAGCAAAGAGGTTGCCTACTTATAATTTATGTACCACAAAAAGTTGAAAATAAACTCTCCCCCCTATTTGAGTAGTTTTGTGTATTTTTACATAATGAGCCTGGGGGTGAATATGGGAGGGGGGACTTAATTTTTCACTTTTTGTGGCAGATATGGTTATACTAATGGTATTATGTGTATATGGCTTCTTTGTTTTTTCCTGACTTGAATAATCGTAAACATTGTGAATGTCATTGTAAATAATATTTTGTCTGAAAACCCCGAAAAAATGTTTAAAATAAAACTTCTCAATAAATTTTGACCACGATCTCCCATCGGAAGTAGCAGGGTCCATAACAGCTTTTAAGTTGTTTTGCAAATATTTTGAAAAGTACGGTCATTTACGAAAAACGGTTAAAATTAAAATATTGTAAATTAAATTTCTAAAAAACTTGGTTCAGATCATATTTTTAATTTTACCGGAAATGGCGAGTTCTTATAAAAAGTTTATTTTACTAAAATTGGAAAAAAATCTTCCTAAGTTGTTTGCATAATTTGGTAGAATTATGCGAAATGTGGTGGAAATGTGGAAGTTGAACTTTTTCAATATTTGCAATGAAGATTTAATTTTTAATCATGGATTACCCTGTTGGTTACTTGAATTTAAGTAGAAATAATAATTTTTGGCTATTTAAGATAATTTTTATTAGCTATCCAGCTAAGCTGGTGTATTCGAGAAATATGTACATTTCGTACGTATTCATCGTAAACAAATCGGATGATAACCACAACAATTACACCTATTCATTTTTTTTATAAAGAAAAGAAATTACATTATTATATCCCTCTTGTAATGTACTAACACAATTGTGTGGGTACGGCAAAAGTACCATGTCAAAAATTTATTTTTGTAGGTGTTTGCACCAACTTACATATTTGTGTATTTCTTTCAAACTTATTTTCGTTCGAAAAAAAAAACTATAACTGTACACACAATTGTGTTGGTTGTACTTCAAATCAAGTGAAAGTTTTTATCAAAAACGCCGTTACATACTATGATTTTTTACTCACACATTTGTGTGGTTTGTACTTTAATTGAGCCATTTTATTTTTTTTTTGTTGAAAAAGGGATATAGGAAAATATTTTCTAGAAAAAGTTTAAAAGTTTCATTCAAAAAAGTAACAAAACAAACTATTTTGAAGTCCGAAATTTCTGAGATTTTATATAAAATACTATTTTGTGTAGCCGTAAATTTAAAATTAGGAAGTCGATAGTTAGACGCAGTACGAGTTTATTTATAGTCACTGAAATATTAGTTCGAACATTTATATTACATCTAACAAGACTATTCATCAAATATCCGTTATCAATCAACAGTCTAAGTGGCCATTTGTTCGTTATATAGATTACCAAGCGTCTCAACACGTACTTGCAGGGTCGCCTTCGTTCGAATTATTCTGTAAGTAGATTTGTAGATGGTTGATATGAGTAACATTTACTGATCCCCAAATTTGAATCCAACATGTCAAATTTGAATCTATATTGCTAAGGTAAATTTGCTGTCGTAAATGTGTGTGGAATCAACTAACCAACCCTTCTCAGAACTGCAATAGGAGGAGATGCTTTTATTTGCGTGAGTTGTGCTTTGTCCATGATATAATTAACAATCAGAGCCGTTTAATTTGAAAGTGGCATAAGTCACTTTTTTTTAAATCGAGATATTTAAGGGTTTGCGTTTTAACGTATTTAAAAATATTGATGCCAACTTTCGAGAAAATTTCCTTGTATTTGTTATCGCAGGATACTTGTAATTTTCTCAGAAAAAATAATTTCGTATTGTCATTGGAAAATCACCATTTTTCATTACGGAAAGCGACTTAAACCACTTTCGTAATAAATAGTTTATTAAAACTACTGACTATATTAATTTTGTCCGTTGTATTTTACTGACGTGATGTTTTGAAAGGACAGTGATTTAATAAAATTGATGAATAAAGTACAAATATAATAATTGTCGTAGCCTGAATTGGGTGCCTTGTACGCGTAGTTAGTTTTAAATATTTCACTCGATTTTTTTATGAACACGTGCTTGCGCTATGGCAGATAAGTGTTCTTTCTTATTCGATATTTAATAAATATACGACGATAATTAATACCAAAATATCATTATTTTACGTAAACTTCGAGGTAGCCTAAATTTCCTCCGATTTTAGGAGATATTAGAGATTTATTACAAACAAAAAAATTATCCCAAATAATTTTTTACGATTTGTAATTTTTTGTTTTGTACTTACCCACACTATCTCTGTTATAACGAATATGATGTTTTTATATTTTGGTATTGATAAAACAAAAGTTATATCTCTCTTCCACTAATCCCCGCAATTAATTTCTTGAGTAAACAGTGACTTATGCCACTTTCAAAATAAATATGTTTGTTATACCGTTAATTAGCAAAATTTCTTTCGGACAAGGTCCCTAGAGTTCTCAACATATTGAACGGATTTTTTTTTTAAATTAAAGATACAGTTTCATTATAACTAATGTTATCATTAACTCGATTATTTTGAAAAAGTGACTTATGCCACTTTCAAAATAAACGGCTCATAATAGTATTGTTATTAATATAAATTTTATGTACATTCTTGCGGGCTTATATGCAATAAGTAAAATGTCATAAATTAGGATTGAGCTTTTCAATTAAAACTTGTTGTTATATAACCAAATGGGCATATTTAGAAAATATCTTATTCCATATCTGTTTTTGATGATAGTATGGCTTTGAACTATACATACATTAAAGCAACATCAACGGCAAGCAATTGTACCATTTTCTTAAGCTTTTCTTTCATTCGATGTTTGGTCGTCAATTTAGCTATTTATGTTGTATCAACTAAATCGCTTCCAAGCAACATTATAATATATTTTACGTTGTTGTTGTTTTATTGTAATGGTTTTGTTGTGATTGTTCCGTACATTGGTCTATTTCAGTATATCTCGAATTGGAAATAGACCAATGTACGGAACAATCACAACAAAACCATTACAATAAAACAACAACAACGTAAAATATAAGAAAAGTAATTCGTACACAACGAAAAGTTAATTGGTAAAAATGAAGTATAGATGGAGAATATCAAAAAATCGAATTTCGTACGCTATGCAGTAATTCGCTAGTAGTACAACTACATGGTATTGTTCTATATATAGACAATATTCCTATGTAAAAATATCAACGTCAGTCGCCGCAGCCTGATGAGATGACTGATTTTTTCAAATCAATAATCTCATTAAGTTCGAAACTGATTGTTGCGATTCTTGCAAATCTTCCATCTATTATAATTCAAATTAAATTCTAACATTATAATACCTCGTTCTGTTTTAGCTTTTTAATTTTGCTAGTAGTATTTTAAGAGCAACCCAGTCGAAGACTTTTTTAATATCTAGATGAAACAGACAGAAGCATCCATCCTTATTTTTCAGAGAAAAAAATATACTTTCATATAGTTTATGGGTGCTAGCTCTATAAATTTAGAGCCATACTGGCGATTTAACAGAATTTCCGAAAATAGTTCAGTTTTATAATTTGTGTATTTTTCTTCGGATGGATCGGAAAATTTAATCATTTTGCTAATGGATAACCACATTTCACATTGTTTCATAGAATCGATTCTATATGGTTTAAAAAACGGAACTATAATCATAAAATTCAACCGTTAATGGTTTCCATTTTGAACAATTTAAAAAAAAATTGTAAAACTTCTTACAACGACTTTAGAACTACTAATCCTAATTAGCATATAAAAAGTTGCACAGTTAAAAAAATCTCCTTTTCTAAAACCATTCACGCCTGATAGCATTTTAAAATAAGTTTCTATGCGCAAGGCATTTCCCCATTTAATAGCATTATTTCTGCTGAGGAAGCTTATGTGGTTGATGGTAAGTTAATTGTACAATTTTTATAAATTTCGTTCTAACTAATTTAATTTTCAAATGACACTACAATGTATTAAAGTTTAGACAACGAAAGCTCCACTATAGTTTTAAAAAACTAAACTCATACAGAATAAGAAATGTCCTGAGGAAGTAGTGCGTCCAATCTCACGAACCACCAAAAAAAAATCCGAACATTAGAGAACATTAATATTAAATTTATGCTTCTACACCAGAAACAAAAAGAATTACAGTTATTTCTGCATCAGAATATGACCTCGACATATGTTATAACGGATTCGATAAATTAATTGGGGTATTTTCTGATGAAGAACCATCAATTCGTGAAATTCTAAAAATGGATCTGATAGATTCAGATATATAATCGGAAAATGAACGTTCGTGTTAGTCAGGTTTATGAAGACATTGTAAAATTTTTTGTGGGTGCTCAAATTAAACTGACACAACAGAGTTCATCCGGGAACATATAGATCGGTAAAATGTACAATGTTCCAGCCGATTTATAAAAATTTAATATTAGTTAACAGGTACCTCAAAACTGAAAAGTTACACTAAGAGACTGAATTATATTTGGTTATCCATTGGTTTAAACCAATTTTTAAAAAAAAATATTAATATTTTCTACACCGATTATATATTAAAAATGGTAAATCTGCCAACTTTGCCCTATACAATTAATTAAATTGTTATGTACTTTTATTTTATTATGCAAAGGACACGATGTGTTTGAAAATCAACATATATGTATGTGTTATATGTGGTTTCTTGATGTTTTGGATACGTACTATGAACCCTTAATGTTCAGTAGGAATCTAAATTTACAACCGTTTTCAGCTAAAGCTGTCAATAAATTTGTTAACAAATTAATTTTTAAATTAAATTGCATTTTAACAGTGTAAAATGCACCAAACTCAAATATATTCCGTTAATCAAGTTAATCTAATCAATCCAATCGATGACCGCAACCATTAAATCAATTCCAATGGGATTACTGTGTGTAATTTTCAAAATCAATCATATACGAAAAAAATTTCGTTGTAAAATGGTTCCAAAGACATAAACCTCATAACCAAATAATGATTATTATTAAAGCTTTCAACCAACAGCAAGAATACATATTTTTTATGGGCTTAACCAAATATTTCCATTTCCATTCCAATACCATACACCCCCATTTAGTTGGTATTAGACAGACAGAGAGAAACAACAAATACATAAAAAAGTAATAAAATTTATGTTGTCATAAAAAAAAATTATTGACATGAGTTTTGAGGCAATTACAATAGGTGGCAGTAAAATCGCCCCATATATATATATATATAAATATATATATATATATATATATGTATTCCAATTTAATGGTAATATAATAAAATAGTAATTACGAATGTTATTGGTGTAGCATACGTTCGAAAGGATATTTTCTTGTCTTTTATGTAATCGGAAAATTTCATTAGAAGGAAAAAAATTTATTTTCAAATTTGATTTTGTTTTTTTTTTTGTATCATGTTCTACATAGCAATATTTAAATATTTTTGAGTTTCTTCCTCTTTGATGAAAATTTGTAAATTTATATTTTGGTTCATTCCCAAATGTAATGTAAATTTTCTTGTGAGTACCTCTTGTTTTGTATTAACAGTAGATGTGTATATAACAAAATTTTACTGTAGAATGCAAACTATCTGCAAAATTGAAGGAATAATTTTTGTTGCAAAGTTTCAATTCATGAATTTTAATTTTGTTGTTTTATGGAATTTCCAGTTAGTTTTATTGCAACAATTTTTGTTTGTGTTGTTATTCTTATCAATAACAACATTTTCGTATTTTATAAGGTGAATCATGAGATATCTTGTTCATTTTTGATTCAATTGACATTCTAAGTGTTCGTTTAAAAACAGTTCTAGTTTTTGTATCTCACTAATTTTTGGTTTAAGTTATATATAGTTCATAATATGTTTGGGTAAAGTCTTGGTCAAAATAATTTTCTTTTTTGTAACATTTCTAAAAGACGTAAGGAATTTTTAAACTTAGATAGAATCAAGGATCTTGTCAGAATACACTATGCCAGAAGTAAAAATTATAAAATTATGCAAACCCTTGATAATAGGCGAAAATTACTTGTGGCAATGTTTATTGTAAAATGAGGTCACAAAACACATGGTACATCTTATATTCTTAAAAATCTAAATATTTGCGCTCTTAGAGAGTTTCATAAAATTAATCATGGAGAACATGAAGTAACTAATCCATAAATTATAAATGGTACATGACTTATTCGACGTTTCTAGATTTAGCGACGATTTCAAAAGAAAACTGAAGAAATATTTTTATAAATCGAAACTTTAATTTTTAGTTATTGTTTTTAGATTTGTAATTAATTTTTTTAGTTAAGCATTATGTAAGTATATTGATTATTATTATTAATCAAACTTATGATATCAAGCCCAGTTGACGCTATCAATAATATTTCAAAAATTATGAAATTTAATAATGTCTACGGAGGCAATATCTAAAAGTGACGTCTCTTGAACTGCACGTAACTGGAAGTTCGGCAACAAAAAATTGTCAAAGCAATTGTCTTTTACGTCCATCAAACTTTGGGCTAGATTTATTCCGTGCAAGCTTCCGCTTAAACAATTCAGCAATGAAAAGATGAAAGTGAAACAATAGATTTATCGCCGTTAAATTCTATATAGAAACTATATTTCTTACCTTAACCTGGAAATTCCCCGGGAATAGGGTATACTCGTGCTTTTTTTGTTGAAATTATTCACAAAGGTTTTTCCCAAATTTTTATACCCCGTTTTTTAAAAGTCAATTAGGAATTAAATTTGCATAAATAATAACTTAATTATATGTGTTCGCCACGCGATCGCGGTAAAATACTACATAATCTGTAAATAAATAGTTTAATTGAATTTTTAAAGGGTTTTCCAATAAGAGGTTTCATTTTAATATTAAAAAAACGAGTATTTTTTAATGAATGAAAATTAATGAATGTTTATTACATTGTAAAGAGGAAGGTATGCCATTAACATTTGAAAACGATATCGGCCAAATGGCCACCACGGCTACGCTTGCAGCACCATATCCTTTTCATTCAGTTTCACTATTGTACGACGACCCAAAAGTGGTTTAGTTTTGCAAACTGTGACTGAAAAATTTTCACAATTTTTGTAGTGAATTTTAGCAATTTCAATACGTTGTTGAAGCGTGTATCGTACCATTTTTAGTAATAGCGTAGTTTTTACTTGTCAAATGTCAAAAGATGACAGCTCCAAAATTGACAACTGCCCAAATAGCAGGCAAAAATGAAACCTCTTATTGGAAAACCCTTTATAAACCTAATTTTACTTAAGAAATAAGTTTTGATTATTAAAGTGAATTGGTAACTAATAAAAATGCCAAGAAATGAATATTAAGCTGATGATAGTAACGTAAATTGAAACTACAATTTGCGGATTCATCTTTAAAACCTGCTGTGTTCAGTAGACCCCTTTGACAAGTACGAAGAGAAATTTATAAAATTATACCGAATACCACAAAAATTGGCATTGTTTTGGAATCATATGGTGAAATCGTATAGTAGCTGTGAGGTTTTAGCTGATGAAAAATTACGAGAAATTATGATTTATGAAGAAACAAGGCCTATGGACCTGCATGTAGCAATCAACACTAAGCTGATGTATTAAAATGTTTTGCAGCATTCTCAGTGACCATTTAATAAGAAGATTTATCCGTTTCTCAAAAACATCGCACAAGATGAATAAAGTTAAATTGCAGTAAGTATGTTATACTTTCACGTTAATACCCTCTTGAAACCTAATTGTAACACGAAACCTATTAATTAAAATTTCAATGAATAGTTCAGTTTACTCGGAGTACTATAATGCATCGATAGCACTCATGTGTCAATGTAAAGGTCGGTTAACTGCATATTTTATTTAAATGAATATCATTATCATTCGGAAAATATACAATAATAAATCGTTCGGTGGTTATATTCAGAAAGCTACCATTTGGCAGACAAGTTTGGCCAAAGCAATTCTTCATAACAAATTCGAGGCAAGAGAGTTATCAAGCATATGGTTAGTCGATGTGTCAATTTGGATAAATCAAATTTTCAGTATCACTTCACAGCGGTATATAGCTAACACTTATCTCAAAAAATAAAAATTAGTCCTCTAGTGTCAAAATACTCCACAGATGCATTATACACTGTTGATGCATTATGCTATGTACCTAAACGTATTAATAATATTTATAGAAGCAAGAAAAAAATATAAATTTCGTGACCCACTCCGCAGTCATGGTTGATGACATCGATTTAGAATGCAGCAGATGGGCATAAAAGTCAATGAAATATCATGCAAAGGTCAGCTTAAATTTGTGTGTAAATGTGTAACGGAATCCTAAAATCGCGATTTCCAGTTAGAAAAGAGAGGTTTATAAAATAATGACTTTATATGGTGGGACATATATATTAAACTATTGTGCAGCAACACAAACAATGACAAAGATGATTTGGCGCAACCAGAACCAAGTGAAAGTGATGTAAATGTTAATGAGGATTTCCTTTCCTCCATTGCATCCACTGCTTTATTTCGATTAGCCCGTTTTAAGTCATTGGCTGCAGTGATTCGATTTAAAGCAACCATTGTTTTGCTATTAATTTCATTTAATTCCTCTAAGAGCTTACCCCTGGTATAAGCGAAACCTAAAAGCACAATAATAAAATTTAGAATTAAGGTTGTCGTTCCTGTTATTTAAAAAAAATATAACATTATTGTTAAAGAACGAGTCCTTAATTTGCCTATGCCTTATTAATCTGGTTGTCTTATCTAAATTATTTTTAGTTTTTACTTCAACAAGATTTTGCATTAGAAACTCTAATGTATCTTTACCCAATTCCTTCGTTTACTAATACTGAAAATCCGTTCATCTTGTGCGCTTGCTTCGGCTTTCTTGATAAAGCCACTAGCACTAATCCAGTCCTGGTATTGAATTCCTTTCAGAAGCTCTACTTTTCTCGTAAGTATTTATTTATTTCTGAAAAAAATCAAACTATATAAAAAATAAATAACGTATAAACGAAAGACATCCATCCCTACACGAAACGCAAACACAACAAACCTGATTAAACACATGAAATGATAAAGTAATTTAAATAAAATGGCATCAAAAACTGCTCGCAGTGTGCTGATGTAAATAAATTATACTTGGATTGCAATTAGCACTGAGCAACACTGAAAATTTGAGCTCTATAGCAAACAGAAAGTGGTTTATTTTCTGTTTGCAACATTTCACACAGACAAACAAAATCCCGTGGTAAAATCGATTGCAAATTTTTTAACAGATAAAAAGTAGACATACCAAAAGCAAAGCGAGTTAATAGAACTATGTAAAAAACGGAGAAGTGTAGTTAACTGCCTCGGATGGATCTGCAGTACCCCATTCTGTCAACCCAATGTTTCAGCATCTATTTCGTCGTATTTAGATGATTAGCACAACATTTGTCTTTGGTGACTTCCTACAAATAATAGTCCAACAATGTCAAATCGCTCATATTAGGCCGCTTTCTGACATCGTCATTTCGGCTGATAATGTGATTTTCGAAAAGGGGTGCAAAACAACGATTGCATCGTCGACTGTGTAGCGCATTGGCACCGTCCTGTTGAAATTAAATATCAACCAAGTCTTCTTCTTCAATCGTATGCCAAAAATGATACTATGATGTCTTTAGACGATATTTCAAACCAAATATGATCACTCGTTTTGGGTGTATTGGCTTCTCAATTGTCATGTGTTGACTTTCTGTGCCCTAAATACGGCAACTTTTGCTTGTTCTCATAATCGCCGAGGTGAAAATGAGCTCCTCTGGAAAAAATGATTTTTTTTGGCAAAAATCATCAACTTCCTCCAACCGAAAATTGGTTTATTCAGCGAATCTTTTTCACTCTTTTTAAATCAATTTCTAATCTTTTAAATTTTAATCGTTTTTTTTTGTAAATGCTATAAACTTTTAAAAATAGTTTCAAAAACCAAAACAGCTTATATGGAAGCTGCCTCTTCCGGTAGATCGGATTCCGGTGGAATCTTACAATTTATTACAAAAAGCTTGAGTATGCTTAAGTTTTATACCGATTAATCAATCCGTATGGGCGGTAGAGGCACAAAGTTTTGAAAAACAGTTATATGTCGTTTAGTTATTCTGTCGTTTTTGGTGGACCGATATTCGGCCAACAATCACTGGAATCTTCCAAATTATATAAATAGTTTAAGAATTAATGTTCAACCCGATCGGCGGTGTAGGCACCAAATGTTTACTGAACAACAGTTATTTGACTAAATCCGTCAGTTCCGCTTAAATTTTGGAAAACTGATCTGTTAGGTCATATCCGATTTTTTCTCGTAAATGATATTGCACTCAAAATATTTGAAAAAAAAAACGAAAAAATTGCTTTTAAATCTTTGCCTTCCGGTAAAAAAAAACAAAAAGCTCTGTATGGTACCTGCCTATTTTAGACATAAATCACTGGGGTCACCTAATTTAAGGAGAAAGCTTAGGTATGAAGTTTTATTTAAATCAGTCAATCCATCTGTGTTGAAGAGCCCTAACAAAAATTTAGTCTGCACGCAGCACATACGCACACTAAAGGATTTTTGAATACTATTTTTTTTACCTCGGACATATAGCCGATGGGCAAATTTGCAAAAATTTCAAGGTGCAATTTTTTCATGATTACTACACTTTGTTTTACTTCGTAAAAGAAAGTAGAAATTATTATTTGAATGGTCTCTCTTAACTAAAATTTCAAAAATGTTCGAGCATCTGATTACCTATAAGGTTGTTGCATTCATCAAATAGTAATTCAGTGGTATTACGATCACCGCTGTGAGAGATTTCCGAGTATGTATATATCTAAGTAAGATTGACTTCGATTACCTTTGTGCGATTATTCGACTATTATTTCGTTTAGAGAATCAGCTGTGAGTGTCAAAATAAAATAGGATTTAAAAAAACTGTTAGATGGCTCAATCGGGTAAGTCTCTTCTATAATTTTTTGAAATTATTGAAAATTTTCAAAGAAATAATTTTGAAAAAATGAAATTTTGAAAATTTTGTTTTCATGTCTGTCACATTTCTAGGAAAAGTAACGCCATAAATTTTTTAGTCTTAATTTCAGTTACACCACTGTAAGTGGTTGATTATAAAACTGTAACTGCACAATAATTTGCTCGCAATAACTCGCTATTCCAGCATCTGTCTGATTATATATTTGCTTTTACTACGAAATAACAGAACGTTGGTAAACAATACCACTCAAAATATAAATGGCAATGGGAATAACAATATAATTTAGACTTGGCAGCGAAAAGGAACCCCTTGCCTTTTGAATCGAGCGAAGATTGTGTGTGCCACTTTCGATGAAAGCTTTTCTTATGCGTCGTGACCAGAAGCAAATAAAACCACAGAATTTGATAATTATATTTAATTTCATTTTTATAAAAAAAAATGTATTAATGATTTTATTTCACATAATATTATTTTTATGTTTTTGGTTATATAACAAAGTAAACATTTTTAGTCGTTTAAATATTTTCTCTGTAGAATTTATTGCGTGAATTACCTATAAGTGAATAATGTATAATATTAGTCAAAAAATTTGGTAAAGGTAATTTGGTAAATTACTTACATTTTAAACCAATGACAGGAAATTAAAAATTTTCCAGTGTGTGATATTTCTTGAAACAATCAGGAACATGTAGCGCAACTTTACACTATTGGCCAGAAAGAATCATCACGTGTGTGATACGAGGTTCACATTTTAGGCACAGGAGTACGATCACGTCTCCCATACGTTGTTTTAAGGCAAAGGGTTAAATAGAAATGTCGTAATTTCCTTATGCATATGATGAAGCTAGTCTAAAACTATCACTATCTTGAGAGTTTCCTATCCCAGCCCGAAAAAATGTCACTGTCGTGACAGTAAATAGTATCACGATACTATTTCATTGCATTTATAACATTCAGCCCGAAATTATTAAATTACTTTTATGTAATTTTAGGATATATTACTATTGCTTGGTAGCCTAGTGAGGCCTAAACTCTTCATTTATATGTAGCTAGACCGATATTCAGTACAAAAAGCCTTTTAGGCTAATCTATAACTATCGAGAAAGTTTTATAGCCCAGCCTCAAAAAATATCACTGTCGCGACAGTAAAATGTATCATGATAATCTGTTATCCCTTTTCCGACACACGATCACAATTGTGAAAAGAATCGCGGAAAAAAACAAAAACCATTACAAACTATGGTTATTTACATACACATTTGTGAGTGGTGAACTTAAAGTGAAGCAAACAAAAATTGTTTTTCTGTCCGGAAAAGGGTTATGACATTTAGAGCGTTAAGCCGGAAATTAGAAATATAACTTTTACGTATTTTTAAATTGTTGGAAAACCTAGACATCCCAAACCTAATCTGAAAACGACAATGCAAAAACTTAATTAGCAATACGTGATTGAACAATATGAATCTAGCCAGAAGTTTCAGCAAGAAATTTGAATTGGTTGTTTGTGACAGGGATGAGCGATTACCCGTCGACAACTCGTCGAAAACATCGACAACTCGTCGACAACTCGTCGACAACGTCGACTACGTCGACAACGTCGAGAACTACTTGAAAAATTAATTTACGCCATCTATCGAAAATTGCCTTTACTACTGATTGTATTTGTGAATCATTAAAACACACTGTGCCTAACATTTGTGTCATAAATTGTGTAATAAATTAATAATTATCCATTATCGAAATAAATTCTTTGACAATCGAAAAAAGTCATATTATATTTGCGGATTTGAATAAAATTTGAGTCTGTCGTGATTTCGCTCGAATGAAATTTTGAAGCTTCTACTATAACTACGCGGCGAATAATTAGTTAATTTATGATTTATGTATTTAATTTTGCTTTATTGTAGTATCTTCGAATAAGATAAATTATTCGTTTACATATCCCTTTTTCAACCAAAAAAAATGGCTCTATTAAAGTCCAAACCACACAAATGTGCGAGTAAAAAATCATAATAATTTTTTGACATGGTACTTTTACCGTACCCACACAATTGTGTTAGTAAAACACAAAAGGGATACATCTATTAGATAGAAGATGGCGCGCAAAGCATATAATCTATTGAAATATTCAAAAGTTTTAGATAGATAGAATAGATAGATAGATGCCTCTAGTTCAGAGATTTTAAATTTATTTTTAATTTATAAAATGCTTGTAAAAATGTTAGAATTAGATTTAAGTAATTATTCATCTATTTTTAATATCATTTTCTAAGTTGTCGACCTTGTCTTCGTTGTTGACGTCTGAAAAGCAAAAAATCGGTATGTAATCTACATGCTAGATTACGTGTCTACCCGCCCCTCCCTGTTTGTGGATATAGTCGTTTGAAGTTTTGACAACAAACTGAGAGATTTAAAAAAAAAATCTTTTTAGAATTATCTAGATATAATCTTCTTAGTCAAAATTTCAACGAATCCGGCGGTATATGCCAAATGCTCGTGAATCGCCTGTGAGATGAAATTCAATCAGCTGTATCCAGATAGAATTGTAACTACAACGAACTGTAAATATTCTATTTTGTAGCGAACATTTTAACGAATCCTATGGTATACGTCAAGTGGCTGTGAATCGTTTGTAAGGCGAGATTTAATAGAATTTCAATTAATATCCGATAAAATTTTTCTCAAGCTGAGTTTTTGCATAATCCCACTGAAAATATTTCTAGATATTTTTTGCAAACTTGACCTTTTATTTTTTTTACTTTGATATTTCAGCAGTAATAAATTTGTTTTTATTATTTTTATCAAACTTTAGAAGCCACGATGAGTTCGATATTTATTTAATAAACAATTAACTAATAGTTATAATTTGAGTATGACACATAGTTGCTTTTTAGTTATAATTTGCGTATATCTTGTGTCATGACAGAAGTTGTATTGTCATAAGTTAGAAAGTAAAATTTAGGGCTGAAAAATCAGCCTAGTTTCACAGAGATCATTTACTTCCTTTTTTACTTCTTGTATTTATGGTGTAGAGAATCCAACATGCAGAATAATCAGTATGAAATATTTTCGAACACCCGCACCCAATAAGTAAGATTGGACATCTTCCGTTTATATTCGGTGGAACTGTGTCTATAAAGGTTTTAATAATGATGTTTATTAATAAATTACTATTAATGCGTTACAACTATTAATGAGAACAAGTACTTGTTTTGCAATTTCACTATATTTGGCTTTATTTTTACCTAAATTGCCTTATTTACTCATAAAATGTCTGCTGTCTAAACAGTTTACATAAAAGATAAAAAATACAAAAAATGTTTAAAATGTTTACTAAATTAGTGTCGGGTGTCCTGTATATTGTTACGCACCCAGAAGTAAAACTGCCTGTTGGACTGCCATTGCATGTGGTTTTATTTTTCTGAAGATAAACCACGTAACAGCAACATGATTTGCACTGAATTGGTAAATATATCGCAATGTAATGGTGGTACTCATGCATTTCTATTCATTTCGTATGTTCTTGAATTGAGCTCTCAATAGCCTTAATTTCTGATTTCGTTATTGCTGAAGCAGTGAGTTTATCAAACTCACTTAAATTAAATTGTGGCATAAATGAAATTTTTAATTTTCTGGTTGATCTCCGGTCCATATCCTGACACTGTGAATGTATTTTCTATCACAGTTTAACCGCAATTCTAGAAAACCTCCTACTTCATTGATTATGGTTGTTGTTTCAATTGCAATAATGTTATCATTTTCGCATATTACATTAAAAAAGTCCTGTATTTTACCACGAAAATCAAGATATTTTATGTGATATCCATTTTATTGGTTTTATTACTTGTTGGAATGCCACTGGTTTATTTGAAAGTGCACTTCATCATTGCTTATATGTTATATAGTGAGCGTCATGTATCGATTTTGTTGTTAGAAGATCAACAATGTACGTTGAAATTTAGTTTGATTATACGTATTCTAGCTGATGGATTGTAGGAATTTGTGTAAGATGACATAAATTAAATCGAGCTCTGTGAAGCAGTCTGATTTTTATTTTAAATATGAATATTTTTCCATTTTTAGAATTTTGATTTCGATTTTCTTACCAAATATATCCTTGTTCCGGTAATTTTTGTCTCGACTCGGTTTCAGACTGTGAACGATTTGTCTGAGCTATCCTTGGAGCTGGCAGTATCGATATCACAGGGTCTACTCTTAAGTTTATGGATTCTTCATGAAACATTATATTGCTCTGCGTACTAATGAACGTCACAAATTATTGAATGGTTTTCTCGTGATTCTGCTTAATTAAGTTAATTGTTAACCACATTATTGACATCTGTTCTTGTAGTAATTTTTAAGTATTGTTAGCTCGTTGATCAAGTAAACCGAGGTAAGTTGGTAATGTGAACTTTTTGATGTGCGTTACTATTTTCACATAAAACGTTTATTATATTATTCCGCTCCATTAGACCAAGGAAAGATGCTTTTATTTCGTATACAATAGTCTAAAGTATTTCAAAGTATCGGTGTGTCCTGGACCATTTACCGTTCCGTTTGTTCATAATAATAGTAGCTGACGAGTACAGTGCTCAAAATAGTTTAGCTCTACTCACTGGAGAGGAAGATTAACCAGAATTACCACATTGATTAGATTTGCTTGGCTTATTTTATCAAAATAGATTCTTTGATGGTAGTTTAATCGTGATATGTTGCACTTTATTGTTGTTCCTGTTACTGCTCTCAACATCGGCATTATCTGTTGCTAGCGGTTCTTCTTTTAGCAAAAAAAATAGTTTCCTGTGCCACGTGCTGTGAAGAGACGAAGCGTACGTGTCCTTCTGTTCCTAGTTGAGTTCTGCCTCGTATCTGTTTATAAGGAAGCAAATTGTCTTTACAATTAGAAGAATGGAATCCCCGATGTTAATTTGTGGCTTTGTATGTAACCATTTTGAGCGGTGTTGCTTTATAGTTTTCAAAGATATTCACTTATTTTGATACACCATTTCTTCCAAAAGTCCTGTTCTAGTTTTTCCAACAACTGTTAACGATGTTGTTTGGAAATGGTTGGGTGTCAGTATTTCTAGATAGGTTATGTCATTGGATATTGAGCATAAGAGTTTAGAATTTAACTCGACTTGGTTTAGAACTATGGATATTTCTTCGTAGAACATCTCAGAACAGCGAATTTACGCCAGTTTCCCATAATCCAGCAAAATGAGATGATGCTGGTGGTAAAAAATGCCATGTTATGCCGGCTAACGCAGACTGTTCTAACACGAATTTTCTTAAAATTCACTACCTCATTCTTTTTACCTGGTTGTTGTCTTCCCGCATAGTGGCTTTTAAAAGCAGTTGTTAATTGTTTCGGTTATGCTAATAGCCTCCATGACGAAAAATATTTTAGGTTTGCAATGGTTTAATATTCAAGTACTAATCCCCGCATTTGAAATGTTATTTAAAATCCAATTTCCGATTTGTATTGGAAGACCTGATACAATACGAGATTGCAATTTTCGGATAGCCTAGAACATGCGACTATATGGATCATGTTATGTGTCATTCGACCAATAAGTGTTATGTAAATTCAAAATTTCAGTAATCCAGAATTATTTATTTCTGACGATGTTTAAAGATTAAAAAATTTCGAGAGACACAATTTTTTACAAAAATAGTAATAGGGAAAACCGTTTGTAAAAATCAGAACCGCCAAAATATATTTTGTTGAATAAATATTTCTTAATTGCTAGGAAAACATTTCAAATTTTCAAGATTTTTCCTTATTCCCGGGGAAAGCCATGGTTGTGTGTTTTATGTCTTGTTTAAAGTTCAATTCTGAAAGTGATTTAGACGTTATCTTCTGGAAGTGATAATGGAATAAGACCATTCAACGTATGGCCCAACGCAAATTCTGGGGATAAATGCGATAAATATCAAACAATAATATTTTCGTATTGGTATTTCCGAATTTTCGGAACTCGCTGCAGTTCTCATATCTTGTGATTTAAAAAGTTGGCCACCCTGTGATTTTGAAAATATTATAAGAAAAACTAAAAATCAAATTTTACTAAATATAAAGCTTAAGCAAACATGATATTCCCGTGAGTTTTCTCGATTACATAACGCAATTGGTTTATTTTACCTACAACATTACAACTATTATTAGCATAAACACATAATATAGATAGGCTTCCTAAAACAATCTTGTTTTATATCATTTTTATCCATACATATTCGAATACATACGCAAATATTCGGGCAAAGTTTAAATATACCCAAACATAATATCAATATGCAAACATATTACAGATTTGGTACAAAACCAAAATCGTATCTATACGGGGATGTATAATGTATAGGTTTATACAGAAAATTCACTTAAATTAAAATTGCATTAGAAAATTAAAATCTAAATCTATATATATTTGGTCATTTTAGTTTTGGTACCTACAGATGTAAGAGTTCCAAATAAATTATATTGACCGAAATAATGTTCGATATACAATGCTTGTAATTAAATTTTTGCAATAAGAGTACAACCCCTTTAATTAGAAACCAACAATAATATTTTATTTGGCTAAAATGTAAATCAAAAACAAGGAAATTTCGAACTACAGGAAAACTAATTTTCCAATTTTCTGATATGTTTCCGATATTTGGGTGTGTGGATATAATTTTCAGAAGGAGATAATATGTAATTGTAAAAATATATTTGTATGTTTTATTTGTTAAACCCAATGGCGAGATATGAGATGGGGGGATTGTTCAAAATTGTTTCTTAGTTTTTAAATTTAGGTTCGTTTTGTACATGTATTGGGTTAATTTTTAAATGTTCTGATATTCACAAGTAAATTTATTTTTAGATTTCGAGAGTTATTTTTTGACCAAATTTACATCGTGTTATTATTAAACCTTTTAAAAGTTCGTTTTCAGATTGTTTTGCATCATAATTTGTTGTTTTACTTTAATAAATGTATACGTATAAATAGTTATGATACCACTAGAATAATCAACATTGAAAAGCAGAATAATGAAAAGGCATTAACGCGGCACTGAATTTTATATAAACTCGTGTTATAAAAAAAAAATTTACGATGTATGTTTAATACAAAAATATTGATTTTTATGTAAATAATTAAGAAGTAAAAAAAATAACGAATGAAAAGGTATACAGTGTCAAATAACATATAAGTATAGTTGGCAACATTCGTTTAAATACCTTGTAAACAACTTGTTTTCTTGGATTATCGTACACAAACTATTTGTTTCGACTGTACGAAACTAACTTAAATATCAACATTTAGGCGTACATAAATTTTAAATTTTTGTCAAAAAACTCTAAAACTGGCACTAGCTTCAACTTTTGAAGGACATAAGCATCTTGATACCGTTTCAGAAAATGTTAATTTCTTCAAGTTACTCACTCTATCTTGATATGTAACTTAAGGGCAATAAAATTGGTGCTGTAAAGTTATAGAAGGCTGAGATACGTTTTGTGAATCTCGATTTAGTACATATAGGAAATTTTACGATTACAGAGCTTAAGCACAGTTTGTGAATGATACATTGAGACCATAAGTTGGTAATAAACGAAATAAAAAATAAAATTGATAAACAATTTTATTTAAAAGACATTAAAAGAATTCTGTTGATCTTCACTTGGATAAGTAAGGCTTGAAAAACTCGTTGACACCTTTTCTTATCAAATTAAATTTGAGAAGTGAAGTTAAATTGTTTACTAAAAGATAGGGACAAGCGCGCTCTCTCTTACATAATTTAATAAATATTTAATTATTATTAAAATTGACTGTGTTGCAACTAAAAAATAAAATTTAAAATGAAATAATTTGAGATTTATAGCTTTCTTGTGTTTCATAACATCGTTTTGATAACATTCGTACGTATTATGATTAGTTTAGCATTGTTGTGTTTCAATATCCAATCAATATTTTAAATTTGATGAACCATCAAAAGGAGAAAAACTATAATTACAGTTAGAAATTTTGAGACTACGAAAACTGTCGACACGTTTAAGAAAAGTCATCGGTGAAACGCCTTGGTATAAAATTCGTACCTCCTTATGCAGTCCACAAAGAGCGAAAATTAATGCCTTTGGACATTTTATTTTTATTCTCTGTTAGTGAAGTTCTTCATTAGCTAAAGCTAATCCTAAATCTTCGTATTTTTCTCC
Source organism: Nephrotoma flavescens (assembly GCA_932526605.1). Classification (NCBI taxonomy): domain Eukaryota; kingdom Metazoa; phylum Arthropoda; class Insecta; order Diptera; family Tipulidae; genus Nephrotoma; species Nephrotoma flavescens. The sequence continues at coordinate 113,540,414 of OW052220.1, read as the reverse complement.
GTTTCTTTCTCCGTTTACCTATAATACCGGTTTTAATTGCGACTTACACAAATTTTCGGTGCAACCACACTAACACAAACATAAATGAAGTAAAAACTATTTCAAGGACATTTTTCACTCATTTTAGTTTAAATTTTATTTTTGAGAGAGCAGAACAAAACAAAATAAAACACACATACATATTTAAATTATCCACTACGACTAGTTGGCCTTGAAAAAATAATCAAAAAACCAAAATACACGTGTGGAATGGGACAATGCCTGTTCGTTTTTAGTATAGAGAAAATGTTCAGGGGTTTTAACATACGATTCAGAAGGTTACACTGCAGTGACTTACAGCACATTATTCACAATACTAAGAAGATGTGTCAAGTCCTGTTACCAAATAAATTTGCATGATGAAGAGAATTTCCTATGGAAGGCTGTAAGCAGGGAATAACACCGAGTACTATAGAATGCCACCTAAATATGGCAATTAGTCTAAGTGATCAAAGGGGGGTAGAATCGGAAGATGAAGGAAATTCATTTCAAGGTTACATCTATAAATTTTCACTTCCCAGACAAATCTCGGCGAGCGATTGAAAATATTACAAATGGGAGAGAACCACTGAGAAAGTCAATTATAGGATTCCAGTCGTATATGGGACTGTAGTACTATCTGGTATAGTGGCTCCTCTTCCGACAAGACCCATACGTACAGAATGTGTTGGAACTGTGGAGACAGTTCGCATATCTTCATGGAATACGGAAGCCCCATTAGTTCGGTGTCCTGATATGGATGAGAGACAAGAGACACGTACAAAGCTGACTGCCTAAATTGCAACCCACTGGAAAACTGGAGGCTATGAAAAACTCATCTACGTATATATTAATCACTTAGTCAACTGGTTTATTTCAACCATTCTAGGAGCTTCCCCCTAATGAAGAAACATTATATAGATCTACAAGGTCTCGATGAAAATTTTGATAACAATCATTTTTCCTGATTTCCACACTGTAGGGAAGTAGTGATACTTCAAGCAGCTGCTTTAACACTATTTATTATACTAGGTCCTTAGGCTAAATTGTTTAATGACACTGATGAAAACGATTCATATCACGTATCTTGGACGACTTCATTTATCTTCCTAATCGTGTTTAAATCTTCTGTAGGTTTTGATTTGCTAATGGCAAATTTGAATAACCCCCGTGAGTCATTATTACAACAAAACATTCCGCAGAAAACTATATTGTTTTGCTATAAATATAATAAGGAAGTACTGGTTCGTTGCCTCTCCAAAGAGTAATAAATATAATCCTCTTGCTTCTTAGGAGCCTTTCTGTCTAATATGCCTCGATACTCTCTCTCTCTCTCTCTCTCTCTCTCTCTCTCTCTTTCTCTCGGGCTTTCACATCCCATGAAGAGATTTCGCCGCCCCGATACTAGCTATTCAAATCTAGCATTCTGCGGAATAAGTGAATCTAGCGAGCGGTTTACTTTATTTGGCTAATATATTATAATTCGAAGTAAACATCAGCACCAATCATCAAAACAATTTTTAGGAGCGCAAAAAGGTTTGGGTTAGCCAGTTGCTCACTGCAAGTGTATTGACCATATATGAACGATTGCTTTTCCAGAATGTTTGGTAATGTTTGGCACTCAATATTGGTACAACTGTGATTTATTCACGAGCAAACATACGATCCGGGGTTAAGCTTTACAGTAAAATTTTTTTACGCATTTTATACAAATTTACATATACATTTAATGGTAAAATATTTACATCATTTATGTAAAAATTTTGTTTCCATATTAAATGACGGAATATTCAGTAAACTAGTATGAAAATTAAAGAACTGCACACAATATTCTGAAAATTTTTTTATTTTATGTAGAGAACCAGAATTTTAGGTATCTTATAGAATTTTGCGATATTTTGTAAGAAAATAACATCCTTTCCAAAAAATTTCATAATTACTATGTAGTCGGAGATAAATGTGATATGATTTGCCAAATCGATAGATAAGTTCTTGTTTTGTACTATTTTACAAATCAAGATTTGAATTTTTGCGGTTTGGTCGTTGCAACCTAATGAGGGCGTTGAAAAATGGAGAGGAGGGGATTAATTTTCCACTTTTTGTGGTTGATACATATATTATGAGTAGATAATATCTCTGTTTTTTGCTAACTACGTAAACATTGTGAATGTCATTGTAAATATTGTAATATTTTGTCTGAAAGAAGCCGGAAAAAAACGTTAAATAAAAATATTCGCAATGAAATTCTTAGTAGTTTATGTAATTTTTAGACAAATTTTGTAAATTTCAATATTCAAATATGGAATATTATAATTACCCAGATACAAAATTACATAATGGTTTATAGAACATTACATGTCTGCACTGTTGAATTTTACATACTATACGTGAATTTTACACGGTACATACCATACGTGAATTTATTTATTTATTTAAAGAAATCTATTTTGTAATTTACATGTATGATTTCAGATTTTTTACAATAGTTAAAACAGTAATTTCAAACAAAAAACTTAAAAAAAGAAAATAGAAAATATCAAACAAATTTTAGTTTGACGAATAAAAATTTAAAAAATAGTTCTTCAATATATTTTTAAAGTTGTTCTTTGATAAATTAATATCAAATAGGTCGTCAATTAAGTTGAACGATTTATTCATCCTATTAATGGGGTTGTTTTCTCCATAGTTAGTAGAATGGTGTTCAAGTGCTAAAAATTAATGGTTTCGAAATGTTCTGCATGGCACGTGAATTGATATGTTTTCCAAGGTGTAAGCTGAATCAACGTGACCAAGCAAAACGTTGCCAATAAAGCCGCGCCCAAGAGAAGTCGTCTATTTTCAAGCGTGCATATGTATTCCTTTGTATTCCGTGCATCTTGTTGGGTATGGAGGTAAGCGAGCCACATTTTTATGGAATGGTAAGTTGTGGTACATTTACATACATTTATACGAGGCATTTTGTTTACCCTTAAAATATGTACATTTTTTTACTGTGTTAATGCAGATACGGTTATTCCAGCATTTCAAGCAAGCATAATTTTGATACGAGATTATCAGTTATAAATCTGAATTTTGAATCCGAGTGGAGAAAGGCGCGCGATTGCTTTTAAAGGAGGGAAAGGATCATATGACTTCAATTAGTGCTCATAGTACAACAAATTTCGATTTAGACTGAAGAATTGCAATGGACTCTTTCTGTTAGGTTGAAAATACTCAAATTCCTTTAAAATTTCGCCAAATGTGTTTTGGGGCTGAAATATAGGGTTAACCAAAAATGGCACTTTGGGACAATAAATAGAAAAAAAAAATCTGATTACGTTGGAATTGTACTGTGTCGATTGATCTGCGTTTGAATTGAAATATTTCATTAGTACCTATATTTTCTTTGTTTTTTAGTTCTTGTGTTTTCCTTTTTTAATGTTATGCAATTTCATATGATTTTGTTATAACTTTCTTTCTTCTTTTTCAGTGCAATCGATCTGCTTTAATTCATAAAAATATTGCCTTGCACAAGATCAAACTAATACGTCATCGTACGAATCGTGAGCAGTGCGACAAGTAATTGCAAATCAAACTGAGGAAGAAGAACAGGCGTCAGCGAACGAGCGAAACAAGAAAAGAATTGCTCAAATACGTGTCGAAGAAGCAGCAGAGCGACGTGCAGCCACACTTGAGGATGCACGGTTGCGAGCACAGCGATCGCATTTTTCAGCTCCAGATTTGCTTTGTTTTCAACAGAATGAACGCGACAGACTGAGAGTGGCTGAAAGACAGCCTTTCTGATGATAATAGTTTGAATTATAGTTTGAGAAACGAAAAGAATGTGTTGCGCCGCTGAAAAATTTAACTACCTCGACTTGGAGAATCACCAAAGCCATTAAAAACGTTGCTTGCCGGATATACCGCCAAACTAAAGAATTTGCTATCTAACATCTGGAAGTATAACTCATACTTCAAAATGACGTCGTTCGGCGCGGAAATCGTAGCCGCCTAATGCATGCCAACTTTCAAAGTGAAAGATCCATTGTTCCAAATAAAAGATCCATTGTTTCCCAACCGCAAGTGCTTCTTCACAGAAAAACAATTTATAGTGCGTTTGTTCAAAACAGCAATTGACATGATGCCATCTGATACACAGAAGATTGTTATTCACGCTGATAAGCTGACAAAACGCCTGCTGGAGAACATGTGCGAATATTCAATGCTCCAACTATAGATGAACTGGCAATTGTTATAGTCGGAGAGTAATTCTAACCTAGAGATGTTGTTCTTCATCGGAGAAACGATCAATTGACAAAAGTTGTAAAGAAACTCATCGATGCTACTATGTCCTGCAATATTCAATCATTTTTTATGATGGTGCGAATGGGTCGCTTCAACGTTAAAATGATAAATCCAGTCAGTGGCGAAGAAACAAATAAGAACCGGCATCAATGAACTATTATTCATACCAATTAATGATTCGAGAGAATGAAGACAATCACATTTTAAAATACCGTCAATTGTTTCACCAATACATCGTAGATGTATGCAAAAATCGATGAGAACGTTTAATATTCATCCGTTTGAATCATGTGAAGCTTCGCACTGAAGAATATGTTCCTTCATTTACGAGATGCAGTTGTAAATGACGGTAATACAATCCAGACCTATTCATTATATTCACATCCAATTCAGCTTGGGACGATATACAACAGCTCTTACTCATTGTTCAATCACTGGCGCATAACCATAACAACGGGCGCCATAGCAAACGGGAAGATTGCTACACGCACATATTATACTAATTTGGCTCTTTAATAAAAGCACTTCAAATGAAATTGATGATGAAATATGCACTGAAATATCCGATGCCGATGTCGATAACAAATTGTATAAAGGTGTTGATACACGGAAAATGCTCTAAGCGATATCCTTGAGCATTAGTATCCAACATAGTTACAAGAAACGTTGGATATCCTTTATACAGAACAAGATCAGCAGCAGGTGGCAGTAAATTCGCAACCATAAAAATGCTAAATGGTGAAATCGAAGTAGACAACCGGTGGGTTGTTCCATATTCGCCTTTGCTATCAAAAACATACAAAGCGCACATAAACGTGGAATACTGTAGTTTCATTCTTCAAATACATTTGTAGTACGTGAATAAAGGCAGCGTTATGGCAGTTTTTGGCACACAATCTGAAAAAAATGATAGGATTGCGGTCATGCATACCGATGAAATCGCACAGTATCAGACTGGAAGATACTTAGGCCGCAATGAAGCTGTAAGTCGAATTCTTTCGTTTCCCATACATGAACGAAGTCCAGCTATTGTTAACTTAACAGTGTATCTAAAAAATGGACAACGTGTTCATTTCAAAACTGCACATGTGCAACAAACAGCTGTTACGTTTAACTATCCTGCTGTGGTTCATAACGCATTGGCATAACGCGTGGCGCTGCGTCTGGTGTGTTAAACGTTACAGTTTGTAATCTCGCTTGCATGGACAACACCTAGACTTAAATTGAGCAACAACTTGTTTTGGTTGATGGAGGGGGTTTTGACGACGGCTATATAAGAGGAAAAAACGAGAAGAATCGGGAGTTCGTCAGTGAAGCTGATTTTTGTTTAAGAAGAATAGTATTATACTAGTAAAAATTTGGAAGTGAGGTTTTTTTTTGGTGTCAAGTGAAGTAAAAATGTGGCCTGTTAACTTTATAAAATAAATAATTGAGTTTGACTTTGAATTGTTAGCAAAACTTAGTGATATAGTTTTATTTTATAATTAATAATTAAGACCTAGAAAATGGTGTCAATCAGATTGATGAACCTCATGTGTACCAATTAATGATTCGAGAGAATGAAGATAATCACAGTGAGGTTTTTTTTTGGTGTCAAGTGAAGTAAAAATGTGGCCTGTTAACTTTATAAAATAAATAATTGAGTTTGACTTTGAATTGTTAGCAAAACTTAGTGATATAGTTTTATTTTATAATTAATAATTAAGACCTAGAAAATGGTGTCAATCAGATTGATGAACCTCATGTGTTTTTTTTTTCTAAGAACGTAATAAGACTCAAAAAGAAAAAAAAGTTTTAGCATAGTGGACATTACGGTTTTTGTGCTTAGTGTAATCACCAAATAAAGACAATATAATAAATATTAAATATTAAATAGTTCGGTAAATTAATACACAAATAAATAAATAATAATTAATACATAAATAAATAATCCATATTTATAAATACTAAATATTGAACAATCAATATGGACGAAATAAATTTCAAAACTCACAATAAGTATTCATATATGTATGTAGCAGATTACATTACATTACTAAACTAATAATGTGTAAATTAATGAACTAAAATAATGAAGACAATGCAAAATATTTAATAACTAAACTAAAATAAATATATAATTTCAAACAAACTAAATAAATTCATAAATAAGTTATAAAATAAGAAAATTGGTGAAAACATAGTTCGGTACAAATAAATGCACCAAAATTCGAATTACCTTCGTTGGAGTGAGCATACAAAACGATAAAGAACAGCGGTGTTTGCAAATCAGCCATGCTACACAATAATTTGGTTTCTGGATTCAAAATAAGTCGCAATAGATTTTAATTTTTAATTTAAACCCTTATTTTAAATTAAATCATTAAATTTTTTTGTCGTTTTATTCTTTTCTCTCGAAAATAAAATTTAAACAAATGTCCTTAAATTTTTTTATTTTCATTTCAATTTTTTCATTTTGGATTCACGAACAACAATTTTATGTCGCAGCTGCGACATAAAATTTTTGTTCGTAAATCCGAAATGAAAAAATTGAAATGAAAATAAAAAAATTTAAGGACATTTTTGAGATGCAGATTTTTGTTTAAATTTTATTTTCGAGAGAAAAGAATAAAACAAGACAAAAAAATTTATTGATTTAATTTAAAATAAGGGTTTAAATTAAAAATTAAAATCTATTGCGACTTAGTTTGAATCCAGAAACCAAAATTGTGTGTAGCATAGCTGAATAATTTACACCAATTTCGTCGAACGCTATTTCTATGCGTTCAATGTGATTTATTTGATGTTGATGTGAGTGAGAAAAAGCACTAACAAGCTTTTTCTCACTCACATCAACATCAAATAAATAGATATTTTAACGGATACATCTGTTATTAATGCATTTGGATGAATAACATTACTCATTATTATTATGGATACGGCGAAAATTAGTTGCAACTCTTGAAATAAAATCGATAACATGGCTGATCAACAAATATAATGGATCAGTACAAGTAAAATTTTTGTGATTTTTTATGTATGTATACACTCTCAAGAAAAAGTCAGCGCACACTTTATAATAATTATATTTTTTTTAAAGAAAAATGTAGAACAAATAAAATTTATTTTTCGTTCAGTTATTGTTCTATACTCTTTTAAAATACGCACTTAAACAAAAATAAAAACAATAGAAACAAAAGAAAATCAATAAAATAGAAAAAAACTACTAAATTTGAGCGTAAAAATTCTGCGTACGATTAGACAATTAGGAAATTTCCTTCACATTTTGACTCGTAAATAATATTGTTTTATTCGCGATTGTTGTTAAACATGTTTAAAGTCTCGATTTGAAAGCTGGCGCAAGCAATTTAATTATTTCCAGTGAAAGCTTTGCATTATGGAACCAAAAGAAAAGAAAATTGCGGTAAGTGAGCTTAAAATAATTACAAATTTATGGAAAGAAGGCAAAAGTTTTCGGAAAATTGGAAAATTGGTGGAAAAAACACATTCATCTATTCAGAGAGTACTGAATAATTTAAAAAAACAGGAGTTCTTACATCGGTGTGGCCATTTTTTCGTGAAGTGAAAAATGTGATATAATAGGAACGGTTAAGAAAATGTACGGACAACAGCTTCCTAAATTGCAAGAATTGAAATAAAGTTCAATAGCAAAATAAAATAAAAAAATTATAAAAAAAATTTGTCCTGATACCGTTCAAAAAATTCTAAGAAAAGAGGGGTATCATAGGCCGTGTTGCGCGAAAAAAACTATTTATATCAGAAATCAATCGGTTAAAAAGAATTAAATTTGCAAAAGAACATATTAATAAGCCAAACCTGGTCTAGGTGAAAGTCATTTTCTCAGATGAGAGCAAATTTTGCATTTTAGGTATAAAAGAACGGAATATTATATGAAGAAAAACAGGTTTAGCAATAAATAAAGAAAATTTAATACCAACTATAAAACATGGTGGTGGTGGAGTAATGGTTTGGGGGTGTATGGCGAGTAGAGGTGTGGGACGATTACAATTTATTGAATCTGCTATGATTAAAGAGGGCTATTTAAATATTCTAACACAAAATTTAAAACGAAGTGCTGAAAATTTGGGCTTGCATGCCAAATACATATTTCAACATGACAATGACCCAAAGCACTCTGTTTGGATTGTAAAGTTATGGTTGTTATATAACGTACCAAAACAATTGCACACACCCCCACAATCACCCGATTTAAATCTCATAGAACATCTATGGGATTTATTAGAAGGTAAAATTCGCCGACATAACATAACGTCCAAAAATATGTTGAGGGATGTAATAAAAAGCGAGTGGTCCACAATTAGTGATACGGAAACCTCAAATCTTGTCCGATCGATGAGTAAAATATTAAAAGAAGTTATTCAGATAAAAGGATACCCTACCAGTTATTAATTTACTTTTCGAAGATGTTAAATAAATAAACTATTTACACCTTGATTTACTGTACGTAGAATTTTTCCGTCTAATTTTTGTTACTTACTTTTGTTTAGTTAAATTTTTTTGTGTACTTGTTTTTGGTTTTTTGTTATATTGATATATTTTGAAAAAGAATGTCAAAAAATTACGTTGTTTGTTTATTTTTGTGAGAACATTTTTTAATGGCCGATGTACGCAGACTTTTTCTTGCGAGTGTACATATAATTTTCATGAAAACTTCATTTATTAAATATTATGATAAACAATTTATTTAGAATTTAATTATATTTTGTAGGATCTTAGTAGAGTAGATAGAATATAGAAAAACTCTTTCAAAATTTAAATTTTTTAATTTACATTCTTTATTATTTTCGAAATATAAAAGTGAAAATGTATTTTGTAAAAACGCAATTATTTATGGTCTCATTTATTTCATTCACTGTGATTTTGTGGAATATGCATTAGGGTCGTAAGTTTGTTGTGGAATGTGAGATCAGCATAGCATAGTATGCCCGTATGAGTATTCATAGGCTTTTCCCTCTTATTGTTGAATTTAAACCTAATTAGTGTTCTTCCTACTTTTATGCGGTCCAGCGAGATTTTCTCATCTTTCAAGAAACCCCACCCCAACCCTGAGTGCTAGCCGCGCTCAAATGACCGCCTTGAAGGCTCTGACGAAATAATGTATAAACTCAGTTACGGCCGATGTTATGAAGAGCAATGCAATTCTGTCATCGTCAACACAGCCTTGAATCCACCGGCTATAACGTTAACTAGTTTCTTAACGTTATGTCAAAAAGACGCGTTTGCGAAAACACTGATGTATTCGGAAGTGCATATATGTATTACACATGGAATGCGAGTAGAAAATCATTTGAACTATGCACGCGAATAGAGCGAGTCGACTGACAACCTGGTATTTTCAAAAAAACTACACTTAGCAGACTTTATACCGTGCATCCTTATCAACATGAATGCTTCATTCTTCGCATGCTGTTTGTAAATGTACCCGGCCCAATGTATTTCCAGCAATTCAGAATTTTACATGGCTTTACACATGCCACTTTCCGCAGTGCATGTCAAGCTTGCGTGCAACACGTCACTCCCAAATTAAATTTGAGCATTGTTTGCAATCATCTTGACTGCCTGAGAAATATAAATCGTACACGGCTGAAAATATTCTCCGTCGAATACGCGAGGAAAATTGAATTATGAACTTAGATTTCATTACAGAAATCTACAACAAAGCGTTGATTATTATTGAACATTTGTGCTTAGAAATCACAAACAAAGTGCTCAATCAATTGGGAATGCCATCACCAAATCGGCTGCAGCTTCGTTCGATGTAGAATTATGTCATGAACAAAATTACAACACGGGTGATCTTTTGTCGTATGTGCAATCAAACATTCCTAAGCTAACGCTTGAGCAAATAGATATTTACGATTAAATATTGCAAACTGCTGATAATGTGATTGGAGAAATTTTCTTCTTAGATGCGCCGGGAGGATCTGGTAAAACGGTCCTAATTATATTGATTCTGGCAGCAATTCGATCCCAAAATTACATAGGTCTTGAGACGTCCGGAATAGCTGCGACATTTCTACTAGGTGCCATTGAACATGTGCAATTCATTGAAATTACCACGTGCAACATTTCCAAAGCATCCGGCATGGGAAAAGTATTGCAGAATTGCAAACTTATTGTTTGGGATGAATATGAATTAAAAGAAAATCTTTTTAATTCTAAAATAAATTTTTCAGGCAAGTTTGACTATAAAATTAAAAAAATTATTTTTTTAATTTTGAAAAATGTATTTCTCAGATATATGAAATAAATATTTATAATTTTAAAATAAATTTATTTAATAATAAAAAGATAATTTTCTAGTTTTAAAAGATTTATTTTCATTTCACAATAGTTTTTTTTATTAAATGTCACAATTGTTTTTACTATATTAATATTTTTGATAAATAAAATAATCCGAATATTCATGTTAGTGCTCGAGATGATGATTCCTAAGAACTCGAACGATGTTAACCACATACGGCTTATGTCAGGAGATTTACCCCACTCGGCTCCTCTTGCTCTTCGATCGTCATTAGATTTCAAATATACTACAATTAGAAACAAACATACCTATTATTATTTTTTTGACATACCTATTATTTCGAGCTGAATTGTTTGTGCACAGATCCTTTGTCACAGGTGTGCTCAATTAGTGAATCACCTTCTGATAGAAAAAATATTTCATAACACAACTAACAGATAGAAATATTTTGACACAAATAAGTCATTCCCATGTGCAGCAAGAACTAAATTTTAATATTTCAGTGTGCCAAATTCAAAACGAATTACTGTAATTATATTAAAACCGCAACAAATTTTCAGACATCTGTCAACCGATAATAATATACATTTTTAAATTATTTTCAGCATGATAAATTTTACATGTATACCAAATTAAAGTGAGGATGGTACAAGAGCCACACTCGATTAACTTAATTGAGCGTCATGTTTGACAACATTCAATACTATAAATTAAGTAATTATAATGATCTAATACAAACCTACTTGTACTTCCTATTTCACTACAAGCTATCTTTTAATTATTTATACCCTGCCACTGTTGAGTAATTGTCGCCAATTAATGTTGCTGTTTTTAAAAACCAATCGTTAATAAATTTTGCATTTTTGCAATGCACTTTTTTTTCGACAACCATTAATTTATCGAGCTTAATTTATTATTGTAAACACCACAATTAAGAAAAAAAATAAAAAAATCGACGATTTTATAGTCGACTAATTTAACTGCAATTAAGACTACCTGAATTTAATACAATTCAACCAACAAGCGAGCAGCAGCAAAGAGGGAAACCAAATACCATTTCAAAGTGTTTTATTTTTGCTTTACGTTTTATCCGAGCATACACATTTTTTATTTGATGATAATTTTTCGTGCCTCGTTCTTTTCCAGTTTTAATTTAAATACAATTTCTTTCCACCGCGTTATCTTATATGATTACTTCTTTTGTAATTTTAGTTAGTTTGCTGATTTCTTCTTCTTCTTTCGTCCCCTGTAAAAATACATTTTATTCAAAGTTTTTGTAAATAAAACAACACGAAATGCAAATTTAGGTTTACAATCTTATACGTAGAATGAATATACTGCATAAACTTTAATGGGAATCACAAAATCACATTTTGCAACTAAAGGCGATTTTCGAAATGGAGTTTCTCTCCAAAATATGATTCATTTTCATCATTAATTTCATCTTAGAATATATAAATGTAACAATAATCTTTTATAAAATGCAAAACGAAGATTTCATTTCAATCTTTTATTTATAGTTATATGGCGCTTCAAAGTTAACGCTATCGTCAATTTTTATAATTTTGTTATATTTGTGCTGTTTGCATTTGTTGTACGATATACATTCATAAAAGGAAATTTCGTCATTGTTTGATTTCACATTTTATTCGGTTTTGCTTTTTGGCTTGTTCAGTTACCATTGAATTAATAAATCTTTACTATATTTGGCGGATTGCAACATTGTTGTGTAATTTTGAAGTTATATTTAATTCGGAATCGGTGATTACCAAATAAAATAAAAACAGTCTTGAAAAATATATTTGTCGATATTTTAAATGGTATTTAGCTGGAGAACAAATTGCGTTTGTTTATGTCCTTAATTGGCCACTAAACTTGTGAAATCATATAACTAAATGTATGTAATTATCAAATTAAAATAAATAATTCTGATATATGTATATCCCTTTTACTTGTAAAAGTTTGCTGGAACCAAATAAGTGGGAAGTGGAAGTGGGTCTTATGGTAATGGAGTATTATGTTATATTTCAGAAGAATTATATAGTATTGACTCCATCAAATTTTTCACCTTTTCCGTTCATTGTTATTGTGGAAATTTTTGTAACACGTGAAAGTAATAACATTTATAGAAAATTTTCCGTGAGGGCGGTGGTGTTCAAATACCCCACTGCATATACATATGTAGGTAAATAATAAGATATTTGGTGTATAGTTTAAAATTGATTTATACTTACTCACTCGATGTTTCGACGGTTAATTCTATCATTTTCAAGAGTATACTAAATTTGTTGAAACCAAATCAAAAAATAAAAATTATATAAAATATAATGTTCAAAGCTGGTCATTTTTCAAAATACTTAACTAACTAAAATTTACAAATACATAATTTCGTTGTAAAATAGCCCCTCAGCCTATATGGTACCCAGAGCTTCGGCAGCTTCGGCAGTAGCAAAGCGCAAGAGGACACCAACTTCCAGTGGTGTAAATTGGCTAAAAGAAACAATGAGTACAACAAATACGAAATATACCCCAGGTTGTGCAGCAGCAGAGATGTTGTCAAATCAACACTCTTCGGATGCAGGTCCAACAGATTGTTGGATGGGCCAATGATTGTTTAACCCATTTGAACGAAGCTGCAAATTATCACTTAAATTTTCAACTGGAAATATTTTTCAGTGCGAGAAGGAAAATCCGTGAACAATCAAGAGAAATAAAGGACATTACAACTAAACTGAAAGATTAATTTGCAATTTTAAAGAAATAGAACGAAGAAATCAAAAAACAGCAGTCAAAACACGTGTAGCACTAGGGACGACACCTAACGCTGCAATCGATGATTGCATTAATCCATTCCATATGGATGCAGAAGATTTAGAAAGAGAAACAAATTGGGTGTTGAGCCGGAATAGAAAACCAAGTAAGAAAAGGAAAGCTCAACACTAACTAGAAATGGCAGGAACTTTGCCATCATCTTAAAAAGACATTTGTACATAGAACCCAGATAATCGTCAAGAAATAACTAGTTGCCGGGCTATCAAATTTCTCCACTATACAATCGATTACGATAGCGGATTACAAACTCGTATCTGGAAAATTACTGTTGCAGACTCTGGAAACCTGTAGAGCTTCAGAGGATAAAAATGATCGGCCAATCAAAGTTATGCTTAGAGTTCTTCAACCAAAATGCGCAAAAGATAAAATTATTGAGGCTCTCAAGCAAAAGAGTTATTACACAGGAAATGCTGTAAACATCATTAAGAAAGAAAAATCGAAACTGAACAAGAAGTTTAAATTTACAAAATGAGGCTTCCACTATATATGCTCACTTTTAATAACAAACGTGGAAGATGTGTATAATATCAAGGCAATAGTTGACATGAGAGTCAAAATAGAGCCATTGCAAAAATAGCGGTCTAATAGTGCAGTGCAAAAAATGTCAAGCTTTTAATCATACGCAGAAATTTTGCCAAAGAAAGACTAGATTCTCGGTTAGTAAAGATATCCCTGCAAAATGTATTATTTGCAAAATGTCAAATCCTGCAAACTACCGAGGTGTGAAATAGCTAAGGAGCTACAAAGGATAAGGAATAAAACGCGAAAACAAAATCCGGAAATACCGGAAAAATTATTAAATTTTTCCCAAACAGGAACCAAAACCACGTGCTAGTAGAATGGGAGAACCAATTCATGCTCGCAAGAGGTTATGGTACAAAACCAGTTATTTCGAAGGGCTCTACTAAAGAAACGACAGTGCTCTAAAGAGCTATAGGTACAAAGTAAAAATCTTCGTTGTTTGCAACCCACCTCAAGAACACGTTCCAGCCTCTACCTAGACAACCTGCAGAGGAAAACATACCACCAGTAAATAAAATGGATAACTGCAATTTATCTCCTGTCACATTACAAGAATTAAAAGAGAAAAACAATCGTAACCTAAATGCAAAGAAATCTCCAGGATATGACTTAATTACAGGACAAGTAGTAAAACTTCTTCCTGAAAAAGGACAACGTTGAGTAGTTTACGCAGTGTTCAGACATTAAGCAGTGTTCAGACTTAAACAGCAGAAGTAATCATGATACTTAAACCAAACCCACCACTTAAATAAAAAAAAGTTCATATAGGCCTATTTCCTTACTTCAAATAATTTAAAAATTATTCTAGAAACTACTCCTATCAGACTCAAACTAACAATAGAAGGAAGAAATTTTATTCCTCTTTTTCCCATTATTCCCAAATATGTATTTCAAAACTCCTGGACATTTACTAAAGTTTGAGATGAATTTTGAATTTTTTTATGTAAATACTCTCCAAAATCAACCTTTTTGTCAGATTGGTTTTCATCTTCATAATTTCAACGTTATCTTTCAGAGTGTGGCCAGTATCTGTTAAATGATTTGAAATCATACTGTGGCAGGATTTTCCAACAATTTTTGTTGTACGATGTATCTGATAGTTTTAAAATTTGTTCTGCCAGTAAAATCATATAGTATTATTTTTAGATGAAGCTGAAAGTCATAAGAACTATAATTTAAGTATCGACCTGATCATGTTGCTTTATGATACCAATCGGTTCTAAAGCTCCCATCTTGATTTTCTATGAACAAAACGTTCTAAAAATCTAACCAACCATTATTTTCAATTTCGTACGTAAGTTTAATTCGCGGTGTAAAATTTTTAAAAATACTCAAGAAATTTTCTACTTCAGAATTTGAAATTGCGGTTTCAACATATCTTTAATAGAAGATGCATTTAATGGGAAATATTTTCAACACTTCGGTTTCATTATATTCCATGAATCCTCATTGCGAAGCCATCAGGGAAACAAATTATTGTTCAAATCATCTCTCATTTAAATCAAAATCAGTGTGATCTATCACTAATTTTTAACCTTCCCGAAAATGTTTTAAGTATAATTTTGTTTTACTTTTTAATTTCATATCTTTGCAAAATTTTCTAACTAGTTTTAGGGCCAAAGGTGGATGTACTACAATTGATAAATTAAAATATAATTTGGTGGTAAAATTATATTGCTCCAGATTAACATCCCGGCTAGCATTAATAATAATCGCCAAAGTTTCTAAATTACCACTCACTCATTTTAACCCACTTTAGTGGGTTGTTTCAATTTTAACCCACATATTCATACATCAAAGAGGAACCACCAGTTGAATCCTCTGTCTTTTAAGCCTTGTGTCTATAACCAAAAATATCATCGTTGTTATATAACCGGCTACCAGGGTAGCCATAGATGCATTTTCTCGTTTACAAAGGAATCGTTTGAATAAAATTTATGTTATTGCATATTCCCTTTTGTGTTGCTTTAATGTAAAAAAAACGAAAACAGTGGAAGTTTTTTATTCATTATGTATCTCTTTGTTCACTAAATAAAACATCTCAGCGGAATAAAATATTAAAATTGATGGTTAAAGTAGCAAATTGATTGATCTCCGAAATAAAGGAACTCGGTAAATGAAATCTTGAAATTTAACAATATTCTGTCTTTCCGCCATCCAACGAATTACGATGAAATTTGGATATTAGTATTTTAAAGTAAGTTTTATATAAAATTCTAGGATCTGTTCGTGCTGGACTAAACTTGCCATTTCATAACCAGTCCTTATGAAAAATGGTATTTTTACATTTTACACGATATAAATAAGTTTAGAAATGGAGGAAACTCGGCTATTTCTTAAATAAATTTTGTAAAGTTTGCATCGCATACAGGAACAATTCGGAAAAAATTGTTTGGACTAGAATTTTCACTAAAATTTTTTGATTTTCTGCGGCCATATAAGTTGTTTTCAGTTTCTGGCCATGTAGTCTCAGTATGACCTAAGCTATTAGAAAAACAGCCAAAAGTATATTGGTTAGAAGTGGAAGTTTTTGAGAAAACAACTTATATGGCCGCGAAAAATCAAAAAATTCTAGTCTTTTCCTGGCTTAGAAACATTAGTTTATTAACTCCTTGCCATCTAAAATACTAAGTTGAAGTCCGGATGCACTGAAACTGGAGCAGTTTCGAGTCTTGTTGACCAAACGATTAGTCGTCTTCTGTAACAAATTACTTAAAAAAGGACATAACTCTTTTGCGTGCATTTGGAAAATGGAAACTCTTTTACCTCGAAACTAATAGGATCTACCATTATGTATCTATTGTCGTTTTTATGACCGCAATACTACAACCCTCGATCAGCGTAAGCCAAAAGCGTTTTAGAAGCGTATCCTATAGATGAATAAGTAGGCAATCCAAATAGAAGAAAATTGATATCGTTAGGGATTTTCAGACCAGATAACGCGGTAACAGATTTTAAATTAGTAGCGAGGCCTTTCATGCTTGGCATCAGCCGGCAGAATTTACCAAAATCCATCCATTAGATCAACACTGGACATGTCTTTGGTTTCTTAATCGTCTCAGTTTGTACGTTTATCAGAGGTAACCGACAGCTTCAAAAAGCATATCCGTAACTCGAGAAAATGGATAATGCACAACCATTTTTGATGATAAGACACACTAAGATTGTGCAGCTCAATCACAATCTTAGAGACAATTATCTTAAAGTATAGAAGGTCGATAAATTCTAATTTCCAAGTTTAACTGTTGCAGACAATTTTGAGCTAGAAACAGATTTACAGATTTGCCTTTTTCCATTAAATCAAAGTTTAACATACACCCTGCCAAAAATTCGTTCGTTTTAGATATTTGCAGTAGATACTGAAGGAAGTAGGGAATTGAATGTAGTTGTTTATAATTGCCGAAGTAGTTGACGAAAATCCGAATCCGTATTAGTGACCGAGCCTTCCAGTAGTGGAATTTTCGGGTATGCATTATAGAAGAATTGCCTATTGAACTAATAGCTACTTTCTCGGTACGTTCCCCGTCTTTGGTGGATTATTATCAATAATAAATTTTGGCAATCTAAGTACAAAATTTTTTTTCCACAGTCTTAGCAAAATAACCTTTTCGTTGGTTCATCTTATGACGAACAGTTTCACAACTCTACCATGGAGTTCGCTTAAACTCAAGTGACTGAGGAGGCTGGCACGAAATATTTCCTCTATAGTTCAAACAATTGTTAAACAATGGAAGTGAGTATTGACAATATATTTTGCTCAAAGTTGTCATGAACTGTTGGTGGGTACTACGGTGCTTCAAATTCGTTCACCTTAGAAAAATCTTACTTCTAGTAATTTTTTCGGACAGGAATATTAGGGAAGTTGTCTACAGGGCTCTGCAGGAGCAATAAATAGAATTTCAAGAACATTCTTTAACTCTGCGAATGTTTTCTTCATGAATAACTGTTTATGTGAGATCAACTCGCACTAGGAACTAATTGATCAGTCTATGACTTTTACTATCGTTAGATTGGAGATAAAAAGCTTTGATTCTATTAAAATATATTGCTTTAAGAATATATTTCCGATTATCGTTTAAGTGTTAATTACCACATTGTATTAATCTTCAGTCACTGTTCGGGTTAGTTTGTGGCAGAATGGTCATTTCAAAATCCGTAAATGTTGATATATTAATCGGAATGGTCATTTTTCGTTCGACCAGTTCTCCCATAATTAGGAACACCGATTGTTCTGTGGATGTACCGCGACTTTGAAGTAGAAATATTTCATCTTTTGACACGCGTTAAGTATAACTGATGCAATAACTGATGCTTCTGTGGCTGAAACTAAATTCTGAACTCTAGTTATCTAGGCAAAAATTAATACTGTTTCGGTATCAGGTTTCTAATGAATAATATTCAGCTATTCAAAGGTTCAATGTTCAAATTTTGCATAGAATAGTCGAAGAAACAGTATATATTAAAGGCCATTAGTTGATGATACCTGAATTGGATTGGGACGTACAACTGTACTAATCGCATGGCCTAAAAACAGATTATTCGCAATTACTATACTGAAGATAAATATTCCTTGTTCTCGAACCTTGCTAATAAACCTTTCAAACTGAACGTTTCCGGCTAACGTTACAAGCAAATACACGATGGGTAAAATTGTGATTTTCAATGACTAATTCACGCTGTATACAAGTTATTCAAGTCGGAAGCAAACTGTATGACCAAGCTTCTTTGAAAAACTGAAATTGGAACAATAATTATTTTATTTAAATAAAAATTATTTTGTTTAATTATAAATTCTCTATAGTAGTGCAGGTACTAATTCGACAGTATATCTCCATAACATCGTCTTTATATCCAAAAAATATCCACCGTCTATATATCCAAAACAATTCTTTTTTCACCTCCACGCACCACCAACAATTAGATTGATGGTTGGACTAATTCGAGCTATCTCATCTCGACCTCACAAGATAAAATCATTTTCATTAATTTCTAAGCGCACGTCGGAACACAATACCAGTTTCAATGCCATCTATTGCAACTCAGTATACTCTATATTTACAATTATACCCTCTTATTATTTAGGCTTAGTATGCAGTAAGTCACAATCAATTCCCAAATTAACTATATGTGATAAAAGACTAATTACCAAGAAAACAGTAATAGAAACTATGAAACGTTTCTTATTCAGTATCTTTAAATGATGCGAAAATTAGTGTCGCGTGTGACGTTAAATACTCGAAATATTCAGTGATTAATGGCATTTAATTAAAATCCAACAATTTACGGTTTCTTTTTACGCTATTTGCAGTAGGCACTTGGCGAAACACACTTATACTTAATAAACACATTTTATTAAACACTTGTTCTTTATTTCGCAAAATTATATTTTTGAATATTTTAATTAAAAATTTTTTTCAAAAAGTTTAAAAAATCACTCGATCGATTTCGATTTGATACGTCATCATCAGGAGTAGATACTCCAGATGATGACCTAACAAGTCGAAATCGATCGAGTGATTTTTTAAACTTTTTGAAAAAAATTTTTAATTAAAATATTCAAAAATATAATTTTGCGAAATAAAGAACAAGTGTTTAATAAAATGTGTTTATTAAGTTTAACCGTTTCTTAATAAATTTAAAAAAAATTAGAATTTCTGATTGTCAAAAATACAATACCGATTAATTCTAAACTTAATTTAGGCATCAATGATATAATATTATGTATCTAGTCGAATTCTTAATGATAAAATATATATCATGCAAATTATTAACTAATTATAGCTATTGATTATAAACCCCGGCTAAAACAAAATTAAACAGTTAACATTCGTTATTTATTCTTTTAAACTTGTAAACTTGTAACTTATGGTTTAAATTTATTTACATAACTTATCTTCTTTATGGTTAAAACATCAGCCGAAGCTAATTTTGGTTAAATAATTTGACAAAATAGTTTGACAAAATTATTAATTAACAAAGAATTAATCAAATCTCATGTAAGCACATAATAATGAGAGGAAAAAATCACGCCAACCCCCCTTTATACATATTCAAACATATTTTATTGTTTAAATCGGTTTTTGATTTAATTAAACATAAACCACAAAAACAATTTCCCCAGAAAATTTTATTCGCGCATTTTATAACAATATTTTTCATAATTTTGAACTAAAACAATTCAACAACTGATGCATTAAAAGCGAAAAAAAACTCACCAACAATAACGAGAAAGAAAAACTGAAAACCGACTTTTTTTATGCATACTATAAAACGCCAATTAATCATAATGTTAAACCAACAAAACATTACACATTTTAATT
The DNA here is from genome assembly GCA_932526605.1 of Nephrotoma flavescens. NCBI lineage: Eukaryota > Metazoa > Arthropoda > Insecta > Diptera > Tipulidae > Nephrotoma > Nephrotoma flavescens. The sequence continues at coordinate 113,520,173 of OW052220.1, read as the reverse complement.
GAAATTCAGTTTTGCATGATTTTTGCTAATAAATTTAATAAAAAATTATAAAATAATAAAAATTATTCACCAAAAAGATTTGTACGAGGAAAGCGATAAAATATATAAAAGTTTTCAAGATTTTCACATGTGTATGTAATAATTATAATATTACATTGTTACAAAACTTAGGAATCACCCAGTAAACGATTCGATTAAAAATGAAAATAAACATTTGAATGCCATCTATATTTTAATAGCACTATTAATATAGTAATAAAAATAAAAGTTTATTACTCCACCCCGATTATATTATAATATGGGCGGAGCTTGTCAGCCATTAAAATTGATTTTTATGTTTTTTATTGTGCTTTTTATAACGCTTTCGGTTAGACACGAAACGATAATATTATTTTCGTTTACGCATTACATTTTTTTCCAAACAAGTGAAAATTTTTTTCGTTATTGCCGAAAAAGCACGTGGCGGAATATTTATTTACTAGTAATCGTGAAATATGTCTATGCATGTATTTATAAACATGTTTGTCATTCTGTTTTCGCGTAGAAATAGTCTACTGCTTATAAATTATTAAATTTTGTTTACATATCTCCCTGAATGTTGACATAATAATTCTAACTACGCTAAAATGTGTACTATTATAAATATAAATGTATAAATTCCATCTGTAGGCATGCTTTTGCACGTGCCGTTCACATGTACAACATACATACAAAATTTGATTGCTTATGTTTTATTTACATGCTTGTTAGTTGAGTTTGTATACAAATGTTGGTTTGTTGTTTTTGTAAAAAATATGAATGCGACTAGAATACTATAGTACAAACTACCTGTTGAATGTGTATGTTTTGTGTTATAGAGAATCGTATAAGACTTTAGGCGACAATCTAAAAACATGTTTGTCAACGTGTCTCACATTTTATTTAAAAATTATCTTCATTTAGGCTTAAAATCAATTTTTAATGTACTTCCATATAAACGAAAAATTTACAGTGATTGTAAAACTTTAAGTTTTGAGGTTTTGAAAATTGACCGATATTTTATATAATAATTTATGGCTTTCAATCATTTTTATTTATCATGAAGCAGAATAACGTTAGATAAATATGTATTGGCTTTTATCAGTAAAATCGTAGTGTTCAATGAAATTGTCTCATAAAGTGTCATATTTGGTTAAAAATATTTAGTGAAGAGGTGTTTTGATAGCTTGGAGCGAAAATCAAATTTACTGGTATATTGACTGGAATTTAGTGCGCGTTGTTAAATTGAAAAAATTTCACTCTTTTGAACGTTTATCCCGAACTGTGGTATTGGTATATATATTTAAAAATGAGGTATGTGTTTGTAACATTAAAACTCAAGAACTGCTGTACCGATTTTGATAAAAAATAGTGTATATGTTCTATGAGTGATGAGAATGGTTTATAGCTGAAAATAGTCCACTGGAAGTTGCAGCTTCCCCAGGAGCATTGTCGATCTATAAACTCAAAAACTACTCACTGATTTCAATAAAAATTTATATTTATGTTCTGCGAGGAGTGATTCTGAGATTTTTGGTCGAGAACGGACCATCGAAAATGGCAGCTTCCATAAGAGCTTCTTCGATGTTTGCAATTATATTGAAAAGATATCATTTACAAGAGAAACTACTAAGGACCAAGAGATTCTAAATTAATTTTGCAATGGTACCGGTCCAAATCGCTTTTTCAAAATTTGAGCGGAAATGACGATTTTTGACAAGAAACTGTTTTTCAACAAAAATTCGGCCCGTGATTTTGGTTATCTAACCAATAATGTCGTTTTTCGCGGTTTTCGGGAGTGCTAATTATGAATATAGGATCCGTTTTAAAATTCGAAATGGCGAAATTTTGTTGTATGCAAGGCAAGAGGGGGCGGTGTCTTTTTTTTTACCTACACGGTTGAAAATTATCCAAAAAATACTAATAAAATTTTCTTATAAAACTTATTTATACGGATTTTCGTCTAAATTTTCAAACCATTGAATTTATCAGTGAAATTTATAAAAAAATCAAATAAATTTAAACCGAATTTCATATAAATTTAATAATAACATTGCATAAAAACCATAAGAAATACTTTATAAATTTAGGTTATACAATATACGTATTAAGTATAAACTACTTCTTATAAAACAATTTTATAAATTCCAACAGTATATTTCTTATTCAAATTTATTTATCTTTTAATATGAATAATATATAAATTATATACAAAAATTATATGAAATCAAAAGTTACAGTTACCGAAAAACAAAAAATTCGTGCATTCATAAAAAAATAATATAAAATGCATACGGTTTCATCTAAAATCATTAAAACAGGAAATATCGTGTTCCTGTTTGCAACCAGTATTATTATAAATATTGTTTTCGAGTAGACGTAATGAGAATAAATGGCATGAAATAAATTTAATAATAAGTTCAAAGTGAATTTAAATTAATTGTTAATTTGTTGTGATATCAACTATAGATGAAATTAGAGTGTAAAACATAAAATAAGTTGATAATAATCTGTCAATTAAACCAAAACCAAGGCGTGCGCCTTTTCTCCATTGTTTTAATATACAACGAAATTCGACTATTGAAGTGAAATAAACTGTTTAATAATACTAGTGATACATATGTATATTTCATATTATTATCTATTTAATCTTTTAAAAAAATTATTTGTAATATTATTATATGGATTCGAACACACATGAATTCGGAAGAAAATATTTTAATTACATTCGATATCAAAAGTGAACCTACATACAATTTCAAAAATTAAAATTTATTGTGTAAATGAAACGACCGCCTTACTGTACCTGGATTTTGTCTGATCGGGTAAGCTATATCTGAGCAAGTATCGTAATTACGTACACATTTTGAAACTTAATGAAAAATTGTTAATTGTTCATATAATAGTTCATATAATTTAATTAGAATATTTACTCTTTAATTTCATATTGGATACTTCTACATTATCATTCTTAAATCTGATTCGATTGTTACAACCCGCGGCATCCGGCAGACAAAAACAAAGAAAACCCTCATATGAACAACCTGTTTCCATGTAAGAAATTTTAAACATCCATTAATAATTTAGCTTGCAAAATTATAAAAATAATTATTCACTTATTTTTATTCCCAGGGCAAACCAATGCGACATACGTCGAAGGTTCTGCAAATCATGCTCCTTATATAGTAACTTTGGGACAAAATAAAACAGAAATAACTCAGTACTTTATAGTGCTTGACACAAATTTGATATAGTATTGCCGTCAAAGACAAATATAATTTCCGTAATAGATTACTTATTTAAGATCCATTACTTGTGTGGAATTAGATATAACAACAATTATGTTATATTGATGTATGTAATATATAATATTGAATTTAAAAAATATGTTAAATAAAATTTTAATTTATTAAAATAAATTGGTTTTATTTCTTGTGACACAATTTTATGTACCTATCTGAAAAGTTATAAAATGCATACGTTTACCTTATAAAAAGTTTATAAAGTCGTCATATTAATTTTATACTAATTGTTTTATTAATTTCTATAAGATAAAATTATTAAATGAATAAGGTAAGCGTATAAAGAGGTTATACGAAAAATTATATAAAATTTACACCAACATCATATTAAATTTAGTGACGTCATATACTCTTTAATTTTATAAGAATAACATATCAATTTAATACTTTTTACTTATTGGTTTTATAAGTAGCGAATATATAAAATTTGTACGATTTTTTTATGGATTTGTATGCATACAAAAATCCTATTATTATTATACCAAAATTTTCAACCGTGTACTAATATCTACGCCAATATGAGAGTCATTTTCGGTGTTTTCGCGGTACTGATTACGTCCCGACTTTTGTTTTTCTGAATTCGAAATGGTGTCCTGTTGTCACGTTGTGAAATTAATTCATTCATATCAACGCCAACGTTGGGTGTCAATTTCGGAGGTACTGATTATATTACTCACTTTTGCTTTTCGCAAGATGTGATGGACTGAGGGGTGTCAATTTAGGCACCTACCTACAACATTCGTGGACAAAATTAACGTATATTTTTTTTATAATAAAATAAAACTTGCTGGCCAATTTTAATACTACTTGTAAAATGTTGAAATGTGTTGAACTATTTTTTTTTAACTTTCACAAGCGGTTTATAAACATTAAAATTAACTTTTTTACAATTTAGTTTGATTAATTTAGTAATGAGTATTTCTAGCTCTAATAAGGCGTTTTAGAATGTCCCATACATGTTCGATCGGACTAAGACCCAGAGTCATTGGTGGCTGGCTACTAAGTGCACGACTGTATTTAAAAGTTGGTTTGGTAAATAACTAATGAAAATTATTTTGTTTAGTAAATTATTAAATAAGGACAAATATTAAAATAATGACAGATATATCAAATTCCCTATAGTGAAAATCTGATTTTCGTTATGACAACCAAAAAATGTAGACCCGCTGGTAAACAGCAAGAGACTGGAGTGGTGAAAACGGTTTTGTTAAGGCTGAAGTGAAGCTTTCTAATATGTTTTGATCGAATTTCGGATAGAGACGGTTGGTATTTGTTCCCCATCTCATTTTTAATGTCTACTAGCCGTTTTAGCTTAACTCAACGGTTGAGGATTATAAATTGCAATGGGACTATTAAAATAGTAACTTTTCGTATAACAAACTCTGAATCAGATGTTTCAATTTGTTATAAATAATTTTTGGAACACCAAGGGGTAAGTGAAATAACCCAAGTATCATAATAATGTTACATAAATACGTGATCAGAGACGAGTAGATCGATCTAGGACGTTTGTTCATAATAATATTAACCGCGATTCGTATTTGTTGATAATTTTTTAATGTTTGAATTTTATATGGGGTTTACTGCAGTTCTCGATGCTGATTGCTTTGTTTTTATTTTCTCCATCACGTATGGCAATTATAGGTCGATGGTATAAGGAAATCGTTTTTGCAGCCTTCTTTGATGTGCTGGTTTCAAATTGGAGTTAACGGGAGTTCTTCGCTTCAATTAACCGCGGGTATTCGATCTAGCACATATTGAGACTATTAAATTGCGATGTAAAAGTTGTACCATTCTATTTCCCTGTGGGCGATGTGTCATCGTCCGTATCCATTGAGAAGTTACTAATTTTGTAAGAAATCTATTCCTAGAATTGGGTGCCTTAGTCAGTGGTTATTTCTAGTAGAATACGGTTATTATACAATAACTATTTGGTTCACAAGATCAGAATTGTTCAAGATTTTTTTTTTTTAATTAAGTTCTGAATAAAAAACTTTATGCAATTACAACTTAGTTTTTAGACCAATAAGCAATTTTATTATAACTTAAATACTGTTGTCTAATTGAGAGATTAATCCATTTTTGTTATATTTTTGGCACTGTTGTGTGGTCATATGCTTTTGTTGTGCAAACCGTGTCAGATTATTTTGGATTACATATATAAACGAGGGTTTTCTGAAAAGTTTCCGATCTTCTAATCTACAAGATACCAGAAATTTTTTCTTCAAATTAATTTGTAATTATCTATACATAGTCTCCTTGTAAGTCTATACACTTCTCCTAGCGATGCTTCCATCTTTCAAGCCGTCTAAATAATACTCGGCGGCTCCTCTTCAAAATAGTTGTTAACGATGGTGATGGTCTCCTCATTCGACGAAAATTTCTGTACTCCGAGCGCAAATTTTAGAAAGACACCGAGTAAGGACGGTGATCAAGCAGTTCAAACCATTTTCGTGAATTTGCTCCATGGCAACCGCTGAGGTTGTAATGCCCCACTCCCAGAAAACAGTCGCCATCAATTTCCTGGGAAAAGCCTGTTTGCCGTTTTTGGGGCCGATTCCTCCCTGGCAGTCCACTGTTTAGAATTTTTGATTCTGAAATGTAATGGTGTATCAAAGTTTCATCAACAGCAACTATCCGGTGCCGAAATTCTGAGTTATTGCACCTAAACTGCGCCAACAGATCGTTGGAAATATTCATTCGAACACGTTGCTGGCCCAAAGTGAGCAAACGCTTCATCAAACGCGTAAGGGACCTTTCTCGTGCCTAAATCTTATTTTTTTGTGTGGCAAACACGTTCTTTCGACATATTCACAGTCTTTTCTATCTTTCTAACTTTAATTTGACGGTTGTTTGTCAATGATGGTGCAGAGCCCCAGATAACAGTGTTCAGCTCGTCTTTGATTTACTTAGGCGTGTTGCTTTTCAAAAGTAAGCCTTTAAAAACAGCACTCGATTTTCTCCATTTTCACAAAAACACTCACGTTGACTCCTTCAAACGATTGTTAAACAACAACTGCGCGTCCAAAATTACTGATATTTCATTCGGCCAGAACATTTTTTAGACATCCCTCGTTTTAAACTAACTCAAAAAATTTTAAGCCAGATTCAGTGTTGCGTTCGTTTCTTCCTTCCTTCTGAAATTTTCTTAAATCAATCAAAGTTGCCGAAAAAATTCAAAAGAAATAAACGTCATTTTTTACGACTGTGAAGTTTCCGACAAAATTAAAAAATAACAAAACATAGCGGAACATAAAATTTGTCGAAATAACAAAAATGTACATGTATTAGTAAAACAGTTGGCAAAAGCAATGTTAGGCTTATTAAATTATTTTGTTATGAATAGTTAATAACGCAATTACTAAATTAGCGACTTCGGAAACAAATGACAAATAAAAATAAATAGATTATACTTACACTTCGTTATAATTGTAAAAGTATTTTATTACGAAACTCAAACATAGGGTTTTTAAATCCAAAAATTACTCAAGAGTACTCCTAATTTCTTATACTATCGAAATATATTTGGTAATAGATTTCGAATAAGATAATTATTCGTGGTAAAAATCAATAACAAATCAAAATAAAGGTTCAAAGTGCGTTCAATGTCCACATGTATATGTGTCTAGTTGGCTTAAGATAAGAGCTATCAAACGACACCACTCTTTATTAATACGATGACCAGAACCCATTTGTCATTGGCGAGGAATATGGCTGTCTCAATAACCAAGGGGATGATCACTGTAAAAAAAATTGCCCAAATCTCAGAGATGTCTAAGAGACCCGGTATATGTGTCTAGTTGAATTAAGATAAGAGCTCAATCAAACGACACCACCCCTATATTAATACGATGATCAGAACCCATTTGTTGTTGAACATGAATAAGACTGTCTAAATAACCAAGGAAATGATCACTGCCGAAAAAATTGCTCAGATTTCAGAAATGTCTAAGAGAAACAGTATATGTGACTAGAATGCTAAAGATAAGAGCTATCAAACGACACCACTCTTATATCAATACGATGACCAGAACCCATTTGTCGTTGACGAGAAATATGACTGTCTAAATAACCAAGGGGATGATCACTTAAAAAAAATGCCCAAATCTCATAGATGTCTAAGAGAAACGGTATATGTATCTAGTTGACTTGAGATAAGAGCTATCAAACGACACCATCCTTATATCAATACGATGACCAGAACCCGTTCGCCGTTGAACATGAATAAGACTGTTTAAATACCAAGGGGACGATCACTGCGGAAAAAATTGCCCAACATTTCAGAGATGTCTAGGAGAAACGATATATGTCACTAGATTGCTTAAGATAAGAGATATCAAACGACACCTACCTTATATCAATACGATGACTAGCCACATATACCGTTTTTCTTGACATCTCTGAGATTTGAGCTTCAGTTTGGTGTCGTTTTATAGCTCTTATCTTAAGCCAACTAGCCACATATACGGTTTCTCTTAGTCATCTCTGAGATTTGTGCAATTTCTTTTAAGTGATCATCCAGTTGGTTATTTAGACAGCCATATTCATCGTCAACGACAATTGGGTTCTGGTCATCCTATTAATATGAGGGTAGTGTCGTTTTATAGTTCGTATCTTAAGCCATCTAGCCACATATACCGTTTCTCTTAAACATCTCTGAGATTTGGGCAATTTTTTTTACAGTGATCATCCCCTTGGTTATTGAGACAGCCATATGCCTGGCCAATGACAAATGGGTTCTGGTCATCGTATTAATAAAGAGTGGTGTCGTTTGATGCTCTTATCTTAAGCCAACTAGACACATATACCGTTTCTGTTAGACATCTCTGAGATTAATTAGATTTTGAATTTTTTAATCGCTCGTATAATCTTGTAAAACATGTGGACATTGAACGCACTTTGAACCTTTATTTTGATTTGTTATTGATTTTTACCACGTATAATTATCTTATTCGAAATCTATTACCAAATATATTTCGATAGTATAAGAAATTAGGAGTACTCTTGAGTAATTTTTGGATTTAAAAACCCTATGTTTGGGTTTCGTAATAAAATACTTTTACAATTATAATGAAGTGTAAGTATAATCTGTTTATTTTTATTTGTCATTTGTTTCCGAAGTCGCTAATTTAGTAATTGCGTTATTAACTATTCATAACAAAATAATTTAATAAGCCTAACATTGCTTTTGCCAACTGGTTTACTAATAAATGTGCATTTTTGTTAATTCGACAAATTTTATGTTCCGCCATGTTTTGTTATTTTTTAATTTTGTCGGAAACTTCACAGTTTTCATTTTTTACCAATGAAATTGGTTTAAAAAAATTTTCAAAACGAGAAAAGGAACGAAAGAACGCAACACTGATTCGCCTTTAATCTTTTTAGTTTTGAAATTATATTCGAGTTGTCCACGAGTTAAATAGCATCGATATTTACATGTTGTCGTTGTTCGTCACATTTTGCAAATTTTGTAATTTCTTTTTAACATAATGTATTTCAAAATCTTTATAAATGTCTGTTTCTAATATACCACAGAACGTTGACAATGTTGTTCAGTACTTTATTTTGAAAGCGTTGGCATATTTTTATATTACTCTTCTTGGTGCATCCCCTACTAAATGCTATTCGTTCAAACAATATTTGTTAGATTTCAAGCTGGTCCAAACTTGTCCTAAAACCAACAACAACGTTTACAATATGAATGGTAATTTTGAATTTGCGCTAGACCCAATCCATTTAAAAATATTTATTTTCTGGAAAATTTACGGGAGGGTTGGGTGTTTTAATGGAATTAAAAAACATGAGCTTTCCGGGAAATTTAGGAAAAAAATGGTGTTATTTAACTCAAAATCCCATTAAAAGTGCTTTGTCCTACGATATTTCTGAGATGTTACCACAAATGGAATTGTTATTTTCATTTTGTACTTGACCACATCCAATAAAAAAACACGAATTTATCGAAAAATCTAGGGTAACACTGGGTGTAATATTAATATTTAATAGGTGTAAATCAGTTTACTATAGCTTAAATGAGTACTTTAGTTTTTTCCTAGACCCAATCGAGTTAAAGAACATTGGTGAACACTGGGTGTAATATGTTCAAAAGTTTTATACCACAAAATTGCATTAAAAGTGTTTTATCATAATATGTTTCTAAGAGGTTACTTTATGGCTGGAATGGGCGTTTCCAATCTGTGCTGGTCCCAACTCAATTAAAAATTATGAATTTGGCATAGTTATGTTTTTCAAGAAATAAAACTGCGGACCTAAAACACTTTTATGTAGAACTTCATTGTTTTATTAAATTTCATAGTATAGCTTAACCATGAAGTATGTGCTTTCATTTAAAATTAAATTCCTCTATAAAAAATCTTTGTAAAAGTTAAAATTAATTTTAAGTAATTCTTAATGTAATTTACAATTACATATTTTAATAGTGCGCAATTTACTTTATAATGTTAAATTGAATCGAATTAAAAACAGCTCCGGCGATCTTCACTTGGTTAAGGTCAGCGTAGAAGTTGATCGATGAATATTTTATGTGATTTAATATCAAAATGTAAACTTATTTGGTGAGAAGGGTAATTAGACAACTACCTAATTAATAAACGCAACTTTACCAGACTGACTAACATAAAATATAGATGAAGTAATGATAAAATTGAGGTTTTGATATCACTTCCCTTATAGGTTGGCGATATTGTCTAGATTACATTGCGTAATCTTCCTCGCCCGTTCCTGCTTATACAGGTATATGTAATCCAAACAATGCTACATAAATATATTTATTTATATATAGAAATCCTATAATGTGTTTGGATTTGAGTTCCGAATATGTTTGCAGCACTATGTAGTGCAAACATTTGTCAATAATCACTTGTTTTCAAAGATTTTATAGTTTTCAAAATCCATTTATGAAATGGTTCGCTTAATCTCCGACTCGTTAAAATTGTTGAATTGAATTTTATGCCGATATTTAAAAGATTTTTTTTTTTGGATTAGGCATTTAGGGTGAGAAAAACCATCACATGCCGAGGCCATTAAACACTATTTTATGGCCCAACAATAACTAAAACGGCACGGTATATTTTTACTTTACTTTTCTAAAATCGAAGAAAGTCAACAAAGCAAATTTAAATTGGAAAAAAGAGGAAAATAAGAGAAAAAAGAGAAATAAAAAAAACATTGTTAAACAAAAATAAAATTAAAAGAAACGCAACATAGAGAGCAAAAAGAAAAAAAATTTAAAAATTATAAATACTCGATAGAGAATTTAAGTCAAATAGATAAAAGAAAAAAGTTAGTCTAAAAATAAAAAAAAACGTGCTTTATCGAATGGTACCAAATAATAATTTCTTAATAGCGACTTTGCTAATGTGGTAGTCAAACAGTTCGAAATATTTATTAGTCTCACGCAGAATTCTTGTAATGGGCTCGTTCTTGCCGTAGGTCGTTTTATGAGGAGCAATTCTAAAAGCTGGTGTCGTTCTCAAAGCGCGAGCATTTACATTAAGATTTACCTTTTCGAGTAGAGCTGAACAATTTACACCGCCAGATAAAAAATGATGAATGAGATCAGATCGTCGCTCAAAAATCTACGTTGTACAGCTTCAATTCTTCGTATGTGCACTCCATGGTATGGGGACCAAACCTGACTAGCATACTCGAGCAGGGGCCGAACAAATGTCATATAGAGAGCCCTCGTAACATAAGGGTTGAAAAACTCACATAAAAACCTCACGCGTGTCTGTATGGTTGTGAAGATTTTCCTAAACTTCCGAATTAAGAAATAATTAGATTTTTTTAATACTATCGAAATTTGTAAGGCGCAGTAGAATTTTAAGTTAAAAATATATCACAAAACAACTATAACATTTCAATATTCAGTATTCAGTAGTTTAACTTTCAGGCACTTAGGATTGACGATTTGTGAATAAGTTTAACGATTTTTGAATATTCTATAGAGAACTATCGTGTATCGAGTTTCTCTGAATTCTTCTGGTTTTCGTAAACACTGGCCATCCTCCTAGAGTAGATCGTGACTAACCGAAAACAAGTTTCCGTTAGGATGGCCGACGTTTAGGAAAACCAGGAAAATTCAGGAAATCTCGATATACGATAATCCTCTATATCCTCTATTACTTAACAGTTTTAACTGATTACTGAAATGTTATAGTGGTTTCGTGATATATTTTTCACTTATAATTCTATTGCACCTCACAAATTTCGATTGTATTAAGAAAATCTAATTATTTCTTAATTCGTAGTTTTGAATTTTTTTGGTTAGTTCAGTTTTACCAATACTCTGAAATTTTCAGTTGTTGTTGTTGTTTTTTTAGGAATAACTCGGAAGTTTAGGAAAAACTTCACAACCGTCAGATTGTTTTGGTGATACAACCGGATGAATGATAACAACACGTGGAAATCAGATGCTGGCGGAAGTAATTGCGGGCTACATAATCATTTAAAGAGCCAGCAATAGATAAATATATTGTATTAAAAAAAAACAATTAAACAGGCTTGCAAGCCTATGGAATTGTTTTTCCTTTAATTATTATTTAAATGAGTTTCACTTGTTCGCATGAAGAAGTAATTTCACCCATTTAATTAATATACAAATAAAAAAATATTATATAGCAACTGTTGACAATAACTAACGAGCGGTAATCGCACGTCTAACGCGCAAGTGATTGCATTTCCTTTAACAAAATTTCCACATCTTATGATTTGACTATAATACAATTGTACTAGAATATGGTTATTCCATCCAAACTACATTGAAAAAAACTGTTGGTAAGAATAACCACAGGTGAAGGTTTTAGTCTCACATCAATTAGAAATCCCCGCTCACGATTCATTTTGGAGTCTCGGTTTAATCCAAATTGAAGGATCAAAGCCCCTGCAAGATGTGTTTCCATTCTTAATTCTAAATTTACTGAATTTGGAATTTCGCATCAAAGTCCATAACCAAAGAAGGACTGAAGTACGCTTCAGTAATGAAGAAGGTGGGGAGGCTATAATGTAAATCAGCAGCTGTGCCTTGCTCACGGCATCCAATTGCCCATTCTGAAAGTGGTATAAAAAAGATGATATTGTGGAAGAAGAAATTTTAATTGACACTTATAGTAATAGTAACAGTGATATCGATTCCGTTAACAAAGATCAAGGTTACGACGAAACCTAAGATTTCGAAATAATAAATAAAAACCAACATTCACTGGTTCAACATCAACAATTCGGCCTAATTATCGATAAAGTAAGACAAGTGATCTTATATTTAAAAGATTGCCATTAAAAACTGATATTCGAATCAGAATATTAAGACCCGTTGAAACAGTCTCTTAATGATCTCGAAGTGATTTTATCTAATAAAAATCGAGTCTGAGATATCCTTGTCAGACCTGAAAACGCAATTATTGCTAACTAAAATAATATCCTTGTTGCCAATAAAAGCTGTTGTTGAGGTATTGTGCAGAAAGGATGTAAATATTTATAACTAATTAGAATACATCCTTCAGCCAGGCACTAAATCAGGCTCTGCGAATTGCAATTCGAAATGGCTGAAGTGAACGAAAATAATTCACCAGAGAAAAATGAACCATCATCACAGAAAATAACAGCTTCTTTAAAGAAAAGTTGGATTTGGCAATAAAATAAAAGAACGGCATCCAAGTAATTGATCACGCAATTACTATTTCCAAAACAAGTATTGGTTTGTTATAATTAAATATGTATAATTAAAAGAAATATGGAGTTCATCAAGAGCCACACAGAAAGAGAATATATTTAAGGTTCTTAAATACATTTTGTCGCCGTTCGATCAACAAGTGTCGACTCCGAACGATGTCCTAGAGATCAACCATTAATACTCCTACTATTCAGAGATTGGTAGGATTGAACTTGGTAACAAAATTACCAAAATTAGGAATACCACAACTTCCATCAAAGTAATTTATTTTAAATTGTTTCCGATTATTTACCCAAATTTGAGTTAACTTTATATTAAAATTCGAAATGTAAAGTTCAATCTTTTATTATTTTACACATTATGAATTAAAAACAATAAAGAAAACATTATTTTTTGTTTTACGAGTAAAGAAAATAGCCTAATTTTAAGCGAGATAACAGTTGGCGAACCAATGCGAAGCCGAAAAATTGTTTTTAAATTATTTATAAAAATTGAAGAGATAAAATATTTTTTTGTAAATATGCTTCTACAATTAGTCATAAAAATTTTTATAGCATCGTTTTGTCGTTATATGTGCGTAAACAACCAGAAGCGGCATAAATACGGCAATAAACAATTATATAAATTAACTGTGACGAATTGACTTTTTGTCGCCAAAAAATTCCAAAAACTATGAAACAATATAACATTTGACAGTTGCAAAAAATGTTTCTCGGTTTTTTATTTTTTATTATGATTTACAATCAACCTCATGCAATTTCTGTTATTTTGCCCATCTTTACTTTCTATTTTTATGTAATATTTGCATAATTTTTATTACCCTATTTTATGATATATTATTCGTATTTTTTTACTTAATTTTCATAATTTTTTTTTGTGTTATCACAGTAGGTTCGAAATAAAAACAATAGGAACTATAAAATAATGTATGAGTAAAAAAAAACAAATATAGTCTCAACTATAATAAGGCAATAAAAATTCCTTTTTGTTAAATTTACGTTTTAAAAAATAAATAAACAGATTTTACATTTTTTTCAAATTACAATAATTTTAATTATTTGAATAAGCAATTGTGTGTGCTAACACGGAATTGATTAAAATTATTACTCAATGTATATTTGGTTGAAATAACTTAATTAATACCTGTGTTAGGGAAATATGAATTAATTAAAATTTGAGGATTATACTGCATTAATTTTTAACATAGAAACCGGATGTGGCCGCGTGCCGTAAAAAACTTTAATTTCATGATGATTTATCACGATATTTTGAACACCTTCTAAATAAATAGTATGCATCCCATTCCATTTAAGAATATCGATACCGAGCAAATGCAAAAATTAGTAGCTTCATTTTTTTTTCTAAATGTAGATGCGTTTAAATTGACTGTGTCCTTTAAAACAGATTAAAACTATATAGCTAGAAAAAATAATATGATTGGTTTAGGAAACATCTATGGTCAAATTACATTTAATGTTTTCTGTAAACTCACCAACTGTTGTAAACATGAAGTAAACGATTATTTAGACTGGGTTAAACAGTTTTATAAAAAGGTTGAGAAAAAGAATAGACACAACCAATCACGCTGACACTTATTTAAAGCTCATTCTTCTATCATGTCACAATCAAATAAAACAGGTATAAGTCTCCATTCTGAGAAGAAGAATTTTAAACACATTATGACAAAATTAAGTGTTACTTTGTTCAAAATGTAATCATACAATTATCACGAATAAAAGATACCAAAAAAAGTATAAGTAAGAAAGCAAGATTTATTTTAATATAATAATAATTCGGTTTCATTTTAAAAAGTGAGAATGTAAAGTAAATTGTAAGCTAGTGCAATATAAATAAATTTTACGATGGATAGGATAAATCAAAAATTTATATAAATAAGTTTTCCTTGGTGCGGAGTAGACAGAATCTTAGCACTGACGTCATAAGAACGATGAGCTCTGAGAATGAAAGTTGTTTGTGTCCAAATACAGGCTCCGACAGATATATCCCGATTTTGAGCAAAGAACCGATCTTTCAAGCTCCGATCTGGAGCTACCTTTTAAACTTAAACGACGGAAACTGCATATTAAGGCAGCATTTGAAAGAAATTGTTGTCGTTTAAGTTTGAATGGTATATCTTCAGGAGGGAAATTGAAATATTGATCCTTGGAATTAAACGTTGTTGCCAGTATGAGGTCCCGTGAGCACATCGGGTTTTCACAACTAATCTTGTACCGTTGCGCAATCCTTGTTTAGTGTTGAGATTCAGAAGCAGCATGACTATAATTCGAAGTTTAAGATTCAGCGGGCCTATTATGACATTTATCCGATATCGTAAAATGCGAAATCGTAAAATCCGATCCTCGGCGGATATTCGTATTATGAAACACGTATTTAAACTGTCAAAAGTGAACCAATGAAATTAGTTCTAATAACCAATTATAGAGGAGTGAAGTATTTTTTTTTAGTTTTCTGTAATTTTGTTGTTGTTGCAGTCAAAGTAAATACTCGGGTTTTATATCTAATTTCGTGTGTTTTGTTTATCATAAAAATAAATTAAAATTAATATGTTGCCATTGGGAGTTTAATATGGATACGATCGCGTATTTTGTTAACACAAGTGAAGATGACTCGGATGAAGATGAAATAATGCCCGCCTACATCTGAACTGTGGAGAATTGAAACGATTTGTCGCTAAGCCTTCCAAAAAGGAAACTAGTAACTAAAACTGTCTGTTTGTTGAGGCCTTATAACAATACAATTTTGATTAAGTATTTCTAGGTACACCATATATTTAATAAAATTTAATGGATAGCAGATATGATTTATAATTACATTTAAAAAAAAATATTTTTTTTTGCTTAAAATTTACACAAAAAAAATTAAAATAAACTTTTCTTCTGTCGTAATTTACGATATCGTAATTTACCTAAATACCAATCGGATATGACATTTGTATTTTCGTAAAATCCGCTAACGTTCGGATTTTTTATTTTCATAATAGGCCCCCAGATTATGTTGAGGTAATCCAGCCAGTTTGATGAACTTTAAATATTCTAGTGGAAAGTTGAGTTACTCACGTTCATCTTCTGTATATCGACTTCATTTGTACTTAAATGTACTCAGATTTGTTCACATCAACATTCTTTGAGCATAAAATTATTTTTCTCAACAATGCAGATGTTATTTGCTGGAGTTTCAATAGTGTCATGTGATAAGTTATTCCCACAATCATGTGTTACAGTCTTGATCAACGCATCTCACGTTCTTTTCTAAATTCAGTGTCACACAATTTTGTGTTCACTTAAGCTTGACTGAATCACGACATCGTCTACTAACTATAATAAATTAGCAGCTATTCCTGTTGCTAGCGTAGCCAAAACAAAATGGTTTGTTGCGCGAAAATAAAAATTTAGTGTTTCACTCAAATAAGTTTAAGAAATATAAGAAAATAACATTTAGGCTTTCTGATTTCCCGTATTATGTACCAACAATTTTGTGTAATACAATTGACTGCTTGGGGTGCAGAAGAAATAAAATATTCGGCCATCCCATTCTCTTCTTCAAATTGATTGTGACGTATAGTGAATATTAGGTAATCTGTTTGCAACAATGGATAGGTTGTAAATTCTAATATCATCAGCCATGTCTTCCTTACATTCTAGAGCAACAAAGGTTCAGATGGCGATGAAATGACACAAATATAACAATATGCTTTCTCATTTGAGCACACATAGCCTAGGCTTCAGCATCCTCCAGATTTTTTTTGCCCAATTGAATCACCTAAAAGATACATATTAGTTTTCCGTTGCCGCATCCTGGTACGTTTTCCATTTTATTCATTAATTTGTTGACATCATGCATCACTTTGAGCAGCAGCTGCTCAATTACAGTGGCATGTGTAGCTATGAGTAAACCAAACAATTTTATGATGTTTAAAATATTTTTGTTTTAAAAATGCATGTTTTATAGATTAACACCCCTATTCCCCTAGGCGCATCACTTCAACTGATCTTGGTTACTAGATTATTAAATCGAAACTTACAAAATAATTGTTCAATAAAGTCGTTCTGGCTGTTTTTTAAATCTTAGTATGCTGCTTTATAAATATTTCCTTGCTAGAAGTCGCTTCAAATTCCAATTTCTATCAGTTGATATTTTGCTGTGACAAATAAATAAAAAAAAATTCAATCTAATGCAGCCAACTAAGATTTAAAAAATTTACATTGTGAGTTTTGCACCAAATTGTTTAGTAAATTTCGATTTTAAAATCTAGTAACCAGTGGCACTATTCTGGTAATTCCCTGGGAATAGGGAATTGGGGAAAGATTTTATATGTAATTTCTATTTTGAAATTTTTTTTCTGGCATACTGAGATAAAAATCTAGTGGTAATTTTTTTGGAAACAAAATAAAATTGGGAATAATTTTCCCTGCCAATTTAGATATGGAAAAATTATTCCCAATTTATAAATATTTGCATCAAACTTTTCTCCTTAGTAGGCCGAAAAAAAATACTTGAACTGAAATTACATATAAAATCTTTCCCCAATTCCCTATTCCCAGGGAATTACCAGAATAGTGCCACAGGAAGATCCATAGTCACGTCGCTTGAAGTGATACGCCTAAGGGAATTGAGAATTGGGTATATCCTCCATCCAGTCACAAGTTAATTTTTTGCGATCAGAAATATGGTTACTAGATTTATTTTGCCATGTTCATTGAAACATTTTTTTCAAATTTAAATTTGTTTTGCGATTGTAAAGTAGAAATCCACAAAAAGCAGTCGCTACGCCTTTTCCGAGGTCGCAGTCTTTTTATACATTTCTACTTAACAATCGCAAAACAAATTTAAATTTGAAAAAAATGTTTCAATTGGCATGGCAAAATAAATCTAGTAACCATATTTCTGGTCGCAAAAAATTAACTTGAGACTGGATGGAGGATATACCCCTAAATCTATGATTGATAACATCCAATGATGCACGCACTCGAGCATACAAACAGAGACACGATATTTCTACTAAACAGAGATGGATTTTGCTTTTGTCATCTATTACGATAACGTTATCAGCCACAGAATCCATCGATGGTTGTGAAAATTTTGTATCAAATTTTTGTATTTTTCTTGATGCTTCTGATCAGTACGCCTATAGGCTTGGCGAGTTATTAACAATCATTCAATCGTTTAATAAGTAAAGTTTAAACCTCCAAAATGTTCAATTAAATAAAAAATTAAAAACCAAAATTTTAATGAAAATCAAAAATTTGACCCCGTTCGCTAACTGCAATCGTTTTAACGTCAAATGAGTGTGTTACTGTCTCATGTTGAAGCAAGAGCTTAAGATCTATCAGAATACTCCTTCATGCTAACTTAGCCTTGTTGCTTATTATTCCAGACAGTTTTGCAACTGGATTAATTTCGATGAGTTTGAACCAGTAAGTAAGTTTCATATCTCTTAAAGTCTTTTAGCACCTCTTCAAACAGAAGTTCGGCTTCGATCGTTTTCAAGCCGTTTGTTACGCTGTTCAGGTGTTTCAGTAGCTCTTCAAGAAAAAGTTTCGCGTTGAACTGAAAAACTTCGCCACATGGCATAACGTGCTGATCAGAATAGATCTTTTTTCGGTGGCATTTTTAGACAAAACGAAGTTGTGACTTCAAACAAAAACTTAAAAACAGATTGGTAAATTTATATAATGAAGACACAAATCTAAAAAAAATGTACATCAACTTGAATCAATATTTCATGTGGAAAGTATTCACCAACAATTTACATCCACAAAATCACAAAAATTCTATTTAAGTCTTTCTGATTAAAACTTTCAAATAATTTTTAATTTATACATATGCGAATTTACACAGAATCAAACGAAAAAATATACACTTCGAAACGTGTCACTATGAAATATATTTGAACATGACATTACGAAAAACAAAAGAAAATTGAAAAGCTAGCTCAATTTTACGCGCACAATGGACGCTTTCAGAGCACCAAACAGTTGGGAACATTTTGAGTAAAATCGGGGCTAACGTTATGAAAATGTTTAGCACTATGAAATTTGTAAATCAAACTGGCATTAGTACTTTTTACCATGCAAGGTCTATTTTATTTTGATGGAAATAAAATTGGATCGAATAACAAGACACTGATTGTCATGGTAAATATTTTACTGGCATTGTTCTATTGCGTCTTTCTTTGATTTGCACCACGTTGACTCTTTCTTCACCTTTGTTGGGGCCACAGAATTTTATTTTCAGTATTAAGTGAATAACCAACTCGTTACGAATTATAATTTGACTCCTTTTTGATGTGTGCTTAAATATTACCTAGTACTAATAGCAAATGGTGTGCACGAATGCAAAATGTTCAACATAGTGTTTTCAAATGTGTTCGGACATCAATGAAATTTAATAATTTTTTCTTTTGATCAATGAACCGAGAAGTATTGGAATTTTTTATTCCTCCGCGTACCGCTGTACGCGTTTTTATTATTGATTTGAATGAGCTATCGATAAATCTGCCAAAACTTGACAAATAATATAAAATAAATAATAATAATATACACTCAGAGAAAAAACGAAATTTAAAATTAAATATAAAATTTTTAATTCAAAAACACTGCTTCATCAGTAAGAACGGGCAAAACATTTTATAACTAAAACCGCCTATATTTAAATTGAAACGAAATCTTTTAAATATGAATCTATTATATCAAAAAAATAAATGTATAATTAGAAACGATTTAGTTTCAAATTATATCGCATTCAAACTAAAACTTAGAATTTTTAAATTATACACAATTCGTTTAACAAAAAAAACATTACACAAATTTCAAACTTCCTAAGCCAGTGATATAATTTGCTAAATCGTTATGTTGTTGTGTTATACTATAGGTGTAAACAAGATGTGAGTTTTTACAGTTTGGTCGTTGCAACCTGATGAGTAGACCAACTTTTTATCAGTACGAAACCAAACTGTCAAGAAAGAAGGAGGGCAGGAGAGGAGGTTCTCATTTTGTAAGGGTTTTGTGTATTTTACATAATGGACTCTGAGGTTCGAAATGCACGTGGTTAATTTTCTACTTTTTATGGTATATATTTATTATAAGTACATGAAGAAACATTACTTCTTTGGTTTTTGATAACTTGAATAGGAGAGGAAAAATACATAATTTTCTAATTTTTCAAACCGTATGTGAAAACGTAGTTTATTGTATTGAACATATTTGAATTGAAATTTTCCCCATTTAGATTCATAGATCAACGTATTCTTATCATTAATGTTGCATTTTAAATTTAAAAGAAAAGAAAACACTATTAAAATTAAACTTTTAAATTAAAAACCTCAGCAATACATTTCTATATGTTAACCGATTTAAAATAAAAATTTATATCTAATTTAAAGTTGATTTGTTTTTAAATCTATATTTCAATTAAAAAAAACAAATACGATTTTAAAATGATCGTTTTCAATTCAAAATATTTCATTGTTGCTTGGAAAACGTATATGAAATTTTTTAAAATGAAATGTTTTTTTTATTTTTAAGTTGTTTTTTCTCTTAGTGTAATTAATAATTTAAAGTGACTAGAGGCAAGATGGCAAGTTATTATGAAAAAAAATTCGAACTTTTGTTAAGGGTGGTACCCGAAGGCCCGGTGGCAAAGTGGTCAGCATGCTTGCTCCAGCGAGGATTTCAAATGGCAGAAATCGATTTTGATGGGTTCTAAATTAACGCTAGCAATTTTAATAAAAATTGGTAAGGTTGGTGGAAGGGGGCACGTTGAGTGACAAAAATCAATTCTGATGGGTTATTATTCTTAATAACGTTTTTAGGGGGGTTGGGGCCTTCTTATAACATTTTATTTGGCTTGAACGAATTAAGTAAAATTTGACAGGACCGTCATGTGCACCATGCTGCGTGATGTTGCACCATGTTGCGTCATGTTTTACCATGAACACCATAATATATCCGTTTTGAAAAAGCTGCTTTATACCGCGATAAATGTTACATTATATTTGTGCTTCGTATTCACTAAATCTAATCCTTAAGGACATCTTGAAATATATTATTGAATAAAGCTTAGTTTTGGTTGTTCTCAATCTCTCTGAACAACTCTTGGTTTTAAGTAGAGTACAACAGAATTAATCAAAAACACAATGATGACGAATCAGGGAGATTTTTTTAGAACACAATTTTTTTTTGTTGCAACTGGTAATTTGTGCACATGATATGTGTTATGACATTTGTGTTGTGCATGCCGGGTAGAAAAATTATATGAAATCGGCGTCACCAAGAACTAGTAGCCGCAATGATGTCCTCCAAAGAGTAGGTGGCTGCAAACAAAGACTTAGCAAAATGCAGCAGAAGGTTGACCAGTTTCGTCCATTATCATTTCTGGAGTAGCTACCAGATCTTAATCTACATAGTTCTGTGCTAAGCATATATTATCCAAAACACAGGCTGAATAGACTATTTTATATAATATTTGTAGATCGCCGTGCTCCGCACAGCGTAGTAATCTACAGACACGTGTTTTCGATACACGAATTGCCTTTTCTACTGTAACGCCTGTTGAAGTAGAATGATTGTATTAAACGATCGTTGTTGCTCTATGATACACCTTGCTACGACTCATACTCTCCACAGTAGACGTCAATAACTTTTTATTAGAGTTCACTATCATTTGTAAAGAAATTCTAAAGTATTTGTTCTATTATAATAAAATTACGAATGCTCTTGAGCAGCCTTTACTTTAATGTGCTTCCCACCGATCACGAAAATTATATTTGGATTTTTTTTTGTTTCGAATTTCTCAGATATAATATTAGCCCTTTTCCGAGATGACCATATTTATAAAAATGATTAAAACTCAAGAAAATGTAAGATAAGTTTTTGTAACTAACTTTTATAAACAAAGAAGTGACCATCTCGAACTTGGACGTTCCGTGCTCTAGGTTTCGCAACCACAAACAAATGTCCAACTGCTCAAACGTTTCCGTACTGGCAACATAAAACAAAAAAATGTACAGGCCAATTTTGGGGTCTAATTTCTATTTGCCAGAATATGCCCCTATTGTTGACTCGTATTGGTTATTCAAAAATGAAAATTTAGCAATACAGAAATTAGAATACAAACAAATAAGCTTTTTATGGATAACCACCCAAAACTTTGGACCAATTTAAACGGAAGTGCATTTTTAAATCCGAGTCGGAGTAATCTTCAACAGTTTCCAGAAAATTATGTAATCTCACATGTTCTAGTTGCATCCGTCACGAGATTCGGAGGAAAACATGAAAGTAGCATCCTCGGCTTTTTCTTTGTCACTTAGAATCAGATCTACGAAAAAATAATATAAAAAACATGAAATTTATCGTTTTATGTTTTTCCATATGTATTTTTTTACCAAGAGATTCATTTGTAAAGATTGTTTTTATTTATATTTAAATAACCATTTAAATTTATTTCGAAACAAAATTTATTTTCTTTACCAAACAAAAGTTAAATGTCAAAATGGTTAACTTGAAGTTAGTTACTATAAAGTTGAAGTTCTAATCTTTTTCTCTAAATTTCCCTGCATTATCCCTATATTTTTTCGCGGTCTCGAACACTATGTATATTTAAAAAAAATGCAGCGAATGTTGTGTTATGCTTCATTATGTTGCCCCATGTTGCTGCGTCGTATTACGTCATGTTTCCCAACGTTGTGGGATGTGGCACCATGTTGTCGAAGGTTTCATCATGTTGCGTTTTATTGCAACGTGTTGTGTGATGTTATAAATTTTGTTGATCCACTGTATTGCGTCATGTTGCATAATGTTGTGGGATGTTGCAACAAGTTCCGCGATTTTATACCATGTTACTAGGTCTTATGTTCATATTGCATCGTATTTCGGAATTTTGCACCATGATGTGTTGGTTGCGTTACGGTGACATTGTACGGTGGCACTGTTCATGTCCTCCTAAAAATATTGGTTGTTGTGAGTAGTAATATTGAGTTGTTGCATTCGCTATCTACTAAATGTTTTGATATTTGTCTCTTTTTTAAATGTTCTTCCGCCTCACACCATTCGAATGTTTACGAACACACCCAGGCCATGTTGCATAACGCTTCACCATGTTGCGCCATTTTGTGTGGTGTTACTCAATGTTGTGTAATGCTGCGTTATGTTGCGTTATATTGTACCGTAGTGCGTGATATTGAGTTTTGATGATCCACTGTCTTGCATAATATTGCACAATAATTCAAATTGTTGTGGGATGTTGCTAAACGTTGTGCGATTTTATACCATGTTGCTTCGTGTTAGGTTTTATGTTCACATTGCATCGTATTCCGGGATGTTGCATCATGTTGTGTTGGTTGCGTTACGGTGAGATTGTACGGTTGCACTATTCGTGTATTCTTGTAAATGTTGACTGTTATGAGTAGCAATATTGATTTATAGCATCTGCTCTTTGACCTTGCTCTCCTTTTTCATATGTTCTTCTCCTCAAACGATTTTTATATTTTCTGGTTGCACCCGGGTCCTCTTATATAATTTATTTCGGCTAGCATGATTTTTGGAAAAAGAATTTTATAAAAATTGGTGAAGGGAAAATCTCAAGTGCCAGGAATCCAATTCAATGAATGGTAATTTAGGTACAATTGGTCTAGGGATTTCTTAAGTGGAGTCCAGGCCATTTTTTATTGTTTTTTGCCAAATTAAAGGTTGAAAATGGTAGCTCTTTTTGCTTTGGAACTTTGCAAAGGAACTTTTGAGTTTCTTGCCAATTTTTTAAAAAGTACAAGACTAACGTACAAATCTGCTAGGAACAAATTAATTCTAAATTAAATTTGCAACAAAACTGGTTCAGATGTTATTGATCGAAAAAAAACAAATTATGCTTATTACGAAAAACGCAAGAACAAAAATATTGTTAGTTAAATTTTTGTACCAATTAGTTCCTGTTAATTTTAACCGGAAATGGAGATTTTTGATAAAAAAAAAATTAATTTTTCGGGTTTCAGTAAATATTTTGTATACTATAGGATTTACGAAAAAATCATACGGCAAAAATATTTTAAATTAAATTGGCAGCACAATTTGTCTGTATAATTTTCTAAATCTAAAATAATCGTAATCTAAAATTTAATCATAATTATGATTTTTGATAAAAACTGTTTTGTACCTCAAATCGGAGTTTTCGTTTTATTTTTAAATTTGTTTTCGAACATATCTTTTGTTATTTGGCACAAAATCCGACAACCACGGTTTGCGGTTGTGAGATTACGAAGCACGCACATAAAGACATGGCACTCATGACACATAGATTTTTGGAATCAACTATTGCCGGAAGATAGATGGAAGCTAAAATTTTAACATATTCGTTCACAAGAATCAAATTGTGTAAGATACATAGTTGGGTGCCGGCCACAACATACACACCCCCACTCTTTTTTTGTTAGACCTGCTGGTACGACAACTTTTTTAATAATACATCTATGTGAAGCCATTTGTAAGCTGTAGGTCTGGCAAACACTAGTTCGAAAAAGAATGATGACTCCATAGAGTAAAGCATACAAAACAATGGTCCATGAAAATAAATAAATTGTGTTTAACTGTTTGACGATATGTAAATTTATCACAATATTATTTAATTGTTTTGTATTCAGAATTAAAGGAGCAATACCGATACTAATTTCGACTTTGTATAAAGAATGAGTTTTTCGTAGTAGTAAGTTGATACTTAATGACACAAAAACTTCCAACTCAAACAATTTTGGCCGAGCGACACTCGATGGACCACATATTATTACGTATTAAATCAGATAAACAGTAGCGACGATGATTAAATATTTTAAAATATGTCACCCGAAATTAATCCTTTAAAATATTACGTATCCGCAAAAAATTATATCAAAAATTTATTAATTTAGCAGTATAAAATTAACAATTTTTTCCCAATAAAATTCATTATATAATTTATTTGAACAGCTACAACAAAAACTATCTAATTTAAGAATCAAATTTAATTTATTACTTATTTAACATCAACCATAAATCAATTTGACTAAAAACAGATTGTAATGTAACACAATTTTTATTTTATTTGAATTTAATTTGATTTATTTGGGTATTTTCTCATATCCTTAATTTTTATATTTAACAATTTTTTTGTTTTCTATTAACGTTATCAATAATACAAACTTTATATTTTAAAAATGTTATGTTTCGATACGCTTTGAGGTAGGTAAGTTAAATAAAATACTTTTTGGTTATATAAATCAAATTATTAAAGTTAAAAGTTAAAATTTATCTCCATAAAAATGTTAATCACACAAATTTTGATTTTTTTAAGTTTTATTGTCTCGCCATTATCGAATCGTTATTTACATAAATTTATTTTATACAAAAAAAAAATCGAATTAATCAAAATTTCAATGAAATTATTGGTGGTGGTATAGTTGATTGGAATCATAAAATTGTATATTTAAACTCGTATAAAGCATACAAATGAAATCGATAGTTTTGATTTCACGCGGTTCTGTCCGTTTGTTAAACGTATACGTACATAAAAGTTGTACACCACGCAAAACTCATATGCTGAAGAATTTAGAAATCGGTCTATCAACCTCAACCACAAAAACTCAACAAACTCTAAAACTTCGATTTCTTTATACAAAAAATTTTAATTCAAAACATGTTCAGATCACTTTGTGTTACTCTATTATCCACCATTTTTTTAATGTATAGTTTTGTTCAATTTGATTAATGTTGTACATATTTTATGTATTTAATTCAAAACTATCAACTTAAAAAATAATAAATTATTTTTGTTTATAAAATTGAAAAAAATAAATTAAATTTTTTTTGTGTGTTGATCACAATCTTATTAACTAAAATATTTTTTTTAAACCAAATTAAAAAACATATGTGTTAGAATTTTAAAATACAATAATTTATTCATTTTTAAATTCTTTTAAAAATATAACATAACACAAACTATCTGTATATCAAAATTGCAATGTATATCATATTTGTTATGGGGGTGGGTTTTGTTATTTCAATTTTTTTTGCTGTAATCTTTCGAAATAATCAAGTGTATTTTTATATAAAATCATGAATTATTTATTTGTACTCAGTTTATTGTTGTATTTTTTGCAGATCAAACGATCTTGACATGACACAGATCGACGCCAGGGTATGAATTGAGAATCAACATGGATTTTATAAAATTAAAACAAAAATAAAATGTCGGAACGGATTTAGTTGTTTAAACATATATAAACTCATTTATTACAGTGACAGAATCTGAGAATTTTATATTATTTTTAAAATATGGTGGGATTGTGATAAATTGCATTGTCGCACAGAACCGACCATTGAAATATAGTCAAGAACTTTCTAAGTACAAATAGTTGGTTTAGTATTGCCGAATTAGAGTGGTCGCTCTCAAACATTTAATTATACACAACTGATGCTTAAGTATCTTCGGTATTTAAATTTAAATGTTCAAAAATGAATGTGTATATACAACTAAAATTGGAGAAATCACGAAAAGAATCAATTTCCGTTTTTATAATCTTTTCGAGTTCAGCCGTTTTTGTCAAGGTTTATTAAAGATAAAATTTTTTGTAATCTTAAAATTTGTTAGATCAGTTCTCATATGTTCCTCATAATATACTTATTATAGTATTTTTCGATATTTCTATGCAAAAGAAAATGAGAGAAAAATGGAATTCGGTTTTGATACTAAAGTATTTATAGAGCCCTGCGCATTGCGACCTTTTAATCTATCACTTTTAAAACCCAAGATTTACTTAATTGATTAATGCTATTATTTAAGTCATCTGGAGTGAAGTATTTAACGTTTACCAAAAGTTTAGCTACACAATATAACAAAAAATAAAATTGTAGTTACACAATTTAACAAAAATGTAGTCGTACACAGAAAAAATGTGGCAGGGTTGAAATTATATTTTTTTTAAATTATAGCCCACTTTTTACCATAAACCTAAAAACAAATAATGTTTAAAAAAATTTTGACGAAGAGTTACAATATAAATAAGTAACTTTAACTAAATAATTTAGAGTGTCATTTTATTAATTACTGTTTTCAATTTAAATCTGGGAAATAATTCGTAAAGAATTTAGAAAATGTCGATAATAATGAAATGAAACTTAATGGTTTTGAATTAAGGGTTTCAAAATATTACTCGTATATAAAAAAACCTACACTTTGATAGCCATTAACACATAATTCTAGAGATGTCTAGAGAAATATGAGAATTCTGGCATTTTAGGCTTGCATTCATGATTTCTTTGTGAGGCTAAAATGCCAGAATACTCTAGACATTTCTAGAATTATGTGTTAATGGCTATCAAAGTGTACGTTTTTTAATATACGAATAATATTTTAAAATCATTATTTCAAAACCATTATGTTTTATTTAATTAATTCCCGTAGATTTAAATTGAAAACAGTAATTAATAAAATGACACTCTAAATTATTTAGTCAAACTTACTTATTTATATTGTAACTTTTCGTCAAAATTTTTTTAAACATTATTTGTTTTTTTAGGTTTATGGTAAAAAGTGGGCTATCTATAATTTAAAAAAATATATAATTTCAACCCTGCCATATTTTTTCTGTGTACGACTACATTTTTTGTTAAATTGTTAAATTGTTAATTAGTTAAAGTTACTTATTTATATTGTAACTCTTCGTAAACAATTTCTAAACTCTACCTTTTGTTTTTAGGTTTATGGTAAAGGTGATATATAAATTAAAAAAATTATAATTTCAGCCCTGCCACATTTTTTCTGTGTATACGATCACATTTTTTGTTAAATTGTGTAACTACATTTTTATTATTTGTTAATTTGTGCTACACTTTTGTTAGATGTTAAATACTCCACTCCCGTTTTAGAACAATAAATGGGTTTGCTGGTAGACCATTGTATGTTACGGGGTTTGAGAAAACTGAATCTTTAAGACTGAATACTCGAACATTTTACTATTTAAGTGGCTCTTGGAATAGGCAACGCTGACTTCGGAGACAATGAACGTGCTATCTGCATCTTTTCTCTTCTCTGCCTCGGATAGAAGCAATTTCGTAATCGTCAAACCAACAGCAGCCAGTGAGTTTTACGGGAAAAATTTCTTTCTATTTTTTTTACTGTACCTTTTACCGTAAGGCCATTTAGCTATCGGTTTAAATATCCTGATAGACATTTTACGAACTTCTCTCCTCTTGGCCTCAATATCATAATTCCATCATGAAATATTTCTAGTGGCCCTTAAGGAAATCAGGGGAACTTGTATGGTAGGTGTTTATAATGTCTTGAGTGCGGAGTGTTTTGTAGTGCTGTTAAGATTTGCGATTTTAAAGTGTCTTTCAAAAGTCGTGCCTAGATGTTTATTAAAATAAAACATCGAAATACTTAAATTTTTCTGATGTTTTTTATTTTTCATAAAAATATGGCTTTTAACAATTATATGTGAAAAATGACATCGTTTAAATGTCCACCACGAGCATGTCTACAGGCTTTTATACGGAAATCAAAATTTTTAAGAATTCGCTCACACATTACAGCGTTAAGTTTATCAATTTCGGTCCGAATGTTGTATTTCAGCTGTGCAATTTTTGTTGGTTTATTCACATAAACTTTACGTTTCAAGAAACACCAAAGAAAGTAATCTAATGGCGTTAAATCGCATGATCCATCTACAATTTATGTCACCAACCATTCACAATTTATGCAACAATTACGTGAAATAATCGGCCTGGAAACTTAGAACACAATAGCTGGATGTTTTCACGTGTTGTGTGACTCGAACCTCCATCCTGTTGAAAATAACAATACTCTGTGTCTATTTGTCAAGTTGAGGCCACAAAAACCTTCAATCAATTGTCTATAGCGCTCTCCATTGACAGTAATAGTTCTTTCATTAGCATCTTCGAAAAAAAATGGACTAATAATTTCGCCAGCCCAAAAACCACACCAAACAGAAAATTTGTGTGGATGAAATGATTTTTCTGAAATTATTCGAAGATTTTATTCTCTCCAGATTTGACAATTTTGTTTGTTGACGAAACCATCCAATGTGAAATGAGCTTCAACACTTAGACTGTGTCCGAATTGTATGATAAATATTTTTTAGTACAAACATTGTGGAAATATCGAAGACACACGAATTATCATAGTCTATGAGCATAATAATTTTTGACAGATAAGTGAAAATTTATTCGGATGGAAATTATCGAACGTACTTGTTTAGGGCATTGATTATGATTAGAAGCTGTTTATTATGTGAAAGAAATGGACTTAAGGTTAAATATTCCACAATATCATTGTATTTTGATTTTTAAATAATTCAATACAAAGTTATAATTAAATAAATATAACTTGATTTATTATTTCAAGTGTTTTTAATAATGTATAACTTAATCTTAATCTTATCATGATTAAATTCAAAATTTTCAAATTAAAATTAAAACTGAGGGTGGGGAATTTTTACCAAAAAATTATCACAGAATTCGGGCAGCAACTTGAAAAAAAAATTACCGGAAGAGAAATTTTTTCACGTTAGTGCCAAATATTTGTGCTAGAAAATATTTATCACACAATTCGGACACAGTCTTAATATGATTTTGTGTGAAAAACAAGCACCACGTTCTAACAACCAATTGACGAAGGTTCTGCGTTGATAATGATCTGTTTGTTATATTTTTTGTATAAAATTCATTTATATAAAGATGCAAATGCAAATCCTTATGTAAAATTCGCCAGACAGTCGATAGATGAATGCCTAATTCCTAAGATCGTCGTGACATCGATGTAGAAGGTTCCTCCGCGATATACTTTTCTGCAATGTTCTCACTAGAACGTCAACTTTTTGATCTGCCAGATCTTTTCGATCTTCGTCAGAACCAATCTCTTCAAATTTTTTCACAAACTTTTGAATTGTTAACTCATTTGAACGTTTATTTACACCAAAAAATTACGAATTTTACGATACGTATTTTTAAAAATCGACGATTTTCTTTATAAGTTTGAATAACTTTAATGCGTTCTTCTGGCGTGTAAGTATCCATCGCTAAAATTGTGCAACTCTCCATTTTACAAATGTCAAAGATGACATAAATAAAAGGATGTATTTGCGCGGTTGCGCTATTTACTACTGACACCTAGGCGTAACTTTTGAAAAACCCTTTATTAAAGTCAGTAGCACCGACAGAAGCACCGCCATTTTAATTTTTGCTGTTTGTATTGAACTCTGTATTTTCTTAACCGATTATGATGGGATTGGATATGTTGGTCGGAAATGAGATTCATAAATGATTTTAAGAAGAAGTTCTGGAATATGGCCACCTGGGACGGAACTCGGCCAACGGATTATGATGAGATTGGGTATGCTGGATGAAAATGGGATTCTTAAGTTATTTTTGGAAGAGCCCATCTGGAGCAATGAATTTTGGAAGAAGTTCCGGAATATGGCCACCTAGGGCAGCACTTTGTAATTTCTTAACCGGTTATTATATGATTGTATATGTTTTTAAAAGAAGTTCTGGAAAATGGCTTCCTAGGGCAGTGTCCTAATTCTCTAAGCAGTAAGATAATTTGTAAACTTGTAAACGATAATTTATCTTGCTTTTTACAATATTCGCCTTCTCTAGTTGCACTCCAAGCTAAAATTTAAAACGGTTACGATAAATAAATGTCAAAATCTAACACACTCTCATGTTTTACGTAGATTCATATTTAGACTTTGAGGACCCATAACTACCGTTCCCATTTAAATTTCAATATTATTTATATGGATATAAGTTATTCTAAATAGCATCTATTCACAACAATAGTTCAAGTAGTTATGGGTTGTGGTATGGCTAATTTTACAGGTGAAACTTTTATATGATAAATTATCTTTTTTCACTACGGAGATTATGGTAAATCTGCAAAAAATCTCGCGGTAATTTTATGATTTATTTTACTACGTCACAAACAGAAAAAATATAAATCTGGTTTTTTACGATGCTTGATGGTTTTGTTTGATGGTTATTAGAAATGCAGCATCCGCCTGCCGTTTCTATTTGGGAGATGGTGTCTATTATATTTTTTGTTGGTAAAAATCTCGCTATTCAAAGTCGATATGTTGGTTCGATTACTGTATAATGGTATTGCGTTTGTTATTTATTTTTTGTTGTTCGTCAAGTTAATTTTTTCCGTTTTTCTTTGATCACAGCAGTAGCCAGTGCTATGCATTTGTATAATCTTTAACCAATAAATTAATTTTTTAGAGCAAAATTCGTCTAAGTTGTTAAGTAGTGACGTAAAAATTTGAAGTTATTAAGCGAAACGAGAAAGGCGACCTTCGAGAATGTAAAAACTGGCGGGGCATATCCCTTCTCAACAGCACAATAAAAATACTAGCGATGATCATTCTTGAACGAATTTCTCCATCAATTAACCAACACTTGAGAAATGAACAAGCGGGTTTTAGGCCAGGAAAGAGCTGTACAGACCACATAAATACGATCCGTATCATCATTGAGCAATCAAATGAATGGAACTCACCGCTTTACCTACTCTTCGTGGACTTTGAGCGAGCATTCCCTTCCATCAAACGAAGTGCTATCTGGAAGGCACTTTGCGATCTAGGCATTCCGAGGAAAATAATTGAACTAATAATAGAAATGTACCGGGATGCTACAGATAAAGTTCAATACAAGGGAAAGCAAAGTGATGCATACCACAACTCACGAGGAGTAAGGCAGGGATGTGTACTTTCACCACTACTGTTCCTGATCACACTAGATAGCATAATGCGCAAACTTGACTCCGTAACACCAAATTGCATCCAATGGGGACCACTAAGACGGCTCAATGACCTAGACTATGCAGATGATATATGCCTGCTAGCACATAAGTATACTGACATACAGCAGAAGATACAGAAGCTATCAGATCTAGCACATGAAGTAGGTCTCAAAATCAACATCAGCAAAACAAAAGTAATGAGATTGAACACGAACATTAGTACACCAATCACCATCAGTAACACGTCAATCGAAGAGGTAGAAAAATTCGTCTACCTTGGTTGTACTGTAGCAAAAACAGGCGGCACTGAAGAAGACATCAGCCAGCGCATAAACAAAGCCAGAAATACATTCAACATACTCCACAAGATCTGGAATGCGTCCGTCCTGTCAAGGAACACGAAGCTACGACTGTTCGATGCATGTGTAAAATCAGTACTGCTGTATGGGTGTGAAACATGGAAACACACACAGAAGATAACAAATAGACTCCAGGTGTTTGTGAACAAATGCTTGAGGCGGCTGATAAGATGCTTCTGGCCGAACACCATCAGCAACATAGAACTTCTGCGGCAAACAAATCAGACGTGCATTGAGACCGAAATAAGAAAGCGCAAGTGGAGATGGATCGGGCACACACTGAGGAAAACCCCTAGTGATATAACGCGGATGGCACTAGAGTGGAATCCGCAAGGTAAACGAAAAGTGGGAAGGCCAGCCATTACTTGGAAACGGACGGTGCTAGCCGAAGCGAAACAACTCGGTAAAACATGGGCAGAGCTGAAAGAAATAGCCCCCAATAGAGTCAGATGGTCCAGCCTAGTAGACGCCCTATGCTCCTAAATTGGAGATAAAGGAAAAAAAAAAAAAAAAAAAAAAAGCGAAACGGGAAATTAAAAAAATTAAAAACTTTAAATATTAGAGCACAGTGTATTCCAAAACTTATTAGTGCTTGGCTGTAATGTGATAATTACAATCGGCTCTTTTCCAGTCACAGTTTTAATTCATTTTTTGATAGTTTGGTTTATATACTTGATTCACTTTTTATTTGACGGGACCTTGAGCGCTCAAAATCCTGAACAAGGATGGTAAGTTTATTAAATTTGTTTACCCGTATACAAACATAAATTGTCAAGAGAGAGCTTTCAAGCTCTTTATTAAAAATTAAATTATTTATCATACGCCTTATGTTTGTAGCCACTGCCAGTTTAATTTTTTTTATCGATTTTACGATCTGATAACAGTACAAATAATAAAGGAGCTGCCTGAAAAAGGGACCCGTAAATTACTCCATATAATCAATGCGATCCTAAGGAAAAACATGTGCCAATGCAGTGGAAAGTAGCAGAAGATGATTCCGAAACCGGGCAAGCCACCGAATGATAGAAAACCTTATCGGCTAATTTTACTTCTATCAACACATAGCGAAATTGTTTGAGAGGCTGTTGCTCAAAAGATTAAAAAAACCATAGAACAACGAAACCTTATCCCAGAATATCAGTTTGGTTTCAGAGAGAAACACTCAACTATTGAGCTGGTTCACAGGCTTTCGGATGTCATTGAGAATACATTAGAGAGGAAAAAGGTTTGCTCTGGTATCTTCTTAGATGTGGCACAGGCCTTCGATAAGGTATGGCACAGAGGTTTACTCTTCAAACTACATATAGATTTACCAAAACAATATTATATGATTTTAAAATCATACATAGAGAATCGCCACTTTCGGGTGAAATATGAAGATGAATATTCCGAGCTAAAAAAGATTTCGGCAGAAGTTCCGCAGGGTAGTGTTTTGGGACCTATTCTTTACCTACTCTACACCAGAGATTTACCTCAATTAAACGATGTTATCGTTGCAACATTTGCTGATGATACTGCAGTTCTCTAAGTAGGAGACACTATCGAGGAATCGACAACGAAACTTCAAGAAGCATGTGACAAAATCATAAAATGGACAAAAAAGTGGCGTATCGGGCTCAATGAATCGAAATCAAAGCATGTGAATTTTATTAATCTAAAAGTTAGTTACAAACCTGTAATCATTAACCGTCAGCAGATTCCGTATGCAAATAAGGCTAAATATCTAGGAATGACCCTAGATACCAGGCTCAGGAACTTAATATCAAATATCGAAAAATGTATTGGCTGATAAATTGCTATTATATCAACAGGTGGTAAAGCCTGTATGGACTTACGGAATACAGCAAAATAATTAATACAAAATAATTCAAACTTTTCAAAACAAAGTGCTACGTGGTATAGTTAACGCTCCCGTGGTACATTAGGAATGATGACCTTCATAGGGACCTAAATATCCCGATGGTTCAAGAAGAAATAAAAAAACTTGCAGTAATACATTTACAACGTATTTATCAACACGTAAATGAAGAGCTTCGTGGTATGTTGGACCCCTCACATGCAGTAAGACGATTGCAGAAAACGGAATTGATTTAATGGATTAAGGACACCAAAGCAAAGACTATACTTCAGTAAATAACATATAAATGGAGCTGGCCAATGGGCGTCTTCTCATTCACAAGTGACTAAATTAAGAAAGAAAAATTACTAGATGAATTGTATTCAGTTGTAATAATTTAAATAATAAAAAATAAAACTAAAAAAAGAAAATAAGAATTTCTTCATAATCTGTTCAGAAATAACTTACTTATGTCCAAATCAGCCATTTATCATAATATTTTCTAAAAATCATTTTAGTATCACATTTCCATACAACATTCTAAATTTCATCATAAGCAGGTAGGAAATGCCTTTGTTCCGTTCCACTCAGCCATACATCAAAACTTCTTCAAAAAAGAATTTTAGAATCACATTTTAATCGGGCAGAAACACCGTCATCAAAATCTGTTCAAAAATAACCTTGTTTCGTAATAGATGGCCATATTCCGAAATTCCAGAAGTCATTTTAGCACCCCATTTTAATCCAGCATATAAAGTTATCATAATCTGTTCAGCAATAACCAAGTTGGTGATCTTACAGAATTTCGTCCAAAATCTTTTAACAATTTTTAAGCTCGCTGGAAGGGATTCTATAAGATGATTTTTGGATGAAATTCTGGAATATTGTCATCTGAGAAGAAACTTCAAAACTTCTTAACCGATAATGAATGAAATTGGGGTTTTTAAATAATTTTTGGAACAAGTTTTGGAATATTACATCAACTGGGAAGGTATATACCAGATTATTTCTGAACATTTTCATATATGATGAATATTTTTTTGCTACATAGAAATGGGTTCCTAGACTGATTTTTGGAAGAATTTCTGATAAATGGCTGTCTCGGGCAGAACTAGGTTATGTTTTATTTAATAATTAGTAAACTCCTGATTTTTAGAAAAAAACATGAACTGAAGTCACGATTCAAAATAGTCCAGAAAATAAAATTTTTAATAGTTATGTTATTTAAATCAAAATACAAAACTATATAGTATATAAAATAATTAAAAAGTATGTTTTGGAAATTAAAAATAAAGCATATACATATAGTTTGAATTTAATTGTGTACTGAGCAAATTAAAAATAATAAATAAATTCAGGGCATGCAAAACAATTTTTTAGTTCAAGAAAACACTAATAGATGAATTTATCTTTACAATAATATTTAAATCAACTTATTGTTTTAAAGAGATTTGCAATGTTATTCAGTTGCAAAAAAACATTGTTTTAGACAGCAAAGAAACTCCCTAAATGTACTGATGTTCGCAATAACTGGAGGCAACTTTGCAAATAACATAGGCGCCGTGTACGGCAAAAATGTTTTAAAATGTTCCTTATATTGTCGCGGAATATTAATTCTTCTTTGATTTATGAACATATACGGTTCGCTGTTTTACATGTTGATTAAACGATTACCACTTCTTAAATAGAAGATCTTTTAGATTTGTACAGGTAACGCGTAAGGTAAGAATTTTATAACTATAAAACAAAACAAAGGGAATGACGGTGAAGTCTTCGGCAGAGAACTTACTATTTTTAGGGCCACTTTTTAAATTGTGATTACTTGTTTGATATTAGACAAGTATGTAGATGCCACCCAACATGTTATACCATATTGAAGATGCGAACCAATCAAGGAATAATATAAACATTTTAAAAACTCGGAGCTGCACATGTTTCGTAAATAAAAAAAATGACTTTGGCGAAGTTTTTTGGTTAAGTAAGGTACATGTTCTTTAAAGTTTAGTTGGTAGTAGTCTAAATAGATCCCTAATTATTTGAACGTTCTAACGGTTCCAATAGCAACACAAAATTCGTTACAATTAGACACGTTGCAGGTCACCGAGTGATAGGTTAGTGGGCTAAGAACCTGGATTCCACCACCCACGTTGAAAAACATTATTTTAGACTTAGGGTTGAGAATTATATCATGCACGTAACACCATGTCTTTAATAATCTCAAATCATCCTTATGACGAATTCATATCTGGATAGGAAAATAGAAGTGCCATGTCATGAGCAAAAGCGACAATATTGCCATTCAATTTAAGATCGAATATTGAATTCAAATTGCAGTAAATTAAAAAAATGGGGGCCCTAATACCGAGCCTAGTGGAACTCCTATGTAAACTATATATTTTCATTGCTGGTTTTGTAGATAAGATTGAAATAATGAAAGTGACAAGCCTCGGGTTTCGATATATGATAACTTATACAACAATATGTTATGATTTACTGTATCGAAGGCCTTTGTAATGTCAATAAAAACGGCAGATACTTTGAGGTTTCTATTTAAACAATGATGTACAGACGTTAAAAAAGAAATGAGTGCTTTTTCAGTAAAGGGATTTCTTATAAACCCAAATTGCCTCTTGTCCAAACAATTAATTTTATCTAAAAACTTCAATTATCTAAATTTTATCATTTTTTTGATGGTTTTTGAGAAGGTGTTAAGTAAGTTAATTGGACGATAAGTATTGGGGTCAGTATGAGATTCCTTTTTGAGGAGAGGTTCCATAAATTCCACAAGAACTGCTAGTTTTCAAATCACTTACGGCAGATACCATTTCAGATTAGCTGATCTGAAAAAAGATAAAGTTAGAATTATTATAACGCGATAATAGCATAGTACTGTACTCCAGTGACTAATACACAATGATTCCAACAGTATAATGTATCTTACTTTAGTAAATCGGCACATACTTTCGACCTCTTTTTATTTTATCGGTAAGTTTCAAATTTGTATGAATATAGTGTTGTGGTCAGTTACAAAAAGTTGCAAGTTCTTTATATCAATCGTATACTGCTGGCAACTAGTTTCTTAAATACGAAAATACGTGCTCAATGCAAGAATTTGAACACGGCCTCATCACATTATTCAAAAGAGATTCTAAACCAAAGGAAGCACATACTGATTAATAATCAGCCGTTGTCTGTGAATCCTTCATTAAATCAAAATTTAAATTACCAAAACCTTATACGATTTGTCTGTTTCTAAAAAAATATTTAATTCTGTTAAGAAGGTTTCGAAAGGGTATCCATGTCGTTTATAGATTAAGATGAAACAAAACTTTTGAACATAGCATGATTATTTTTTTTTATGTTGGTTGAAAATGGTATTTAAAATTAATTTAAAAAAAAGTAGGATATGGCCATCTGTTATGAAAAAATGTTATTTTTGAACAGATTATAAAAAAGGTTGTGGGCAAAATAAACTGTTCATCGCACGTAATGAGTGAATCACCTGTAAAATGTTTTTTTTTTGTGTTCAGTTTCCTTCCTTCTGTATTTTTCCCATTGCATGCAATCGAAATGATATTGCTTAGTGAGTACCTCTAAGTATTCTGCATGCTCTCTTTGAGTTTGACACGGATTTTATTATATTTTAATGCAACCAACTTCAGAGCCGAGTTTCTATTTGTACACCTAATAATAGTCATAATTATTATACCTTATTTAAAATAGAATATTATCAGCTTTTTAATGAAATTAGTACATCAAAATAAAAATGGTTGTTCTTCAAGACATTGAATTTTCTTTTATACAAGGAGTGGTGTTGGACGGTACCTCTTTAAACTTCTATAACTTGATAGGGGGATTTTAACGTGCGATGTGACTCCATCGTTTTGACCAATCGAGGAATCCAACAGTACCATTTGTGTCAGCTACTTCAATGGCTTCACAAATTTTATTTATTAATAAGAAGAATTAACAATATCAGGTAAATTTGATGGGTTAGATTAACCGGTTTAGTTTACTTTGACACAATACTCTATATTAAATAAAGGCAATTTACATTATATTTAACAATTCAACCTCGTCCGTACTGCAGGCATTCTGTTAGATTGTTTTCTTATCGTGTTACCTAAATTTTCCTTTAAACTTAATACTTTTGGCTGCGGAATGCATCACTTTCTTAATTAATTTTTCACTATCGGAAAATTTGTTACATGCAAATATTAACAAAAAAAAAACGATTGAAGAGTATTAATTCGTAAAAATGGTACTTATTACCTTCTAACTGAGTTTAGAGCTTGTTAAAGCTAATTGAGACTGCATCGGTTTCTACAACCGGGTTTGAAAGTCCGTAACGATTAAGTAATTTCTCCTTTTTTAATATTATAATGACTACATTATGTTGCAAAATTTTGCTTTCTTCGTAATAGTATTTTTGGAATGAACGTAATTGAAATAGATATTGTTGTACATATTTATTTTATTTGTTTACGTTATAAATCTGTCATTTTGTGCTTCCACCACCCGAACACATTACAACCCTGTCTATTAAATTTAAAAAAGTTTGTCAATGATGCCAAAATGTAGATAAGATACAAAAAAAAGAAACTGTATATTTTATAAAATATAAATCTATTTAAGAATAAGATAGTATAACAAACTTCTATTGAATTCTATGCCAACCTAAATTCATAAATTATTCTAAAAGATGCCAACCTTAAAAAAAAAATACCGAAAATAGTAGAAATTTTGTATTTTCCTTGATTTTTTTTTTGAAAGAAGTTTTCATGATTTTTTTTATATTAAGTGAATCTTCTTTAGATTTTCTTTTATTTTCGTTTTTCTCTGAATACACATGGTTTATTCGTTATGGAAAATTTAGTGAACTGTGGAAAATTGGATTTTTTTGCTTCTTTAAAAACAAACTTTTTAAGTGGATTAATTTATAGATTTTTGTCTCTCAATACTTTTTGTTGAGCAATATAACACAACATATAGCATTAAATAAACTATAGAAAAATTTTAATTAATGTTTTTTTAGTTTTTTTTTCTATGCTGTCGAAAAACACGAACATACACTAGTATTTAGCCTCTTATGCAATTTTGAATCATAATTTATTATGTAGCATTTTTAGAATATACATATATGTTCATATATTTTTGGTACATAAACTAATCCACAACATTCATCATTTCGCAAATAACCATTCTCTATACTAATACCTCTAAATTAAAATCAATTTAATTTTGTCCTGAACTCGTACTCGTACATACACCTTTTATATGCCTAAATATGAACAAAAATAAAATACTAAAATTCCAACATATTTATGAATTGTTTTGTATATGTTGTGTAATAAATCTTGTCGCTATTACCGAACAGCAAAAAAAATTGTGTAATGCCTTTATACACTACATGTGAATTACACACTAAATTGTTTAGTGTATTGTAAATACTAAATATAAATTAGAAAACAAATAAACAAAAAAAATTATAGTAAAAACAATTGTTAAAACCAAAAATAAAAATAGAAAAAAAACTAAGCCCAAATGTGAAAAAAAAAATAAAATAAATTAAATAAATAATTAAACTAAGCGAAAAATGTTATGATGTAATCGCTAATGGTCGAAGTTTTTTCAGAAGGATAACAATATTTTTTGGATGAAAATCTCAAGTCCTGGCACAGTGTATTTTTAAGACTTTCAAGCGTCATGCCTCAAATTTGGAGTTTTAAATCATGCTTTGTGACGTAGATTAATTTTCTGGCTATTCTCTCATTAATATTGTTGATGGATTTTTTTTAAATTGCCCGCCCACATCTTTGAGACTCCACCGTTGAGATTTTAAAATCTTTATAAAAAAAAAGTCAGTTGTGACGTCGGACCGCGCTCACCAACTTGCAAATATATGAAAATATTTTAAGTTTATATTGAAAGGATATACACATTGTCTTAGCGAATTATTATAAGTTCGCTAAACAGTAGTTAATAACAGGTTATATAGAAATTTCCTTTCGACACACGTATTACATTAGTTATAGGCGCAACGGTATCGTAAATATTTTCAAAGCTTAGCTTTGCTTCTAAACGTGTTTCACGATTCCTTCGTATAAGCCTCCAAGCAAGCATTAGGCTGCGGTTACAATGGATGCAAATTCGTAACAATTTCGTACGAATGTGTACCATTGTGAATAATTAATTTTACTAGCGGAAGGAAAGCCATCTTTATGAGATTTCAAATGTAAACAGTATCACAACAGGGAATTAACTAAAAATTATGGAGGCAGAATGCGGATAATGAAAGTTTTACTTTAACTTATGAATTTGTACGACAAAATTTCTTACGAATTGCGATGAGAACTTGGTAATGATACGATCCAATGAAACCGCAGCCTTACATCGTAAAACGCTGCGAAATTTTTAAGTGTGTGGTATTATAGTATTATTCTCCCTTGCCTTCTCCGGTCAAAATTGTGGCCTGTACTAAGTGCTTTCCGACTTTGATGCCACGTTACTTGATGCTATTATATAATGTTAGTGCATCCAGGTGTCTAATCGGTTAAAGAGACACATCAAATATAGATCGGCATTTCTACCCTAAACAGCTCCAAAGAGTCGAAAACCGCATGGGGTAACTCGTAGTGCCATCGGACGACATGGCTGTGTCGATCAAGCTGTCCGCTGATGTATCAGAGAGTATTTCGTCTAGGATTTTTTATTCTGGAAATTAACTTGTGTTAGGGCGCTATATGGTTCTTTCACATGACCAATTTTCATCATAAATTTTTCGTTTGTAAGTCCGGAGAAACATTAGATATGAGCTCGTTCTCTGAACTTACAACACATTTTGAAGAGCTGCACCTTACAAGATACATTTTATTTCACCAACTAGTTTTAGTTGTGCATTGCTGCAATACTGGAAGAAGCAACTGAGAAGGCCATTATTTGGCCTCTGCAAATAAGCCAAAAATACTTTGCCTGTACCCCCTTGTGCGTCAATAATTAAAAAACACTTTTAACATTCTCACCATGTTCTAATGTTTTGTGATAAGCTTCTCTTTAGTCAGACAGCAGCCGCGGTAAAGTTTCATTCAGCTCCCTACTTAATCGCTCGAAAAATCGCCACTATGCTTTGGTGTAGGCAGTCAGTAACCTTCTTTCCGATTATGGTTATCATTTTGTTCGGAAAGAGCATCAGTGTTCTGTTCATTGAAACAAACTCTACGCAAGATATTCTTTGATAAGGCACCTCTGGGGCGTTTTCCAAAAACATCATTTTCTTGAAATGCTGCAAGCTCTTTCTGTCAATATTTTTTAGATTTAGAAAGCTAGTGGGTGCTTGTATTAAATTTAGCAACATCCTTAAATAGTAGTACTCAAATTTGGTAATGCGGACTGTTTATATGTGGCGAAGAGCATCGTCGGCCTTCATGTCTTGTCTGTCTTCAGTCGATGTCTCTTGTTACCAGCTCTTCCATTCTTTCCCCGATGCATTCCAGGTGTATCAAGGCACTTCAGAGTAAAGTAACGTTTTGGAAACGCATAATTATGGCTCAATAGGAAGAACTTTCTAAGAGTTGACCTAGTCATAGTTACTCTTGCAATCATATAGTTACGTGAGGACGCAAAAACCGCACATCTGCCACTCGATCAACTATCAACTAAAGCACCGCGTATCTCCGAATATTTTGCCTTTTGCAAGAAGATCAACATATCATCGCCTACTCATTGATTTTTTGCCGAGTATTACCATAGTTTTAGGCCAGGCCGAGTAATAAGAAAATACAATAAACAGATCGAGCGTCCTGCGTACACTCAATACCAACAGTTGAAATTTATTTAAATCTAGATCCGCATCATCCCTTACCACGTCTTGTGGATAGAGTTTTCAGTCTTAGGAGAAAAATGGGTTTAAATTTTAGGTAAATTTTGTGTGATTCGTTATTTGTGCGGTCCAGTGTATTATTTACATTGGCAACATTATTTAACATATTTTGTCGCACAACGCTAGAACGGGCGTTCGAAATGTATTTCATCACAATAGGAATAATTTAATCAAGAAACTAAACAAAAAACACTGAACAGATGGGATGGATGGGGTTGCCGAAAACAGGTAACGAGTGCGATTATATCACCTAGAGAAGTTAATGAGAGAAGAAAACAAAAAAAAAACATTAAATTCATAGCTGTTGAAGCAGCACAAACTAACGTGTCACCAATAATTTAATACATGGTACCGCGTGATTATAGATTGAGTTGGGATGACATTAATCAAGAATATCAAACAAATTTCCCGTGTGCACATTCCAAACAACATTTTGAAATCGGCTTTGTCATGTCCTAATATTTCGACTAACAATTGTTTATTTTAATACTCACCTTGTTTTCAATATACACAATTTTCTATTTTCATTGTTATGATTAATAAACACATAATTATGAATACGAATGTTAAAATTAGTTTTTAGATTTTTTATATTTTTATTTTATTTTTAGTTCGCAATAGTTTTGTGCCCTGTGCTTCTGGTGTGTTGTGATATTAAAATGAAATTTATATCCTAAACATTTATTTTTTGTGTTTGTGTTATATCTAAGAGATTTATGTGTATGCGTGCACAACTGATATTCAAACAAAATAA
Source organism: Nephrotoma flavescens (assembly GCA_932526605.1). Classification (NCBI taxonomy): domain Eukaryota; kingdom Metazoa; phylum Arthropoda; class Insecta; order Diptera; family Tipulidae; genus Nephrotoma; species Nephrotoma flavescens. Next base: position 113,477,535 of record OW052220.1, on the reverse strand, counting down.
AAACTGGAGAGTAAAAATGTAGGGAAACACATTTTGTGTATTACATATATTAAGCCTAGCTCGAGCACTGTGTTTTTTTAAGCCAGCTGAACCCTCCGCTTTGTCAATTAGTATGTAGTTTACGACTAGCCTACTAAAATAGTAGAGCATACACGACAAAAAAATAAAATACTCGTATAATAAAATATTTTGTGTATTTTTAATTTTTTTGTAATAATTCATTTAGTTTATTTTATTTTTATTATATTTATTTATTTATTTTTTGTAAAAATATAATAAAAGTTTTGTAAACAAAAAAATAGCCCTCGTGGTTTTCCGTGTTATTTTTTTGTATTTGTTATTTGTGAAAATTTATTGGATGGACAAATTAATTTTATTTATTTTTTTAATTTTTATTATTTTATTTCGAAAATAACGTATACGTACGAATACACAATATTTTTGTTATATTTTATTTTGTATATTTTATATTCTGTTAAATTATTAATTTTTATTTCATTATTACAGTATATGAACTTGATTGGAAATTTATGTTTTCCAAACTATATTTTTCGCATTCATATTGTAAATTATTGTATGCAAACAATATTGTTAGATCGTTTATTATATTTGATACATCGAAACAAACACGATATGTGTGTTAATGCATATTTTATTACATTTTTACAGATTTTTGTATTTCTGGGTCAATATTGTATGTTTGTGACCAAATTAACGTCTACCAATTAAAACTTTCGGTGGGAGTATAGGCACCGGATTTTTGGTTGAATGAATACACAATTTCTGAGCCGAACTAACTGACTTAAAACATCGATGACATATGGTTGTTTTCGGGAGGTTTTGCATTGCTAAAATGGTTATTATTTTTAAGAAATATTTATAGTGCTAATTCCTTTAGGATCACAGAAGCAAAATTCACTGAAACCAAACATTCGCTTTCGCGCTTATCAATTCTCTTTGCAATTGGTCACATAATTAATGTTCAGGTGAAATTTGCTGAGACTAAATGCCGAATAATTTGCACAGTGGTCTAACCCTAATTTGTTTTTTATTTATTTAAAAAAGGCTACAAATTTAACTTGAAAATTAAAACATTAAAGCAATAAGAAAACCGCAATAAAACACAGGTTTTAAATAAATTCAAATTTAAACAATAAAGCATAAGAATAAAAAAATATAAAAAAAACCTGTGGCATTTAAATCGAAAGCTACTGCATTAGAATCATCAAATTGGAGGTTCGCCTGATTTCATATTTCCACTAATGATATCGAAGGTAAAAATAGAATGTGCTGCACAAAATAGTTATGTTGATAGAAAACAATTTTACAAAGAACGAAAAAGATGGAATAGAGGCGAAAAGGGTGATGTATGATGAGAACCTGACCTCCATCAAACCTAACAACAGTCTAGAATCGTGAAATAAACCAACGCTGTTTTAAAAAATAAAAATGTCGGATATATAAAACATAGTTACTTACTTAATGTTGTCGCTAAACCCCATGCATGGATTTGATCGGCTCAACGATATATCATCAGATATTTCGATTTAGCTGGTGCTACTGACTGCTTATTGTCGTAAGGTTTTGTAATCGTAGCATACTTCCTAATCACCTCAGCCTAATTTGCTAATTTGAATGAAACTAAACACAAATAGATGTTGCTAAATACACAATAGATGGTTCGATGTTGTGAATTTGGGTTATTGTGTATTGTCTATAGAAATATTGCACAAGAGACGTAATGCAAACAAAATACTGCTTCTGTTTCAACATTAATCACGGTTTTGTCTTGCACATTATAAGATATCAACCCTTGAAATTTTTACTTATTATTGAATTAGATCGTTCAAAAATAACATACCAATTACAAGAAAGTTTTTAAAAATGGAGACGAGAATCTGCCCAACAGGTCTCGAATGCACCACACTTGATTTCTAAACCGACATTTGACCTTAAATTCCTTTAAATTTTTTAATTCTTTGTCTTGTTTTGTAAATGCTAACTCAAATGCTTTTCAACATTTTAAAAGCTCCTATTGAAATGCTACTTCCAGTACAAAGATTTCCACCAAATTTCGATTCCACAAGGAATCCCACAATTTTATTTACACTCTTTTTGTTTTAAATCGATTACATCGAGTACACTGTAGTTCACTTGAATATAGGAACGACTGTTTTATTGGAATATTTTAAAATCGGTCTAACATTTTCAATAATTGTTTCCTTAGAATTATATATAAGTTTTTCAATAAGCAACATGATTAATTGTGGTTTGTGGTTTTTCTAAAAGAATGATAGATTATGATGTTCACTTGAGTAAGAACGATTAACAAATCGTAATAAAAAGTTATTTCTTTTGATTAAAACTACAATTAAATTCGATTTATATTTAATAACTAAGTGGATTTACGTAGTTTTACACTCAGAGAAAAATACTATAAAATTTACGTAATTTGCTATTATTTTAATAGTTTTTTACTATTAATTTTAGTCAATAGTAAATATCATTTTGAAATAATAGTTTCTAAATTGTTATAATTATGGTTGCTATCTACTAATATTTTAATAGTGTTACATTTTTAAAATAATAATTTACAGTATTGAAATTGATTTGATGTACTATAAATATGGAAAAGGATAATCGTATTATTAACACAACAGTATTTGCTATTATTACAGAAGGAATACTATTAATTTAATGTGATAAATCGTATTAGAAAGCAAGCACAATAATGAGATTAACCATTAAAATAATAGGATGATCTTATTAAAGGAGCTATTGTATGAACTATTAATTCAAACTGTATGTACCTTAGAAACCTGTACCTTCAAACTAAAAATGAAAACAAATAAACTTTTTTCAAATGTATTATACACTTTTTATTTATATTAATTCATTTTAATACTATTAATACACAGTTTGATTGTAAATAATAAAACTATAAATAAATATTACTATGCTATTTAATTTTGCATCTAGCCTCTGATGGGATTCGAACCCAGTACCGCCCGGTGCAAGGGCCGAAGCTTTAACCACTGCACCACTTGTCCTGTTTAAAAGTAGATAATATAAATAAAAACGTCCCCTCACTTTGCATTCCTTTGGAAAGATTGAATGAATTGCATTAATTGAAATTTCTACATCCCGTATGACCATTATCTTTCTGTTATTGAAATATGATTCCACTATGAGTGACGTCAATATATCCTTGTTTGCGTCATCCAGAATGTTATGTTATTCATAATATTTTAAAACTTCAACACCTATTTCAGAATTATTTAGGATTGAAAGAAGTTTCGCGGTGGTAATCTCATTATAAGAGGATGGGATAGTAGCAATGCGTTAGGGCTCGGGCGATGGAACTGGTGATTGTGCTTCAATCTACTCCCGACAGGAGTTTGACACAGAAATAGTACTGGTCTGTAATAAAAAGAAATTTGTATTTTTTACGCTATACCAAGTAACATATATAAGACTTACATTTTTCCTCCATATTTTTAAACGAAAGCGAAACTTCGCCCTTGTTCCTAACATGGGAGTTGAAAATGAATCTTTTAATTCAGAGCCAGTTGTAACTAACAGGCTTTCAATGTCAAAAACGTGATCTAAAATTAAAATAAAAATAACAAACATATGTATAATATTATCATTATTGTTAATTATACGGTTAAGAAAAATGAATAACGATCTTACCAATAACAAGCCGATAAATCGCTTCATCAAACCCATCTACCACAAATCAAGTCATGTAACTCATTTTCCACTTCGATGACAGGTATAGCTGATTCACAGGACGGTTCGACTATAAATTCGTCAGCCATGTCGCCTTAATTTTTCCAAATTACAAGATGTTGAAGTTTTAATGTATATTATGATTCGGTCCTGTTTTATCATGGCAAAACTCTATTAAATTAAAAAGCATGTATGTAAAAATGTGACGTAATATAATTTTTTTCGACACGTTCATACAAGGTTGCGAGGAAAAAATTTAGGTACTAATATATTATATTAGAAATTTTGGCTAAAGTTTACTTTACGTATACATCGAATTGAGAAAATCATGCATGAAGTATACATTTTTAAATGCAGGATTGTTTAACAACAGTTTTTAAAAACTAAACTTTTCCAGAAAATTACCCCATTTTTCGGGAAAATTTTCACTTAAAAAAAAATGTGTATTATTTTATTCAAAATACGTGCAAATGTGTAATTTTTATAAACATTTTGATATTAGGATATCTTAACAGTTTTTCGACAGTACAAGTAATTTTTCCGGAAAATTTTGAAAAGTTTTTCAATTTTTTTTTACACTTTAAGATTTGTAAAAGTTGTGGAAAAGCGGGGGTTTGGGGGCGGCATCACATTTATTTTTCTCGGTGTATACGTAAAGTAAAATTAGGCCAGAATTTTATCCGTATTAAAAATATTTTCAATTATATCTTCATTTACTTTTAAAGCCAGTTACAGTTTGTTACACAACCTTTAGCACATAACCGTACACTTAAAAACCCGTGGAAAATATGAATCGCACCTCCAAAAAATTTATTTCATCATCGAATCACATTTTTACCGGCACTATTCTTAATTTAACATAACTATATTATTGAACACATCATATATGCACCTTTATTTTTGATGTGTAAACATCTTTACGCGCGCCTACCAAAATTTTTAGTATTAGAGTAAACTTGTAAATGAAACGAACGGAAATGAGGTATACCTACTTCGTTTGAAAAAAAGCAAGAAACTCAACAAAAACAATTTTTACTATACATGGCATGCTTTTATGTATATGTATAATAGTAGGGAAAATGAAAAAATTAATTTATTGAATAAAATAGAAACCATCGACATTTCCATCGACCAGAAAAATCAAAAAAAAAAATTACGATACGAAATACGAATTACGATTACGAAATTGCATACTCATACGATTAAAAACACAGTCAACAACTGCAGTATATTGCTTTATCACGAGTGACGAGTCTCTAGGCGCTGTTCATCACGTCGACTATCAATGATCATGTCTTCTACTGAATGGGGTTATAATGAGATCTCGTTTTTAACATTGAACTGCCAGAGTCTCAGGTCACAGTCACGCAGGTATGCTCAATTCATTTGGTTTTCGAGACCTGGCTGCGCAATGACGAACTTGTTAATATTCCTACGTTTGAATGCTGTTTTCAGTTCAATAGAGATGGTCAGTGGGAGGAGCAATTCCGTCAAAAGATCCATAAAATGAGCATAGTGGACACAAATAATTTGTCGTACTTTTTCAAAACCAATATTGATGTAACAAATGGACTGGCGGATGGAACTATGGGCTGTCTAAAGTATATTGAATGCATAGGCATCCTAACCAGGACAACGAGAACGATGAAAACGTCGACAGTAAAAAATGTCAAACGACTCTGGATGGATTTCGGTTCAAATTCACAAGTTGGCAAGAAGGTCAGGTGGCTTGAAGCTGGATGGGCGCAGAAAACGAATATCGACCGATGTTTGGTGCCCATTTCTAGAAAAAGCTCAACTATTAATCGAAACAACAATTAATGTTAAGCATAAACAACAATTAATGTAAAGCGTCGTACCTTCATGTGCCACCACAATTCATGCATCACACGGTGGTACCTACAACGAGATAGTCAGTATATACTCTTACGATAAAAGACACAGTTAACAAATTGTGTATATTGCTTTAGCACGAGTAACGAGTCTCGAAGGACTGTTCATCACGTCGGCTATCGATGATCATGTCGTCTACCATGGACGTAAAAATGGGACCTCAATGGGTCTTTTTCAAAATTAGCTATCGCGCCTCACCACAAATCCGCTTTATCCGTTGTAATGGCGAATTTTGTACGAGATAATAATGACGTCTGGTTTTTAACATTGAACTGTCAGAGTCTTAGGTCATACACATCACCACGACCTAACTGACACAGTCACGCAAGGATGCTCAATTTTCTTGCTTTTCCAGATCTGCGTTCAGTTCAAGAGAGACGGTGAGTGAGCTGCCGGAGTAACAATATATAAAAATTAAAATAGAATACTCATACCATACAGTCACCTAAAAGAATCATCGTTGGACAAACAATTGGTATGAGCGTAACAACACAGCTCATTGATGATATATATACGGCTGAACTTCAGCTTCTCAATGGGAATAAGATGATTTCTGTAGTTGTATTAACCTCGCCGAATAAATCTTTCGAAGACATAATGAAGTTCATACATTTCGTCCTTGCCCCATATCCTAAAGAATCTCAAAAATTCTCCAAGGAGACTATGATCTTTTGCCGGTGATTATGAGCGGGGTTTCAATATTAATGTTGCTGTTCCTCAAGCTGAACCACTTATAAACTTCCTGCGAGACGAATTCGATTTGCACATGAACTCAGATCGAAATATATTTACTACTAGATATGGGACGACCATATTGTGCAGTTTTTCAATGAAAATTTTTAAAGTTAGAGTCGACAGTATATAATATATCTTATTTTAGCTACCAAAATCCAATTGCGTCGATTATACCGAAAGAGTAATAGACCAATTTAACGATAATAAACAAATGAAAAACTCTGGTTAGTAAAATTGCATTCCTTCTTCCTTCAAAGTAAACTGTACCCACGTACTATACACACGCCATGTTTACACATCTCCTTGAGAGTACTAATGGACTCACTCATTTTTTTTTTTAAATAAATACCACCAAGTTAAACTTAATATTATCTAATAATTTTAGCACCAAATTAAATTAACCTTTGTATTTTATTTAGACCGTAAAGAATCCTTTCTTGTTAAGCTCTCGATAAGTACTGAATCGTGAGCGTAAGTCACCATACTATTAACCTAGATTTAATAGTATGATGTTAAATATTACGGTGCTTATTATTAATTTAATAGTGAGAGATTTATTAATAACAAACAAAATATTGCTTTGATAGTAGAGAATTTATAATATTAATGTTATTACCATCAATTTAATAGTATCAATATTCACTTTTCATTTACCGGTTTAGAGTCGAGATAATTATATCCCGACATATTTTTTCCTGCTACATCGGTGTGTTTTAGAAACAGACCTGTTTATAAAATCAGTATGAAATGGTATGTATTAAGGTATATACTGTTAATTTAATAGTATTTGTTGTAATATTAATTCTATGTTTGGACTAAAAATCAACAATGTCAATCCTATTGAATCAATCGTATAAAATAATGGAAAATCGTAGATTTAATAAGAAAAAGTATACCAAAAAAAGTAATAGTTGTACTATTGCGAATTTAATAGTATGTTTTTCTCTGAGTGTAGTAATGCGTTCTATTTCCCTTATTGAAAATAACTTCATACAACCTGCTAGATATGGAGTCATACAAAGGTTTTAAATAATCTAGTGAAATCTTCTTCCAGGATTCATTTGTCGCCCTAATAAGGCTATCGTTGCTGTTGAATTGATGACCACCTTCGTAAACTTTCCGAGACAGGTAACCTAACACGTTTTAGTACTCTACGTTTTATCCATGATTTGACTAGCTAGATTAGCTGTATCTATATTCATGGCAATAACCCAAAAGTATCGTTGAAATGGGGGGGGCTTTTTTACGGATGCATTTGTAAGTTAATACGGTCTTTCTTCCGGTTGGAAATGACAAATCTATACCTGACCATAAAATGATACAGCTCCCCACACCATAACGTCTCCTTCGTGGCTATGGTGTTTTGCTAAGAACTTTTCCTTCTATCGAAGGTCGTGAAAATAATAGTTAAATCCTTCGGAACCGTCGAGGTTAAATTTCTTTTCACCTGAGAAAATGATATGTTTCCATTTTTCAGCACATGTCATATGTATCCTCGAGAAATGTAACTTGTTCTTCTTCCTCTCCTGATTTATAAGCGTTTTCTTTTGGGGCTTTTTTCGAATAAGATGATCTGATTTTTTAACGACTCGCCACACTGTTATTCGGCTCGCCTTCGCACAGACAGTTCGGCCTTTTTTGTTTAAACCATATTCATTTGGATTGTTTATAAAATTGAAGATTACAGTCTTACCCCCCGATTCTAACGTACAGTCACAGACGTATTTTCAGTCTTAGCGAAAACTTTTGTCTTAACGAAGACTAGATACTTTAAATTCGTATTCTGGGGTGGAATCATGAACGCCGGACGGGAAATTTAAACGGTAGTGAAATTTTATATGGAAAGTAGCAATAATTGTACCGGTTTTGATCCATTGTTTCGCAAAAAAACACAAATAGCAAGCCAGAAAAAAAAATAGTTCATTCGTCAGCTTTATAGCAATCGAACGAATTTGTAAGGTTTTTTTGAAACAACAGAATAAAACCGGTAGAATTATTACTGCTTTCCATATAAAATATCTCTACCGTCTAAAATTTCCGTGCGGCGTTCATGATTCCGCCCCTGCACTTAGTCTTATCTGTCAGTAGTCTTAAAAAATTGTCTTCGTTAATATCAGCGAAATAGGTGGTCTTAGGAATCAGAATTTTGACATTTAAACAAAAAGAATAATTATTTGTATTTGACTATAAAAACCGGAAAAATTATTCAAAATACAATATTATGTACTCTCTCAGCATATATATATATATATATATATATATATATATATATATATATATATATATATATATATATATATATATATATATATATATATATATATATATATATATATATATATATATATATATATATATATATATATATATATATATATATATATATATATATATATATATATATATATATATATATATATATATATATATATATATATATATATATATATATATATATATATATATATATATATATATATATCATAAATTTGAGTTATTTTTAACAAGTTCGAATTGAACTGTCGCTTTTCGTTCATAAATTTGAAATAATATGGTAAAAATTTAGTTTCGACAGCTCTACAAAAGTCTTTGGAGAGTTTCTAATATATTATTTAAGACTAGTGTCTTCAGAATTTCAATGAAGACTTTAGTCTTAAAAAATAAAGTCTTAACAAGAAAGTCTTAGCTAAGATAGTCTTAGTAGTCTTATCGTCAGAATCGGGGGGTTACTTCTTTCTTTATATCTGCAATTGGTTGTATAGAATATCTTTCGCTGTGTAGCACTTGAATTTGTGCTATTTCTTCCTTACTAAGTTCTTTCCTCGACCCATACTAAATTTTTTTTATATTTTGTCATTTTGAACGAGTGCTCATCCTGTAATAAAAATTCTTGTAAAAAATTTAGACGGATTTTAAAATTTTCCAAAAAAAACGGTCGTTCCAATTCAAGTGAACTGCAGTGTATATGTTATATAGTTTTCAAAATAATTTAAAAAAGACGAGAAAGCTCCTATGAAACTATACCACTTCCTGTTTACCATTGTCGGCGGCGAAAAAGCTTGAGTATGAAGTTTCACTACGATCAATCAATCTGTTTCGGCTACAGGGGCCGAATTTATAAACAGTCTTGTGGCCAAAAACGTCATTTCCGTTTTTCTCATAAATGATAAAATGTTCAAAGACGGAAAAACTTCCAAAAAAGAGAGGCATAGGATAGGAGAAAAACTCTGTTAGGAGAAAAACTTAAATGTGAAGTTTCATTCTGAACAGTCTGAGCTGAAACATTCTGGAAACCACTTTTTTTTACTTCGGCGATTTAGCAAATGGTAAATCTACACAAATCTCGTGGTCAAAATTCTTCATGATATTTTTGATTGCGATATTTTCTGTGCATTTAATTTGTTGCTGTCTTTAATTTCTCAGAGTGTTGGTACTATACTATTTAGATGTTCGTTGTTCGAAATCTGGTTTTTTGACGAATCTTATAAATTTATAAAAATCCAAACATCAGCACGTAATTAATCTAATATACAAATAATAATTACTTTCATAACAGGATGGCAAATATTTTTGACCCCTTACGTTTTCATTGGCGGCTTATTCCTGTAAATCGGTAGTGCTGCAGGTTATTCACATATTACGTTTTTTTAGTACTTCTCCATCGATATTCTGTTCTTCGATCTTGTCTAAGTAAACGTTGTCGAATACTTCTATACCTTGGTGGCCTACATTTGATAATTAAGGGTTAATTCATATTATTCTTTTTATTTATATTTATTAAAATTAAATTAATAGTTTAAGCTCTCGGCTGCTCTACTAAATAATGCCAAAATAGTAATAAATGCCCTAATACGCCTAAATAATTTTTGAACCATTAAGGATTATCTTGTGTGACCCGGCATGAAAGGTCTTTAACCATTTCAAAACTGTCCTATATAAAATAGTGGAAATGGATATTTGTTAGTCATTAACAGGCAATTGTAGAGATGGCTAAGAAAATCTGGATATGTCAATATTTTATATTAGGTGTGCAAGTAGAAACTTGGCTGTGAAGTTCGTTGCATTAAACATTCTTCAACGCATCCAAATCGCGCGCCATTTTGGATATATATATATATATATATATATATATATATATATATATATATATATATATATATATATATATATATATATATATATATATATATATATATATATATATATATATATATAGCTTAGTCATTGCTGTTTTTATGACATAAGTTTCAGTCATTCACAAGCTGTCGTTCCATGTGCATCAATTTTAAGAGATGGATGTCGATAAGCAACATTTACGTCATTGCATTCTGTTCTGTTTTCAAATGCTCAAGCTATCGGATTAATTAACTCGAATTTGAGTGAACATTCTTTGAGTTATTCAACAGTAAAAAAGGGGTTTGCAAGATTTCGTGATGGCAGTTTTAGTCTCTAGCCGCCCCGGTGGCAAAGTGGTTAGCATGCTTGCTCCAGCGACCGGAGGCCCCGGGTTCGATTCCCGGTGGTGACAAGGAAAAAAGTTTCTCGGCTGGTTTAGGATCAATGATTTAATCACTCATTATCCGAAATGAAAATATCATTATGAAACCACATTTGAGGCAGCCAAAACCCTTGATGGGATATAGTGCCAGAGAGAGAGAGAGAGAGAGAGTTTTAGTCTTGAGGACGATCCACGTCCAGGTGTAGTAAATAATTTGAAAACGCAGAACCTAAAGTTTTACTGAATGGAAATCCTTGTCAAACTCAAAATGAGATTGCAGAACAGCTAGAAGTTACTAACCAAGTAATATCAGGAAAGGCAGGAAAATCGGTTCCTCATAAACTATCCAAAGAGAACAAAAACGGTAGAGTTGACATCTAAATGAATTCCAAAAATTCGGTACAAAAGAAAATAAACTTTGCACAAAATCATTTCTTATATGATGAAAAGTGTATTTTGTACGATAATCCTAAACGTAGAAAACCGTGGGTTGATCTAGGCCAGCCATCAACATCTGCTGCAAAAATGAATATTCATTCCAAGAAAGTGTTACTGTAAGTGTTGGGATTGGAAAGGAGTTATTTACTACGACCTTCACGAACTTGGTCAAACTGTTACAGCTGAACATTATCAGGCCCAATTGATTTAATTAAGAGAAGCTCTAGAGAAAAAAAGATCATTTTTGGTTCAAGGCTCCCATCCCAAACTTGACTCCCTCTGAACTTATTCAGATCGATGTCTTCATATTTAAAAGACAAGCGGTTTATGAAAGTTAAAAATGTGCACAAATAGCTCGATGTCTATTTGGCTTCGAAACCAGCAAGTTTATATCGCAAAGGTGATAGAAATCTACCTGATAAATACCAAAAGACCATAGATAATAATGGCGAATATTTCGATGATTAATTTTGTATCAATTATATATTTAATAAAGTTGAATTTGGCCGAAAAAAACATAGTTTCTACTTGCATACCTAATATAAACAAATACAGATTATCAAGAACCAAGCACATATTTGCGCGGCCCGCCAGGCGTACTTTTATATCATGTTCAAAACTATCCTGTACAAAATAGTTTACACTATTCGATGGCCATTAACAGGCAATCGTAGAGATCCATAACTAGCCACCTCTACGACTGCCTGTTGTTGGCCATGGAATTTCCTTTTACACTATTTTGTGTATGATACTTTTGAAAGAGTTTAATATTGATATTTAATATTTAAAGTATTCCACGCTATCAAAGTTATGATCATCTGTTCCAAGATTTGCAATATGAATGTTCCTTGGTGTTAATAAATATATATTTTTGATGCTGCTCACTATCCCACTATAACCCAGTCTAGCATATTTGGTTTCACTTATTGAATATTCAATACAGATTTCTCTTACCACTTTCTCGAGCGCCAGAATAAACAGTACAGACGCTCGAACACCTGATGTTTTCTCAAAGGGAACTGACACAAATTCTTCAGCTGCAAATCTACAAAGCGAGTTAAAATGTTGTTAGTTTGTATAGAGAGAAACATTTAGTTCCTCTGAAATTCCGAAAAACATGAGCGCGGTTCAAATGTATTCGCCGTTGATGCTGTTATATGCCTGTTGAATGTCTTAATATAGCTGGTGAATGGTGAATCGGTTGGGGGCGTAAATCATCGATAGCCTCAGTGGACATATGACTGTGATCTTCCATTCTTCGGGAACCTGCTCTTGGTCCCGCAGATCTTTATGAAAGTTTAAATAGATTAGATGTGTTTTTCCATTTTTTAATAATCTAAAAGCTGAATACTGTACGGTGCAGGACGAGTGCCTTTTTACCTGCAGCTCGATTCTGGTTGTTCCTATAGGAAAACAAATTAGAAAAAATATTTTCATAGTATTTTTGTCAAAAATATCAATTTCTCATGTTTGATCAAAAATTTTATAATTTAGGAAATATTTTTTCGGTATCGAAATAGGATAGGAAAAATATTCCCTATTTAATTTTGTTTTTGAAAAAATTTACACTAACTGTTTACCATAGTATGCCAGAAAAAACATTTTTGTGACAAAAATACTATGAAAATATTTTTCCTAATTCCTTTTCCTATAGGAAAAACCAGAATCGAGCTGCTGGTAGGTATATAAGTTCGAATATAGATGTGGTCGTTGCGATTCCGTGCCCTTGGTGGTCTTCTTCCAATTGCATTTTATGTTATGGCTGACTGGGCAGTTGGCCTCTCCTACTGGATGTTTTGTGTAGTTTCGGACTTTTTATTGTGCCGGTTTAAATTTTCAGTGGCTAATTAATTGATGAGCTAGCTGTTTGGTAACAATGCCGAGTCTCCATTTTATTATGCATCGATGCTTGCCTGTTAAACGTGGAAGATTATTTGCTTATTTTTGAAAATGAAATAACCAGTGATACAAAACCTGGTCTTTAAATTTGTATATTCTTCCCAAGAGGAGTAAGTTAATAAAATTTCGAAAGGCTTATACCTCTATAAGCTCTTCCTATTCACTCTTTCACTTATGAGTAGATTACATACCGATTTTTTGCTTTTCAGACGTCGACAACGTAGGCAACGTCGACAACTTAGAAAATGATATTGAAAACTAAATTTTTAATTATTTTACGTTAACCGCACTATTAAAATTGATGAATAATTACTTAAATTTAATTCTAACATTTTTACAAGCATTTTATAAATTAAAAATAAATTTAAAATCTCTGAACTAGAGGCATCTATCTATCTATCTAAAACTTTTGAATATTTCAATAGATTATATGCTTTGCGCGCCATCTTTTATCAAATAGATGTATCCTTTTTGTGTTTTACTAACACAATTGTGTGGGTACGGCAAAAGTACCATGTCAAAAAATTATTATGATTTTTTACTCGCACATTTGTGTGGTTTGGACTTTAATAGAGCCATTTTTTTTGGTTGGAAAATGATATGTAAACGAATAATTTATCTTATTCGAAGATACTACAATAAAGCAAAATTAAATGAAAAGTCAGCATAAATCATAAATTAACTAATTTTTCGTCGCCGCGTAGTTATGAATAGTAGAAGCTTCAAAATTTCATTCGAGCGAAATCACGATAGACTCAAATTTTATTCAAATCCGCAAATATAATATGAGTTTTTTCGATTGTCAAAGAATTTATTTCGATAATGGATAATTATTAATTTATTACACAATTTATGATACAAATGTTAGGCACAGTGTGTTTTAACAATTCACAAATACAATCAGTAGTAAAGGCAATTTATGCTGAGTTTTATTATAAGTTTCGATAGATGGCGTAAATTTATTTTTTTCAAGTAGTTCTCGACGTAGTCGACGTTGTCGACGAGTTATCGTCGTTGTCGACGAGTTGTCGACGTTTTCGACGAGTTGTCAACGAAATCATGTTAAAACTAGTAGTCGACGCGTAATCGCCCATCCCTATGGGAATAAGTCTTTATTGAACGAGTTGAAACTTATTCCCAAATCAACGAGTATGTATTTAATATATAATTTATTGTAACTTTTTACTGACAAGTGACAGAACCAATATATAAAAGAAGGAAAAACAAAATTGAATGACGATTGAGAGTAAGAGTTAATAGAAAGATTTTTTTAACTCTGGAAAAAACATGTGTATATTGAAATAAAGTACTTGAAACAGCTAAAGATTATACCAGTTCTTGTAATTAGTGGTGGTGTTGTGGATTCCATTCCCAGACCATCGTAGCTCTTGTAGTGCAAGCACGTCCACTGTGTAAATTTCCGCCTGATTCGAAAGGATCCGGACATCCCAGGGCTCAAGAAGTTAAGCTCCATGTTCTCATTTTTATATCGCGGTCCGTGTACATATTTCAAGGTCTTTGTTGTAATGAATTCGATATAAATTGATAATTTTTGTTAGATTAGGTACTTCGCTCGACACAGCCCACTGGTTACAGTGACATTCAGCGACATCAGTCGGCTAAATAAAGCCGTTCCAGCAGCACATATTCCAACAAATATCACGTAATTATATCATCAAGTTGGTTAATGTTGATCTGCCAGAATTTAGTGCTAAGATCCTGAAATTAAACAAGTTTTTGTTAAAAATTATCGTTTGAATGAACTTGAAGAACTTTTATATGCTCAGTTTGTTAGTTTATTTCTTAAACTAATTATTTATATAATCCTTATCGTTTTGTTTGTACTAAATTTTAGATTTGTTTTCGATTCCAATTTAATTATTGGAGAATATTTTTCATTTTCGCAATTGTTTACAAATTTTATTTACGACGTTTTAATATTTCATTTAACATTTTATTATTTAAAGTTGGTATTAAAACCTTACAATCGCTACTTTGGCATTGTAAAAGAAATATTTGAGTCTTACAGTGTTGTCAAACTTTTGGTAGGGTTGATATTATTTTTATAGTAAGTTTTATATTGTTGAGTACTAAATTTTAGTTTTAACAGATATTTTTTTAAATGAATTAAATAATTTCCTTGTTACAGTAGATAAATCAAAAAACAAAATTACTGATTTGTTACAGCATTCATCTTTGAAGGATACATTTTAGTTGTTGTGGGCTTCTTTTGGGTTGGATTCTTTATTGAATAGTATAACTTATAGGCCTTGTTCAAATACGTGTATTGATCAATCGAATTTTAACAGCATAAGTTAAGTATGCAGTAATGTTTGCATTCTGAACTATAAATACGCGTATTTGTTGTAAATCCTCTATGTTAGGAACGTACGCTCGTTGCACTGTATAATTTTGCTCGACTATTTATTCAAATAAATAAGAACTACTTTTTTATCGTGTTTACTTGCTAACATATGGTATTATTATCACCCCTAGCAAATTTTCCAAAAACTTTCTGTAAACAATCGTAACATCTTATCTATTTATTCGATATTTATCTTATGTGTATTTGGTATTGGACAATCAGGTATTATTACCAATGTTTGTATCTATAGAGAATTTTATCGTCAATGAAGTAAAAAATTGAAAATCCCGAAAACAAAACAAAAAAAAATGATTTGATTGAAAATTAGGGAGAAATGCTGATGCAAAAGGAAAAACAGGAGGAGAATAATACAGAAACAAAACAAAAGCAAAAAAAAAGTTTTTGTTCAGATAAAATTATTGGAAATTTATCTCTAGAGAATTTTTAAGTAACGTTATTATTTTTATCGACACTTAAGTATTATAAAAGTTTTATTATAATTGTGATTGGCTTTCTCTTTTCGTTTGGTTGCTGGCTGGCTGACTGCTGCTGTGTTTATATAAAAATTCAAGTGAATATAAATTATTAGTCATGGTGTGATTTATTCGAATTTGTATTTTTGGCCACATTAAAATGGAAATCGATTTTATTTTATTTTAAATTCACTGATAACAATCGTCTTAAATGGATTGGTGCAATATGCTGAACATATATGGTGACGTAACAAATATTGGCAACGCAGTAAACTAATATAAACATTTCATATTTAATTAAGTTTTATAGAAACCAACTTTAAATTTTTCAATTCACAACGAAGAATCTAAGAAAAATTTCCATATTTAAAGCAAAACCTTACAACTTCAGAAATTTAAATTAAAATTAAATAAAAAAGTTTAACTTAATTTACATATAGCATTTTTAATTTTCAACAACCATGGAAAATATTAATAAAATTCATCTTATTGTCAGAACAGTATTTGAAATACCAAAATACAAATAAAATTAAAAAAAAAATACACTAAGAGATTATACAACCAAATATCTATATATCAAATTTTTTGGTTGCTTCTATTATGAATCTCACACTACATCCGTTCTGTTATTATATACTTCAAGAAATTCTAGAATAAAATATATATATCTGTTGTATTCTATGCTGCTATTTTTGGGAACAAGTACAGGCGTCAAAATATATACGGATATGTACAAAATCCAACGCAGAAATGTGCACATGTGTGATAAGAAACATCACTAAAGTGAAAAAAATCATGTAAGAACACCAAAATAAAACCCCCGCACCACAATAGCGGTGGAAAGAATAACTATGTATAAGGAAAAGATAAAGTAATATCTTCTGTCAGAAATTTAATTTGAACATAAATCTTTTTTGCTTCATCTCCATCACCTTCAGCCCCCCAAGTGTGCGTTTTTCGCATAACCCAGTATACATTTACAATATTGTTATATACGAATATCGGTACTCGAAAATAATTCAACCATAATGTTTATAGGATTTTTTGTAACTATCCTAATGACTCTTAAATAATTAGGTGTGAATGCATGTAATACATGCTACAATTATTGTATGTGTATATGTGTGCATGGATTGGAATTTCAAATTAGATCCAGAAAACTGATATGCGAGCTCATTATGTTTTACATGGTATGATGTTTTACCTAATTTAATACAAAAACAATGTGAATCATATTGTTATGGTACTAAACACTTAAAATTATAAATATTATTGTTATTTTTATAATTAATGTTAAGGGTAACAAAATTATTAACGAAAGTAGGGCTCAAATTATTTAAGAATTTTTTGCAAGGGGTTCTTCAAGTCTTTTTCAAGAAGTCCCATTTAGCGATTTAATAAAATACAATGAGGTCTTATCATATTGATCGACTGAGAATATACCGTTGTCTGAGGGACCAACCACCCCGGTATAAATAAATTTATAATTTGTGTCCCTAATGTTTCAGTGCAAATTAAATTTCAATACTTCTGGCCAAGTCGCTAACCGCTTTGAAACACAAAAAAAAACCAAATTAAAGTTTTCTTGTTGAATGGAGTTTACAAATCATCGTTTTATAAATTACCAATTTCACAGTTTACATGATGAAAGATTTTTTTCTGGAAATTTCTCTGATCATTCGCTGTATGTTAGATAACGGTAATAAAATATGAACTTAGTTAAGATGTAAAATATAAATAAAGTATACCAACAATTAAATAATAAGTTCTAAGAATCCGAGAAACACCTAGGTAACCACCCAGATGAAAATGTTAACGCATTGTGACAGACATAATGACGCCATTGGTGGATAACTGAAGTCTTAAGAGTTCAATAACTCAGTAATGAAGACAGGACACGTTTCAATGGATTTAAGTGATTAGATCCTACTTTCAATCGTTGCCATTCGAGACCATGACCTAGATCCCGATCAAGTGACAAATGACATTTTTTGTGACTTTGTGCTAAAATTTTACCGGCTCCAAAACATGGTACTGATGAGATCACTTTTTTAATAGGACAAAATTGTCACATTTTAAGCTTTTTAAAATGCTACATGGTATCGGTTTGCCGTCTGTCCGTCTGTGTTCACGATAACTTGAGAACGGATGGAGATATCAACTTAATTTACTAAAAGTAACAAGCAATTTATGGGATAGAACTCTATTGATTTGGACATATCTGTGTTTAGGGTGTTCGGAGATATGTAGGGTTTTGTTAACCAACCTCCTTAAAATTGATAGAATTTTTTTTATTTTCTATTCTATTTTGGTTTCATAGAGCATCTGAATGTAGAATAAAAATATATATCGTGTGGATGTGGGTTTCTGTGGGCGGGTGGTGTGGTGGAGGTGGTAGGATTGGTGGTATTGGAGGGGGCGGTGGGTTGAGGTGTTTTGGGTTTGGTGTGGGAATTTTTGATTTGGTGGACGAGGGGGTGTGTGAGTGGTGTGTGTGTGTGTGGGAGTGGGTATGGAGATGTTAAAGAGTGATGATATGGTTGGTGCGGTATTGGGGTTGGTTGATTTATGTTGGATTGGGGTTGGTTGTGCTGGATGTAGATGGGGTTAAATGGGTGTGTTTGTGATATAGGCAACAAAAATGCTGCTCGGCTCTGAACCTTTTCCGTCTTTTTTAATATTGTCGGTGACTATTTTTTATAAAATCGGTGCGATTCTATTTGTTAAATTAGTTTCGCATTGAATTAAATCGACGTTACGAAATTCAAAACTTGATACTTAAATAAAAATTAATAATATTTTTATAACGGATTATTACAATTTTTTGTATAATGAATTTTTGCAAATTTGAGTTGTTTTTTACAATTTTCGAGTAATAGTAAGTTGCGTGTTTAGAGACACAGGGTACACTAAGTAAGAAATATAATACAAATCACCAAGCTTAACTAACAAACTGCTTTAAATGTCATAAAGACCAATACAAATTCCAATAGGAAGCGGGGAAATAAAATAACATAACATAAAATTTTCGTTCCCGGAATCGACCCCAATGTCAGTTTATTAGAATCGGAAATTTTATCTTACAACATTTTGTTCTAATAAAAAAAAAATCTTGAAAAATAGTCATCCCAGGATAAACATCTTTTACTTCAAACTTTTACATTAAGGTTTCAACCTATGATTCACAAAAGCAAAGCTCCTATTTATATTCAAAAAGTAGACATTGCAGAACTGTTTTCTTAAAAAAAAAAGAAAAAAATAATCAATATATTATGTGTCGGTCGTCATGCAGCTTGAGAAGTAATATTTTGTCAATGCTTTGTGGCGTGGTAACTAATTATCGTTCAGTGGTTTGCGACAAATTTTATCTAGTTTCTTTGATGGAACGTCCCTTTAGATAACAGGTTTAAAACATTGATACGATCTTATTCAAATTCAAGTTCTAGTCGGTGTGACTGAGAAATGGAATTGTAGCAAAATTTTTATGAAAGATTTTATTCATAACTTGAGTGTGGAAGATGTTGATCAAATCTGGCAATAGAGTACACATCTCCTGATGAGAGGAAAAGATCTAAAACATATACTTGTTGCATTTCCGACTAAAACTTTATAATTAAGTACTACCAACGTTTTGTATATCAGTGGAAACTACCGTAAAGATAGCCCCAATACCAGACCAAGCTCTATCCTAAATATTAAAGACACCGGAAACCACGGGCAAATTTGAAATTCATACAATTATTCTGCCATGAGTCTAACTTGCACCGCTGGTTGACACGAGCTGAATGAAAAGTACATTTAATTTTGTAAAAATAAATTTGTTCGTTTTGCATTGCATGTATTTGTCGTGTCGCACTTTTGTTTTGGAATACTCCCCAATGTGCAATGCCAACGGAATTCCATACGAATCGTCAAAGAGAAGTATCACAAAAATTCCAGCGTGTGTGTGAACCCCGACTAAAAAGAGAAAAAATCAAAGTGGAAATAAAGTGGATTTTTTTCGGAAATCCGGGTACATTCCATATACACTTCCGTACTAATAATAATTTTCATTGAAATTAAAAAGAACTATTTGTTGTAATTTTTATATTTTTATTCGGATATTCAATACACATTTCTTTATTATTTAAATTTTAAAAAATCGCCTATGTAGGGTATTGATTGACATGTTCATGCGCCATCCACCTGTTAGATTTCCACACAGGATCTTAAAAAATAAAACAAAAACATTTTGCGTAAAAAATGCGTAGGTATGTAAATGGTGACGCCATGGCAAAACTGTTTTTTTACTACCTCTTTAGCCCAATCCGATCACAATCATTTTATAATTAAACTAAATAAAATTAATCTTACTGTAATAAATCATAAAAATAAAACAACACGAGGAATTCAAATAAACAAAAACACAAGCATGTGCGTGCATATTCACTCGTCGACTTGTCACATGAAACTGAGAAAGTGCCAAGAGAAAATAAAATATTTAATATACAAATAAAACTTACAAAAAAATAAATAATATTATCGCGAATCAGAAAGAGAAATACATTTATTTTTCTCCAAAATCGATATTTTTAGGTATTTGATATTTTGTAGTAAGGAATTTTGTATGGAATTAAAACAATATTTTCCACACATTGGAAAAATTGCATACTGGGTCGTTTTATTGTTCCCGTTCTGTGCATTCACATGGGATGTCATGAAGTCGGGTTGCATCTTCGCTTCTTCCCGTTCACCTATAAAACCGGTTTTCTGAAAACGGTAAGGGAGCAAGAAACGAAGATTGAAACTGACTTCAGAACATCCCGTGTAGATGCACACGGGATGGATTAATTGTTCATTTTTATAAACGTGTTGATTGTCAAGAATTGTGGCCAACTACATGGTTGTTGATTTGAAAACAAGAGTTGTTTGATTTGTTTACCAGTTACACTTATTGAAACAACTGGGTGGCGATTTATAGTTGTGCCTGTAACTTGTATGGAGCACAAAGTATGTAATTTTTTAAGACACACCTTTGCATTAATATGGTGTTAAATAAGACATATACTTTAATATCCATCCTATTAGCATTGTTCGATGCCAAAACCTTCTTGTAGATAACTCAATGTGCATGGAAAATGAAAAAAAATAGTTGCAGTATTTTACAACGAAAAAATTACGATTTGAAGGAATTCTCTGTGTTAGGGACTAAATGAATTACTGTTCGCAATTAATTATAGCTTTTAATTTTATTGTCAAAGATTCAATGATCTTACTACTACTTACTGTGTCTTATATATGCCATAACTCTTTTGTATTGTTTATATGCATACAGTAAACTACCATATAACTTGCCGGAGTTGTAGTAGCTTACTTAACACACACATAATGACCCTTGTTGACAAAAAAAACTGTTTGTCAAAAATTATCATTTCCGTTTAAATTTTAGAAAACTCATGTTGAGCGATATTGTTACAAATTTAATTTAGATAAACGATTTTACTCTTCAATGAGAAAATTTTCAAAATATTTGCAAAAAACTAAAAGCCCCTATGGAAGCTGCTACTTCCGGTGGATCGATTTCGACCAAATATCAAAGCGACCTCCTAATTAAGAATAAAGCTTGAGTTTGAAGTTTTTTTCCAATCAAACAATCCGTCCGGGTTCAGAGGCCGATTTTTTGACCAAATTTTAGAAAATTGATGTGGACCAATACAAGTGCCAAATGAATTTAGAATATTTCAGTTCATAATCGTTTTGTTTGTAAAAGATATACTATTCAATATATTTGAAAAATACACCCTCGCGCAATAAACAGCAATGCTTTCTGCAGATCTTTTGTTTCAGTGCTTTTCAGGTGTTACAATATGATGTTAATTCATCGAATCGGTTGACTTAAATATGGCCACTAAACGTGGAATGTTTGACTCTGCATTACAGTTGGACAAAAAACACGTAACGCGCGGAATGTTTTTCGGATGGAGCACTGATTTTGAAAATTAAATTTAATGAATTACTTTGTTCAATGCTTCAATCTTCCATGGAAATTTGCCATACACTACTGAACAATTCACAGCAAATTTGATAGTTTGAATTTTCAACTTTATGTAGTAGATATATAAGTAGATTCAGTCGTAAACATTGTGAATGCCGCATGTATTATTTGCATTAAAAGTTTATTAAAAGCCGAGAAAAAACACTAAATAAAAATTAAATAGAGACGTATTCCAAACCTTACGTATTCCATCCTAATTCATGGTTTGTATAGGACTTTTTTACTATCTGAGTATTAAAAAATACTCCAAAATTTTTGACCGATATTGAAAAATTTGGAATTAAAAAAAAACTACCTATTAAGAAAGGAAGATTTACACAAAATGTACCTTATATACATATTACATATAGCGCATATATAGGAGCAACATATATTCTATTCAAATATGCGTAATGTATTAAAACCATTAAAGATTTAAAATGTTCGCATTCAGCCCGTATTTAATTGAAATTCGGGATGTTATCAAACATTATTAGAATTGTAATAAGAATAAATAAGGCGAGCAGCATCTAAAATTTATCATCTCCATCCTTCCAATATATCTTTATTTTAGTTTTTCGTATTTTCGTTTCTTTTCTTATTCATAAATTATAACACAATATTCTGTCTGTATGTCCGTTCATTCATCCCAAACCCATTTATCTTAAAAAAATGAAAATAAATTTCTTACTATTTTTTTCGGTTCGTATTTTTTCTTTTTTGCCTTTCTTCTTGGTCGCACATTAGAAATATGTAGTATACTACTCCATATATACAACAAGATCGAATCTCGTATATTATTTTTTAATATGACATACACACATGTATACTATACACACATAATAATAATCGGTATAACAATATCCCATACGCATTTAAAATACAACAACAGTTATAAGTAAAAAGGAAAATTCCAATTTTCCTGATAATACACATTCACACACAGTAAAACACACATACGCACGCACAGATAACCAAAATGAACAAAAAATAAAAAAAAATACAGCTGGAAAATTTATTTCTTGCTGGAAAATTTATTTTCTTTTGAATTATATTTTGGCATTTACGAAAAATTTTCGTTCATTTTATTTTTCATCTTTTCATGGAAAACAAAGAGAAATGGCAAAAAGAAAAATTCTGAATTAAAAATGAATACAACAAAATATATAAGAAGATTGAGTGGATATTTTTATCCGTCTTATGGCTTCTGGTAACAATTTTTTTATTTTGGAATGAGGAATGAATATTTTTTTTTGCTCGTACTTGACAGGGGATAAGAACAGTATAAGATTAATAATAAAAGCAATTTCTATATACACGTAGGGAGAGTTGGTGGAGACTCGATGGTAATAATAATAATATCCTTTTAAATTAATTTTTATTTATTTGTTGTTGTCAATTGAAATAAATTGTATATCAAATTGTCATCGGCGGTCTTGTTTATTGTCTATTTCTTAGAAAACGATTGCGTATTGTTCAACGGGTCTTTTTATTTTTATTAAATTACAAAAATTACATTAAACAGGAAGTATAATTTTTGTGGTTATTTAATGGCGTTGCCACAAGTAGAATATAATAAGCTGGAAACAAATTTTAAGGAGTTTTAGGGTAGGAACTCTTATTTATAGACCGTAGTCGATTATGTAAAGTTATTGATTAAATAATTTTTGAAATGATTTATTTTAATTTAAATAGCAGCGAAACGTTTATACCCAGTATAGTATGTTTATTAAGGATTCACGACCAATCCATGGCTAAGTTGTTCAGAATTTACGAAGATTCAATTACTTCCAACTATATTTAGAATTTGCTTTCACCATGCTTTTTTATTTAAGGCCAATTCATTTGAAACACATCTAGCCAATATATCGGAGAAGTTGTAAGGTATGTTTAGCATAAGTCAATACAAATAAAAGAGTTTCAGGAAGAACTGGATTCCTTAAGATGCATCACTAAGTGCCCTACTATACACTCTTACAAAAAATGCCAATTTATGAACCCTACACAAATGCCTCACAACAACGTGCTAAACCTTTTATAATCTAGAGATATCCAAGAAATTTCGAACCAGGCAGGAATTTACAAAAGAGACATTTTTACACTACAAGAGCTAAGGTTCTGGGAGTGGGATTCAGAATACTACCATTGGTTACACTCTCTGAACTGGTTATAGTATATAATCTAGTCATATCAAGCACATTCTTTAACATTAGAAAATCATAAAGTCACGTGGCGATCGAATGATGGAAAACCAACATTCCACACAATTGACGTTATATCATGTGCTTGTTCTGTTCAAATATAAGTGGAATCTACTATCTACATCTAATAGCCAAATATAGAAAACCGTGCGCTGGAATATCAATTAACTCCACCAAACACGCAGGAGCAGTGGCTAGCTATCCAGTAGTGGCGTTAAATCGTTGAAAATTGCGTGAAAAATATGTAGCTCGTATCACACTCATGCAAGGAGCTTCGCGCTAAGAAAGATGCGACCAAATACCTCCAAACGAAAAGAGTCAGAATATATGAGGACTGCTTTACCAATGCTGAAAGTGTAACTTAGTCTTCCATCCAAGATACACATCAATCAAATACTCGGATGAAAGGTTGAGAATATACCTGACTAAATGCTCTGTCATTATGGAAATCGTAACTGCAAACCCTATACTAAATCTAAAAGCCGTTGTAACATTCAAGCTATTGCTCCCAATTGGGTGAGGAGGTGTTTAATCCGTATTCGACAGTAGAGGAAGTATACATACCTATTAGAAGAATAAAAACCGGAAAAATACTTTTTTGAAGAAAAACCGCAGAATTATTAAAACACAGTGGAGCTACTATTGCAATTAACCTATAATATGAACTTATCATTCCCATCTGGGACTAGCAGAAGCTTCTCAAAGACAAGCTCAAATGTAAAAATTGATGATCACTCAAAAAAAAAAAAAATTCAGTGATCATCATTGTTATGATGAAGAAGATCAAGAACAATGATCTGTAGGAATAGCATAGTATGATAAAATCAATCATAATTTGATAAAATCAATCATTTAAATAATTGTATTTAACATACAATGATGATATTATGGTAAATGCAATCATGTATTTATCATATTTTTTTCTGAGTGTACGACATAACCTTTGGCCAGCTTAATGTATGGACTTTCAACAGGCATATGGTAGCATGAACCTCAAGAACCACATAATTTGTTGGCGGCCGTTAAAATTTATTATAATCCATTTAAACACTGCGCCAAAACTTTTTCGAAAAAATACCCAGATTTGAACGTTTCTATATCTTGGTGAAATAACACCTTTCAAAAAAATAAATTTGGTTGTAATTCAAGGAAATTTTGTCTTCTTTTCGGTTCTGGAGTTCATTTTATTTTATTTGGTGTTTTTTATGACTTTTTTTATAAATAAAATTTGTCAAAGAAAAAAAATTATGTTGCTGTCTGAGACTGTACTTGCTCGATATTTCATTCCCAAATTCCCACTAGTTATTTTATAGAGAATTTTGAAACTTTGAAAATTTAGATTTATTGAAGTTTTAGCGAGAAACGTATCAAAAAGCGTATAAACGTTAATAAGTACATTTTTCTATCTTGCAAACTAAGCACTCTACGATAAAATTTAAAGTTTCTTTAAATTACGTCATTTTATGAATAACAATAATTTAATTTATCGCACAGTTATTTGAAGATTCAAGCAAGATGAATCGAAAGTTCGAATCTTCAATCGTTCGCGCTATTAAAATTATGGCTTTAGTTGAAGCCTTGTAACTTATCATTAAATTGGAAGAATCTGTGTTTTAGTGTGTCTGTTGTGAACCGAGGTTGGCATCGATATTTAGAAAGAGGCAGTGTAGGTCGGCGTGAAGGATCTTGGCGCAAATTCTTGAAATCGGGGGATATTTCCGCACGCGGATCATAATTTGCTTTAAAATTTTTATGTTATTCGAATTTTTCGCCGGCTACTTTAATCATTTTTCAAATTCGTTTGCAAGTTTTCTATTATTTTTGGGAAAAAATCCGCATTGATTTACCCTGTTGGAAATTTCCACCGATTTTTGTTTAGTAGTGAAATAAATAATAGAAGGCTTGCAATTTGAACAAAACGATTAAAGCAGCCGGCAAAAAATAAAAAAAATATAAAGAATTTTAAAGCAAATTATAATCCGAAGACGGAAGTATCCACCGATTTGAATAATACGCGCCCTGGCCGACCATGAAAAAGATACCAAGAGAAAATCGAGCTATCGCACGTTATGCTTAAAAAACAGGACCAGCAGTGCTTAAGAAATTACAAGTAATATACCAGTACGAAATCAGATATCAAATCTTATCGACTATACGACTAAGATAACGTCGACCTGTTAGAGTTCCGTATCTGACTGATAATCATGGTTTGCAAAAAGGAAATTATTTATTGGAGTATATAAATTGGACTAAGAGCGACTGGTGTAATGTCCTTTGTTTCGATGAATCTCAGTTCAATTTGTATGCATCAGACGTCCGATGTAGATTTTGGCGTTCAACAGGACAAAGTCCAAACTATAATTGCGTGATGCCAGTCGTAGCATTTTAAGGAGGTTCGGCGATGGTTTGGGCATGTATTTCTTGAAGTTACAACAGATTTGGTATTAATACGACATCAATGGTGTCTGTGATTGTTCCCCGTATATTGATCTATCTTCAGCACCGAAGGAAATTCTTCCATTTAGCGTCAATCTGTATGACAACGAATATTACAATCGTTGCGACTTGATGAGAAGGCTGATTTTTTCAAATCAGTAAGTTAAAAACTTTATTTTGAAATAAATCACATTTTTAGTGTAAAAACTTATTTTCTCCTTGATATTGAACGACCAAAATTACGCCTCATTTTCGTACCTAAATTTTCACACAGCATCATTTTCAAGATTTTTAAATTCTCTATAAAATGGCTAATTTGGATTTAGGAGTGAAATATCGAGCAAGTTCGTTTACAGCCTCAAACTGGTGTGTAACGAAATCTCGGTTTGTCAAAATCTCGGTTTTTCTAAATCTCGGGTATAAAAATCGCGGTTTTCAAAATCCCGGTTTTGTATAGGGTTTACCAATAGGAATGATATGATTTTTAAGTGACGTTTCGGCCATTTGTAATATGTCATGGTCTGTCATTTTTTGTTTCATTGTATTCAGTAATGTTTACTATTTCATCATGGCGAGATATACGCAAGAACAACGTTTACAAATTATTCTGTTTTATTATCAAAATAATCGTTCCCTAATTGCAACTTTTCGTGCGCTTTTGCCATTTTATAGTCGTAATAATCGTCCAAGTTTGCTGGCTGTTCGTCGAATTGTTGAAAATTTTGAGCGTACATTTTCTGCCGTTCATGCAAGTGTTGCTGAAGACGTTCTCAAGAATTGGGACTGTCTCAAACCACAACCTGGCGAATTTTGAGAAAGGATTTGGGTTTGCATCCGTATAAAATTGTTCTCACTCAAGAATCTCAAGAAGCCATTGGACCACCGTAAAAGTCGTGAATTTGGTAATTTTGCGTTGGAACAACTTGAAAACGATAACGATTTTTTAAGAAAATCATCTTCTCCGATGAGGCTCACTTTTATCTGAGTGGTGCGGAAAATAAACAAAACTGCCGATTCTGGTGCGAAGAAAATCCACAAATTATTCATGAAAAACCATTACATTCACCTAAATTGACAGTTTGGTGTGGTTTTTGGTCTGGTGGAATCATCGGTCCGTATTTTTTTCGAAATGAAGCTGGTAACACAGTTACGATCAATGGAGATCGGTATAGATCGATGATAACCAACTTTTTATGGCCGAAATTGGAAGAAGTTGATCTTGACAACATTTGGTTCCAACAAGACGGGGCTATGTGCCACACAGCAAGTGCAACAATTGAATTATTGCGAGAAAAGTTTCTAGATTCGATTATTTCAAGAAATTGTGATATTGAATGGCCTCCAAGAAGTTGTGATTTAACACCATTAGACTATTTCTTGTGGGGTTATTTGAAATCATTGGTCTTAAGTAATAAACCAAACTATCTTCAAGCTTTACAAGTCAATATTGAACGTGCTATTCATGACATGCGACTTGATTTAGTGGAAAAAGTGCTCGAAAATTGGGTTCATCGAGTTCGTTCTTGCAGAAGAAGTCGTGGAGGCCATTTGAATGACGTTTTATTCAGAACTTAATTGCATCGATTGTACTTCACATTAAATAAAAAACATTTCAATTTCCTTAACAATTAGTGTGCTTTTTTTTAAAGAAATCATATCACTCTTATTTCAAAACCCTATATGAAAAAAGGGATTTTAAGGAAATCCCGGTTTGAATATGTTAATTTTGGCATGTGGGAAAATGGGACTGTTATATGACTTTTTGACAAAATTTAAAAATGAGTTTGCGATAAAGTTCAAGAAATGGCTAATAAGGATGGAATTTGGATGGAAGGCTAAGTGCCCGTGCGAGTTATCGAAGCCGTCAGCCACTACAATTATTGCATTTCAACATGTTGCATTATCAAAACATGCTTGATTTGTTAATCTTGCAGCTACAAAATGTTACAATTACAAAAGTTTGCAAGTACCAAATCTTGCAGTTAAAAAACTTTATTTAGAAGTAGAAGAAAAGAAAACCGGGGTGTTGAAAACCGCGATTTTGAATATCGAGATTTTGAAAACCGAGATTTTGAAAGTTGAGATGTTGAAAACCGATATTTTGTAGACCAATATTTTAAAAGACGAGACTTTGAAACCGGGATTTTCAAAACCGAGATTTCGTAGTACACCCATATCAAACAGCAGCATATTTTTTCGTTTAGACAATTTTATTTCACTCAAAAAATCATAAGAAACAAAATTAAATAAAACGGATTCCAATCAAAGAAAACAAAATTTGATGTTATTCCACGAAGATAGAAGCTTTTAAATCTAGGTATTTTTTAAAAAAAAAAAATTGTTTCGTTTTTTTTTTGTGGCGCAGAGTAGTAATAAACTAATAACGTCGATATACGAGCGTAAATGTCAACCTCATTTACACGTGGTGCTGCCTGATAATTAATCATAAGATGATCTAGATTTACAACCTTGAAATGAAACGAGTAATTTAACATATCTCACGAGAACAACATTGGATTTCACTTTGTGGATAAGCTGAAATAAATTCACCTGCTGACATATGTACACAGAATACCAGAACTTCTTGATTTCTATCATCTGGTCTCTTATATATGTGATCATAACTGTGAGTACAATGATAATAAAAAAAAAAATTTCTGGTACAGTCTGGTCGAATATCGCCTTCCAATTATTTAATAGTATCTGGCTTATCAGCGTACACAACTGACTTCACATACCTCCAAAGTAAACCGTCCAGTGGTGTTAAATCACACGAATACGGTGGCCAGATTACAGGTCCATTTCTTCGTTCATCAAATGTTTCTTTGATTTAATATCGAACGCTTTATGGCTTAAAGTCCCGCCTTTTTTGAATCACGACGTGGGTCTGATGCCAATACCATCCAATTGAGGAACAAAAAAGTTAAAAATCATGTCTCTATAGAGATTATGCTATAGCATAATTTTTGAACACATATATGGGCCGATAATTTCTTCGGACCATAAAGCACCCGGCAACTTTTTGTGGATTTAATGGTCTTTGCAATGATTCGTGAACCATCTAACATAGCAAGCTTACATACACATATCCATTCAACCAAAAATAAGCTTTATCACTGAAGAAAATTTTGTATGGAAAGTTTGCGTTTATGTCAATATTGGCTTCGGCCCATTCACCGACTTGGCGGGGCGAATGATTCTTTAAAAAGTAAATGGGAAAAATTGATTTATCGAATTATATAAAATTTTCATATATTTTGGCAATTTTACTGTATTTTTTTTGAAAATTATAAACCAAACGGTTAAAAAATCCCACTTTACGTATAAACTTCATTTATTTCCTCGGCTGTTATTCGGGGAATCACCAAAATAGTAAAAGAGAAAATTTCTATTCTGGAAAATTGTTTTGTTTTCATTAATTAATTGAAATATGTTTGTAAAATTTTAAATAATTGAAGTTTTTGTGTTTTGCTGTTATTTGGTAAATATTTAAAATGTTACTACTAAAACTTATTTCAGTGGCACTATTCTGGTGAATAGGAACTATGGAGAAAGAATTTATATGAGTTTTCTGTTCTGTAAAATATATTTTTCCGGCATATACTGAGGTAAATGGCTAGTGTTAGATTTTTCAAAAACAAAATTAAATTGGGAATAATTTTCCCTGGAAATTAGCACCGCATCCGCAATAGAAAACTTATGGCTTGTGACTTTCAACTTACGACTTTTGTCTTACGAAGAGCATACCCAATTAATAGGAAAAACTTAAAACAAAGCAAACTTCATTTTTCAAAATTATTTTTTGTCTTTTTGTCAAAATCAATTATTGACAAGCAAAAAAACAACAACAACAACACCCAATTCTGAAAATGCGGTTTGCTTCATTGTATTTCTCATAAGTGAAAAGTTAAAAGTTTTATAACTTTTTTCAAAGTTTTTCACCAACCTAACGAACTGAATTTTTTTTTTCAAAATTTTTTTCATACTCTCTCAAGTCATAAGTTTACTATTGGTGATGCGGTGTTAGTTATGGAAAAATTATTCCAAATTTATAAATATTTAAATTCAACTTTTCTCCTGCGTAGGCCGGAAAAAAATATTTGAACAGAAATTACATATAAATTATATCCCCAGCAGGGATGGGCGGGTAGATTACGTAAGGAAATCTACGTAGTTGTCGACACGTAATCTAGCACGTAGATTACATACCGATTTTTTGCTTTTCAGACGTCGATAACGTAGACAACGTCGACAACTTAGAAAATGATATTAAAAACTAAATTTTTAATTATTTTACGTTAAAAGCACTATTAAAATTGATGAATAATTACTTAAATTTAATTCTAACATTTTTACAACCATTTTATAAATTAAAAATAAATTTAAAATCTCTGAACTAGAGGCATCTCTCTATATATCTAAAACTATTGAATATTTCAATAGATTATATGCTTTGCGCGCCATCTTTTATCAAATAGATATATTCCTTTTGTGTTTTACCAACACAATTGTGTGGGTACGATAAAAGTACCATGTCTAAAAATTTTATACTTGCACATTTGTGTGGTTTGGACTTTAATAGAGCCATTTTTTTTTGGTTGAAAAAGAGATATATGTAAATGAATAGTTTATCTTATTCGAAGATACTACAATAAAGCAAAATTAAATAAAAAGTCAGCATAAATCATAAATTAACTAATTATTCGCCGCGTAGTTATGAACAGTAGAAGCTTCAAAATTTCATTCGAGCGAAATCACGATAGACTCAAATTTTATTCAAATCCGCAAAAAAAATATGAGTTTTTTCGATTGTCAAAGAATTTATTTCGATAATGGATAATTATTAATTTATTACGCAATTTATGATACAAATGTTAGGTACAGTGTGTTTTAATGATTCATAAATACAGTGCCAGCTATCAATCAGTAGTAAAGGCAATTTATGCTGAGTTTTATTAGCTGCGTTTTTTTTTTGAAAATAATCGAGTAGAGTTCGCGATAGCTATTTTCAAATTTGTCTAATTTAAAATTAAAAATTTAATTTTTTTTAAATTAAATAATTTAGATTTAATAGAAATCTATGTACAACCAAAAAAATCCATCATAAAAGTTGTATGGTTTTCTTGTAATATCGTTGTTCTGTATAGTTCTGTATAATAACGGAGTAGTTCAGAACTATGCAGAACAACGATATTACAAGAAAACCATACAATTTTTATGATGGATTTTTTTGGTTATACATAGATTTCTATTAAATCTAAATTATTTAATTAAAAAAAATTAAATTTTTAATTTTAAATTGGACAAATTTGAAAATAGGTATCGCGAACTCTACATCGAGTAAAAAACGCAGCTATTATAAGTTTCGATAGATGGCGTAAATTAATTTTTCAAGTAGTTCTCGACGTTGTCGACGAGTTGTCGACGTTGTCGACGAGTTGTCGACGTTGTCGACGAGTTGTCGACGAAATCATGTAAAAACTAGTAGTCGACGCGTAATCGCCCATCCCTGCCCCAGTTCCCTATTCCTCGGGAATTACCAGAATAGTGGCACAAGTGGCATATATACATTTATTATATTTTTATAAAAACTTTCTTAAGGACTTTAAAAACAGTCCTTAAGAAAGTTTTTATAAAAATATAATAAATTAACTAATAAAAGAAACAAAAATGGTCAAAAAATATGTTGCGTAAAGAAGGATGCTCACAGTCTGAAATTTCGAAAAATCGAAATTCCAATATCAACAATAGTTTGAACAAACTGGACAAATCGTATCTCGAATCACCACTGCGAAGAAGTATGACTATATTATGGTATCTTATCCAAGCACAATAGAAAAATTACGGCACCGCAATCATTAGAAGAAATACACCTGACACAGGTAAAGAAATTATCACTGACAACCGTTAAAAGGAGACTGGGCGGTTTAAGAATAAAGGAGAATTGGAAAAACCACAGTAATCGGTTAAATTGGGGTCATCTGAAATTGTCTGTTACCCTCGTAAACCTCTTTAACTAATAATTCCCAAAATGTTTTGTGTAAGATAGGTCTGGAGTGCAAGCAGGCCTTTAGAATGGTATGTATAGTGCTCCACAAGCCAAGATTTGGTATTTTGCCTTTATGGTTTTGTATTTTGCTGAAAATCCAGTTTTCCTTTAGATAAATGTACAGTAAAGGTAAGAGGTGGTCTTTTAAGAAGCCAATGTAGTCCGTGCTGTTCATTCTAGTTCATGGAAAAGCTAAAATGAGCATACCCGCTGAAGAGAAGCCCTTCCATACCAATAGACTTCCGCCACCAAAATTATGCTTTGAGAATTACATTGATTCCTTTCTAAGATCCCTCCAATAGTACTGACTATACCATCTGGCCCATCCAGACTGTTATTTTTTTCAACAGACAAATTCACCTATTAATTAATCATGGTTATAATTATAATAACAATAGAACTAAATTTTTTCAATTACTTTGATCAATCCTAATTTTGGTACCTGTTTCATTTTTGTGTAATCCAGTTGCCCAATACCTTTTAAAAAGATTTGAATTTTGACATTTTCCTGCCTGGCGTTATAGGAATGGAATCCTGAAACCCACGACGAATCACATACTTTCACACCAACTTCTCAAGGATAAATGAAACAGAAGTCACATATGCGGTATCACAAGAATAATTAATTAAAGTTTATATGGACACGCTTAAAAATATATTACGATGTAAAGATGTTCTCTTGTTTGTGAAAAACAAGAACAGAAAGTGTCGAATGACAAAATATATGTTATTGAAAAATTGAGTTCTATCACCGGATATCAATTCTTAAAACGTTAATTTATTTTAGTTTCCAAACAGTTTTATATTATTTTCCGGTATCTAATGACAATTTATCTCCGTTGTAGAGAACATCTCTGTATATTATTTTCTTTGTTGTTCTTAAATTTTCCGGAACTGCTGTTTATATAATATCCATGTATAATGTACATATAAATATTAGGAACAATCTATTAAATTTTAGTATTTTCCTTTTGTTGGTTCATACATATACAGCATCAGCAAATTTTGGATTTCGGGCAGCTAATACACAAAACTAATTAATTTGTAATACATGGCCCACTACATCATAAATGTTATGTACATGTTCACACCGCTGTTATTTGGATTATTTATTTACGTGTATACATTTCTTAGACACGATAAAAAATAAATATAAAAATATAAATTTGATAAAATATAAGAACATCCCTCTTCACTTTCATTCACATATTCTTATATACATTTTAATGTTCATCATAATTCAAATAGCATGTTCGGATCTCATTACCTCTCTCGTATACCAGTTTTATTTATTTATTTTTTGCTATTTT
This sequence comes from Nephrotoma flavescens, assembly GCA_932526605.1. NCBI lineage: Eukaryota > Metazoa > Arthropoda > Insecta > Diptera > Tipulidae > Nephrotoma > Nephrotoma flavescens. The sequence goes on along the minus strand of OW052220.1, from coordinate 113,443,493 downwards.
ATCTAATTCAATTTTCACACCTACAAATGTGTATATACCGACGAGTATATATAGAGCACATATAAATTGTATGAAGAGCAAAAAAAAAATGAAAATTGAATTTACTTTCATATTTTTCCATTTTCATATTTTCCCAAAATGTAAGCAAAACAAAAATGTAGAAAATGACATAAGTAAGGTTGTTGCGACTTGCAAGACACATAGAGAGGGGAATGTGTGTTCTGTTTTATATAGAAATGTGCACACATAATTTACGAAAATTTATATAATAATTGGGATAAAAATCAATTATTTAATTTATTTTGTGCAAAATTAAATTAAACATTTCTAGTTTTGTATTTGTAGAAATGGAGTCTAAACATGCAATATCACTTGTTAAATTTTCATTAGTTGTGTATACAAAGCTTCTGCAATCTCTGTAGATATTACAAATTGAATCAGTTCGGATAATCACGCATATTCCCAATTTCGAGTACATTCAATTTTTATTTCGTATAGTTTACCATTTTTCATAAGTGGTAGCACGTGTTTATGGCTATGTATTTTTAGGTATACTCGTATATCTAATTTATTGTCATATATACATTTTGTAAAATGTTACCAACTATGCGTATTGGGGATTTGTAGAAAAATGTAAAAAAGTTTAACAGCAAAAAAAGGGTGAACGTAATATTTTTGGTGAGCTAACCAAACAAAAAAAATTGTTCAAAAATTATAAAATTTGTTTTAAAAGGTGGTCACGCAATAAACTATTTTCTTCTTCTATTTGATTCTGTTTGTTTCTGTTGGCATGACCAATGACCATCCCAGTTATACATTTAAATTATTTTGGTTCAGTTGTTGAATTACGTTCAAAGTAATAACTAACAAAAATAATAATAATTAGTTAAATCATGGTGAATTTGTTTTCTAGACAATAAATTATTGATACACGTACGTTTGCTTTTTAAGAACAACACTTGCAAATGAAGTGTAAATGATATATGAACCATGAGAGCAGTTTATAATTTTCTGAAAAATATTTCTCGAAATTTTGCTTGATTTAATTGTGTATCAACGTTATTATTACGGTAAGTAACGATCAATTATATTTCCCTGAACATGCGGGTGGAGTCACCATCTGTATTATTAGTATTTTTTTTTTGAGTACAATTCAAAGAACTATAGAGACTAGGATATCATAAAAAATGAAATTGAGAAAAAAATTAACAAGAAATATAAATTAACGAATGCCAAACTAATCAAAACTAAATAGTTCAGAAAAATGATCTCTTGCCGCAACGGAGAAGAAAATCGGCAGTTGGATCTGGTAAAGACGAAATTAAAAATTATAAAAAAAAAAATTGGAAAACGATTCACCACTTGAAAAGTTCTCGACCTGATACATAGCACAAATTTGAAACCCATATGATATTAAAATTCTACCAACCTTTAAATGTTTGCCTATTAAAATTAGCCGAAAGTTGCCAGCCAAAAGTGACAAAATCGAAATGCAGATAGTGTCTCGATTATGTCAGCCGAAACTTAAAAAAATATGTATTAAATTGAAATCCCGGCCGAAAATAACTAAGAAACAAAATCAGCCGAAAAAATGTATATACTCGTATTCGTAGCAAACAACAAATACAACTAAAATACCTATATTTATATATATATATATATATATATATATATATATATATATATATATATAATATATATATTGTATATATATATATATATATATATATATATATATATATATATATATATATATATATATATATATATATATATATATATATATATATATATATAAAAAGATCAACCACGGACCAGTGTTTTACCATGAGGATGATCTTGGAAAAATGTTGGGAGTACAACATAACCATACATCAACTATATATAGACTTCCAACAGGCATATGACAGTATAAACCGCGACAACCTATGGGTCGCGCTCATGTGCCTAGGAATCCCAGAGAAACTCGTTTCGCTGTGCAAATTAACAAAGTCTGGGTCTCTATGTAGAATCGTAATTGAAGGAACTGTGCCAGACTCCTTTGAAATAACATCTGGCGTTCGACAAGGTGATGCACTTGCGCCTTTGCTGTTCAATTTGGCGCTTGAGTACGTAGTGAGAAAAAGCAAAATCGAAACTTCGCGCTGTATATTTAATAAATCAGGCCAAATTCTTGGATATGCAGATGACATCGTGCTTCTTGGCCGAAGACCTAGCGATATCAAAGACAGTTTCATACCGTTCGATCGCTGTGCACGAAGACTTGCTTTGGAGGTGAACAGCAAATATCTAACAACACCCAGAAACATCTCTATGGCAAATCTCGGAATTGGCGACCACAATTTTGATGGTGTCGAAAACTTTAAATACCTTGGGTCAGTTATAACATCACTGAATGAAATGCAGGCAGAAATAAAAGCCCGAATCGCTGCCGGACAACGTGTTTTCAACGCCCAATCAAAATTATTGCGATCTAAACATCTTTCGCAGTCGTGCAAGCTCGCACTTTATAAAGCACTAATAAGACCTGTGCTGACTTTCGGAAGCGAGAGCTGGACCATGACCTCTAACGACTGTAGATTATTATCTACCTTCGAAAGGAAGGTCATCCGTTCAATTTTTGGTCCTGTTAAAGTTGCGAACAATGAATATCGGATTCGCAACCACGAAATAAAGCAACTTCTCGGAGGTAGCGATATTATCGGCTTCATCAAATATAATCGAGTTAGATGGCTCGGCCACGTTACCAGGTCCCCACAACAACGGATGATAAATAAAGTGTTTCACCAACAATCAGCCGGAGTACGTCGTAGAGGAAGACTCCGACTACGCTGGCGTGACGACATTGAACAAGATCTGCAAGCATTAGGATATCGAAACTGGAGGACGATAGCAATGGATCGGGATGGATGGAGGACCATTGTGCGGGCGACGAAATTCCTGCATGGGATGTGAAAGCCAGAGAGAGAGAGAGAGAGAGAGAGAGAGTACAACCACCGATGCTGCACCACACTCTGCACGCTCAAATAAGGCTGTGACTCTATAAAACATAAAAAAAACTCACGAAATTGTTTTGAAAGACCGTAAAGTGAAGTTGCGCGTGAGATAGCACATTGTAAAGATATCAATGGAACGTGTTGGCCATATTTTGTACGAACATTTGTCCACGAAAAAGCTGTGTTCGAAGTGAGTACCGCGTTTGGTCACAATGGATCAGAAACAACAACATCTTACACATGAATTGCTTCCGTATCCACCGTATTCGCCATATTTCGCCCCCAACGATTATTGCTTGTTTGCAAACCTCAAAACAATATCCACAAACGTTTAACGTTTGTTTAGTAGTTGCAGCCACGGGAACGAAGAAATCTTTGCTGCATTGCCCCGATTCTTCGACCGAAGTCATGAATGGATGAAACTCTGATAAAAAGACCACTGTTAATGTTAATCACCAGAAAACATTTTCTAACGATTCACCCAAGATAACCCTTACCACACCGTGTGACAAAGCTTTTCAGGTCATCCTCTAACATGTAAACTTCGTTAAGATCGAATTTTTTTTAATTCTCATATCGTCACCGCATCGATCATTTAATTACGTGTTCGATATCGTTAAACATCGTTAATACAAAGGATGAAGAAAATAAGCTCCAAATGACTGTCCTGAGACACTCTAGATGATGCCATAGAAGAAAAAAATGGATGAGCTAAACAATACCCTTAATTTTAAAAACTAAATTAACTTAAAATTAACTTACAAGCTGGCTTGATAAAAATTACCGTAGCGTTGCGGATCCGATGGTAGAGGTCGAAGATAAATGAATCTAAATAGATAAATGTTACTCTGATTCCGTTTAGTTTTCGGTGATTCTTCTTTCAGTAACAATTATTACTAATAAATATAATTAGGGTTTTTTTTGTATAGTTTTAGCAAGATAATATTAAATATTAATCTTTAGTATTACCGCTTTTCTTACGTATTATATAAACTTATTATTTTTATTATTGCTTAATATTTTTATTATTTTATTATTGTTTATGTTATTTATATGTCTAGTTTTAGGCGAGTCAGGTTATTCCTGCACATCCTATTTTAATTTTCACCACGATCGCAGCTTATCGACCGATCCCGTTCTCCATATAAGAATAACCAACCGTTTCGAATAGTATGAGCACGGTTTTATTAAGTACTGGGCTTGCTTCAACCCCGTTAGATAATTTTATATTATTTTCATACGTAAGTCAACTTTAATTGAAACATTCACTATTCTTAACTATGCATGTACACATACGATATTTCATGCCTTAAACTTTAATAGAAGCACGGTAACTGTCACTTATATATACATATATGTATAATATTTTTTTTAACCCCAGTCAATGCTGTAGGTGTGTTTGATTAGCTTATCTCTGAACAACTGAGCACTTATCGATCCGAGATTTTAATCTATTTTTTCTCTATATTTAATTTGTATCTTTTATGACAAAAATCAAATTGCACATTCTAACCCTACAACAAAAACAAATCGTTTATATTTTTTACAAAAAAAATTAATCCGTACCGGGTGACCATTACAAATCGTTACATACATTGCTCATTTTCTCACACATTTTACCCTGTATATCATGTTAATTTCTTCTCTAATGTTCCTTTTGAGTTGTTCAATATTATCTCCATAAACATTACTTTTAAGATAACCCCATAAAAAGAAGCCAGGAGCAGTTAAAGCCCGTCACCCCGTGGAGGCTAATCTACATCACCAGATTTCGCAATTACCTGTTGTGAACACAATTTTCGTAACAATTCCATAGTTTCTCTAGCAGTATGGCATGTTGAAACCACATGTTCACCAAATCATTGGAATGCAATTCTGGTTCTAAAATAGTTCCTCATCACAATAGCGTTCGCGAATGACTTACAGCTGAACTAAATGGCGCACCTTACCATCAGTTTCAAGGGATATAATAGTATGATTGATGCATTATTTGTGGATTCTCTACTGCCAGAACCAGCAGATGGTTAGTGACAAACAACAGCATCTTATTTGTATGCTCCGTTCTCTTGATAGCAGCTCTTGTGTTAATTGAATTTTATGCGAGAATAAATCCCAGTTTTTATCTAAAATATTATGGTTAATGTTCATCCCGAAGTCCAAGTTCTTGCGCCCGATGTCTAAATGATGTCGTTGGATTATGTCGTACACTTTCACTTACCACAGCAATTTTTAATGGATTTCTGACTATACATTTTTGCTTATACTTTGGCTTATTTGCCATAGTCCCTCTTTCTTCAAATTCGTTATAAATCCGGTAAATTGTAGGCATTGAAGGCACCATATTCGTTCTGATACTTTCACATAATTTGCTTAATGTTAATGTGTTCTTGACTTGTGTAAAAGGATTTCACTATTAAAACGCGTTGTTCAGATCTTTCCATGATTAATTTGCCATGTGTGGTATATGTTCTGTTCTAATCTGTTGTAAATAACAAATAAATGAAAAATGATATGTAGAGTTTTTGTAAAACTATCTTGTATATTTAAAAATCATTATTCTTGCACACTCGATATAAATTTTAATATGTGATCCAAATAATTACGTATAACACTCTAGCGCAAAAGGTTATCGTTTTTAGAAGTGATGTGAATGAAATTCAATGCATACAAAATGTGTTGAAAAGTATTTCGATACTAATTACATTGAAAAAAGATATTCGAAGCAGATGTTTATCAAATTAGATTTTGTTTGCTTTCACTGCAAAAAAGATTTAAAATTGACTAAAAGAAATTTTCGAATTTTGTTATAAGTAAAACCTGTTGAAGGAAATTTTATATTTCATGAGATTTTAAAATTTCTAAATAAAAAATTCAGCTGTTACGTTAGACTACGCTCACCAAACTACAAATGTATGAAAAATATTTTAAGCTTATATCGAAAGGATATACACATTGCCTTAGCGAATTATTATAAATTCGCGAAACAATAGTGTATAGAAATTTACTTTCGACACAAGTATTACAATAGTTTCAGACGAAACTACATCGTAAATATTGTTTTATAGCATGATTTGCTTCTAAATGTGTTATGCGGTTTCTTTCTATAAGCCTTGATGTAAAGGGCCAACCATAAAAAATTATAAAACTAAAAAAAAAATGTTAATAACATTCCAGCCATACTAGTCGTAACGAGTATGCCGTAAATATTGTTGTATTTTGAATGGCAACTATTTGTTATAATGACAGCAATAATTTATATTAAGTGGTAATTCATATTAACGAAGCTTCGTTAATTTTTTTAATTTTAATTAATTTTCCCAACGACAAAAGCACAGAAACAGCATTTATCGCAAACATATTTTTTTAAAGTTTCGTTTATAGTTTTACTTCGTAAAACGCTGCAAAATTGCTAATTGTATGCTTACATTTCAGAAAACCAAGACCCATGTTGAAAATTTAATTTTTAAATTTACTTGATTCTTTTAATTCTTTGTCGTTTTTTGTAAATGCTAAATTTACAAAACATTTGGGCTGTACATAGACCGAATTTTTGTTGAAAAACTGTTTTGTTTTGTCAAAAACCGTCATTTTAGCTTACATTTTTGGAAACTGATTTGGACCGGAATTGTTGCAAGGTTCTTCTAAAAATCTCATACAGAAGCTGTCACTTCCGGTGGACCAAGGTATCACAATTGATGCAGCAGTTCTGCCTTAATTTTGGAAAACTGATATGGTCCTTTATTGTTGCTAATATAATATATCATTTTTTTCATTAATGAAATACTTTTTAAAATATGTGTAAAAAACGAAGAAACACTTATGGAAGCTGCAAACTTAGGTGGTCTTATTTCAGCCAAAAATCAGTGGGAGTACAATCTCAGTAATTTTGTCTGGGCTGTAGAGAATCAACAAATATTTAGTCTGCGTGGAACTAGACATACACACAGATATTTTTTAAAAGCCACTTTTTTGATTTCGGCGATATAACGAAAGGCACATCTGCAAAAAATCACGAGCCTATAACAAAACACAAATTCATCTAATGGTTATCTATGCTGTTATATAAACCAAAACACACGTTCCAAGAAACGTAAATCGACTTCATATAGATCTAATTCACATAATTATTGGATTTTTTTAATCTGTAAACCAGTACCACGTACATTGGTGACATACTCAAAATGCATTGGCAAGTTCAGAACACCAGTGATAAATCGAGTTAAAAGTGGCATTGGACGTTCTCTTTTACTGTAATAATGCTGTGGAAATAGTAAAGATATATTAGTTTCTGATCTGGGGTTGAAATCGCAGTGCTTTGTTTTGCATTCTGCATTCAGGCAGCAATCTGTTAAACTAACTGATAATATCATATAGTTTTCGTGGTAATATGCTACATTGAACACTATTTTACGATATCTGTACTTAATACTAAACTTTCTGAATACTTTCATTCATGCGGTAAATCCTTCTTTCGGGGAAGAGGTGGGAGTTCATTATCAATGAACAGTAAATTTTCATTTTAGTTTAAAGTAAACTATCGGTCATTATATCATTAATTTACATATTACAGTACAATTTGCATCTAAAGAGACGATGTCTTATATAAAACAATTCAGCGCTATAACATTTTCATAATCTGAGAAATCATAACTTGTGCGATAGACTAGTAATTAAAATAATTTTTAACGATTAAATAAAATTTAATCAGATAATATTTAAGATAGAATTGAAGCAGGAAACCACTTGGCACACCTTGGACAGCCAAATTTGCCACTTTGATTGTGTCTAAATATAAAAATAAATAATTTGCTTGTGAACATTTCATACCATAATACACCTTTTAAAGTTCACAAAATATATCAACTTTACTAAACTTGAGAGAAATTCAATTTTCTGATAAGAAACATGAATATCAACAACAAAATATGACATTTCTTTTTATCGTACGCTCATTGTTTTTATGCTGTCATACATAAACTAAAATATAAAAATAAAAAAAGATTTATGTAGTCCTATAAACAAAGTGAACAATAAATTCGTCTGCATAAAATCATTTGTCGCGATATGAGAGTTATCAACAAAATATGAGAGGAAAAAAAATGTTAATAAATAACAAAATATTTAAGACCAATCAGGGCAAAATATAATATGTACAGAGATATAAATTTACGATATGGCATCATATTTGATTAACATTTCGAAGTACATTACACGGAACAAATTATAGTCATGTTATTTAAATTGTTTTAGTGTTCATGACAAAATGAGTAACACTATCATTTTCTACATCATGTGCGGAAATTGCTTCGAGCGCAAAAAATGCAAAACTAAATTCTACATACATCATCCCGTATGGCGTATATGAGTTTAATGCTTTTTTGCTCCGCGCGCTATATTTTCCTGTTTGGCAACGCGTCGTTTTGACGCCATCATAAATATATTTCAAATAAATTTTATTTTATTCCTTTAAATTTATTTATGTATTTTTTCAGCGTTTTGAGCTATATATGTATACAAACGGGTATGCTGCTACTCTATAGCCAAAATAAAAATTTCCATTCTACATAATTAATTTTCTTCATATTTTACGCGAGTGTTTTAAAGAGAATCCGCGAATGATGCGTTATAAATGGTCAACACATTTTTGGTATTCATGTATCATATCGGCAATAAAAAGCCAAACCTTATCAGCATATGCATTATATATACTATCATACTATAATAGATAAAGTTTTACATTTTCTACTTATATAATTATTTATGTCCATAAATTTAGTTCATTCAAATATACTCGTAAATAGAAATTCACTTGATTGTGAATGCAAAAAATGTGCCATCGTGCCACAAAAATTAAAAACAAAACATAAATATGGAAGAATTTTTATGACTCCTATATATTGCTTTGTGGGACCCCACATGAAGATTAATTCGAATTTTCCTTGAAAAAAAAGAAATCAAAGTGGTTTAAAGTGCAAATTAGTATGTGATTTAAATGTTAATTAATTATATTTTTTATTTATATTTTATTACTTTATATTGTTTTTGCGATGAATTGAAATTTATCCAAACACTGAATAATTATAATTAATCAATTGATTTGTGTTGTGTGTTTTATGTATTTTTTATTGCGCCAGGTCTCCAAGTATATTAATCATATAGTGAGAATTCTTAAATGCATAAATGCATTCTGCAGAAACAAAAATTAAAATGCAGTTGAATTATAATATTTTATAGCATTTATTTTATTAAGCACGATTTATCGATTTTATTATTGCTTGTCTTATTTTGAGCACGCAATAATATATAATTGACATTAAACAAAAAATATGTTGAAATCTAATTATCAAACAATCGATCATAAATCATGAGTATTAAATATAGTTTTGTAATAAAATTATTTTAAGACGACAAACAAAAATTAGCCCATTCATGATTAAAAAATAATTAAAAGGTTTCTTACTATGGATGTTATACGCGAGCTTATATATCGCAAAATTATTATCATTTTAAAAGCATAAATTAAAAATAAATTAATTGAATACACTTGATAATTTGATATTCAATTTATGGCCTGATTGACCCTGATTATATAATTTCATCAATAATGATGTGCTATAATATTAATTACATGCTACAAATTAAGTTGGGCCACGAATACGTTTTCCATGATCCGCATTTTGTTTTTCATGCATAAACTATTTAGAATTTTGTATTTTGTATAGATATGTCATAAAAAATTATTATAATATATGTTACCTGATCTATGAAGAGTGCAAAAACAAGTTATCGAGAAAACAGCTGTTAAAGGTAAAAAAACTCGTTGCGTCAGTTTCGCGTTAGTTGTTCCCTTTTATCTGAGTTTTCTTGAGCGCATGCGCGCCATTTTGTTTATATATTTTATAATTTATATGTACGAAACCACAGTATGTTGTTCAAATATTTGAAAATAAAAAATCAAATCACATAACAAACAATCGGTTCCACTGCTCAAAAGCAAGCGACTAGAAGAAGTGAGGCATACGTCATCATCATAACTATTCAACCGGTTCAACCGGAACTTTATATTTTGCTACTTGCCTTTGCAAAATTGACGAACAAAATGCACAGACACATGCGAGAAAAAATAAAATACAAATATAAAATTGTATACGATACAGTGTATACGTATATAAAATAATTGTTCACCTCGCCAGCTCGCGCTCCAATTTTTGGTTCAAAATCGACACTCTGGTGTCTAACTAACTATATTTAAGGACGTTAAGTATTGTTTCTGCTTGGAACATCATCGTAGTTAGTCGCGTTAAGTTGAGTTTAAAAATATTATCAATGTTATCGGCGCGGCCGTCTTTTTCGTTACCACGTTAATGTAATCGTTTCTGTTGGTACTCTGGTTTCTCTTCATTTTTAGTAAACTTTCCACACATTAAGATTTTCTGATTTTCATCATGTGAAAGAGCGTCTCTCCGCGAGTCAACTCAAAATGAGTCGATATAGCTAACAGCAAAAGAAATCACTGATGTGCCGCTATCTAATGACATGGTTGCTCGTCGAATTAAAGATGTAGCAGTGGTGAAGTCTCAATTGATATTTCACCAGAAAAATCGTAATTCTGAAAAATTTTAATTGTAAATTGTTCTGTAAATGGACGAAAGCACAGATGTAGCTGGACTTGCAATCTTGTTTGGTTTTTTCGATATCAGCATATAAATTTGCTTGAAGAGGATCTTCTTTTGTGTGAACCATTGTCAAATAATACAACTGGGGCCGAAATATTTAATATATCGTGAATGATTTTTTTAAGACTAATGGTTTAGAACGGAAACTGTGTTTGTACCTGCACAGATGTTGCAAAGGAAATGGTAGGCAAAATCGCTATCGCTCTGTTGGTTGTTAAAACCAAGAGTTTAGTAGTAAACTGCACCAGTATCCATTGCATTCGTCACCGCCAAATCGAGACCCTTGCAAACACAGATTTTAAAGATTCTTTGCGAAGATATGGGTAGCATTCATAAAGCTTTATTTCGCCATACTTAAGTACGATGGGCACGATTTTCATGGTAAACCGAATGGATTTACAAGAAAGATTGACAGATAAACTGTAATTGTTTCAACTTGGATAAATCGCCGATATTTTCTCAAAGCAAAACATTGTGAATATGTCTCTTGAAGGAAAATAAGTAACAGTGTTCACAGCCAATGATAAGATTCAAGCTTTTGACAAAAAATTGAGGTTTTGGATTCGCGCTCGTGAACTAGATAGTTTCTCAATATTTAAAGATATTTTGACTTTATGTTATGTGATGCAATTTGTCAATATTTGGATATTTTAAACTCAGTAAAACAGTATTTTCCAGATGAGCAAATTGAAAAGCTTAAAAGAATTACACATGAACACGCACCCATTCATAGTTTAGAAAAGGTCAGAAGAATTTACAGTTAAGAAGTACGAAGTCTTCATTGACATGATTTCAGATTCCGCACTACTGTCGATATTTGAAACAGTATCTTTTTCAGAATTTTGGTGCACTTTAAAAGAAGTACAATACAATACTTCTCTCTAATTACTCGCTACGACTTATTTGTGCATCCAAATTTTTTTACGTTTGTTTCATCAAAAACAAAATACCGCAACAGACTCGTTGCAGAAGGTAACAGGAGGATTCAACAGTAAAGTCAATAAAGCCAGGCATACAAGAATTATGTGAAAATAGGAAACAAGTCAACTCGTCTCACTAACAATGTTTTTTTAAATTTATTATATTTTGCAATAAATAAATAAGTTTTGTTGAACTACAAATAAGTTCATTTTTCTATTTAGGAATTTGTAAATACAATGTATAACAAATAAACTACTTTTCGATTGGCACATACGCACTATTAGTCATTACTGAACCACTGGAGTTCCGTGTAAATTATTATGGCTTGAATCTATTCGAATCGGCAAGAAAGTGGAAAATGATTTTTTGACACCCAAGTCCCGTTTTCATAGGCCAGACCACATATGTTAAATATTGATTGAAAGCCAGATCAGTTTTTATAAAAATTAGTTACTTTTAACAAAGAGTAATTAAAACATAACTAGAACTATTTCGAACTCCAGTCTTTAGTGCCTACCACATTTTACCAAGATGAATCACTTCGGTCAGCACAGTCCACATCTTGGTCACTGCGCGCGCGGTCAAAAGATATTCTCAATACTATGTTTTAAATGTCAGATAACTAATGATTTAGATATTTAAATTAAAGTTTGGAAAATTATAGTTTTTCTGTTATTATTGCATCGAGACGCATCCATATATCATAGAAAACTCGTGAGTTTATTGCTGATCTCTTGAATCGAGAGAACCAATACCACTGCCTCAGTTCATTTTGCACGACGCTGGTCGAACCTTGTGAAAGAACCAGCATAGTTTTTAAGGGAAAAGAGAGCTGGGACGGAGAAATAATATTAAAAGTAATACGAAGAGCTATTACAAGACAAAAAAAATGCATCAGGATATGAAAATGTCAGAGAAAACATCAGAGAATTTAACTAAGTCAAACTAAATTATTATACAGAGAACAAGAAAATTGGAAAGAAGAATGAAATTTTAGAATACAAATAACCCAAGAGTATTCAAGAATCCAACAAAATCCGAAGAAAAGTGTTCCAGCCAGGATTGCGGGGTAATAAAACATTAGCAGCAAATTGGCATAGTCGGTAAAAAAACGACCATTGGAGGAGCCTTAAGCCTGAATCTGGCAATAAAATTTGTTGCTGGTACGAAGAGATTTAGAAACTTAGGACGGATAGGTAATGAAGAAAAGTTATCTTTAACAGAATGACGCAGTTATATATTATATTCAAATTTTTATATTTTTATTTTTATATTTTTGTCGCCCTCGTTGCTTAGTAAGTCGAGTACTTGCTCTGTTATTCGGGGGCCCCGGGATCGGCAACTGGGTGTCAAATTTTCAGGGTTTGTAGTACTTGAAAATCTAAATAGCTTTTGTTCTACAACATTTTGATTTGGCCGCCATGTTGGCCGCGGCCGGCCTCTGAACGGGCATTTTTGGCCATTTTGGCCACGCCAACTGCGCTGAACCAATTTGACATACCCCGGACATATGCATATCGTTGGAAAGGTATTGATGCCAGCTATCAAAAAGCATATAAAAGAATTTCAAAAAATTAGGGTGGAGGGTCATTTTGGGAAAAAAACTGAAAAATGCCAAATCGGCCGGCCACATTCGGCCAAATTGCTAAAAAATTAACCCAAAAGTTTTGGTTCATATTTTCAGGATTATTAGCCACAAACCTCACCTACAATATGACATCAACTGTTTGTCCCAGAAAACTCGTATATTTTAGATATTGACCTCCATAACTTAAAAGTCACCCTAATTTTTTGCAAAATTTCATTTTTTGGCTAAAATGCACCCTAATATCGGTCCGTTACAGTTCATAATGATAGTGAATCAACATATTATAATGAAACAAATATAAATACATCATATTATTATCATTGTTAAGAGAATTTTTACCATTGACCCTTTTTTCATAACAAAAAAAACGAAAAAACTGACAAATTGATGTGATCGAAAAAATCACCAAATACATTGAACATTTGACAGTCTCCTTGCATAAAACCGATATTCTTTTACCATTATGATGATTTCTTTGAAAAATAGATCTTATCTCCCATCGCATGAAGATGGAGTATCAGCGAGAGGATAGCTACCATTAACTTTTGTTTCCAACTAACACACTAAAATATGTACATTTTATTGTATTGTTTAAGGAATTAAAAATGAATGGTAGCCGCATGCAGTTAGTGACAAAACAGCAAGAAACATGCAAAAAAATTGTTGAATTACTCAATCAAATTTCTACCAAAAACACATGCATCTGGTCTAAATTTTTACTACTCTGTAACATACATTAAAAATTAAACTACAATTGTTCAGCCGATAGCCTACGAGAACCGAGTGTGTAATAAGATCACACCCGGCATGACCTGTTTGTGGCATGTGGTAAAGGATTCGGAAATAAATCTACTAAAAGACTACAAAATGAAGATTGAAAAATTGCATGCAAAATAAAGAAATAGAATCGTCTACCACACAGCAGAAACAGTACACCAGAACGTATAGGTTGTCATGCTGAACATAATAAAAAAACTACCTACCTGAACCTAATGATGAGACCTGACCCTACTTTTCAACATAAAAAAGATAATATAAAGTCTTTACTATACTTCGAGGCCAAGAGCATGGTGAGATGACGCCATCATCTGCTCACTTTCCAAACATAAATCGTATTAAATTATTGAAACAATTTCGTTCTATTGTTTTACGTTCTATCGTGCCTCATACACAGGCACAGGCCACTGGAGTGACGAATATTGAGAGACGAAGAACGAATCATGCACATTCCATAACACACAGCCGACAGCTGTGTGAGAGTATGCGTAATTCGTTCTTCGCGAAACGAACAACAATTAAAAGCCCTGAACAAAGTCTGAACCGCAGATACCAATATTCAACAAACTACAGAAGATTGTATTGGTTACACCAATGCCTCCTAAACTACAGGCCTCTTACTACTCTCATTTTTCGCACATGACGTTAATTTATGTCTAAACCGAACTGCGCAATAATAATGTTAAGATATTTACACTAACAAAACAACTAGAGAAAGCAACAAAAACGTCGACATAGCGTGTCGTCATCATTTGGTGTAAGCGGCCTGTAGTTTAGGAGGCATTGGTTACACTAACAATCCCATGTTAATTTTTTCTTTCGTACCACTACTTATTAAACTAGTACGCACATACGATGTACACATATATTCTAATACAACTATCTATGGTGTAGTTTTTTCTGTATTTGTTGCATTAGCATGGTTTTATATTGTTGTTCGTTTTGGTCATTTCAATGCCACGCGTCTGTGTATGAGGCACAATAACACGTAGCGGCCACTTGTGTGCTATCGTGTGTGTGTGAACTCAAAGTCGAAGTCAAAACGACTGACAACAATAAAACGAATCGCAATTCAATTCATTTTCAATTTACCGTGCCAAAATCATTGATATCAAATAAAAAACCTCCTAACGAGGTAAATGTTCGAGTGACGAAAGCCGAATTCAATTCACAAAATTTCTGATATCAAACAACGCGCTGAATGCACTAACATTCCGTAAAATCGTTGACAAATCGAATACAATTGTCTTTTTCGGCACAAATTTGATATCATAAATTTTGTGAGTTGAATTCGGCTTTCGTCACTTGAACATTTACCTCCTTAAGAGGTTTTTATTTGATATTTTTATACTTTTAAATTTTATATTTATTTTTTTATATTTTTACATTTTTATATTTTTATAATTTTATATTTATATACCTTTATATTTTTATACTTTAATATTTATATTTTTATATTTATACTTTTTACATTCTTCTATTCTTCTATTTTTCTATTTTTTTTTAATATTTTCGGAAGTACCAGTTCAAATGGCTCATCATTAACATAGCAACAATTCATATATACAACGTCAAATAACATGACTACCACGGTTGTAACGATTCCGAATTATTATAATTATGTGATACTGGAACTTTGGGTTGAAATCTTCTTTTTATGATTTCTGCAAGTATGTATGGATAATTTCTCTTTCTCTCTCGATAATACTTAATTATTACAATTATCATTATTAATTGAAAGATAATTGTATAGAGTAAATACATTATTTGGGTTTTTTCAGATAAACATTTCCCCTATACCTATTTACACAAATTAATTTTGCTGAGCATCTTGTGGAGGTATCGGAAGAGAATACGCAATACAAAACGAAGATAACGATGGAGAATGATGAAGGAGAGGGAACTTGAGGTTTCTTAATCAAATGATGCAGCAAGAGTTTTTTTTTGGATCCGGAGGTTGAAGCAGTAACATCTACGTGCGGAAGAAATATTAATTAATATTTTCGATGGACTTGGACTTGTCGAGATAAGTATACTTTTGGTGATACATTTTTTTTTGATAATTATCAAAATTCAGAACTTAGAACTTTACATTGTGATATTGAAGTGGTACCAAAGTTTTTTTTTGTTTTGAACGTTTGTTGGTGTGCGTATGTACAATCAAACAGTTTGATTGTAAATCTGTAAAAGTCTGAGTGGATAAATTTTCTGTTTTGTGCATTGCAACGATAAGTAGAAGAGTTCGCAATATAAAAGGTATTTGATTCAAGATAAGAAACTTGATCAAAACTTCGTTCGAACGAGCTGTTACTGTTTTATTGTGACGAAGAAATTCAGCTTTACCCGCGTAACATTGAGCCACGTGCTGCAAAGCGTTTCAACCAATTACCGTTCCATTGTAGCGAGGCATAACGGATCCATAATTCCATACCATATAGATGGTAGCTTTCAGTTAAACATTGTTCCGGATATAAAATATTATTTGTCAACGCATGTTTTGGATGGGATAATATACGAGCGACCGGCCCATACAAGTACTTATATCGGTCGCATGGATTTGGATGAGTATATACTTTGTGATACGAGTAAGTAACAACTGGGGTTTTTGGTAAGCAAATTAATTTATTAAAATCTTCCAAAGAAAAACCAATAAATTATCCTTTCCTTTTTTTAATTATCTTATTGTTTCCGGAATTAATCAGAGTAGCTTAATAGTGAGTTTTTGTTTTACTGAGAAATTATTCAACACCTACGCCCAGGTCTCATAGTGTTTCTAGAGCCATAGCCGGTGCAAATTAAACGCGTGACGGGTTCTTCTTGAGGAAGATGGCGCCCAAAGACAAATAATTATCCTTAGTCATTATATAATTGAATAATTTCAAGGTAGAAGAAAAATTAATTTGATTCTTTAAATTGTTGCGTTTTTTAGTTTGTTAAATAATTGGTTTTCTTGTAATAATATATGCATCTCTTTCTTTCTTTTTTGATTAGACTACGCGAAGCTGCCAACTGCTTTCCTGGAAACTGAAGTGTCATCATGGCGGAAAATTTTGTTTAGGATTAGAAATCATAATAAATATTAGTTGTTTAGATAAAGTAGATTATCATTTTGGTTTGTTAAAGAAAATTACGTTTGTTAAGGATATATTTTAGAAAATATTTCAACGCAAAAGAAACTGTATTATGTAATTTTTTTATTTAAATATAATAGACGTTTTATAACGTATTAGAAAAATGAAAGAAAGAGGTCGTCCATTTTAATTTTGATTTTCTTGTAGAACGTAGTTAGGTTTTTGTGTCACCCGTTACACGGTATAAACGAACACCTAAAAATCAGCAAACGAGTTATTGTGATTTACACTTCTTGGTGATTTTATATGACTATAAAATTCCATAAAGCGGAAATGAAAAAACTCATATAAACATTTTTTTACTTTTATAATAATATAAGAATGTAAAAATATTAAAATATGAAAATATATAAATATTCTAAAATATAAAAATGTAAAATATAAAATATAATATAAATAAATTTTATATGTAAATACAATATAAAAAAATATTTTTATATTTTAATGTTTTTGTATTTTTATATTTTTAAATTTTTATACTTAAATAATGTTATATTTTTATAAAATTATATTTTTGTATTTTTATACATTTATATTTTTATATTCTATTTTATATTTTCCAAAATACGAGGTCAAATGGCTGCTCATTAACATAGCAACAAGTTATAAATATAACGTAAAATAGCACGACTACCACGGAATAAACGCACACCTAAAAATCCAGCAAGGGAGTTATTGTGATTTACACTTGGTGATTCGCTGAAGCCAGAAATCCTGTGAAGCGGAAACGAAAAAACCTATATAAATATTTTTTATAAAAATGTTAGAATAAAAAAAAATATAAAAACATAAAAATACAAAAATATAAAAATTAAAAATATGTATAGTTAAATATAAAAATAATATAAATAAGTTATATAAATATACAAAAGATTTTTATATTTTTATGTTTTTATATTTGTATATTTTTATTTATATATTTATTTTTATATTTTTAAATTTTTAAATTTTTACAATAGATTTTTATATTTTTATATTTTTACAATAGATTTTTATACAGTCGTTAAACACTTTGCAATAAAAACTAATTATTACTAAAATATTCAATAGTATTTAAGATATAAAATTTTTATTTCATCTTACTCGTATTTCATTCGGTGTAACCGTATTGATTTGTTTCATCCCACTATTTAAGACAATTAGAAAGATTATTGCTACAAAAACCTCTTATTGTCATATTCCTCTGTTAATAGTAAATTTGGTGTTGTAATCAGTTTTTCGAGTCAGGGGTATAGTTATTTGTCCTTTTAAAGAGCTGATTTTCTAATGGTGAAGCTCGTTGGAAATTAAAACTAGATCAAACGGCCCACGTTCGAGAGTTTTCACTTATCTGTTTTGCTGACACTATCATCAAGTTAATAATCTTGTAGAGCACTTTCCACCAAATAATAAAATTTAACCTCACAACAGCTATTATACTATCATGTTGTGCCGACAATTACCTAGTTTATTTTATTAATTAATTAAGTTTATTAAAAATATTATTATTTGTTAAACTAAAAATTGATTTGATTTCAGTTATAATTGAAATAAATTTTCTTCATGGTACTGTATTGTTTAATGAAAACTATATTAGTAGTAATAAATTGGATTAGATTTTAACGCACGCTATACCAAGTCTGCTACATTATTTCTAAAGTCTTGTAATGTACCTACTTTGATATTTTTAATAATTTCGCGCAAAGCGTATATTTACAGTTCCTTGTACTCTTTGAGCACAAATTTCTTTAAAGATTACAGATAAATAATAAAGTAAATATTCAATTGTAAGAATATTAAAAAACATATTTAATCTGAACTAAAAAACAGACGAATAAATAAAAACACTTATTGTTTTTATTATTTTTCATTTAAAATCGAACAACTCAATTCAATAATACACTCGCACAATAATAAATGGCCATTTCGCTTACGCCATACAATAAATCATATAAATATTACAAACCCCTTACCGTGTTCATGTCCATGACCGCGTGATCAAATACTGCAACAACAACAAAAAATTGTTATTCTTTTTATTTGTTGCGTTATTTATTAATATTTTATTTATTTAGTTTTTGTAATATCAATCGATTGAACACAACAGCAACAACACATGTATGTGTTATTGTGTATTATTGTATATTCAAATTCGATTTAAGATTAAAAACTTTATAAATTCGCTGTTCTTGCTGTTTCGCCTCTTTTGTATTTATTTTGTTTTAATTTAACAATGCACATAAAAACTATTGATATTATAATCAAAATGTTCGTTTTTTATGAATTGGAAACACCTTTCATTTGAGTGCAGTTGAATACAAATTACTGAACTATTTTGTTTATATAAAATTTAAATCTATAATCTGAAATGAAATTTATGTTTGGTAATATGATATGTACATGTTCTGACATTCTAATATTCACCTACATATAGTGTTAACATAATTGTTAGTTGAATACGAATTTTTACGTGGTTTTTCAGTTCAAAACAAACGAAAAATTATAACTATGTACATTTTTTAATCAGACGATAAAATCAAACATAATGAAATGGTGACGAATTGTTTTCATCAAAAATACAACACTTCCAAAAACTATTTGGTTTATTTTTTTGATCTATTGATTAAAGCGTTAGTTATGCATACGATCAAAGCTAGCCTGATTCCTAGCTTTACAATAACGAAGAGCGAGGGTAATAGAAATTGTCCACAATAAAAGGAGAGGCAACCGAGAGCACCGAAGAATAGTTAGGTTGGGGGCCGTTATTATCAAAAAGCAGGAAAAGCTGTCATATGCGGTTGGTGAAGTCATACCCAGAAATAAATCATCTCATCGGAAATGTGACACGTATATAAAGAACGCTCTTACCTTTTTAAGCAAAGTGCATAGTCATTGGAGTAAGCGTGTAGGCGATATTATCATAAAGATGTCCGAGCTAGTAAGTCTTAAAAAACGACGGCATACGATTAAGGCTAAATTAACCAACTTTATCAAATTCATCACCGCAAATCTAGCAGATATAGATATTGAAGCGATAAGAACACGTGTGGCACGAGTTGATATGCTCGGCCCTGAAAAAGAATACAATTGTGAGTTTGAAGAAAAATTTTATGATGCCAAAACAAAGCTCAATTCGAAACTTAGCACATTAACAATGATTCCTAGAGGTGATATACAAGGAATGGACATAACACTAAACCACACACATACCGGTCAAGCTGAAGTGAAACTACTTAAATTAAGCATACGACTAATCTCAGTTGAACATGAGAGAATGGTAGTTTTTTTATGATTTATTTTCAAGCACAATTCATGATTCAACGATATTGAACACGCAGTTCAAAAGTTCCAATACCTAAAGGGATCTTTAAGAGGTAAAGCTGCCGAATTACTTCGCCTTAGTGTAACTGAGGCTAACTACATGGAGGTGTTACACAAACTGAAAGACAGATATGACCGAAAGAAACATATTATTAATTCGTTCATACGCACTTTCGTAGATCATCCACCCCTCCAGGCCGCTGATGAAATGAAAAATATACTAGATACTGCAGATGAAGTATTGCGTGGCCTAATGGACTAATCTTTGGCCCAATAGTAGAATCTCGTGACCCCTGTGTGATTTACTGATTGGTTACTAAATTGGATGATAAGAGCAAATGTATATGTAAGCGGAAACATCAGCGGAAATCGACCAGAAACTTGAAGAGTTTTAAATTCTTGTAAATCAGAATGGACGCTCTCGAGTCATTGAACTCTTGGATCAAGCCGAGAAATCCTGGAAGTTCTATAAAAGGGGACGTAGTGGCAAGTAAATCAACCGTTTTTGAATGTGCTTTCTTCAATGATGAAACTCATTCCCTATTCGACTGCTCTCAGTTTAACAATTTAATTGTTAACCAACGCAGGGAATGGGTTAAAAATAATCGAAGATGTTTTAATTGCTTAAGCCGACGACACGCATTATTTAATTGTCAATCAAGGCGCCGAAGTCGAACCAGTTCTGGTAAACACAATACATTACACATTACTCAATGTCAATGTCGTAGAAACCAACGGGACGCCTGAGACTTGTGAATCAAATTCCAAATAAGGTGATTCAAAGACCAGCTTAGATTCATCAGTCATTCAAACTGATTGTGTCAAGATGTTAAAACTCCATTCAATTCTACCAACAGCTCAAACTACCGTACTGGATTGTCATGGGAAACCCCAAAAATATCGACCGTTTTTAGATTCGGGTTCCCAAGCTAGTTTTATTACGGAGGCCTGCATACAACGGTTAAATTTAAAAAGATCTAATTCCCGAATTTTAGGAAGTGGTCTAGGGCTGAATAAGTTGGTCTAACAAGAGGAAAGATGATATTAGTTTACACCCACCAGATCAACCCGAATTTGAAATTAACGCGTTAGTTTTATCAAAACTAACATCCTGTTTACCATCACAAACAATTAGCGGCATTTCGGTGAGCATGTGGAAATCATTGCAGTTAACAGCTCCAAATTTTAACTAGCCAAGCGCAATAGATATTTTAATCGGAGCTGATAACTTATTTGTCATTTTTTGTAACGGATGAAAGCAGCTTGGCGAACACGGGGTCATCATGCAAAATACAATTTTTGGGTGGGTAGCGACTAATTATTTGGAACCCGAGGCAAATATTGATACCACTCTAAAGAGATTTTGGGAAATCGAGTCTGTTCGGGATGAAAAAACTATTTTATTAGCGGCAGAAAAAATGTGTGAGCAACATTTTAAAGAGAATGTGTAGCGAACTTTGAATGGACGGTTTGTTGTAGCCTTACCGTTTAATGCATCACCAGATGAATTAAGTAACACAAGGAGCATCGCCATATATAGCGTCTAAGGAACATGGAACGACGATTCGAGAGAGGCAACGATTTTAAAGATCTGTATTATGAGTTCCTGGATGAATATGATCAACTGAAACACATGGAGAAAATTTCAGAAAATGAAATCATGGCTGATGGATACTATCTGCCTTATCATGGTGTCTTAAGAACAGCTAAGAGCAACACGGGCCATTCTCTTAATAATTACATAGCCGTAGGCTTTACTGTTCAGTCAAACCTGTTCTCAATTATTTTTCGTTTCAGAGAACATAAAACAGCTATCTCTGCCGACATCGAGAAGATGTATCGTCATGTATTGATCGATCCAAAGCATAGAAGATTCCAGCAGGTTGTTTGGAGCAAGCAGCCATCAGATAAAATTTATTATTATCGAATATCAACGGTCACTTATGGATTATCCAGCGCACCATTTCTAGCGATGTCTTCATCAAATAGTTGAAGATCAAAAATATTCCAGCCCAATTGCGTGTCATGCAATTGAGAAAAGCATTTATGTAGACTACTAAGATACGGAACAAGAGGTAGATACGGATTTCAATTAAGAAAATGGTCTTCAAATTATCCAGAACTGAACTCAATTCCAAGCAATGAAGATGTCAACAAAATTAAAGAACTTTAGATGATGCAGCTTTTGAGTCTTCCCCATATGTAACGGTGTTAAGTGCAGGTTGGCATCCACGAGAAGACAAATTTCACGCAAATTTTACGAAAAAGTTGTTCCATCTGAAGCCAGTAGATTATTTGACCCACTCGGTTGGCTAACACCTGTCGTCGTCCAAGAGAAATTATTTATGCAGAAGCTTTGGATCCTAAACTTGAAATGGGATGACGCGCTACCTGAGGAGCAAAAGCAGCAGTGGGAAAAAATCCGATACAATCTAAAAGAAGTTGAACTTGTTGCGTTACCACGGTTTATACAATCTTCGAACCATTCCACAGTTGACATTCATGGGTTTTGCGATGCCAGCGAGAGTGCTACCGCAGCTGCAATTTACTTCAAGATTACCACTCCGAAAAAAGGAGTCTTTGTGCACCTATAGTGACTACAAAAATTAAAGTTGCACCTAACAAGCAAGTGTCATTGCTTAGGTTGGAGTTGTGTGGAGCAGCTGTCCTTTTAGTTAAATTGATTGAAAATTTGAAACAGTACAACGAGAAACAAGTTTAAAAATCAACAACATTTTGGCGTGGATTGATTCTAAAAGCGTGCTCGACTGCTTGGAAATGAACCTCGTCGTTGGATAACATTCGTGGCTAATCGAACGTTGTTGATTATGGATATTGTACATAGAAGCCATTGGAGAAACGTACCATCATCGCAGAATCCTGTAGATTGTGCCAACCGAGGCATGCCAAAACTTCGGAAACATAATTTATGGTGGCCCGACTGGCTAACCCAATCCGAACAACACTGGCCCACGCAACAAAACAAATATATAATGTAAACAAGAAGAGCGTTCAATCAAATTGAATGTCCTTGGGGGATTCCTGTGCAACGAACTACTCGACTCATTGCTATCAAAATATTCATCAGTTTATAAACTCCAGAGGATTCTTGCATTCGTGATCCGATTATGGACAATACCAAAAGGAAACTAAAGGAAGAAACAAGCAGAGGGAAATATGTAAAACCACAGGAATTGTACAAGAGGACAGAAAAGGGCATACATTGAACAGATAGGCACTCTTGAACGAAACGGCAAAATTAATAAATCAAGCAGTTGATGTTCATTAAACCCATTCATGGACAGAGAGAATCTACTTCAGGTTGGAGGAGGAATTGAAAACAGTACAGCACCTTATAATAGAAAACATCCTATGATACTGCCTTCAAAGTCGATTTACACAAGAATTATTTTGGAAGATCTTCATAAAAAGCTTTATCACGCAGGACCATCGTTATTACTCTCCGTTTTTCGCCAAACATACTGGTCAACTGATAAATGTAGTACGCGAGATTATTAAAAAATGTGTCGTATATGCAGAAGATGTCAAGCTATAATTTCCGACACCAACTAATGGGAAATTTACCAGCTTCCCGGGTGGAACTAGTACGACCATTCTATAAGACAGGGTTTGATTTTGCTGGACCAACGCTGGTACATTTAACCAAAAGCAGAGGACAACGTACTTATAAAACAAATATTTTTTTTTTGTTTGCCTGAGCACAAAATTGATTCATCTTGAACTAGTAGGAGACCTCACAAGCGAATCTTTCACAGTGGCTTTTAAAAGATTCGTAGCAAGGAGAGGTGTACCAGTTGAAATCCAGTCCGACAACGGTACTAATTTTGTGGGTGACAGCAAAGTCTTATAGGGAACAGATGAAAATAAAAACTCTACTTACCTATCTTATTTTCTTTGTAACAACTCGAATTTCATACCACCAAGTGCGCCATAGAAAAAATGACAACGCGAATATTTGACGTCACTGCAACAAAGAACCAAATGGAAATTCCCACAAAACAAAACAAAATCAACGATATAGTCATACCACAAGACAATATGCCACCAAATCATTGGTTACTAGGAAAGGCAATCCAAATTCATCCTGGAGTCGATGGTCTAGTTAGGGTCGTCACTTTAAAAACTAAATCTGGAGAGCTAAAACGACCGATTCACAAATTATGTGTATTACCAGTTGATGGTAATATGAATGAAACCAGCACAATTTGATCCATCAAATGAAAAGAAAGAAAATATTGGATATGTAACTTGAAATTCAATAATACTTAATATACGACAAACGTCAAACCATCTTCTTGAGTATGGAACGAAGTTCAATGCCACCGGAATGTTCATCACTTAGAAGTAAATTACATATTTACTGCAGAATCTAATAATTAAAATATACTCATCCCAAGGACCATGGACAATCCATCAAATTAAGCAGTTATTCAATCTGAAATAAAATAATTCTTGTCAATCGCGAATCGTGAATCGATACAATTATAAATATAGCTTTCTTACACTTATATCTGAATTAAGATCCACGAATTCTCATCATTAATGTCATAATATTGTTATTCACAGTTATTTTTATTCAGTCATATATACATATGTTATTGTGAACATGTCTTATGGTTAGTAGTTATTCACCTCAATTTTTTATCATAATTAATTAATACACCCTAGATGTTGTGTTAGTAATTGTAGGATATATTTTTTATGAACACCGGAAATTGTGTAGAACTATAGATTTAAGATTTTTTTATGACGAATAGTCAAAGTTTGTTCTTCATTGTGAAGGGAATAAACTATATTATACATAATTTTGTAAAAGTTACAAACAGTATTTTAATTAAAAGTTTGGCTAAATTTATCTCACTTTGATATATTAACTCGGGAATTATTTGCAATATTCATTGCCTCAACAGATGGCAATCAAATTTTATAAGGAAAAGCAGCAACAATTCTACCAGCTGTACTCAGTTATTTCAAAAAAGGTTACAAATTCGTTTGATTACTATAAAGCTGCCGAATGAATTTGAATTTTTGGGCCTACTGTTTGTAGTTTTTTGTGAACCTACGAATTACAACAAACATTAAGAATAATCTTATTGTGCCATAAAAATATGATTTGTCGCTTACAATTTAAAATTATCATAGTTACAACTATATAGTCGGTATAGTTTATTCAAAATGTTTAGGAATCCGGACAATTGCAATTTAATAGAACTTCTTGAAATTTCTTGCATAAAATGAATTAATAATAGTCTTGTCATAATATTGTTCTGTGTAGATTGAAACTTATCTAGCAAACCAATATCCTATGTTTAGAAATTATATGGTGTAGGAATTGAACACGTAAATCTGTATCACAACAGAGTTCATATCCGTTGCTATTCCGAAATTTATTACATAATTTATTTTATAACCTGCTAATTATGTGTCAGCAAAAAAGCATTTTATTTTCCGATTCCAATGGAAAATTTTCCACTATATATTATACATTTTCCAAAAACACCAACGAAACCATATTACACACACAATATACTGATAACGAAAAAAAAACTGCTCAGATAAAGAAATTGAAAACAATACATCATGGGGCATTTGAGCATGACATTTTTTTTATACATTTTTAGTTTATTTTGTATATTTTTTGGCGAATGTTACAATATCGCTTGTTGTAACACATTGAACATCTATAATATTTATGTATTTTATATGTTATGTCTAACTGTATATACATATGTATATATTATATACATACAGTATACGAATGAATTGTTATTTTTGTACAACAAGAATGGTGTGAGACTTTTTACATAAATACATTTTGTATCGTATATGGAAAATGTATCTAGAGAAAATGACATATTGTGGAGGAAGATATAGCTTAAAAAATATTATGGACGACGAGCAAAATTTATTTAGTGTTAAAATTATCCTGGTAGCAGAAAATTTATTTAACACAACTATATATTAACGTTAAAAATCATATGAACTATATATACCTTATATAAATAAATAAAAATATAATCCATCACCTTAAAACTATTAAATCATTTTTAAATATTTTTCAATCACTATAAATTTTCCAGTAAATCTACTAATAATAGAATCATTCAGATGATATTTTCCCCATACTGAATTTTGCATGGTTGTAAGCACTTGTTATATTATAAAAGAATTAAAATAGGGTGAATACTATTTTATTTCTATGAATTTATTAAAAAAATTTGCAAGGTAATCTTCTTCCAAGAAAATTTCCTAAATACCTATATGCACATATACATATTTGGTTTTCATAAATATGTTCCTTCGAAATTCCGAAGCAATTAATACACCCTGTTCTATATCCATATTTAAATTTATGTTTATTCATATAAACTATACACATAATCTACGAGTACATACATTTTTCAGAGTTTGGAGAATTTTTAATAAAAACTATAAAAAATTATTGTATATAAATACTCGTGTATATATTGTGAAAGTGTATTTACAGTAATAAATTTTATTTGTGGCTGTACGTCTATGTTTTATTTTATTATTAACAAAAAAAAATATTTTGTAAATTTAATTTTTGTAGTTTTAAAGCAAAAAGAAAAATTAAAAACGCGAAAAATATATTATTTACATATTTGCAAATAAATCAAATACGCATTTTGCTATACACATAACATACTCCCACACTTATAATTTACCAACCACCGCCTTTTATAAAATAAAATATTTACCTCTTATTTGTTCATAAACTTTCTACCTCACTTAATCATTTTGCCAACCCTAAATATTAGAACCACAACAAAAAATTTAATTTTAATGATTTCGAGTTTTTTAGATGGTATTATTAAATTTCTCGTATCTCAATCGACGAGTTAAACCCACGGACTCCTGATGCTGAATCAATCCATATTTTTGAAAAAATTAATTACCCGAAATTTAGAAGTTTCGATAACAAATTTTGTTATTGTAATAAAACAAATTTACACTTTATTTGAAAATAATTCTAAGGAAATTTAGAATTATAATTTTGATTATCAACTGAATGTACTTCCTTTTAAGTTCAATCAATACTTCCTTTTTCAAAGTAGAATAAAGTGTATTATTCGTGAAAAATTTTGGCCTCGAGTTTTTACCGAAGAAGTAAAAAAATTAGTTTTTAAAAATCTGTATGTGTGTGTGTGTGCGTGTGGCTAAATTCCCTAAATGGAAGTGGCAGCCATCACTGAAGCTTTTCGTTGTTTTTGCAAATATATTGAAAAGTGTGTCATTTACGATTAAAAACTAAAAGATTGAAAATTAATTTTGCAAAAGTATCGGTACAGACCAGTTTTCCAAAATTTAAACGGAAATGATGACTTTTGACAAAAACTGTTTTCCAACAAAAATTCAGTTCCTGCTTAAGCTTTTACTATAATATAAATTGAAATCACATTGATGTATGGCCGAAATCGGTCTACTGGAAGTGACTGCTTCAATATGAGTTTAAACGTTTTGTGCCAATACTTTGGATATTATAATTTATGAGAAAAACGACTGTGAGCTAAAAGATTGTATATTAATTTCAAAATAATACCGGCTTAGATTGGTTTTCAAAATTAAAGCAAAAAGTACGGTTTTTGCCAAAAAACTGTTTTCAGTAAAAAGTCGGTCCCTGTACATACAGATTGATTGACCGGGATGTAACTTCAAAACTTTTTTCCATAATTTGAGAATACCCAGTGATTTTTTTGGTTAACTAAAAGTAGCAGCTTCCACACAAACTTTTCCGTGTTTTGTCAACATTTTGAAAAGTACGCAAGACAAAAAAAACAAAAAGGTTGTAAATTAAATTTCAAACAAAATAAGTTTACGAATTTTTTTAAATTTTTCTGGAAATTATGAGTTTTGTTAAACATACACTCATCCTTGAAATTTTCCCATGAATTGGGGTGAGTTCCTCGCGAAATTTGGTGGAAATCTGTGTACTGGAAGTGACAGCATCAATTAGAGCTTTTTATATTTTAGATGATGTTCAAAAGTTAATCATTAACAAAAAACGACAAATAATTAAAAGATTAAAATTAATTTAAAGATTAAGTTTTCAACCAAAAAAATATTGGAAAATGTGTTGGTTTATCACATTTTTGGGTATGTTTATTTTCTAGAATTCAAGTGTGGTGTATTTGAGATCTATTTTCGTGGTAAAATAAATAGTGCTGGCCATCCATTATTTAAACTAATTTTTATTTTCTTAGAGTTAGTTTGTTGCTAAAATATATTAGGTTGTAAGAAAAAATCCGGCACCTAAACATCGAGGTTCTTTTTGAAGCCATGCCTTAGGCAAATCTGTTTTATTTTGTGTTCGATTTTCAGTTTCTGGGCGATGCTTCGACGAAACTAAAACTGCGCATGATTTGGTATAATAGTATCGGGACTATAGACACCATTCATAATTTTAGCCTCTAGTATCAAGCATTTTCGCCATTGTCGGAGCAATATTATATAGCTAATTTTCTCATAATCTTTTCCCATCCTTGACAAAATAAGTTTTTTAGTTCCACTTTTCCAACGAGTATTAGTATGGCCTACTGCGACAAATACATCACAAGATATATATTACTAAAGCCATCTAGCGAAAATACAGTGGATTTGTTTTTCCCCAAACCATTATTGCTCGTTTTTTTCTCGATCGTTTATTTAAGGTAATTTAAATTAGTTGTTATTGATGTTCATTTTCTTTATATTCATTTATATGAATTTTTTATTTCATTTGCAAATATTTTTCTAGATAAACAGATAGTTTTTTTAATTTCCTAATTTTTTTTTTGACTATGTCATTTTCTTATAATTACGCTTGATAGGCTTTTATTATGAACAACTAAGAAGTTTAGGATATGATAATGGATAGACCCTATTAGTTACAAGCTATTTTACTTACGCAAACCGCCAAGGTGTGACCCTAAGACACATACTAAAATTTTTTTATAAATTTAACGAATTCATTTATTTTTAATAACGCATACCACCGCTTTCTGAGAATGTTCGTTACAGACATTTTTCTGACATACTGAGCAGCATTGTTTTGAAGCTCGTCCTTTATTCCATGGGCAGTGATAACACCGGCGTCTTTTATTTGATGTACTGGATGTCGCAGCGACCGTTGTTGATGAGGAGTTCCCCAGAACTTCATTCATGGTTGAAATATTTGTTTTCGACAAATAATTTTTATTTCTGCGTCGGATATTTGGAATAACCAAATCCTTCACCAATTGCTTCAAGAAAAGCTTTCTTCGAGAATGAATTTTTGTTTTTTCCTAATCAGGATACAAATTCACCAAAATTATTTTTGCTGCAATACCGCACACATCGACAATATTATAAACATATGATATCGGCCATCTCCGCGTTTTACATTTTACCGAAAAGGCGTGACACAATTGATCTAGTGTGTCTACTCCACCTTTGGTTTCGTTATAATACAGATTTATTTCGGATTTATTTTTATTATCAATATCTGTTTTGTCAGTGTGGTGCATGGTTGATAGTAGAATAACGCCTCTATTTTTTTCGGGTCATAGCTAACTATTGTCATATTTCTACGAAACCCAAAAATATTACTTTTAACTTCTCGCAATCTATGTGGAAGAAAGTTTGTAGGAATGCACCTTTTGTTTTTCCGCAATGTACCAACACAGGTAAGTCCCTTGGACAATAAACTTTGTGCTAGATCAAAGCTCGTGAAATAATTGTCAAATGTGATGTTTCTGTTCGATCTCTCGTAAGATTTGCACAATTGTTCCACAACTTGCGTCGACAGATTGGTTGTACGGCTCGATCCTTCATTACAGAGGTACGGTATGCCATAGAGGATAACTTGTGCTAGAGTCATATACCCACCAAATTTTCATACCGTACTTATCCGGTTTCGAAGGCATATACCGGTGGAATGAAACTCTGTCTCTATATGGAACCAGCTGCTCATCGATTGTCAAATTTTTTCCGGGCATATAGTGCTTTCCCAAATTTCTCATTATTAGTTCCCAAAGATCTCTTATTGGCGCGAGTTTATCTTTGGCTCTGCGAGTTGATCTTGTTGCTTTATCGTCAAAACGCAAATAACGCAATATAGTAACGAATCTTTTTCCCGACATGCAAGCTCGATAAATTGGACTTCCAAATAATGGATCCCAAAATTCCTCGTAATCTAATAAACCATTTTTATGTAAACCAGCATCTATCAATAAGCCTATAAAAGCTCCAATTTCAACTAGATCCGTACACTTCCAGCTGGTTCCCAGGTTTTTGGTGGCTTGTAAGTTCGTGTATTCTACAATAATGCTTACTATTTCATCAGTGAAAAATAAAGAAAAAGCATCTTCCGGGGAATCTATATGTTGGCCAGGAGGCAATACTACTTTGTTCACTTGACCTCTAATAATATTATTGGCGGGAGTGCGGCTTTGATTGGTTGGTGCCGACGACCATTCAGTTCCATCTTTGCCAACAAA
Organism: Nephrotoma flavescens; assembly: GCA_932526605.1. Lineage (NCBI taxonomy): Eukaryota > Metazoa > Arthropoda > Insecta > Diptera > Tipulidae > Nephrotoma > Nephrotoma flavescens. Next base: position 113,412,608 of record OW052220.1, on the reverse strand, counting down.
TACGCTCACCGAATTACTTCCTTCTTCGCCGCTATCATCATTGGCCGAGACTTCGACCTCTATTTCTGATGCGTCCTCTAACAAGTCGCTTTCACTGTCTGATGATTCACGTTCATTAGGGTTTGCAATTGATTCTTCGTCATTTTCATTTTCACTATTTTCAATAGCATTTCTTATTTCTAAATCCGACACTGTTTTCAGATTAGCCATTTTTCACTTCACACTACACTGACTGTTTACAATTATCACTGTACAGTTTTTTTTTATTTCACGGGAAACACGAAACACTGACTGCGAAAAATGCTCTGATCTCTAAATACTTCAAAAAGCTGAGTTACTCGATTATAATATAAACCACAAGAAATGTATAAATATATAATGTAACTAACGGTATATTTATGCCACGGTCACGATTACACGTGTCCACGATTGCACGTGTTCTAAAATAATTTTTTTCAGCTACCCAAGAACATTGCATTTTTTTCCAACGAGATATAGGTTCAATTTTAAATTTTTTTGATACAATGTTTCTTGGTAACTAAAAAAAATATTTTTTTCGTTTTAGATCATTTCGAAGTAAAAGCGAGATTTTAAAACAATATTCATTTATTTATTTTTATTTCAGGTGAAAATAAAATCATATATTTAGTTCCAATGGTATTACTGTCAAAATAGTAGAGTGGAACAACACCATTTCTCAAGCAATTGAAAAACAATTTTTATGATACTCGAAACTATTAAATTTGATTGTAATGTGACCGTGCGGAATCAATTAAATAGCCATTATGAATTGAACTAAGCCTAAAACAATTAAATAGGTGGAAAATTAAGGAAATGCTACTTAAACATAAATTATAATCTGGTTACGAATTCTAAAATAAATTTCCAATAAAATTAACCTATTTATATTTTGTATTTAGGGTAAATTGATAATATACAGCGATTCTGCACGAGCACTAACCGAATTCTGTCTTCGTCCTAATCGATTTTTATGAAACTTCAGTAAATGTATTTTTTTGGTAACGAGTTACCCATGTTTAGTGGAGCTTGAGAAAATTCGGTTGTTCGTGTTGTAATAAAAATTGTTTTTGCCTAAAGTTATGAAAAATCATATGTCTCTCACATAACCATTAAATACAAAATTCAAATAATAAATTTTTTCAAAACTACAATTAAATCACGTTGTTTTGAATCCTCATCTCATTAACAAACGCGTTAAAAAAAATTGTCTCTACATTTTAAAGACTATTTTCATTTGAATTAATCAAAATATTGTCTAATAATTTAAATTAAACATCTTGCAAATTCACAAATTGCCTTCCAAATCGAATACATAATTTAAAAAAATATAAACTTTATCCCATTTCGAAAAAATTGTGAAAAATTCTTTAAATTATACAACTGTAATTTATCTCTTATTTAACATAAGGTTATTATTACAATTAATCTTTTCGTTTATCAGTTCTTTTAACAAGATAAGTAAATTATCTGATTTTCTAGAAACTATTTTGTTTAAAACAAAAAACCTAGATAAACATATATAATCACAGAATTCAATTCATTCAATTTATTTTAAAATAAAACACAAGAAATACAAATTTCTTAAGAGAGCACACAAAAAAGTACAAAATAATTTATAGATCTATGATCTGTAATGTATAGGAGAAAAAAATAATCGAAGAATATTCGATTGTGGAATGAGATTTCTGTAAGACTTGTTTATTTATACATATGTAGCTATGTACAAAAAACATATATTTCTTTTTCAGTTCTTAAAAAAACTATGAATATGTAGAATAAAAGAGGCTGAATAGATTTATGAGCAAAGTCCAGACATTATGTCTACTCAACACAAAAATAAAGTACTATGAAAATATATCAAGACGACCAGAATTTTTCTTTTTAATATATGTACGTACGTACAGTACAAAGTATTTTTTAACTTTTTTTACGTTATTGGAATTGAATAAATGGATTTCCTATCGAACGACACAGCAAAAATAGAAACAAGTACCACTGTATATAGAAAACTGTTCTAAAAGATTACTTAAAAATATAAAATGTAATTTGATGAAAATTCATAAAGCCCTGACAACAATAAATCTTTAACTTGTTATCAAAATGCATTTCAAATCAATTACTCAAGTTGACAAGTGTTTACTGTGAAGTAATCTAACAAAACAGAATTACCAGTGTTGTACAAATTAACAAGTAAGTAGCTGGACAATTATGACGGTTCGATTATGTTTTGTGCTGTTTGTCTAATAAGAAAATAAATAGACAAAAAAACAACAGAATCCTTAATGATCACTTTAGTTTTATAAATATATCTGTTACATCCTACTTTTCCCGGACTAATAAAGCTACACGAATGGTTTGCATAAAAAGGGTAAAAATCACATAATGAGCGGGCGTTTCTCGAACGAAGCACTGATGTGCAAAATAAAATATGGTGATTCGCACAAGTTGTTCAACGGAACCTCCATGGTTATTTGTGATACACTATTTACTGAACAATTTACAACAAATTTGAAAGATGTTTAACGATGTCGCTGCTATAACCTAACAAATTTTGAGAGTCCGTATTGAACGACTCCTTATAATACATATAGTTTTTAAATTTAAACAGTTCACAAAATAAAAAACTGTTTTTAATTTTTATTTAATTTTCAATATATTTCTTTAATTAGTTATTTTAGCCACTGTTTAGGCCAAATTTGTTTTTTTTTCGATAAATATTTTGGCATGGTCAAATTTTCGTCAAAGCCACGCCTTCACCACCATAACATCACTTGATTCACACACGGGATCTTATTTCAGTTATTACGGTTTTTAACTATTATTTTATATCCAAATTTATTCCGCAATATCAAGAATTAAAATTACACAAATTTAAAAGAAACTTAACTTACTTTACAAACTAATACCCTAATGATTTGGCAGTTATGATCGCTTCCCGTGTAACTATCTATTACTCTCCAGTCTGCTGCGAGAGATGTCAGTCGTTCTGGTTGTTCCTCTATGAAGAACGTACAGATCCAGTCTTGACACCAATTCCATTATAGCCCTACCTCTAGAATCTCGTTGTGGTATGCGCCACTCCAAGGCACGTGTATTAAAGTCCCCGGCGACTACCACTTCTCCAGAACAATCTCGAATTGCGTCTTTCAGTTCATTCAATTTTGTTTTAAATTCCAATATGCTGTCGTTTGGCGAGAGACAAACATTAAATATCGTGATATTCCGACTACCAATCCACACAAAGCCATTACCCAAACCATGACTCCTCACTGGAATTTTATTCTGGTTAACCACCCATATTGCTGATGTATTCAGTATAGGTTCGAAAACCAGTTAGGTGTATTCCGGTTTCGATATTGTTCACAAATCATAGCCAGCTCTGCTTTTTCGTCGTATACGAGTAGCAAGAGGATATCAACCGCAACCCTACACCCTTTTAGGTTTCCTTGTAGGACTCGTATCGGATAATTGTTCTCCGGGTCTCCAGCGCCTCTCTGAATACTCTACAACCACCCGACCTCTGTATGTGGGTTGGAAACGCAAAGAAGGCACTTTGGCTGGGATGTACATGCCGCAGCCCTATGCCCATTCTGCCAACATCTCCAACAGTTTCCACGCGATCAGGTCCTTTGCAGCTTCCCCTTATATGTCATTCTAGGCACCTATAGCATCTCTGAACCTCCACCCTCTTCTTAACGTAGCCGAGAACCCAGCCAACTTTGATTCTTCCCCGCTCCAAGAGCACCCCTTCCTTCTTTTGACCTCGTCATTCAAGGTAAAATAATGTAATCTGAATCTCTCCAGGTTCGTCCTTGCCAGCATCTCGAACAACAGCTGCCGTTATCCTTGCCACTGTTATAAGGCTATCCAGGTCCATTATTTCGAGCTTGATACGTGGCACTAGCCTTCGGATTTCTCCGTCTTACCCTATTGCCTCGCGCAGAGATTCTTGGAACTTGCCCGGATCTGCAAAGTGGCCCAGCTCCAGTAACACTCCGCTGGTCAATGTTTTGCGGATCTGCATTATTTCCACGTCGTTTTCGTCTGGACCTGCACTGTTGCGGATTACCCTCAGTACATCAGCGTAGATTTTTCCTTCAGCCGGTTTCACTATAACCACTTCGCGCTGAGTTTTTCTTCTTCTTCTTTTTTTTTTCTCTTAATACTGGGTTTTCGGTTCACCGATTTGGTTCTCTCCACGATATGAACTGTATTAATTATATTGAGCCTGGTGTCTCCATGACTACTGAACTTCATCTGCCGTTTCCCACCAACATAGACCTAATTGATTGGTTCATGTGTCGATGCTTGTGGTTTTTGTCTAACTTCCCCCTCTGATTCTTCCGCAGAGGCACGGTCTCTGCCTCTCTTTGTATTCCCCTGCAACTTAATTGAAGTAGTACTTTTATTTTGCTCCATTTCGTTTGGTTTCTAAGCCTTTTCGTCTTTCCGACGTCTGCTCGTAGTCCAGAGTATATCCTGCACCACCCCTTTGAGCTGAAGTATCCCATTTTTAACTCACATGGAAGTATTCTCTAGCCGGTTTGTTAAATCTTTCATAGATTTAGTAATCTCCTGACCCTGTTTCAATCGGAGATCCTGCCTTTCTTCCAAGTCCACTTCTGTGTGATAATTTAGGCTAATACTGTTGCCATGAATATTCTGTTTGGGCAAGGTTTTGTCTTCTGCCGGCTCATTCATATGTTCGTCGCTATCCGCCACTAGATTGATCATGATCATTTCTTTACTTGCCTTATGCTTTGCAGGTAGCTCTGGTGCATGTAAAGCTACCTCTTCCTGGTATTTTGATGTTGGATGAGAAGTATCACTCTCATTTATTGTTTGTTTCAAATTTTACTTATTCATAACTTTACTTAACTTTACCTAACTTTACTTATATTTACTTAACTTTAATTAACTTTACTTAACTTTACTTAACTTTACTTAACTTTACTTAACTTTACTTAACTTTACTTAACTTTACTTAACTTTACTTAACTTTACTTAACTTTACTTAACTTTACTTAACTTTACTTAACTTTACTTAACTTTACTTAACTTTACTTAACTTTACTTAACTTTACTTAACTTTACTTAACTTTACTTAACTTTACTTAACTTTACTTAACTTTACTTAACTTTACTTAACTTTACTTAACTTTACTTAACTTTACTTAACTTTACTTAACTTTACTTAACTTTACTTAACTTTACTTAACTTTACTTAACTTTACTTAACTTTACTTAACTTTACTTAACTTTACTTAACTTTACTTAACTTTACTTAACTTTACTTAACTTTACTTAACTTTACTTAACTTTACTTAACTTTACTTAACTTTACTTAACTTTACTTAACTTTACTTAACTTTACTTAACTTTACTTAACTTTACTTAACTTTACTTAACTTTACTTAACTTTACTTAACTTTACTTAACTTTACTTAACTTTACTTAACTTTACTTAACTTTACTTAACTTTACTTAACTTTACTTAACTTTACTTAACTTTACTTAACTTTACTTAACTTTACTTAACTTTACTTAACTTTACTTAACTTTACTTAACTTTACTTAACTTTACTTAACTTTACTTAACTTTACTTAACTTTACTTAACTTTACTTAACTTTACTTAACTTTACTTAACTTTACTTAACTTTACTTAACTTTACTTAACTTTACTTAACTTTACTTAATTTTACTTAACTTTACTTAACTTTACTTAACTTTACTTAACTTTACTTAACTTTACTTGACTTTACTTGACTTTACTTAACTTTACTTAACTTTACTTAACTTTACTTAACTTTACTTAACTTTACTTAACTTTACTTAACTTTACTTAACTTTACTTAACTTTACTTAACTTTACTTAACTCTACTTAACTTTACTTCACTTTACTTAACTTTACTTAACTTTACTTAACTTTACTTAACTTGACTTAACTTTACTTAACTCTACTTAACTATACTTAACTCTCGTGTGGGGTTTGCTGGTTCCCACATCGGGTGCTTCCCCAGGTGACGGATAGGGGATAGCCCGCCAGATATGGCAGGTACCGGGGAAATCAAATACTTGGAGCGGACCAAAAACTCAACGAGGAGGACTTACCAAGTGCAGTGATGTCTATGAAAGTCAAAAAGGCTCCGGGGCCAGATGAAATCCTTGTTGAAATACTGAAGTTTGTGGCCAGTAGTTACCGTTACTACTGGACATATTTAACAGGTGCCTATTGGCAGGGGTGTTCCCAACGCGATGGAAAGTGGCAAGACTAATGCTAGTCAAAAAGGACGCGAGAGGGGACGCTGATTTTCCGTCAACATACAGACCTCTGCCCGATTTTCGATTTCTGTTCTGCTAGCTTTAGATTAAATGACCGGAAGTCTGGTCAAAAACGGATGGAGTTCAACATTTTTTAATGGGGCATTTGATTAGCCCATTGATTAGATTTGATGAGCCTCAAATTATTGGTATGTCCATTGTTATTGTTTTGCGTTCTAATTTCGGTTTTGGTCCTGTTTTCGATTTGGGTTCTGCTAGCTTTAGATTAAATGGCCTGAAATTGTTAAAAACGAGCTTAGTCCAAAATTTTTTAATTTCTTATTTGATTAGGCCATAATGAGCCTTAAATTATTTGTTGTCAATTGATCTTGCTTTGCGTTCGAATTTGATTTTTGGTCCGATTTTCGATTGGGGTTCTGTAAGCTTTCAAGTGAGATTAAGCCTTACTTTTTCTTAGAGCGAGCATATTAAAAAAAAATAAGTAGGGCATTTAATTAGCCTAAAATCAACCTTTAATTTTGCAATTGTTTTTAGATTGTTTTTTAATATGGGTTCTGCTAACTTTTTCTAAAGCTAGCAGAACCCTCGTTTTAGTTGGAAGGGATGGAGCCCAAATATTTTAATAGAGCGTTTAATTAGCCTATAATTATTCATATTATCTTGTAATGTTCTGCCGTATGGGTTCTGCTAGCTTAAGGGACGTATCAGAAATTATAAAATGAGACAATTGACTCCTCTTTGAGTAAATTGACAAATGATAGAAATACTGTTTCGTTATATTCTGACTAATATAACTCTCAACCAACAAATTATATTCCTGCTAAACAGAGTTACCGAAATCCTAAACTTAACAAGCAATCAACAATGGTCATACGATTCCATCAAAGTTGATAGTGTGTCTCGAGGTAGTCTTGCTAGCAAATTCCACGAAGACTAGTTGTGGTGGAATGGGTGTCTTCCACATCCATGGCTACTTTACGATGTTAGTGAGATCGCTGGTAAAGGTTCAAAAGGGGAAGATACTTGTTAGTCTTCAACATCAAATCAATTTGATTAAACAGGCAAAGCAAAACCTTCAAGTCGCTCTTTTCGAGTAGCTCTACTAGAAATTCAGCTAAACCAAAAGTTTTAAAAGATATTTTTGGAAAATCTAATTGGGCCGGGTCGAATCTCGGATTCAACCTTATAAATAGAGAATTTAGTAATACCCTGATCGTTGGGACTAGTGAATCTTTATTGAACTTCGTCTTATATACCATATTTAGAAATATTAAAATTTAAAAGTATTTTAAAAGGATTCATCAAATGTTGAAACCGTGTGATGAAGAAATTGTGACTGTTTGGACATCTGTTTTTTTTCTTGTGATAGCAAGTGAGAATGTTACATAAAATAAGAATTTGAAATACAAATGGAAGATTTTTAGAACAATTCTATGGTAGCTAAATTCACTGTAAATTTATTACTCGAGTGGGTAATTTATGATCTATAATGATTTAAATTATGTATATATTTTCTCAGTGAAAATAATATTTTATAATATTAAAGTGTAATGCAAGGGGTCTACAACCAAACCAATAGAACACTAAGTAGATTTATAAATATTAAAATAGTTACCCATCGGTGGTTTTGTAATTTTATTAATAGTTGTATCATAAAAAAATACGTAAATATCGGTTAAAAAAATAAAATTAATGTGAGGTAGAAAAATGCCAATTGTATGCTTTAGTTCTAAAACCAAAATCATTTTGGTTTAGTCATTGACATTAAACAAATTTTATGGTGAATGAAATAATGTTCAAATTAAAAAGGTTTTTATAAAATAAATGATATAATGTCCTTGCACATATTTCAAAGAATTACTTATAACAGAAATTGCTTTGATTGCAGGTTAAAATTTATTTTTAAGAATTTGTTTAGCAACGACGTCATATTAGATAACACCCTAAATGTCAATATATTTGTCCAGCTTACCGTTACTTATTTACGTAAATAGTTTTACCTTTAAATGGATTTTATGGTTCGTACGAAATTAAAAGTATCCTTGACTTAGGACCATAAAATTTTACTTTTATCTAATTCTGTTACTTCAAGTACAGTTATGTTTTGCAAATTTCGGTTTCTGTTCTCTGTTTATGTAGGTATTTGGTGGTATACACATTTTTGTTGCTTTCAAATAATTAAAGAAAGTAAAAAGAAATGGAGCGCATACCCAGCATGTTCTAATTTATTGTGTAACAGTAAAATTCCCATATTTCTTTTAATTTAAGGAAGTGGCTTAGAAATGTTAACTATATACAAGGTGTTTTATTTCTTCTTTTAATGTGCTTCTTTCAATTTTTTTGACCATTTGTTATATTCGGTCGTTCTTTTCTGTATGTAGCTAGGTAGGTATTATATAGTTTTCATTATTAAAACCACCTGCCTGTTTCTAATTTTCACCCCGATTAAAATTGATTTATTATAAATAAGTATCATTTGAAGGTTGATATGGTATGCATATTTGCAGCTATTTTAAATACAATTATAATACGGCATATTACAAAAGACATTTGAAAAATTCTAGACAAACATTATGTACCTACTTATATCGTACCATTATAAGAAGACAAAACAAATCTTTAAGTAACACACAAGACACAACGTACAAAACAAAAACAATTTTTAATATAAATTTCAACTGAAAGTTGTTACATGTTTAATTTATTACTTTGGATAACAAAACTCGTATTTCAAAAATAAAACTGAAAGAACAAAATTTTGTTAATTTTAATTTTTTATATTTACTTCTTAAGGAATCTTAAAATTATAAAAAGAATTATAAGACAAATAAATAAGGAAAAAATAAATGTAACAAAAAAACCCATTGCAAGAATATTAAAATAATTATTATAATAATAAACAGTGACACACCAACATATTACATAAAGACAACTAAATAAAATGTATTAACGTCTTATTACAAATTGATTTATTACTTAAGATTATTGAAACAAATATTTTTAACGTTTTTCTTAACAAAATGAATAAAATTAAATCTACTTAGCAGGTTTGAAATTTGTAAAGGATCTTAAATAAGGTGACCTGCTTTAACAATCCTCTAAAAAACTTAACCCTTTAAATAATTTTTGTCGTTATAACTTCGCACGTCACATTATATTCTTAAATCACATTTGATCTTAGGATGCTGCTCCGAATTTGACTGAATGTAACAAAAACCAAAGAAATTTTACTCTTGTAATCACCACTGAGAGAAAGCGTTGTTTGCATGTAGAATCAGTAATCTGTAATATTAGGCAAAATTTCTGTTATTTTTTGTAGCAGCCAATCGTTGGTAAAAATGCTAGTATATTCGTTGAGTTAACTGCCAGCGAGACTCGAGAGGTAAACCTTTTAAAGGCTGCAAGAAAGCGATTAGTGGTAAGATCACTTACGATCTCAATTTGAATCGCATTTAAAACGGCATAAGAATACGAAAATTTATTTCTTTAACAGTTTGTTGCCTATAAAGCATGCTAACATGAATCGTAGGCATAGCAGAGGAATATTCGGCAAATAGGAACCGAATTTTTGCGTAAAATGCGCCATCTGTTGCAATACTAACAAAGTCTTAGTTTTGATAAGATCTCCAAACATTTTTCGGCTGGCATTTCGCCATAAGCTCTAGAAAGTCCAAGGTTCCATAATTTCGTGTTTCCATGAACGTTAATATCTATGTACCAACGGTTTTTTTTTAACATCTAAGGTTAAGCTGAATCTGAGCCGCTACTCGTGCAAGATCTTCTGTTTTGCTTTCTAATTTTTAACTGACGAAGAAAGAACTCTTGAATTCGGATTTAAATTTGGGCAAATTGGGATTAATATTGAATTATTTTTAAATGATCAAACGCTGTTGTTGTTGTCAAAATAAACATGGCCGATATAAGGGTTGGTATCGAAAGGCCAATAATTATATTAGCGAAAAAAATATCCCAAAATGCCATTCCGAAAATAGTAATCCAAACAGTAAAATTCTCAAAACCCATAATACTAAAAATATATTTACCAAAAAAAAATTGCTCGAACACAAAATCTCAAAGAAATAAAAATATCGAATTAAAAATCTCCAAATTTACCGAAAATAAAACCAAATGAGACGAAATCTGCATACGCAGATCCCGACTCATTTGGTTCTATTTTCGGAAGATTCGAAAAAATCAAATCATTAGATAATTTTTCATCAGATATTTTTTTTAAATATATATTTATGTAGATTTATAATTCATTTTCACATTTTCATTTAATAGACTTAAATAAATATAAAATTAAATGCAAATTTCGGAATTTTTTCTTGAGATGAATTTTTTCGCCCTAACAAACAAAAATTTACAAAAGGTGATTTGGGATATTTTTTGGAATATTTATTTTTAGCAATTTGGAATTTGAGAAACAGCCTACAAGTAAGTTTTTGATCTAGCCAAAACATCATGTTGGTAATAAAATATTCGGAAGTACGATGGTATCCCCCGATAATAACACATTAAATACTTATAAGGACTAGATAGTACTGGATTATTGTCCTTTTGGATGATATATTCACTTATCATTAAGATTATTATATACTGATCTGAAAATAATTCATGGCTCTCTTCGATTTTCATAAAATTGCTTCACATATTTTCGATAACAAAGAAATTAATTAGTGTCTTAGTAGATTCCAAAATTTTATATTTAGTTTACTGGCCATTCCGTGGGCTTGTTTAGATTTCATTTCAGATCCCGAAGCCTTATCGTTCAACTTTTGCAGCCTTTCGTCGCATCTCGATTTTATTTGTACGCATCTCGCATCAAGATTTTTTTTATACCTGCTAATTTACGGATATATGTCATCCCTTCAATTCTCAATTGGAAGGATTTTTGACTAGTTTGCTTTTAACTTTTGCTGTTTGTCTGAGGAATAGATTGCGTGATATAATTTTATTGTTTCTCATTTTTTGAATTATTTTTGTAATCTATATCTAAGCAACCTCTATAGACATTGGACGTGATCTTTCCTGTAATGAATATACTTCAGGAGTCTGTCACGTCTGTCTTTTTCACAGCTTAGTGTTAGAATAAAGCTGTTTGGCGTTCTCTTTTATATCCGGCTAATTTTGTTAATTATTTCTGAATTGCAAGTTTGGCGCAGATCTTGTGTCATCACTCTAACAGGTATTTCTTGTTTATTTTCATACGTCTGAGAGACAAATGAGCCTATACACTCAACATTTCCACCAGGCTTCTATAGGCGTTCCCGTTTTTTTACGTTTATCTTAATTTTTCTGCCATTCATTAATTTTGAAGTAAATGATTCTTCCGAAATGGTGGTGTGGGTTATATAATTATTTGTTGCTTCTGGACTCTAATTCAAACTATTTTCTTACTTTACCTTCCTTCAGCACGTATTTAGTTTGTACCTTTTGCTAAATTTCCCTCATTAGTGTAATACTCGCTCTGTGAGTCGACAATATATTTCTGTCTATTAGTTTCGAGCTGATTCATAAGCTTTAGTTCGTATGCGAATGCGACAATTTGTAGTTGTATAGAGGGTAGATTTTACAGTGTACTCACTGGAGTACCACCTGGCGTATTTTTTCCTTCAGTTGAATTCATTGCATGTTGACTTATTGGTCCGAGAGAGGTATTTTATTTCCATCCTACCCTCCGATTCCAGTCGGCAAGCATTCACGACCCGTCACCCTGGGATGCATCTGATGGGGTTACATTTTCCACTTACGGGTAACAGATACATTTAATTTAGTAACAATATTCTATACAGTTTAGTTTTAGTTTTCTGCGTTTGTGTCAGTTTTTCTAAACCCAGACATTTTTTATTTTAGAAAATACATAAATTGACATTAAGATTCTCTTAACTATACAATTATGCCTCTCTTAGGGTGATGAACTAACAAATGAAGGTACTCTCTGTAAAAATTTCTTACAATCTTTGGTTGACATTTAACAACACAAAAATTAATATTTCAGAAGGTCGTAAATTTATGATTAACAATTAGTTGGTCTATTACAAGATAAGTATTGATCGAAAACCGATTGTTAAATGACTTTACCTACTCCAGGTAAACTCAACAACAACTATAGATGACCAAATCAGCGTAAACATTAACAACGTTGTTACAATATAAGATTAGCTTAGCTTTCCCAGTTTGAACTAGGCATATGATTTTCATAATTTTGAAGATTTGAATTTGAAAAAAGTTTAAAAATTTACCAAATTTTCGTGCATTAAAATATCTATGCAAATAAGATTTTGATAACTCAAAATATGACTTCTTCTATATAAACACATTAAAAATGTAAACATCCATAAATTTGCCTTTCCGAGGGTTTATGGTAAAGCGAAATGTGGTGGATATTCAACAGTTTATTACATTTTGCATTCTTTAAATTACAAAATAAAAATTATAATATTATGTATATTCCTTAATCTAAAATTAAATTAAATTTTTATGTGTAATACGGGGATCGTTGAATAGCAAAATATGAAAAGTATGAAACATAAAAAACTTGAAACTTGACTTTACAATATTTAAACTTATTAGTAAAAATATATTGTTGCTTAAAACTGAGAATAACGAACCTCCGTATATATTTAAGTGTATGCAATCACGAAAGAGTTGTTTGTAAAAAAAATTATTTCAAGCACAACAATAACAACTTGAGTGATGAAGCTGCGAAGATTGAATAGTTTTTCTCAAAATATTTACAGAAATGATTTCCTATCTATAAATGTATAACTATAATTTTTATTGTTCAATAACCCAATATTATTGCGAAATGAAACATGAAAAATCTTCGTAATAAAATGAACGACATGAATTCTCCCTTTTCAATTATAAAGCCATAAATTTTATTTGTATTTTTTCCCATTTTTCAAACCCAATCTATACCGAATGCAATACCCATACGAAGTTTGTATTTACGCGCATGGTTTACAATGGCGTCTTGGGTTAACAACTTTAAATGCAGCAAAATTGTTTTATGTACATGGATATGGTATATGTAGCGATGTGTACATAGCAATTTTTCCAAAAAAAAAAATATGTGTTATCTTAAACATTTTTATTATACATTTAAAATTAAATAAAAATTGGTTTTATTACAGTAATTTAAGTTTTGACGATGTGATCAAAGGTCATACACATAATTATAATGCAGTTTGTTGGAGGCGTTTAAATTTCTTTATTTAAAATTTTCGTGTTTCGTTTTTTTTAATGTGTTTATAAGTAAAGTAATATCGTGATTTATGTTGCTGGAACTGTCAAAGTGTAATTTTCTTGAAATAATGTAATTTGTGTATAAAACTCATAAATTGTTATTTAAAGATTATATCTATACGAGTATACTTGACTTGCAGTTGTTCGACTATGAATTTTTATATTCTTTTGCTAGATATGATGCTATAGTAGTTTTGCTTTACCGTAATCACTTGCGAGTTTTAAAATTATTAAATTTTAAATTTCGACACCGGCCTACAATAAACATATTATAGCTAAAGATATCCGAAAAATAGGTAATATCGAGTAACCTACAAAGGAAAAAAATAAACTTATGAAAATAGATAATCAAAAATTCATATACTAGCGGTATAGCAGTAGAATACAGATCAATTAAGAGCTTTAGAGAGCATATACTCTCACAAACTCCCTTTGAGTTCTATAACAACAGGAAATTTATTTGAAATAACCGTAAATTTAATTCAAAAATATTTGTATTCTTCAACATAGATACTCTCCATCCACGCTAAGGCACTAATCTTAGTAAGAATTTTATTGAGAATGAATTTTTAAATTTGTTATTGGTTTTAAACTCTTATATTGCAATACAATTTTAAATTTAGCCGAAAATGACAAATTTATCGTATGTATTCGAAACCAGTTTACGAATATTTTAGCAAATTTCAAAAATAATCAAAATTCACAAAAATTAGCACCCTTGCGAATTCAAATTTTATCATATTTAAGACCGACTATAGGCCGACAAAAGAAGTGCAACAGTTAACTCTTTACGTAGTAAATATTTAGAATGCATAGTTTGTTAAACCATAACACATGTATATAAGTGTCCAAAAATAATACATCCCCAATACAGACAAATTATAATTGATTGGTAAGCCAATTGTAACTTTGGAATGATTGCGTTTTAATTTGTCTGTATAGGGGTTGTATTATCCAACCGTAAGACGCATAAACCGAATTCACTGAAAAGTTCCATTGTAGGTTCTATAAATGTACCTACATATACGTTAGCATCATATTTGGGCAACATTTTGAAACAAATTTTAGGAATTTATTAAAAATTAACTATTTTGCCAATTATAACTATATATTTAAATAATGGTTTTTATGGTTTAAGCCTCGTTTTTTATTTTAAATAAAATAAAATAATTTAATAAGATTTCAATGTCTCATCGACATCATTTTCAAAGCCAATGAAAATTTTTTATATAAATTTCTCAAAAGAAATACGCAAAGTGCATAGGCATAAGTACAATTTCTTCCAGATACCAAATAAATTTTAAAATTTATTTTTAAACAAATATATAAAATATGAAAAAATAATAATTAATAAAAATATTAAAAAAATATTTGTAGAATTAATGCTAGATTTAATAAATAGCATCTCTAAAATTGATCTTTTCCTAAAATTTTGTTCTTATGTGACCTGAATTCTTTAAATGTGTTGTAAGTGTACTAGTACCTTGTTTTTCATCTTATTTACACCATTTGTTTGATGATAAATGACTTTTTCTAAAAATTGCTTCATTTGACCCGTATAAGCAACATTACAATCACATTTAACTTCATAAATTAAATTTGATTGCTTATTGAATGGTATCGGATCATTAAGTTTAAAAAAAGACAAACATAATAACTATTTAAATAAAGTTTTTTATGGTTAAGAGTTGGTTTTTTATTTTAAATAAAATAAAACAATTTAATAATTCAACTTTCGATGTCTCATCGACATCATTTTCAAACCTAATGAAAATTAAAAAAAATCAAAAAAATATAAAAAATTTAATAAAAAATTGGTAAAAATCTGGAACAGAGAATTTACAAGGAAAAAATCATGGTCCCACATACGGGTTTATCGGCATTTTTAGGTAATATTCTTAAATTTAGTTTAGGAAAAACTAATTTTTTATTATACCCCAAAATTTCATTATATATTTAATTATACCACAAAATTTTTGTTAATTTATTTAGAATTGGAGAGACATTAAAAAGAACGCAAAACTGAAAAAATTGACGAAAGTTCAATTTCTTAACGTTTAAGCATTGTTTTAGTTAACTCGGAATTTTGTTTTGACAATAAAAATTTTACACAAATTTTTGGTTCTCCTATGGGTTCTCCCATAAGCGCTTTACTAGCAAATTTATTAATGGAAAATTTGGAGTATTTGGCGTTCATTTCTTTAGATTTTCAGCCGTTATTTTATTATCGAAATGTTGATGTTATCATAACGGTTATTCCTGAAAACAAAATTGATATATTTTTGAACAGCTTTAACAAATTTTTTAATTCAATAAAATTTTCTTTGGAAAAGGAAGTTGACAACAAAATTCCATTTTTAGATTTACTTTTGATCCACGAGCCATCCAGTTTCTTTTGATTGGTATCACAAAAATAGTTTGCCTAGTAGATACCTAAATTTTCATTCTTGGCATCCTGCTTCCTATAAAATTAATACAGTAAACATTTCGGCTCAAAAAAAAAATTGAAACTTTCAGACCCTAAAATTTCACTTCAAAATTTTTTGAAATTCTAAACGGAACATTGTTAACTATTTATTATCCCGCAAAATTAATAAATCAATGTATTTGAATCAATGAAAATTCGGCCCACTAACAATGATAAAAATTATTTTGCAATTCATTTTATCAAACATTTATATGAAAAAATAAAACACTTGTTCAAAAATTATAATTTCAAAATTGTCGGTAATTCTTCAATTTGTTCAAATAATTGCCTTTTATCTAAACTTAAAGGTCCGATACCATTCAATAACAAGTCAAATTTAATTTATGAAGTTAAATGTGATTGTAATGTTGCTTATACGGGTCATTAGCCCAAATAATGTGAAAATATTAGATAAAACGAGATTTTAGGAACAAATGAATTTTAGAGATGATATATTAAATCTAGCCTTAATTCTACAAATATAAATATTGATGGCGCTTACATTGGCAATTGCTACAATTATTTTGGCTAATTTCGTTTTTTGTCTACTTTATTTCTTTGCTATATTTATTTCATTGCTTAATTTATATATACAATTTTCATTTATGTTTTTTTAATTTTTTTAAAATCATATTCATATTTTATATACTTCTTTTAAAAATTTACTTTGTATTTGAAAAAATAATTATTTACTGTATAGGCTTTTTATATTTGTTTTTGAGAAATTTATATAAAAATTCAAAATTACCAAAATTACAATTTTTAAATCGTTTAGGAAGATTTTCCTAATTACAAAGTTATTCCTAAAACCAACAACAACAAAACAAAATGTTTATATGTATGTGTAAAAACCTATATTAACGAATAAATAAAATAACTGCATATTAACGAGTTAACAATTATTTAATAGTACATATTTAGTATGTCTCAGTCTGTCTAATCAGAAAATCATACAATTTTTCAAAAGTTGGGCTTACTGGTAGTTGTAATTTATTTGATGATTTGCAACGCTATAACCTTGCATACAGCTATTTACCTTATACTACTGAACAATTCCTTATAAATTTGGCAGATGTTGCTTTAACAAGCACTATTTAGTTGTTGGTAGAATACACCACTGCAGCATAAACATGATTAGAGGCGTCACAGAAACGAAATTCATTCTTAGCACCGCTGGTGTAGTTTATAGAACGAAAAACTTTACTCTTGTCTAACTGTGGCAGTTCTTATTTCTAGCTTAGGCATCTTGACTTCTTTAAGTGATTCCTTGTTTTTTAGAAAGATGGCAAATAACCTTGGTACATCTTCTCAATCCAAATTGATGCATTTTTCTTTTAAGCGTTCTACTTCTGTTTAATTTTGTATATTTTTCATTTGCACATTCTCAATTATTTAGCAATAGGAAATTTTTCACAACATTGGTCTAGTCTAACACTTGATTTTCTTTTGGGGGCCCAGTACAAATATTTTCCTAAAATTTCAATTTTTTTAACCGTTTTCACGGGAATGAGTTAAGGAAAAGTGTTATATGACAAGCTCGAATCAAAGGGCTTCATTTCATAGAAAGGGCCGTTCTTTTAGTGTCCAAACCTTTCACCTAATTGGATTTAAAATGGAATGGACGGATAGGTTTTCGTAATATTTTTCAACGGATCGTCCTCCTGGGTCAAAGTGCCCACAAAAATATTATAAACGTTTGCTCCAAATGGGTGTTTCAGCCGCTCAACCTATCGTCACCATGTATAAGTTTGATGTCTAGAACTAAAATAATGATATTTTTGAAGGGGTTGGATGGGGTTTAAAGCCTCGGTACTATTTGTTCTAAAATTAAATTTGTTTTTAAATTATGAAGTTAGTCTCATTCTCGAATCCGAGGGTTCCATACACTGGATTAAGTGAACCTTTCTTATAAGTTTCCACACCATGGGTGTAGGTGGCCCCATACAATTTTTTCCCGAACATGTCTGTAATTCTGAATGTAATCGCCTCAGCGAACAAAAGAGAGCACTGTTCATTCTGACAGCTAGGAGAATATAATGGGGCACGGCTATAAAACAATCGCTTACGATATTCTACCAACAGACAAATTCAGAGCTGACTTAAGGTTTGCGGGCCTCAATTTCTAATTTTTCCCATGCCATAGTGATAATTCAACTATAGTATTCTATAAAATTTAGTGGTTCTCCTCTTCTAAAGGACGGAGGATTCTGAAGTCTTTTAACTTGTCTTTTGCCATCCGGAACGTGCAAAATCCTAGCAACTACCTCTTTCGTTCTGGAATTTGTGGGATTGCCTCGGGACAAATAACTTGTCCTCAGAGAATATAATTTTATTCCCATGCGTGTATCAAGCTAAAATAGGTTTGGCTGCAATTTTAGGGATTCAATTCTATGAACTTTACATTTTTTAAGGGCTTTACTTCTAATTATCTTTGAAGACTTTTTGTGCAGATTTTCGGTTGATTTGCCATGGCTTTAATATTTGCTTAATAATCAATTTTCATCAATTCCGCTAATACAACTACAAACATGTGTTTTACAATTGCGATATACTTACTTAACTCGAGGCAGCTAAAATACATAGTTTCGTTTAGCGGAAATTTTAGAATTTTGAGTTATAAGTGTCGAAACAAAGGAAACATAATATCATCAAATCATCGCAAATCAAAGCAGACTAACACTGTGGCAATACATGGTAATAATCACAGTTTTTCATCCTAAATATATCTATCTCGACGAGGCAATCACTAATAATAGAACAATCCGTGCTGGCATCAAATAAACAACGTCATCAGCACTACATTTCTAAATCCCGAAGAAATATACGAGCTCTAAATAATAATTGAGAAAACATTGTGTATGGCGCATTAATCAGAAATTCACCTTAAATAAAAAAATCCAAATAAACAAAAAGTTGGACAAAGCGTCGATTAGAAGCTGGACATTTCTTTAAAGTATAATTGTTGATTTCAGCAAAAACTGGGCAATGTTTTAATCAAATAGAACACTGATTTATTCAAAACATCATAACCTTTCACTATTGATCAAAAATTTTGTCATCTCCACCAACATTTTTTTGATTTTTCTAGCCTGGAAAAACGGCAAGAGCCCCTTGCTAAATATAAAGAAAAACAAAATTTTTTGATTTGATCACCATTGCTCTTAGAATATTATGTTGATGAGGAAATTATGAGCAAATTGGTTATAGAAAGCAGGAATTTCAATTTGAAGCTTAGATTCACAATAGTAAGGAAATGTAGAAAATGGTGTTGACCTTAATTCCGATTAAATTAACTTTTAACGATTGAAATTCCCAACGAAATTGACTCGTAGTATGGTCATCAACAAGTTGACGGCCAAACATTGACCAGTCACTGTACAGAGCGTGTAAGAAAAAGCCGATTATTTAGTAAAGTAAAGTAATATAGGGTGACGGTAGTATATGGTTGCGAATTCGTATAAAAATTATTAACACGATTAAGAATCTGTAATAAAGAAATGTATAGTACTCTTGAACTGTTTACTGAACCACACGTCTTTACCACCATAATATTGATTTCAGATACAGATTGCTGAGCTGGAGGAGGCACAGCTACATCTGTCGTAGCCGTTAGACTATACCAAACCATTAACTTTTACAATTTCAAATAACTACTTTGTTCAAATAGTCAGCCGTGTGAACCGTCTCAAGAACATACTCCGACATCAATGACTAGCTATCACTAAATAGCTTTTGTATTTTTTCTTCGCTCATCTTTCTATTTTATATATGTTCACAATTGTTTCCTAGAAAGACGATTTACTACCACTAATCTTACTGAGAACACATCTAGCTGTTTGAGAAGCATAGCTAAATGGAATTAAGTTCTTGCTTTGTGACTGGCAAATCATTTTTAAGAATTTTATAGAACTCAATTTGTATTTTTTGTGTGCTTTTAAGATCAGTATAATAGAAACAGTTCGGTTCAACTTCACGACTTTCGGCTTCATTTTACTTTTTAAAGAAATAAGAAAGGCTGTAAAATAAAAAATACTGAATTAAAAATGAGTACTATCAGTACTGTGTGATAGTTAAATGTATTAAGTACTCATACAAATACTTGCATCATACCAAATCAGTCAACAAATGGTTTACTAGTAACTAACCTTTTAATATCAATAAATCAAAGCGAGCATTTCCCACCGAAAAACAAATCACTTAAAAATTATACTCCAACATTTTCAATGGATATTAGTCATCCCCTAAGAGAACATATAATTTGTTTATACTTTTAAAATGTTAAATTATATTTCTTATTGCGACTTAAGCTAGAAGAAACACAAATGTAAATTAGGAATCACCCCTTCGTAACTTATGTTATATCCTCCGCCATTATTTCTATTTATGTCATCAACAGAAAACATAAACCCATATTGCTCATACCTAAATCGACTTATTTATTTCCTTTCGTTTTACCGTTTTTTAATATATTAATATTGATTTATTTATTTTCTATTCATCAAAAAAGGATTAGTTGAAGTAACATACATAAAAAATTTTAAACCCCTAAGAATAAAACCCTAAAACAATATATCTAAATCAAGAACTTAAAATATCCTAAAAATTGCTAAAAAAACATAAACAAAAATTGAATGGGAGGAAGTTGCTGTGTTGTACATGTATAGGGAAAACCTGAATTTTTCCTCTCAAATATAACAATATTTGAAAAAGGATTTTAAGTTGAAATTGAAACAAATTGATCGATCTAGATTTATTTTCAGAATCTTAAATTCTTTATTTATTTATTTTCCATTTTTTAAATTAGGGAAACAACTCTTTGTCCCTGTAGAAAGAAATTTATGTATTCATCTATTTCTTTTTGCAAATGCAAACTAGTACAATACAATAAAATGTATTTATAGTTACAAAAATTAATAGAATAAGTTAATTAACCACAATAGTCATTTGTGTAAAGAATGAATTCCGAACCTCGGCACTTTTGTCTTAAACTACTTTAGGACTGTTTCGGAGTCATTTTATTTCTCTACCGTTAGTCTGCATCGCTAAATTGTATTAACTTTGAAATAACTATTCTAAATTGCGGTAGAAACACGATTTTCAGGCAAAATTGTCACTTAAGCCATATGATTTTTGACCAATTATATTAATTTTTGTACTAAACGCCATATTGTTTAAATGTGGGCCTTTATATACGTATGTGAAGCTGGTCCGAAAACCACCCTGAAAAACGCCTTTAGAATTTAAGTGTGTTTCTCCGCTAAACTCATTAAAAGACTCTTCAGCCCGAAAAATTAAAAAATATATGGAGCGAATCAAATTCCATCCCAAAAAAATAAAAACAATCTCACGTACACAAAACAAAATTTAAGCTAAAAATCTATTACAAGAAGAGATTTACCACAATTTAAATTAAAAAATTTAAAAACCGATTCGCTCAAATAAAATAGATTAAAAATTTTTCAACGACCTTAAAATTTCGGTTCACAGAGGTTGGCAGATATAACCGTATATTCCAAATTAATACAATGATCATCAGCATTAAGCACACAAATGCTCATTACGTTACAGGGAAAAAGAGTAGAAAAATAATACAAAATAACAGAAAATTAGAATCCATCCCAATAAATATATATATAAAGTTTTGCTCCGGATCTCTAAAGTTTGATCTTCTAATTTTTAAACTAAGTATGTAGTATGTGGATTAATAAAAATTCTATAATTGCTATAATAAATTCCAAACTAAAAACATCCTTCATATTTCGAAAAATGTATCTCAGTTTAGATGTACTATATATATCACAAATGTGGCAAATGTTTAATAAGACACACAATAAAACACATTCACAACGCCATAACCATACGATAGAGATAAGGGTCATATACAAGCCATTTGCTATACAAAGATTTTGACTGTGCGATGTATGAAAACGGCCATGTTTCAACATGTGTATCTCCGTTCACAGAGGTTTACGGATATAATGGAATATGCTATTTGCATGATAAGGCCATCAGTAAAACACATCAGCAAGGCCATTACCATACCATGGGGAAAAGGGTCATATACACGCAATGATAATTCCCTTAATTAAAATTTATTAAAATTTGTTTAACGACATTAATATTTCGGTTCACGCAGAGGTTGGCAGATATAACTATATGTGGCCCTTAAATGTAATTATTATCAGTATTAAGGACACAAATACTCATTACCTTACAATGAGGATAAGGGGCCACTCCAGCTGATTTAATGTTCGCTTTTCTTAAATTAGGCATTGGAATTATGCTCATACGTCACCATAAATTTCTCCGTTCAGTAATGTTGGCAGATATATCTGTATATGTCGAATTAATGTACTAACCATCAGTATTAAGCTCACAGATACTCCCCAAATCGATTCTTTCATACTTTTCATGGTAATGGCGTTGGGGATGTGTTTTGCTGATAACCTTACCAAGCAAATAACATATTCCGTTATATCCGTAAACCTCTGTGAACAGAGATACACATGTTCAAACATGGCCGTTTTCATTCAAGGCGCAGTCAGAACCTTTGGATAGCAATTTGTTTGTATATGACCCTTTTCCCCATGGTATGGTAATGGCCTTACGGATTTGTTTTTGCTGATGGCCTTATCAGCAAATAACATATTCCGTTATATCCTTAAACCTCTGTGAACAAAGATACATCACATGGTCAAACATGGCCGTTTTCATACATCGCACAGTCAAAATCTTTGGATAGCAAACGGCTTGTATATGACCCTTATCCCTATCGTATGGTTATGGCGTTGTGAATGTGTTTTATTGTGTCTTATTCAAAATATGCCACATTTTTGATGTGTATAGACCTATGTAAACTGAGATACATTTGTCGAAAAATGAAGGATGATTTTAGTTTGGAATTTATTATAGCAATTATAGAATTTTTATAATTCCACATACAACATACTTAGTTTAAAAATTAGAAGATCAAACTTTAGAGATCTAGAGCAAAACTTTATTTATTTGGACGGATTTTAATTTTCTGTTATTTTGTATTATTTTTCGGGCTGAAAGGCTTTTTTAATTAAGCGAAGGCGCAAACTTTATATTAAAAGGGTTTTTTCGGGATGGTTTTCGGGCCAACTTCATATACGTCCTTTATATTATCTGGCAATTACGATTATCTTCTTTCTCTGATAAATGAATCAATTATTGTTAATTTCCAATTGATAAACATTTAGACCAGCATAATTTAATATCTGTCAATCAGTACTCGTACTTCTTCATTTAAAACATACTGTCATTACAGAGTTGTTTTCTCTAATGTATAAACATCTAAAATTTTAAAAACGGTTTTAATTAATAAAACTGATTTGAAATTTTTTTTAAATTTATTTCGATGGTTAAGTAACGTAAACGAATTGCAGTACACATGTGCGGGACCTCCCCTGTCTTATATAAACATATAAAATGATACTTTTAGGCTTATACCTCGGTAAAATCACCTGAAGTCAAAACTAGTCCTTGTACGAGATAAGCAAACTCTATTTTTTGTTACTAAAATATTCAATTCTTAAAAATAAATCAAAACTGCAAACAACAAAAATATAGTAAATTATGTGCCACCTGTAGTATACTCAAACATAGAGTATTGTTAGGTGCAAAATTTATAATTATGAGAAGAAATATTATTTCACTTGTCTTTTACGCTTTCTGTTCACCATACCACGTACATTCATAACTCTACAACCTATTTAATTTCATTTAATATACAGACAAAAACAAAACCCAACCAACTCTTAAAATTAAAATCACAATAAACATTAAAACTTGTTGAACATTTCAATTAATTTCATTTTTTTTTCAGTATGACAATAGATCTTCTATCTTTATTCGTATTTTATTTTTTTGTATGTGCTCTCGTTGTACTCATATTAAAATTTCTTATACGAGTATGTATATTCAAACTCAAGTGTAGTTAAATGTGATTTAAAACTTGTATAATCCATTCTTATCTGCAAAAAAAAAAAAAATAAAAAAAACGAACCAAAAAAATATTTATAAGATCTCTAGAAGAAAAAATAAAACATATAAATTAATTTTCATTATTCAAAGTGTTAACTAAACTTTACACCACAGTTGCTTTAAAAGCTCTTTGTAGATCTACACATACATATATACATATATCCTTATCTTAAGCTAAAATAAAAAAACAAGAATAGAAAGTATAGCACACACAAAAAGTTCAAACATTCATCTTTCGACTAATTAACCGCATACAATGTTTGGAAAATTTACATAAGTTTTCTTAAAAATTTTATTTTTCCAAAAATATATAAAAATTAAAAGCAAAAATTCTCTAAACAAAAAGTACTCATACTTTATATACAACCACGTTGTACCCCATCGTCCTACACACACACACAACAATGTAATATAAGAAAGATAAATTTTTTAAAGTTTTTCTTTATTTTTTCTAGAAAAAAATGTAATTAATTAAAATTTATTTTAATTCGGAGAGAAGAAATAAATAAAAATATATTTTATAATGAAATCATACTGTACGAGTACGAAAGAGCGGAACTAAATAGAGCCGAAATAATTAAAGATGGTTTACAATAGGGTATTGTAATATAAAAATTGTGTTGGAGCCTTAAACCACTTCTTAGTAGGTGTGTGTGTGTGTGTGCATTCCCGATTTAAGGCAGGATGACCTCAAAGCCTTAAGGTAGACGACTTTAAGGCTTTTTAAATTAGTTGAAAGGCAAAAGACGAATTCGGAACGATATTGTTGAATTGTTTTTAAAATGTTGTAATTGTGTAATAGTTTAAGACCCAACAGCCCAAATTATATTCTATTCATAAAATATGTCATCCGATAATGGATATTCCTGAATATCGAGAATCCGTTTACTATATCGATATAATTAAAACAAGTGAAACGTCTACGCTTAGACGATTCGGACAAGTTAACATTTTAAAATCGTTCTATAAAATAATCCCAGGATCTGGTATCAATGATGACAGGACTTAACAGGAGGCCCCAATATGCGAGACCTATTATTGCGGATTGAGTTGTCTGGAAGTGCATTTTTGATGCAGCCAAATTCCAGCATGGATTGTAGTACATCGGTTGAGTTGGTTAATACTTGGCAAAGTGTGACGATTTACGATTAGTTACGTCGTCAAAGTACGAAAGTGCTATATATGTCAGCGCGTGTTGGTGTTTGTGTCTTTAATAAATATGTGTTGCCTGTCTTCAGTTCAGAACGATTGACCATTCCAAAATATAATTTAATCTTAGATGCCATTTTTGTCTTTAAACGCAACCGTAAAATTTTCAAGGGATGATAACTAAACAATCAAATTAGAGTTAAACTTCTTTCTAGATCGGATCAAGAAAGCAGATAAGTGATAAAAGCATAATGAAACATCTAAGTCAAAATGTAAACGAAACAGCTGTTAAAGAAGGAAATACAAACCAGCGGATCCGATTCCTTAGTGTGTTGAAATGAAACATTAAAACGGAGGCGAAAATGACAAAAAAATATCTAGGCGTTAGGTGCTGAAATCTCACGAGATAATCAAAACTTCGGTCTTAAATTGACAAATCTCAATTGTTCAGGAGGATCAGGCTCTTAATTTACGATCTTCATTGATTATGAAAATTAGACCAGTTTTGTCAGTTTTCCATGATAAACGCAATGAATCGAAATATTAAAACAGTTCTTATTTGTTTAAAATACGGAAAGAAATATTTGCACATGAAGAAAAAATTTTCTAAGACTATAATTACGATTGCACCAATCTGGAAAATTTAAATAAAATGAAAATAGAAAATTTCCATTTAAAAACTCATTACAAAACGGCTCACAAAAATATTTTAATTCTTCATTGAATTTGTTTCAACAATTTTTTTATGCTATTGTAGAGATGAGATGAATTTGTGAAATAAAGTGCTGGAAAAAAATTATTGCTTTTTCAAGACCTTTCAAACATGAATGATTTAGAAGCCACATAATTTTATTGGAATAAGCTCAATATAACTGTTTTCAGAGCCAAATTCTATAATAAATTAATAATTAGCTACCTGCGACAACACGGTTATCAACGACAGCTCGAATACCAAAATTGTTGCTTGTTCCGACTCTCGTGAGGTAGCAATCAAAAAGCTTTTAAATAAGAGAAAATTGGCTGAAAAAATATGTGAATCACATAAGCCATTCTTGAGTTACAATCAATCGAGACATCCAAATAGCAAACACACTTTTTTTGTATATTTGGGATCAGGGACCGTCAAAACTTCGAAAAAATGGTTTTTAACCAGGGCCATTCATCATCATTTTCTTTTTCAGGATCTCAATAACTTGGTTATACAGACCGAAGTTAATTCAAAAGAGATGAATCTGTCCGGCGATCGAAAAATTGGTTTAATTGCCGAAATCGATGGACAGTTTGGGACTAAATTGTCTGTTCTGTCAGCTATTTCGATACATTTTTAAATTGGTAAAAATTAATTAGATATTTACAATTATTCCGTTGCACAAAAAATTATCCAACTACACCGTAAATGTGCCTTTAGTTTTTATAACCAATTACAAATTTGTCTGCGAAAATTGACGAACCGACTATTAGAGATAGAATCTCGAATGTTGTTTGTTAATTCGACCCGAAAAATCATACCTAAAAGATTTTTGTACGGGGTGTGTTTTCTTGAAATTTTAATTCTTAGCACGAAAAAATAAAGGAAAGATGTGAGTTTGATCCCGAATATTTCTTCCCGCAGTCATAAAAAATATTTATCAACAAAGTGAAGCTCTAATTATGTTTTATCCAGAAAATATTCTATCAGCCGGTAAAAATATTATGAAAAATGTACGTAATCTTTTTCGAATAACGAATGATTGTTTAAGATTTCAATTTATATTCAGTCAGTAACTCAAGATCCATATATTTTTATATTCAATATAAATAATACACAATTCACAAAGAAATAAATAATTATATTGTGTATTATGAATTTCTGTACTTGTGAGATTTTACAGCCGCGATATCATTCCCGAAATATATTTTGGGAATTTTATATTAAAATTAATCGTTGGTGTTGGCGGAATAAGAATATTCACGTTTCCAATAATGAGGAATCCTCAGATTCCTCATTATTGGAAACGTGAATATTCTTATTCCTCAGATAAAATTCTTCTTTATTACTTAAGTTGATGTGAAATGGTTACTTTGAAATATATTATTTTATTTTGATTCTCTTGGTTATCTGATTAATCGTCATCTTACCAATCTGGTGAAGTCAACTTACCCGCCTATGAGGGCAATGGCGAATTTGATATCAAGATAAAATAGTTTAAAATCTTGAAGACGGTTAAAGGGGCGATTCGTAGCAAATGTGTAGTGGAAAGTAAAACTACAATGAATACAAATATTAACAAACCAAGGCATCAGAGCAAACCTATGGAAAGAAAAAAAATAAAATGGCTTACTATCGTCATCTTGTCCCACCCTCCCCTAAGCAACCAAAAAAATATAATAAAACCAAATTTAAAACAATTTCAAAATTTTCAGCGGCTTCTCAGAAATGTCTGTCAATTGCGCATTATGAATTATATACAGCAGAATAATAATAATATTATTATCTTCCGATAATCTCAATGATCTTCGAATAGGAGTTGGATGATTATGTTAATTAATTAACCTACACTCACAAAATATTTTCCAATGAGATCTCTGAGATTGGCACCAGAAAATTTTAAATTAACCGATTTTTGATAAATATGCAAGTACAGCGTGGGCCATCTGTTGGTCCTTTTTTCAATCGTTGAATTTTAGTACTTAATATTATTTGTTCTAAAAAATTCTTTGACATTTAAAAAGTCACAAATGTGCCATTTATTACTACGGAGTCGCTAACAACACAACAACGCATTTTGATTGTTCAAATTTATTATGAAAATAATCGTTCAAAAACAACAACATTTCGTAAATTACGTGAGAGTTTTTGTCAAAATGGACGTCCTACTGAGCGTGCAACATTGCCACAATTATTGATCATTTTGAAGAAACTGGCTCAGTGGAAGGTCGAATACCGTACCAACATCTTGATCCAATTCGTTCTCCTGATGCAGTGGCAGCTGTTTGTGAAAGTATTCGTATTTAACGGAGCACATCAACTAAACATTACGAACCACATTACGACGCATTTGGCATGTTGATCTTCATTTGCAGCCATACTCAAAAATTGAAGCCACCAGACTATTTAACCCTTATGTGAGTGACAAGGTACCCGGGTACCTTTTGCACTTTTAAACGTCCAACTTTGTATGTTCCAGTCATACTAAAATTTTATGAGAACTTCTAGTTCAATTGATAGATTACGATCACACTAAAAAATAAGAATTTTTACAACTTGGACGCACGTGAGAGCAAAAAGTAGTTTAGTTATACGAATTAGAGTAACAAAGGTACCCGGGTACCTTTATACATTTTACACTATATTTGAAAGAAATAGTATGCAAATATTTTATAATTTTGTGGTATACGTCAATGTATTTTATTGTTTGCATTTCTATTTATTTATTTCATTTAATTTATGTTTATATTTTTATTTATTTCAAAAAAACTAAACAAACATTTTTTTATTACTATCGATCAATTTTTTTACTGATGTGACACGTTGGATTATTTACGTATTTTTACAGAATGTTTTTCGAAAACTGACATTTGGAGCTAATGTAAAACTGTTTTCAATTTATGTAGTTTTAGCAAAATCCGTTATAAATTTCATAATTGCAAAACAAAATTGAAAAAAATAGTTTGCAAAAAAATTGCATGTAAGGTACCCGGGTACCTTAGTCACTCAAATTAAGATATTTTTTCTTCACTCACATGAGGGTTAAATCGTCGTCGTTTTTTTAATTGCATGCTTGAACGAAATGAATGTTTTCCACCCAAAAACATCTTTAGCGATAAAGCTCATTTTCATCTTAATGGGTACGACAATAAGCAAAATTATCGAATTTGGGGAGCGAAGAATCCTCATGTTATTCACGATACAGAAGTTCATCCTCCATGAGTCACAGTTTGCTGTGGTTTATGAGCTGGTGGTATCATGGGCCGATTTTCTTTGAAAACGAACAGGAAAATGCCCTTACAGTGACCTTTGGCTACAACAAGACGAAGCAACATGTCGCGCAAGTCGTGCAACAATCCATTTATTGTCAACAAAATTTGCTGGTAGCCTATAGTTTCAAGAAATTGTGAAGTTCCTTGGCAACCAAGAAGCACGGATTTAACACCAATTGATTATTTTTTGTGGGGTTATTTGAAAGTTAAGGTGTACGCTAATCATTCACAAACAATTCAACTACTTAAAAACAACATTTGAGCTGGCATAAATCAATAGATAAATGGCATAGAACCACCTTTCCTTATCAATAAAAATTTTTAACTTCGTTCAACTCTCGTTCAAACGAGATTAAGATGGCAAGTTACCTTGAAGTTGTTAAACCTAAAACTACGAACCATTTTCCGTAGACATCTCTGATGTTGTAAGAAAAGTTCAAATTAAACCTTTCCCGGATTGGCACAAGAAATTTTTAATATGTCATATAGAAGTATTTGTACCTCACCTCGGATTTCCAGTTTTCTGTTGAAGTGCATCGGTTGCAATGTGGCTTGAGGGTGTTCCTAGCCCCACATCCGAAACAGAACAATCCGATAACTCTCTTGTGACAATCCGTAAAGATATGGCCATTCTCTCAGCAATTAAAACTGCTGTGATCTGTTCGTGCTGGCCTGGGGTCTAGCTAATGGTTGATGGCACACACTTGTTCATAATACCCATCAGCCCTGATCTTAATTATCTTCCAACTCTGCTCTCATTGAGTGTGAATATGAATACTCATGTATTTTAGGAGCCCGTGGGTTAAACGCCGCCTGCCGTCTGAGAGGCATTTTATAGTACTCAGCATTGTGCGAATAAGCGTGTGGTAATGTAAGACTTGCTTCTGGGTTTTTCCAAATCTCCTCCACATCGCCTCCAACGAATTGCAACGACGGATGAATTTCGACTCATCATGTTATTTATAAGCCAGATCTGATGTTTTTCCTCGAAATGGTATATAATGAGACATCACATACTGGTTTGTTTGACAGTAATGCAATATTTTGAATTGCCTGATAGAATTCTTGAACGATTTCTTTGGGGTATCGTTCTTTCCGATTGTTGAGGGTCCGGCGCACATCATCGTCCGTTATGCTTGGGGAGAAACGAACCGGCATGGCTTGTTTCACCTGATCCCAAGTAACTTCTGGATTTCGGTTGACCGTACTCCAGAACCGCTCGAATGCCTCATCTTAGCCTCGAATCACTGTACCGTTAGACCACTACTAAAGCCTTGGAATTTGCCCTTCTATGTTGTTACTTCTTGTCGTAACTTTAGTAAAGTTTAGTAAAATTATGAGGCATGTTGTCATTGGATTCCTCATGAGAGGTATCATCAGAACTGTTAAATTTCAAATTATCAAAGCTTTGGCCGAGATCTTCTACTTGATCTTATCCAATATCTTGCACACTCACAGTAGGATTGTTCTTTATCTGCTAGGTGCGTTTACTTGATCCAGTCCCACCTTGAGTCTGTGACCCATTTGGACCAGTCTCTTTTTGAGGACTCAATGGCGATTCTTCGACTTGTGTTCTCGCAGGTTCAGAAAATTCAATTATTAAATCTGTTAATACATCCTGTGCCCACACCAAACAGTTGTCAGGGAAGCAGACATTTCTTGGAATTTTGAGGGCTTGCTTCGTCGGTTGCCTTGAATATGTAGAAATTTTGCACGTGCCTCCGGCAACCAAAAAAAAAAATAAACTTGTAACTACTATTAATCTAACCAATTTCCTAAAAAAAATGATTCTAAATATGTATATACAACCACAGATTCTAAATATACACCTCTTCTGCCACCAGCCATTGGATGACAGAAACATTCCCACTACTCGAATCAATCAATCAAGGATAGGAAAAAGGAAATGAAATTATTTTGGGTATTGATAAGTTTAATTTTCTCGCAAGTGAAACACATTGACTTGGTCAAGCCATTTGGTATTTCATTAATTTACCTAGCTGACTGAAAGAGTCCTCTTGCCTTTTTATATCACAGTTGTCATTCAAAATCCCCTAGACGAGTACTGAATGTATGAGTGGCAGGCTGAATTGCTTGTTCAACCATAGGCACAACAAAACGCCGGTTGCTGTTGTGAATTTCCATTACTTTGCAGTACTAACTCGACTGAGTTATGACCAACTTGTATTCGATTCACATCAACTTGAAGACTCCTAAGTATATGACCAACCAATCAAGTTGTACCCTGGATGCAACTATTAACTAAACAAGTAGACGCCATATCGAGGGATGATAATTTAAAATTTTTAAACAGAAGCGGAAAGTACGCGAAAACTTAAAAATAATAAATAAATAAATTGGAAATTCTATTTTTTCTGATTTTAAAAAAGACAAAATTTAATCTGAGGTAAATTTTAGCCACGATCTAATTTGCAACTAAACTAAGGATAGTGGCACGGCTTCGGGCCTAGCCAGTTCGTTAGGACAATCAATTAACTTAACCTAACCTAAACTTTGGGAAGTATTTCACACTCACAAATATCTTATTTATTATATTTTAACAAATTATTTAATTTATTTTCCCTTTAATCTATATCGCAATAATTTTTCATTTACCTTAAAATACTGATCAAAATAAATATTCGTTAGTTATAAACCAACAAAAAATATTGTCTGGTATAGATACAAATAATATGCCGATGAATTTAATATCCAATAAATTTAAATATTGGGAATAATTTTAAACATTAAAGTTTACCATCTATTTTACATAATTTCTCTGTGTTGCCTCATATTTACTTCCCGCGTCAAACTTTTCATTACGCAGAAATGCAAACTTTTTGCTGATGTTGTTGTGGTTTTACTTTAGAAAATATATAACCACCGAGAAAAATTAGGTGTGAGTTATGAGAAAAAAATACTGACACACGCACATAAAAATAAAAAATTATATTTTTCTTTATTTTCTTGAAAGTTTCACACATAAAGCAAAATTGTAACAGAAAAAAAGTTTAGCGAATAACAAAAAGTAAAAAAAAACTGTGTACGGAGGGAAGAATTTATAAAAGAGATTCTCGAATGGAATCTTCAACAACAACGCCACCGACAAAAAAAGAATACTGCGAAAATAATAATAATGGAAGGTTGTTGGAAAATGAGGTTTCCTTTTATTTCCATTCTTCGCTGGGGTTTTGGTTTTTTTTTGTTCCCTCCACTGGCGTAGAAGGGTGAGCATGAAGTTAAAGAAAAATTTGTGAAGAAAAATGAAAAAATGGTACAGCATGAGGGATTACAGGGTGATTTATAAAGGATCTAAAAGAAATATTGCAAGAGTGTGTCGGCAATTTTTATTGGGCATTTTTTACTGTTGAAAAAAAAAATTCTTAGTGTTATTTTTTCTTTTTATTTGTTGTATTTGCTATAAAAGAAGATAAATTTATTTATTTTGTTTTATTTTAGACATTTTTTTGGTTCTCGTACTGTTTCATCTCATTTTTTATTCGGTTTGTATATGTATGGTATATAAAGAGCTTTAAAGTTTTTCTTTCTTAAATAATATTTAAAACATTTTGTGTGTGATATATTTACAAAGTATAGACAGCAAGAGAATTTTAATATCGATTACTTATGGCCCAATAAATATAATTATTTGAATTTGAAAAAATGTGAGCATAGAAATGGGTTTTAAAAGAAAAAAAATTTACATTTCTAATAATTTAATAGTTCAACTTGTTAAATTTGCTCAAAAACAAGCGGAAAAATAATTAAAATTGTTTAATTGTTTCTCGCAATTTGGAACTACTTCTGTAGTTTTCCAACAACCACATATTTTTTTGAACGAGTAGAAATGTAAGAAATTATAGTTGTATGTGAAAATGAAAAATTGTACATAGAACAAAATAAAATATAGAAGGAGGAGAATAACATTATTTACTGTATAGAGACGAGATACATAAGAGTTAAACATATATAAAACTAACATAAATTAAAATTACGTTTTATTGTTGTATTGTTGCTGTATGCTCTAAGATGTCTCATGTAAACTAAAACTTTACACAGCAAATAAAATAAACTAAAATTACTACAGTGGAAAAGTAACCGGCGAAAAGAAATTTATTAGAAAACAACAAGAAACATGTTATGGTATATAAGATACACTAGAAGAAAATGGAAACAAACAACTTTAAATGAAGAATGAGCAACAACAAAATATGTAAAAAAAATAATTAAACGACATCTAATAATGATGATGATGGTAATTTGTCATGTTCTTGGTTTCGAAAATTTATTGTTATATGTAAAAGTTGGGCTATATGCACTTTGCTTATATACAAAGTTTATGTCTGTTGTGTGGTATGTTTACGAGTATAAATTTGTAGTTTTATATATTTGGTATAATTTTTAAAGTTGCATTTACTTTCTAGATTTTGAAACTTAACCCAATACGTCTTCACTAAGAAAAATAAAAGTCAATTTTAAATTATATTCCAGGTTATTTTTACATATAATTTTAAAGGACAATTTTCATCTAGGAGCGAGAAACTGCGTAAACAACTTAACATCGTCACGCATCCATTGCTGTGGTTAAGTTCCGGTAATCGTATGAGAATACACCAAAGAATGGAATAAAATGGAAAAGCTATACGCCTGTCTCAATAGGCTTCCTCCGTATATGTCGAATCCAGTAGCACATTTGAAACCTGGCTAGGATACTGATAATTCACCTTAGTAAAACTATTAAAATATTTGTATAGTTCTATAATTAAAAAAAAATATTTTTTAAAACAATTTTAAGTTTCCGTGATCTTAGATTTAGCTTTCATCGTAATCATATCTTTATTATGAACTATTATGAGCACGTTTAATTTTTTTTAAAAAGCTCTTATTACTAATTTTATGGCCTTGTTAATCCGTATTGAAAATTAAAAGTTTATTGGTCCCCGAGAGAATCCAGCTCAAGCCTGTTGATTTGAGAGGAAACCATATTAACACTAAGATCTAAAACAATTACGAAAAAACTCAATGTGAAGTGAAGTACCGTAAATTCTAGCATAAATTTGAACTATAAATTTACTTAGTTTAAAAAAATTAACTCTTGCTCAAAAACCTACTAAAACAGGCAGTGGTGCATATTCTCCTCGCCAAATTAAGAATTGCTCTAGAATTTTAAACGTAGTCTACGTATTAAAGTTGAAATTTTTAAACATTTCAATGTTGTGTTCTCACGAAGTCATCAGAATATCGCTCTGAAATTGATAAACCCGAGGAAACATAGCAAATTTGCAATAAGAAAGTAGGTCGCACACCAATATTCATTGATTTAAAAAAAAAAATATTTTACCGTTTGAACATTTTTTCATGATGCACAATGATTTGTATGAAAATTGGAAGAAAATATATCGCACTATCTATTCAAAATGACAATAAGTTTGTTTGGGATTTTGACCAAACGCGGAGAAATAATTGGTCCTATTAGCCAAAAAAGTAAGATAATTGGTACAAACTCAACTTACTTATTGCTTTGTAAATAGTACAACTTTGATTTAGTAAATTAAACATACTGAACAGTAAAATTATTGAATACATTTTTTTTTTAGTTTATTATTGAGTATAAGTAAATTTAACTGGTTGGAATGATGTCTGTGAAGTTAGCCCAGGATTTCATCCCAGAAAAATAGAAAAAATGTAATCAGGCAATACTAAAACTACATTATCATCCCAGCCCAGGATTTGTTTATAATTTATGTTAAATATGATTAATTATGTACAGCAAGGAAAAAAATTAATAAAATGTGAATACATATCCCAGGAAACAAAAAAAATTATTAAATTAAAAATTAATAATTTAAAAAAATATAAAAACTTTAATAATATAATTATTATTAAAGTTATTATTAAGTTACTACGTATGAGTATTAGTAAAGTTTTTATTTTTTTTTTTAATGTATAATATACTGATTTTTTTTTTGTTTTCTGGGATATGTTTTCACATTTTATTATTTTTTTTTGCCTTGCTGTACATATTTCATCATATTTGACATAAATAATAAATAAATCCATGATAATGCAGTTGTAGTATTGCCTGATGACATTTTTTTACTTTCCTGGAATGAAATCCTGGGCTACCTTCACAGACATGTTGGAATGCTAAAATAAGCTACAGAAAAGCTAATCTCCACATTTTTTACTAAAGTTTGTTGTAAAGTTTTATAAAAATTAATCAATATAATATGTAGATTTTACTGGAATACAGAGTGAAATATGAATAACATTTTGGTGAAATTAACCGAACGATTAAGTAAAACTGACAACCTTTTAAAGTAAATAAATAACACACTGAAAAAAAAATTAGGGTAAAGTATACAAAACATATATAAGTAAATTTAACTTAAAATCTCTGTTGAAATTGAGCCTAAGTAGCGCAAAGTAAACCACAAATTTGGAAATATGAAATTAACTTCATGCTATGTAAGAAAATTTTAATATTATAAGATTTACTTCGCATTTTGTTGACTTGTAGAAAAATAAGATACACACTATAAAAACGTGGTTCTTTTGCATGATAACAAAGTATTTGTTATCGCATCGAGATGAGATTTCACCTTTTCCAAACCAATGAGGTAAACATTTTGAATATTTTTAACTAAAAGGTTCGATATACTTATCAGATTTTGTAGTTATCACAAGCAGCGAAATAATTGGTCATATTAACCAAAACAGTAAGATAATTTTACAAAAAAAATTGTTACAAACTCAACTTACTTATTGCTTTGTAAATATTACAACTCTGAAATAGTAAACTTAACATACTGAACAGAAGAATGATTGAAAATAATATTTTTTTAGTTTACTATTAAGTAAGCCAATTACACCAATCAACCTTTCCAAAAATTACATTCTACGATCAGATTTGTAAAATTAGCATGTCTCTCGCTTAATTTTACAAATCTATTAGTATTTTTCAAAAAATAATTTGTTTTACAAAAATTATTATTTTATTTTATCAATTTTGTTAAATTGACAAAGCAAATGGTAACTTGTATTATAAAGATTGGGATAAATTAAACGCATTGGAAGTTTTTACTAAATTATACTTAATTAATAATTGATCGATATTGAATCAATTTAGGGCATAGTAAGTTAATTTTTACAAATGAAAATTTTATAATGAACTTCTACATAAATAATGTACAAAGCCTAAAATATTATACAAAAAAAAAAAATAATTAAATCAAAATTAAACCAAATTTTCTTTAAACCATTAACGGCCGATTGCACAGAAAAATTACAACCGGCCGGTTAGCTCACCAGTTAAATATGTAATCTGTTTTCGCAATCAGAAAAAAAACCAACGTAAACTTGATTAAAAATATTTTATTCCGTGGAAATCACCAACTAATAAATTTTGATATGGACAATGATCAACTAAAACAATTAGCCCTACTTGAGAATTTTGTAATGTTTAGATTTCGTGCTAGTGGAGTGGTTTTGAATCGTAATGGATTTCTTTGAACTTGAGCCAATTGAACGTTGGATAAATCACTATAAAATGTTTGCCCAATCACCAACTAATACATTTTGATATGGACAATGATCAACTAAGACAATTAGCTTTACTTGAGAATTTTGAAATGATTAGATTTCGTGCCGGTGGGGTGGTTTTGAATCGTAATGGATTAGTTGGTGATTGAGCAAACAGTTTATAGTGATTTATCCAACGTTCAATTGGCTCAAGTCCAAAGAAATCTACACATTACAAATTTCACAAGTAGAGCTAATTGTCTGAGTTGAGCATTGTCCTTATCAAAATGTATTTGTTGGTGATTGGGCAAACAGTTTATAGTTGTTTAATAAAGTTTTTAATTCATGAATACGTTTGATTTTCTTTATTATATTATTTTTATTTAAAAAAAAACGACCAGCAATTTTATACATTGAACATTTATTGATCAATATTATATTTAGTCAAATTTAGTAAAAGCTTCCAACACCTAGATGTGTGAATATTTTACTAAATCTTTAATAAAATTAATTTTTTTATTCAGTATTGATTTAGACCCCTATTCCCCTAGTCGCATCACTTCAAGTGACGTGACTACTCATCTACCTGGTTGCTAGATCATTAAATAGAAATTTACAAAATAATTGTTCAATTATGTCGTTCTGGCTGTTTTTTAAATCTTATGCTGCTCTATAAATATTTCCTTGCGACTGCTATCACTCCAAATGACAATTTCTATCACTTGAAATTTTGACGTGACAAATAAATAAAAAAAAATCATACTAATAAAGCCAACTTAGATTTAAAAAATTTTCATTGAGAGTTTTGCACAAAATTATTTAGTAAATTTTGATTTTAAAATCTAGTAACCAGGAAGATCCATAGTTACGTCACTAGAGCTGTTAGTATAAACTTCATTAGCATATAAATTAACTACAAAATAGACTGTTTTTACAATTTTAGGTTTACTTATCGATTTGCGAAATATTTTTCCGTGCGTGACAACGGACAGAACATTTCGAAACCATGAGTTTTTAGCACTTGATCACCATTCTACAAACCATGGAGAAAACAACCCCATTGATAGGTTGCCTAAATCATTCAACATCATTGATGACCTATTTGACTTTAATTTATCAAAGACAACTACAAAAAAATAATGAAGATATATTTTCTAAATTTTTAAATGTTAAATTAAATTAAAATTTGATTTTTTGTTTTAACCTTTAATATATTTTAATTTTTAATTTTTTTATTGTTTTAAACTAAATTTTCAGTTTTAATCTGAACTCATACATGTAGGTACTCTACAAAACAGATTTCTTTTGAAATAAATAAATAAATAAATTTCGTGTCTTTTTGAATCGCATTTCAAAAATATTTGAAACCATCTCTACGATGAAACAATTTAGGTTTTATTCGCGTGGCCTCCCTGTATAAATTAATCGTGTTTCAAATTTTTGCTTTGCTCCATTACATTTTTCAGAAAAAAACTTACAACACCCTGCAACGTCGAATTTTTCACTAAGAGTTATTTTGAATGAACAGTGCGATATGTAGATGGAGTAAAGCTTTTCTTTGAAAATAATTTTGTTATGTTATGCTAATTATATTCCAAAGGATTAAGTTGACTTACTAACAAAATTGGTGTTGATTTCCTCACCTATTTGCCGTTATAGCGCTAGAGAGAGAGAGAGAGATAGAGAGAGAGAAAGAGAGAGAGAGAGAGAGTGAGAGAGAGAGAGAGAGAGAGAGAGAGAGAGAGAGAGAGAGAGAGAGAGAGAGAGAGAGAGAGAGAGAGAGAAAGAGAGAGAGAAACACTTTTTTTCTCAATCTGATGTTATATCATATCAGAATTTCATTTGAAATGGACCAATAAACAATTTTTTACCACCTGCTTAGTTCACAAATTCTTTGCTTTATCGCTGGTTAAAACTAAATGCTTTGGTAAAGAATATATGAGAGGAATAAAATATAACATAATATTAGTCTCGATTTAAATTTTTTGTGAATTTGCCGGGTTGGTACCATGAAAATTACATTCTTAGAAACGATTTTCTTTATATGCAAATATTTTGTACCAATTTTCAAGTAATTTACTGAATTACTGTGAATTACTTTTTTATCTCATGCTGTATCATAAAAAAAGTTATAACTGGTAT
Organism: Nephrotoma flavescens; assembly: GCA_932526605.1. NCBI lineage: Eukaryota > Metazoa > Arthropoda > Insecta > Diptera > Tipulidae > Nephrotoma > Nephrotoma flavescens. The sequence goes on along the minus strand of OW052220.1, from coordinate 113,373,805 downwards.
GAATTTCACTTTATTTTCGTTTTCCAACCAATCTCATTATAGTGATTACCTAGTGAGGTTTCAGCTTCTATCTTTTTTCTAAAACATTATGAAATGCATAAACATAAGTTCATTAAAATGAAACTTAGTTTATGTGATGAAAATTTCCATTATGAATATAGAAAAGTTGTGACTTCTTCAAAGTAGCTTATATTCATAGAAATATTTTGGAACAAATAATTCCATGTTTTTGACTCCTACAATTTATGTTTGCCTCTTCTATTAGGGAAACTTATCCAAACTGTTAGGTCAACCCGATATTGAATGACGATAATCGATCTAGTGATGCTCTGCCGAGACGGACGATGCTGACGATTTCTTCAAAAACTTTTTCGTTTTTCTTTCTTTTGAAGTTTATCATTAACTTAGAAATTTATTATCGCCACAAGGTGTCAAAATTATTTATAATTTTATCTTTTTTTTAAATCGTTTTCTCACAAAATATAAATTTGAAGAGCCAGTTATAAGCAGCCAACTCCCTAGAAGCAAAAATATTATGTGATTTTCTTTTCATAAGACCAAAAATCCCTTTTATTTGGGCCACCCGGTATTACTGATGTTTGCATAACCAAACCGTGCAGAACAATTCGATTAATTCAGAATAAACGTTGTCCCCAATATAAACATTTTGATGTTCAGTATTAGGTTTCCAAAAATTGACATTAAAAGCAAAGCTTTATAAACAAAGGCCAGCCACAGTTACAGAAATTGAAAGATTATGGACACAACTTTTGTTTATATAAATTTTTCTTTTATTTTGGTTACATTTATATAACTGATACCTAATTCTAAAATATACCGACCAAATGGCACAGTGGTTCAAGATTTGGCGTTTGGATCGACAGGGTACCGGTTTGGAATCCCGATAGGGGCAGGATGCAAAAGGGATTTTTCATCATCCGATTACAATCGGTGATGGAAATGAATACAACTATTACCCCATGGCGGAGTACACAACTCATGGGGCGATCCATTTTCCATGTCCAGTATAGGCTGGCATGCAACTATGCAATGCGCAGACGGTAACTTAAATCAGCCTAATAGCCGTTCGTCCTCTAATTTGCAAGCAATGCGTAAGATAGGACGTCAAAAGTGATTTGCGAAAGACTTGGGAGTGCTTATTGCATAGAATAAAAACATAAAAGAAAAAAATATCCAAAATAATTTTGCGAAAAAAGAACATACACCACCAATTAATTGTAGAGGGTACACCTTTTAACATTGAGGTATATATATTTGTCCTCTTGTGGTTGAAGAAGCTCATCATAGAAGCTAACGAACCAAGAGCTAATAAAGTCAAGGAACATGTTAGGAAATCATTAGATCTTGTAGTTATGAATAAGCAGTATGGTTTAGATACTGCTGGTTTTCTGGATGCTATTCTGTCATATAATGCAATCTATTATATAAGTGTTTGGTTCTATCTAGTATAAACAAAATGCTAGCCACCTACCAATTTTACCATCACGAGTAATCTTCAACAACCAGATGAATTCTGAGTTTATGCATTTTTAAAGGAATTTTAGATTTCCTCAGTTTGACTTAACCCCCCACATGAAATGGTATCAGCTTGCTTAGCTATTGTTTACCTATCCTTGGTGCGACCTCAGCTTTTAGGCTCATCTTCATTTCTAAGGTCCACAGCATGGACACGGAACTATATATTTCATGTAACTCCGCCTACCCGGCTCCATAACCGTCGTTCGCGGAGAAATTTAAAACTGATTTGTCAACCACAGAGATCTAGAAGAAGGAAGCTAAACTCTGAGGGTGTTGACTTGTTTAGCTTCAAAGTGAAGGTAATATTGGGATGGAGTTTTGTGCGGAGCATTGAACTTATACTTATTTCCTGGTCTTCTCGACGACTGCGGCATTACAAGCGGGTAAATTGTTTTATAAAATATCAGAAATATCTTACCGTCAGATCTGCGTCCTATCAGTGTTGTTGAGGATACCATTACAAGAGACTATCTGATAGGTAAACAGGTTTTTTTATTTAAATAGTACAATCTTCTTACATGATAATTTATTACTAATGATGATAACGCACTTATTTGAAACTAATAAGTGGAGCGAGGGTGAGTTTACAAGCAGTACATATTCTAAACACGTGAATGGACTTTGTGTCTCATCACGGATAACTGTACCAATTGGTATGTGTCGGTGTCCCCAACTGGCATCATATGACGGACCTCTGTGTGGTGATTGCCAATTGGTTGGAAGGCCCGGATTGTTTCAATTAGCAAGTAAGGATCTATGTGGTTCGGCTGCTAACCAAAATGTGTCTATACCACGCTTTAAGATTTATCCTAACCAACTACCGATGTGAAACTGGCCTGAAAAGTAAGCAAAAAAAATTGTTTCTTTGCTAATCTGTAATTCTCACCCCGATTTTTCTTTTAAATCAGCATACTACTCGTACAACAAGATTTTATATCACAAGCCAACACGAAAAAATAGAATAAAATTTAATAAATAAAATATAATTATGTTTATGAAAAGCCAATTTACTGACAATTTTAAAAAATTAGTCTGTATTCAAAATACAACTATAAGGATTTTACTTAAGATTCTGAAAAAAACACATTTTCCTATGAGGCGGTTTTCATAGCGATTACCTGAGACATCGGCCGCTGTGAAGAATTAGTGTAGGCCATCTGGAATCCAAATAATGTAGCCTTAACTCAATACGAGGTGTAATAAAGGTTCGTGCCAGTCTCAGTATATAAGAATAAATTTTCTACTGTGGCGGTGGTCACAAGGGTAGCCTGAGACCTTGGCTACCATTGAGAATTAGTGTAGGCCATCCGGAATCCAAATAATGTAGCCTCATAGGGATTGCCTGAAACTTCGGCTGCCGTCGAGAATTATGGTAGGTCATCTGGAATCCAAATAAGCCTCATTTACGTACGAGGTGAAAAAAATCTTTTTGGCATTCTCAGTATGTAACGATTTTCAACAAAAAATTTACACAAAAATTAAAATTTTGTCAGGAAATTTGCTTTTCATATAATTATTACATAATCAATAAGATTAAAAAAAATCGGGATAAGATTTAATTGTAATGCAGTTTTTCGGGCCAGCTCGAAAATATAACAGATTAAGCAAAGCCACTATTTTTTCGGGATACTTTTCGGGCTAGTTTCACATACATAACCTAACTTATGACATTCATATATAATTATTATGTTGTTTTAACTTTTGTTATCTAAAAATCAAGAAACTTCGAATTCTTAACATTTCCAATTATTTTCTTTCCTACCAGCAGATTTGTCGAGTTACACACCGTATTGTAAAAAAATGTAAGTGAGCCAGCCGCAAACATAAAAATATACCTATTTCAGAAACTTTGAAAATTTATTATGTACGTATGTTTAGGAATTTGTTTACTTCATGTGTGCGAAGAAAACAATGAATAAGCAAGGATAAATTTTTCAGGGTCAGAAGTTAGGAGATATTGATGGATCCGTTCCAAAACGCCTAAGTTCATATTTAGCATGAACTCTCATACCCCGCTTTATGGAAGGCATACGTTCTGGGAAAGCTAACTATCAATTCCATATTTTTCATATAAATTCGTACAAATCATAAACAATCCACTACTAAGTGATACAATAAATAAAGATGACAAAAAACATGCATAATAAATTACAACAGTGTACAACTGAAGGGCGTTCGTATATATAGCGGTGTATGAGATATAGTTTGTTTTATATTCGAAACAGTAGAAAGACTTATAAAATATAGAGTTTCCAAGAATCCAAAATTGATCAACACAAATAAATTCAGATTGGTATACAAAATCGGCGTCTGTTATAAGTTTCCACACGAACGTTGCATTCTATTGCTGAGCCCCTGCATATACTCCTAGTTAAATATGAAAAATATTAGCTCCCACACAAATAATTTAAATAACAAAAACTGTCACCGTCCAAAATTATGTTGGCGTTTCGGCTTTTTTCGCAAAATTTAATTTTTTTTAATATATTGTAGATGTTTCGGTAAGAAACCCCGACTTCGAAAGACGAAAATTATTAGTTTGAAATATAAAGAAAGAGCATTCATTTCAATCTATTTATCTGCTTTGAAGCAAAAGAGTATAGCTTTAAACATCGTGAAAGCCGTTACAAAGTCTCTGAGGTTCGAATACAACACCCCAAAAGTCAATAGCGCGTACCTCAAGAGCTCGAGTTTGATCTATTTAGCTGAATTCATCTTAGTTTTTATGGAGCTTAATAGATTTTCGTATCGTCCTATAAATCGTTTCGAACAAGTTGTGAAACTTTCAATGATGCCTATACTATGTACAAGTACGTTAGTCATTTAATTTATTAGACAGTTAGTACCGCCCAAACAAAGTTAGATGCCGTTCGTACACATCAATTTTTTTAAACCACACAACCTCTTGCTGCGTCACATCGGTATGAACTTTATTCTTACATAGCTGTATGCGCAATCGATTTTAATAAATTTATTCAACACCTTGCAAAATTTGAGAAATTATATTAAAGCTAAACATGTTTACATATCTTAAACATTTTAACACTTAATCAATGAAATTCATTACGTTTTAAAGAATGAGCAAAAGAAACAAATAATTTATGAAGATTGCAATCAATGAGTTTTAAGTAAGAAAGCCAAAAATAAAAAAATGAATGCGGAATTAAAAGAATTTTTGATTAAAATAACTTTTTTTATTTTTTTATGGTTCAGGATGCACCTTGCGGTTATATTAACGTTTAATTTAACATCATTACAGCACACAGTTATTTTAATAAAAATTAAAGTTACGCAAAGTATTTTATCAAGAATATCACATTAAATTTTATTTTAAAAACGGCACTGCTTCGATTGTATTTATTTACTTATGGGAGAACTTTTCCAAACTTAAGTAACGTAAATTGAAAAAGAGGTTTGAATGGGTCGTTTAATTGTGTAGCGCAGTCAAAAGTTTCTTTTACTATGAATGTACGTATTTACAACTCTCAAACTTGATGTCAAAAACTATAAGACAAAAACTTGAAGGCAAAAACTAAACTTACCGAAATTTTTCTGAAAAACTGTCTCGTATAATTAAAACCATCATTTCCGGTTTAAATTTATTTGAATCTTTTAATTTTTTGTCGTTTTTTGTAAATGCAATAGTTTTCAAAATTACCTCAAAGTTTAAAAGCTCCGATGAAAGCTGCAACATCTGGCAAACAGCGTCTCAGCACATTTCACAAGGATCCCCCAATTTTTGGTAAAAGTTTAATTATGAAATTCCTCTCTGTAGGAAGAACACACATGCTAAGTCCGAACGGCACACACTGATACACAAACACAAACACACTGCGATCTTTTGAAAACCACTTTTCGGATTTCGAAAACTCCAAAAGTCGATTTACGCGAAACCATTTTTATACGTATACTTTAAATTCAAAAATCACGATTAGCAAAAATATAAAAAGAATCTCAAGGAAATTAAATATATTTTTATGTGTTGGGTGGTTGAATGTATTTATATTAATCCGCGGTTGTTAATAGGTAGATGAATATTGTAATTTGTAAGATGTCGATTCAGATCTGGATTATTTTTGATAACCACCAATAGTACCTGCATGGCATTCACAGAGTTGGATATACATCTCTAGAATTATTTGATTATGGCCGTCAAACAACCCTTTTACATTCATCGATAAAACCGATGGATTGTGAGTACCGTTAGAGAACTTAATGGTTACAACATTAATTCGCTTAATAATTTTTACAAAATCCACTTCACTAAGCCACGAAATCAACAATTTATACAATTATATATTAATACACTATTTAACAATTTTCAATTGCTTTTAAATCGCACCACTATTGGCACTTAACACCACTTATTATTTTCACGCTACTCACTTTCACTTTTTTTCAAAATGAGATTTAAGAAAACAAGTCACTTTAACTGCCCACAGGCCCTTGCTTCAAACAGTATGATCCAAATTAAATCCAAATTAAACTAAGAATTTATAAATATATATATATATATATATATATATATATATATATATATATATATATATATATATATATATATATATATATATATATATATATATATATATATATATATATATATATATATATATATATATATATATATATATATATATATATATATATATATATACATATATATATATATATATATATATATATATATATATATATATATATATATATATATATATATATATATATATATATATATATATATATATATATATATATATATATATATATATATATATATATATATATATATATATATATATATATATATATATATATATATATATATATATATATATATATATATATATATATATATATATATATATATATATATATATATATATATATATATATATATATATATATATATATATATATATATATATATATATATATATATATATATATATATATATATATATATATATATATATATATATATATATATATATATATATATATATATATATATATATATACTTTTTACGCTATTTGCCGTAGGCACTTGGCGAAACACACTTATACTTAATAAACACATTTCACTTGTTTTTGTTTCGCAGAATATTTTACAAAAAGTTTAAAAAATCACTCGATCGATTTCGACTTGTTAGGTCATCATCAGGAGTATCTACTCCCGAGTATATATATATATATATATATATATATATATATATATATATATATATATATATATATATATATATATATACATCGATTTGCATGTTGTGATCGGCGATGTCGCCGCCCCGGTAGCAAAGTGGTCAGCATGCTTGCTCCAGCGACCAGAGGTCCCGAGTTCGATTCCCTGTGGTGACAAGAAAAAAATTTCACAGCTGCCTTAGGATCAATGATTTAATCACTCATTATCCGAAATTAAAATATTATTATGAAACCTCATTTGGGGCGGCCAAATCCCTTGATGGGATATAGTGTCAGAGAGAGAAAGAAAGAAAGAGAGAGAGAGATTGGTAACATGGCCCTACACGTGGACAGATCTTTGGCCGAATTCACTTAAATCTTTAAAACTTCAAAAAATCATCGTAACAATGATTGCCAAGTGTAGAATTTAGTATTTTTAGCTTGGGATGGTGTCTGGAATTTGTAAAAAAAAGTTCAAGACAATTTGCATATTGTTGTGATTGGCGATATGGCGATATGGAAATCTTTTAAAACTCAAAAAATCATCACAAAAATGATTGCCAAGTGTGAAATCTGAATGATTTTTTGAATTTTAAAAGATTTAAGTGAATTTGGCCAAAGATGCTTCCACGTGTAGGGCCATATCGCCAATAACAACATGCAAATCGTCTTGATTTTTTTTTTTTTACAAATTCCAGGCACCATCCCATGTTAAAAACACTAAATTTCACACTTGGCAATCATGTTGCGATGGTTTTTTGAATTAAAATAATTTAAACAATTTGTTTTATAAAATATGTAAAGAAATTTATTTTTGTATTACTGTGATTCTCAATATTTATTTTTAATAAATAATTTTAATTAAACCACGTGTTTCGAATTACACATTTAGAGCCTACATTTTTCGTTAAAAAGTATAGCTACACTTTTTATTAACGTTAAATACTTCACACCGGTTTCCAACAACTATTAAGTCCCTTAGCTACTCTCTTCCTAGGAGTTGAGTTGTTGCAGACATTGGTATGCTGTATCGTGATCAGCTCGACACGAGCATTAATTTCGACTATCGAATTGATCTGTGGAAGAGCTTCAACACTGTCCCAAGAGCCAACCAAGTGTCTAGCAAGTGGATCCCAGTCTGCTATCTTTATGAGTCTCGGAGTTTCATTACTTGCAAGTAGACTATTCTGTGGCGCCTTTATAACTCAAACGTGATGACTCTATATGGTCACTAGAGGTCCAACTTTCTCTTACACACTACCCAACTATCGAGCCCAGCAAGGCTCTATTGACTATTGTTAGGTTAATATTGGAGTTCCCGTTAGATGAGAACGTCGTTGCGTTTCCCCGAAAATTCATTTTGAAAAGGCCATTCCGGGACACGAAGTCGTCTACTTTTCTTCCGTTTTCATCGGTTAAACGGTCATGCTTCATTTTACTTCTAGCATTGAAGTCTCCAGCGATCACAACTCGCGATTTTTCTGTTGAGCCAATAGAGACCCAATGATTGTTTTGATTTTACACAGATGGTACTCGATTGGTTCTCTGTATTGGGCGTATATCGAAAATAGGTCGAACGAACCAGCTTCCGATGATATTACAACACATGTGCAGTGGCTATCACAAACTTGAGTTAAGTTCACCATGTTCATAACAACACTATGAATACAATTACAGTCTTGGTATTCTCAGAGCATCCTGTTGCTACTCTGGCTTGCCGTTGATTTGACCATTGACCGAGTGTAGTTCTTGCATGCATAGTATATCTATGCCGTATGGGTGGAGACGCGTTCATATATCTCTGAACCGACTATTTTAGCTAGAAGGAGATCATCAGTTGTGATAGGTCTTTGAAAAGTTTCTCGGAGGAATGAAACGGAGAACATGGCAACGAGCATGGCATAAAAATGGGCATGCGCCGTTTTCATTTATGTAAACTAGGAAAGGCGACAGGTAATCACTATATAAGGGAAATCAAGCAAAGGTTCAACCTAAACCACAATCGGAACTGCGGAATTCGATTTCAGAAACTACTTGTATACGTCAAAAAGGATACAGAAGGTTTTTCGAGGAAAACCTAGCAGAGATTAATACAACATTTCAAAAGCCAACAATAGAGAACAACTACAAATTCAAGCATTCTGGATTAAAATATGGATGGGTAAACTGCAGGCTGAGAAACTTTCCACTCTTACTCGTTGCTTTACACTCCAATTACCCCAAAGTAGCCAAGCGTATTTTAATGTGCTGTATAATGCTAAAATGACATGAGGAACAGACCTCGACAGAAACCGGCTTGCAGGAGAACAGATAGATATGTAATATATATGAGTGAAATGAAATGAAGCAAAAATTTTCAGCTGATGCGTTGGTTTTTACTTAAAATAAGAACTGTGATCAGTAGAAGTTGAATAAATTGTTAGATGTTGTTCAAGCAAAAAAAATCACCATCGTAGTCCCCGGAAATTGAGCTATACAGAAGATTGGTAAAGTGGCACACAATAGCTGTGATTTTGTCAAAACAATCGAGTACAGTTTGCGATAGCTTCTTTTAAATTTGTGCAATTTAAAATTAAAAATTTAATTTTTTTAAATCAAATAATTTAGATTTTAGGAATCTATGTATAACCAAAAAAAATCCATCGTAAAAGTTGTATGGTTTTCTTGTATCAGTTAATATCGTTGTTCTGTAACGGAAGAACTATAGAGAACAACGATAGTACAAGAAAACCATAAGTTTTATGATGGATTTTTTGGTTATACATAAATTCCTATTAAATCTAAATTATTTAATTTAAAAAAAATTAAATTTTTAATTTTAAATTTTTAATCAGTTCTAAAGAGATACAACATATTGTAAAAAAAATGTAGAAGAGTGAAAAAAAAACTTAGTCAAGTGCACCAAGTGTACTACATGCATTTATTTTGAGATAATATTTTCTTTTAAATTAAAGGCCATTTAAGGTAATTTTCGTATATAATGGGCATCAATTTGTATTATCAAATTAAACATTCCGCTTATTTTCATCTCGATCACTATAGCGAACATCTCAATAATACCTATATAAAAATAATAATAAGATTATAGTTTATATTTTATGGCAAATGAGAAATTGGGAAAGTGAATTAATCGTATAAAGCAATAAATCACAAAATTTACATAACCTCAAAAAAAAGTAACAAACGTAGCTATATAAACTTTTTTTCATTTTTATTTAAATAAATCAGAGATTTTTCTGAATAACATTTTCAACTTAAAGATTTATTAACCCAAACCATATAGTGTTGTTTACATGAAATACAATTTTTTTGTTCTTTTTTTTAATATAAGTATATTTTTTGGAGATTTTTAACGGTGATAGTGGAGAGGTGGATCAGATGGTTCATGTTAATACAAATATGTATATATTTATGTTCTTCGCATATTAAAACTAAAAAAAATCTTATTTATATCATAAGAACTATGTACATATGAACAATAAAAATAATAAAACATAAAAGTCCATATGCGAAAGAGTTACATCACCTTTGAACCATTGATAGTGTACTATATGCTTTATGCAAGTTTTCTGTTTCATCTTTTTATGTGAATATTTGAAGATGTTTCTTTTGACCAGATGCATGAAATTTGATTTAAATTGATTTGTGCTGACGACATATTAATCACATTTTATTTATAGTTGAATTTCATATTTGTTGCGCTGGTCATCTTTTATTACCTATCTAGATAATATAACAAAAGAGAATCCGCTTGTTATTTGTTTCTTAGAAAATTTCGTTTCGAACTTTATACCACAAAATAATCTTAAAAGAATAATCTAGAATTAGAATATATATTTGTTTTGTTCATAGATCACAGTGACCTGAAATGTGGTATTCTTGGTAAACATACAAATCAAGATGAAATTTACGTGGTATTATGGTAAACAAGACACGCAAATAAATTATAGATGAAACAAATAATCTGATCTTCTGTTGCCCTGTCACATGTACGTGCGCTAATCAACACAAATTATAAAATCTAGTATACTAACACGTAGACACTGAATTAAATGAAATAGTCAAAAAACGCAATTAATTTTTAACACAAATTAAATTTCACATCAATAATCTTCGTTACACAGAATTCTGATTTTTGAAACACAAGTACAACAAAAAAAAAAATTATACAATTTTCCCATAATCAAATATTAATTTTCTATTTTAAATATGTGATAACAAAAAATAACGGAAAATGAAAATTCCGAGCACACAGTAAAAATATATTTTCACAGGCTGAGCGAACAGCACACAAAAAAAACGAAAATGTAGAAAATAAAATCAATTTTACCATTGATTTTTAATTGCATTTGTTAATTGGAAAATTACATTTTTTTTTGGGTTGCCGTTATCTATTTTATTGATTGTAATGATAATTGATTTTGATTATTTTAATTGCGAGTATTACAGCTAACATATAAAAATTATAAAACAAGAAAACTAATTGAAATTATTTTATTATAACAATTATTTTTATTTTTTGTTATACTCATACGTTTCGGTTGGTGATTTTTTATGTGGTGAAAAATTAGAATAATTATTGTGCAGAATTAATTGAACATGATATTAATTAACACGGGAATTATTGTTGATCTATTTTCGCACATACATATGTAAGTATTATAAATTCGTTTAGCTTTGTGGCGATTGGTACAATGGTAAAGTAAATTGGCCTCTTACTTGTTCTGATTTACTACGTCTATTTAACATTTATTTTCATCTATCTTTCACTTTTACTGAGGTGAACGAAACTGCTCTTAAAGTACCAATTAGATATCGAAATAATCTTTTGGAATTCTCTTTAAGGGATTCTGAATCCACTATGCGAACTGCATCCATATATCTAAAAGATTATTTAGAGTATAAAAATATAATCATAACAATATTTTGATTTAAATATTTACCATTTAAATGTAAATAATTTTAGTAATAATAATAAAATATTTTAATTAGAAAAAAGCGTGTTTGAAATGAAAAAATTAGTGCATAAAATGAAATAGCATTTAAGAATTTTTTAATGTAAAAGAAAATATTTTAATTGATTGATTGACGCGGGGCTCATCGTACACTCGTCTTACAGATAACAAAACTGAAGGATTTAATACGGTAGTCAAGTAGGACATTAAGAAAAATGAGTTATGGGCTTCCAAATCCTAAGAAATATGTAAAATAATAAAAAGAATCTACCTTCTAAATGCATTTAAATAAAACTAGAGTGGGTTTAAGTTTAAGAATATATACCTTTTAAGTTATTGATAAATTTTTAATCAACTTCGTTTAGTAGATTTTATTCAAAATGGCCTCCTCCACTTCGTAGGCATGCAATGTACCTTTTTTTATCTCCACGGTTCTTGTGCAAAGTTGCATTTCATTTTAATTTTTTCAAAAACTGCGCTTATCATTTCAATTAAAATTTATCTTATGGGTATCTTTGTTAGACATCAGTTCCATGAATTGAAGTGTTCCAAATAACCCTCCACCCCCATCTGCAAAAAAAATTTTGTCGGTCCACTTGCAAAACACCCTGTATATGATCTTAAAGTCCCAGTTGGTCAGGAGTAATCACTTTCAATACTCAGTCATTTTACAATAAAACTTCGACGTTAATACTAAAGTAAGACGGTCTTAAATAAGACAATTTTGTTAAAACATATTATTTAAGATAGAATTCCTAATTATAACAGGTTATCCCCAAGGTAAAACACGTAAAGAAGAAAAAGTATAATTCAAACTGAACGATACTTCATTATTACTTTGATCCATATCAAGATGTCGTATTGATTTGAACAATGGTTAATTTGAATCACAATAAATAATTGGCCTCAAATCCAAACAGCGGTTAACTTTATTTTATTTTTCATAAGGCAAAAGCTAAAAGTTTGGAAAGTTTCCCATAAGGCTACTACAAACCTAACGAGCAAAATCTTGTTTTTTCTTAAAATATTTTTCATCTTGTTATATCCTTTTTCCGGCCCGCGACCCGTGTAATGTAAAGTTGGAAAGAATAATAAACGTGTATCTGGTACGAGTATCCAATAGTGGTAGAAATACAAAAGTGGCGGCTAAGTGTGTATAAAAATTGTTCGAGAACATTCAATGATGGATGCCAAGCAGTTTGAACAATTTTTGGAAATGCAAAAAGGAAGTAAGAACAAGCCTCTTCAAAAACAAGTTGCTTCTTCAAAAACAAGTTGAACGTTTTTCAAATTGAATCTGGAGTCAAACTCTAGTTCAAACAATGTTTCCAGTTTTCGAGAATTCTACAAAATAAAAGAAAATTTTTCCGATTATGTGGCGCAAATGGAATAATATTTTCAAGGAATAATGTTACGACGGACGATAAAAAATGTTCATTGTTTTTTCCTAATGATGATTAGGCGGACAAAACGGACACGTAAAATGAAACCATCGACAAAATGAAATGAAGTTTATTAAAACTTATGTGATACATGACAGTATTAGAACGGCGTGATTCAGTGAGTTGGTAAGGATGTTTTAAATATCATGAGCGTCGTTGTGTTAAGTTTGTGAATGTAACATGACGGGGATACAATAAAATTTGGCATATCCAATCTGTCTGTATATGACCAAAAAATCTCATCAATCAATGCGAGCGTCAAATCAACATACTAATCAGGAAATCATAAGATCCGTGTATGTTTTACAATGTAAAGAGGAACGAACAGTTGTGGAACTTATGTAGTCTGTTGAATAATCAATTGTTAGTGCGACACGGAGGCTGAATGTTAGCATCACAGTTAACGGCGTTGTAATAGAGTTTTTATTGGACACTTGAGCAACCAAGGGGGTCGACCAGGGAGTCAATTCGCGTTCCCTGAAATAATGAAAATGAAAAGTTTTTTTCATTAGCAATCGAGTAGTTTTGCATTCTCCATAAGAAATTTTGATTTGACACAGTAAAATTTAAAATTACGTGCAAATAATTCAAACTACTAGATTGCCAATGAAAAAAACTTTTCGTTTTCATTATTTCACGGAACGCGAATTGACCCCCAGGAGTGGTTTACCTGGAGTTGAAGTTTTGGCTAAGCCAAATTGTCAAACAACTAATAAAATTCTGAAAGCCTATGGAAATACTTCAATTAAACTGTATGGAACATTAGAAGTCAAGGTTGAATTACGGAACCAGATTCTATAGTTGCCGTTGCTCTTGGCTCATAGTAAAAAGGGTACCAACAGTTTCGGAATGGACTGGTTTGAAGCTTCCAACTTCAAGTCTGGGATGAATTGCAAATGCTGGTTGCAGAAAAGGTATTGGCGGAGAAAGAAATCATACTTGACCAATTGTCATTGTGCCGAAATCAATTTTTGAAGTCCAAATATTCAGGGATTTTGAAGTGACAATTAACCCACAATTGAAGGTTGAACAATTTTCGATACATCGAGCCGAAGAACAACGTTTCCATCGCCTCAATAATGGAAAGTGGTTTCCTAAAATCGATTTTGCTGAAGCAAACTTACAGATTCCTATCGATCAGGGCTCGAGCAGTACATGGTGATCAATACACACGTGTGGTTGTTTTAATTTAATAGAATGCCATTTGGGGTAGCACCCGCGATTTTTCAAATTTTGTGGATCCGATTTTGGCTGATTTACCCAACCCCGCCAGTTATTTGGATGACATAGTAGTGTCTGGCCGAACAGCTGAAGCACACCTTGAACAATTATTGAAACGGTTAGACGATCGCATATTTTTGTGGATATGTCATCTCAAAAGAAGGCACTAAAGTCGTTGAGGCTATCAAAAACATTTCACTATCGACAAAATTAAAGAATGTTCTAGCTTTCCTGGTTAAAGTGAAATACTACAATAAGTTCTTAAAGAATGTGGGATTCGTTTAGACAGAAATAAGAGAAGAAACCAAATTGGTTTGCGCTACAAAGTAAACTTCACAAATTTTTTAATTTGAAATTATATTTGCTCTAAGAATATTTTATTAAAAAAATTATGACGTTACAAATGTAATATTTTTACTTCGCATTTCCGTACAATTCTTTTTCATGGTTATTTATTATTTTATTTAGGTTTAGGCTATCTAAGCTAAATGCGACCCATCAAAATATTCATAAATTTTTTTCTACACCACTGAAAGCTGCGCAGAACAATTAAATTTTATTTTTTTTAAGATTTGAATAGGACTATATATGTATATAGTGAGATGCTACTATAAGTGCTATCTATAACAGAAAAAATGTTTTTTTTTTATAAAATTTGGGGTCTAGAGTGTTAAAATCAGCAAAAGTTTCACTAACGTTCTATAAATAGAACGTAAAACTTTCTGAATTTATCTGAAAATCTTCTAAAAACCATGCTTAGTGACGTACATAGGTATAGGTATTGTAGGTATTATCAAATAGAAAATAGGTTTATTTGGCCAAAATAAGGGTTAAGGGTGGTTAGGACAGCCAAATTTGCTTTCAGTATTATAATTTATTTAGCTTGCATATTTTGACGTTTCTTCTATTTCAATATGGCGTCTACTACATTTTTTAACCGCTTTCATACAAAAAATGATGACAAAAGACGACAAAAGAATGATTTCTTAACGTCAAATTATAGCAAGTTTATACCACGCCAGACTCCATCTTGGCAATTTTTGATAGAAAGAGAAAATAAAGAAGCCATGTTAGCATGCTATGGTTTATACGAGATTTTCGGAAAAATTTCAGAAAATTGTACGTTCGATTTATAGTACCACAATACAAATTTGGCTAACCTGACAACACTAAAACTCCAATTTTGATTTAATTAAAGTAGAATTAAATATTTTTAATCATCAATAGTTATTTATGTTTTGTGGCTGTTTCCCAAAATATAGGGTATAATATAATTTGTGATAAGTTCGATCTTACATTAGTATGTAAAAACGATTAAACCAATGGTTTAATCGGTTAGTCCGAATTTAGTATATTATATTATCTACCATATTTAAATTATTTTACAATTTAGGACAAATTTCACTATTTTGAGCAGTATAGTTAAATTTTTCTTAAAAAATCAAGTTTTTTTAGAATAAGGTATACTCAATTTTTTTCGAAATTTTTATTTTTTTTTTGTTATTAATTTATGCAATCTGTTCTGAGGTGGAAGCACTCCAAACTCTTTCGCGATTCACTTTCCACGTCCTACCTTACGCATTGCTTGCCAAATCGAGGATGTATACGACTATATATAGTCCTATAGGTCTATAGGTCCGAATTACGTAGAACCATCTGCACATTGCATAGCTCCGTGCGCCATCCAATAGTACACTGCGACAAGGGGTTATAGTTGTGTTCATTTCCATCACCGATCGTAATCGGATGATGAAAAATCTGTTTTGCATCCTTCTCCGATCGGGATTTGAACCTACAAATTCAATTGCCACACGCTTAACCACTGTGCCGTTTGGTCAGTGTTATTTTTAGTTTGATTGCAAACATTATTAATTTTTGAACTTTAACATTTTGTAAAAATCGAAAATGACGAAAATTAGATTTAGGGCACTTTTTGTTACAAACTAATAAGATATAAAAACTATATAGGCTAGTTTGATCATTTTCTTGCAAAACGAAACACTCTCTAATTTTTCTTTCAAAATTTAAATCTTCTCTGTCCCTTTTTCCGTTTAAAGTTTATATTTAGGACGTGAACGGATATGAACTTTAATAATTTAAAACAAATATTTCAAATTAATCCATAATTTATTACGACCAGACCTCCCCCAAACTGTTATAAAAGGGTTAGTTTATCGTAAAATAATTACCAAACGCGATTTATCAATTAAATACAAATGGACGCATACGTATTCGAAAAGAAAATCCTTCCTAGGGATAATGAAGTAAAGTAAAAACAGGACTAGGTATATATTTTAAGATATGTACATACACATTCTTGGTCAGTATTAAATTTCACTAAAATGACCCTTTTTATACGAGAACTGTACGTCCATGTATATATACATATACGGAATATGTATTTAATTCGAGATAGAATTAAGCAATTAAACATACATAGAATATTTTGTGTTTTGTTTGATATTAGTTACCCTTATTTTTGTAAGCTTGACCATTTATATTCCATTATTAAACCATAATAATCCATTAATTGGATTTCATCTATCACAGATCCTATTCGTTGTTATTTTCTTGCTTTTTTTTCGTTCTTCTTAATCCTTCAAAAGAGATAAGACGCATGGGATACAAATCTATACCGTGTATGGGATGGAGTACAAACAAAACATTTTGGAACAAACAAATCGAAAAATAATGTATACGAAATGGCTGATAATATGAGGGATGATGTTATAAATTAAAAAATACCCTTATTGTATTGATCGCATTCTTTCGTTTACCTTTGTTGTTGTTGCTATTATATTACACCTATTTAACATAAACATATAAACCATATTATAAATGTTCATATACGAAATTAAATAATAAATTACGTTTTTTTTTACTTTTATTTGACATACACAAGAAAATTATCTTGATGTTAAGATTAATTGCCATGCTGTTTCAGTTTTTTTTCTGTTCGTTCGGTTGGGTTATTTCTGTTTTGTTAGGTTCTCTAAATAAATAAACTGTCATGTCATGAAAAATATTCTTTATTCGATTTCGTTTCTGTTGTTTGAAGAAAATAACTTAAAGACACACCCTTACAATTTTTTGGTTGCGTTTCGGATTTTTAAATTTTTTACTTTTTGGGTTATAAGTATGAATTAATGTTTAGGTTTCATTTTTATATCTAATACAAATAAATTTTATTTTACCTGATTACGTAATATGAACCTGTCACATTTTTGTTTGCCAAATTTCTTTAACAGTATTACATTAATCATATTTATTCTTGTTGCAAATGTGAGCAGTTGAAATGTGATGCCAATTTCCATGGAGCTGTAAGTGAATCTATGGAGGGCGACTCCAAACAATCGTTGCTTGGGTTAGTACAACTTTGAGTAAACGTGTGAGAGTAGCATAAATAGAATTTGTAAAATGGAAGGAAAACGAGATCATTTCCTCTCGGCATGCCAGTCTATCACACTGATCTGGAGTGTGCCCTTGCAGTGGTTTTTTCTTCCAGCAGCACTTACATGGATTATAAACTTATCATAATCATTGATATGCAGATAACTTAATAAAGTAACCCCAAAAAGGGCAACCAAATCCTTACATATAGCGCCAGCGTAATAAAAAATTTATTTAAGGGAATCTGATTATATTGTTTAATTAAAATCTGAATTGCTTTAAAATTAGCAGTGCAAGTTTTTAAAAATCATGCTCATAGGTTTTGCATATTTAACTCGAGAGCAGCACGTTTATGATTTGTGTAAACGTACATACGAAGATCATTATGTGAACAAACGAGAACTTTAAAACGATTACAAAATGCTTTACTAATACGAGAAGATGATGAAAACTAAACGTGCGTTCAAAAATATGAGAACATCTTGAAGTTCAAAATTCGGAGCAAAACCCCGGAAGTAGAGCTTTATTAGCTTTAGGTGGTTTTAGTTAAGTTAGTCAATAACCAATTATAACTCTCATGTGAGTGAAGAAAATGTAATTTAATTTGAGTGATTAAGGTACTCGGGTACCTAAAATTTATAATGGATTTTGCTAAAATTACATAAATTGAAATTAACCTTGCATTAGCTGCCACATGTCAGTTTGCGAAGACCATTCTTCTTAAATTAAATGAAATAAATAAATAAACAGAAATACAAACAATGGTACGAAACACAACACAATATACTAAAATATATTTGCAATCTATTTCATTCAAATATAGTGTAAAATATTTAAAGGTACCCGGGTACCTTTGATATCATAATTCGTATACAACTACAACTACGTTTTGTTCTCACGTTCGTCCAAGTAGTAAAATTTCACGTTTTCACGTGTGATCATAATCTATCAAATTAACTAAAAGTTCTCAAAAAATTAAAACTTTTTATTGTGACTGAAACATATAAAACTAGGCCTGAACTACGAACTCCAGGAATAGACAAAAATTATCATCGAAATTTGATTAAAATGACTTCAGTACACCAGGCCGATTAAAATTCATAGCAGAAAACTTGAAATCGTGTATCATTAGTTTTAGTTAGGTGTCACTAATTAGTTTTAGTTCGTTGCCTCAATGGCCAGCTTTATGTACTAGCCAGACCAGAATCACTCACTATCATCTCTATTTGAGTTATAATCATATGCATGCACCTAGAAGATCAAATTTCGCTCATTGTAAGCATTCGGTGGTTTTAGTTAGGTAACTTTTTTGCCATGCAAATTTAAATAAACATGTCATAAATACACATAAAAGATCAAAGTTCTTAACACGAAACCTGTTGTCGTGCATTACTAGCACTAGATGATTAGGTAACTCAATCACGAATTACACTAGCCAAACCTGAATCACGATCTAGACGAGAATTGCAGATAGTATCAATCAAAATTTCGATGAACATGACATCACTATCAGTAACCTAAAAGATCAACATTTGTGGCAAGAAACCTGAAGTCATGCATTATTAGCATTAGGCTATGTTTTAATAAGGTGACTCAATGATTAATTTCATGTACTACCCACATCTCAATCACAATATCCGGGAATGGCCGATAATAGCCATACAAATTTGGGATGTAATGACATCAGTACACCTCAACATCAAAATTCGTAGAGGAAAAGTCTGTTATCATTCGGTAAGTAGTTAGTCGCAGATTTCAGTCATGTTCTCCGAGAATGACCGATAATGATCATCCAAATTTGAGTAAAAATGACATCAGTATGCCTATAGGAAATCAAAATTTTCGTAGCGTAAAACTCGAATTTGTGCATTGTTAGTGTTATGTAAGTTTCGTATAACCAAAGTTTAATCGCGAGCTCCGGGAACAGGTTAATGGTCATCCAAAATTAAGTAAAAGTCTCGCTAGTACGTGAGATTGAGTCACCTGACTTTGCTTTAGTAGAAAATTTGATTAATTATTTAAGGTTATGTTACTATATTTTTTATTTTTACTTTAGTAATAAAATACAATATTTGTCGAGGTCATAGAGACCGTTCATGTTGTATTTGCCCAAGTGATCATGTCTTCTTCCAGCTAGTGCGGGACACGAGCAGAGGAAGTGAACAAGAGTATCCTCCTCTTCCTCGTCCAAGCAGTTTCTGCAGAAGTAATTTGTATCCAGACCCAGTCTTCTCGCATGATCTCTTGGATCGATTCAAGTTCAGCTCAGGCCATACTTGTTTCGCTACCCTACAACATTTGCAAAGGTAACTGCTTATCTATGGTTTGCTGCTTTCACCACAGACATAGGTTTTCCTACACATTATTCCGTGATTCCAGTTTGAGAGTTGTACCGTACCTTGCTAATTCGTCTGCCCTGCAATTTCCCTCAACGTCAGAATGACCCGAAACACAGACCAACTGGATATTGAAATGCCCACTCATCTCGTTAAGAGATGTGTGACAATCCAACGCAAGCCTTGGCGCCAGGGAAACTGAATCCAGCGAAAGAATGGCCACCCGACTGTCCACATAGTTAGTGATATCAGTTAACGATATTACATTATGCTTCAACCAGTTCATGACCTCGTCAATCGCTATAACTTCAGCCTGGTACACACTACAGTACTCGGGCAGACGAAAGGATAAACTTACATTTAATTCCCTACAGAATACACCAGGTCCCAATCTACCATCGAGCTTGGAGCCGTCGGTGAATAATTTAACTGTCCCGGTCTCCATAACGAGACCACTATTAAAATCCACTATAGAGGGGATAATCACCTTGAAAAACTGGTCGAAGCACAAACGGGGTGTTTTGTAGTCAAGATTCACCAGTTCATGCCTCACTGAATTAACTATTGTTGAGAGCCGGGTGGCCGTGTTAACCGCCATTTGTTGCCGATAATATCCAACGGGAGAAGGTACAGCAAAACCTCTAGGGCACTAGTGGGGGTTCTCCAGAGCAGGCTACCATACACTCAACCCATACGGCAGTATGGGCGTTACCACTACCGTGTAAAGCCAGTGCACCAGCTCCGGTTTCAAGCCCCATTTCCTTCAAATGGCATTTTTACAAGAGTAAAGCGCCAAAGTGGCCTTCTTTACTCTTTCTATCGTGTTTTGTTTCCAACTGAGCATACTGTCCAGAAGAATCCCTAAAAATCCCGCCTTATCAGTAAGGCTTAGCATGGTACCATTCAGGCTTGGTAATTAAGTATGGTAGGTGTTTTAATTAAGTCAATCTGAGTCTGATGTAACTACGTCTAATAAATATGTTGATAAAATTTGCTCGATTTAGAAACCTTATCTAGATGTCCATGTTTTTCTAATTATCGCCAATTGATGAATTTTTATCTGTCTCCCGTTTCTATCCCGTTTTTAGTTTTTTTTTCAATATTTTGAAATAAGATTATGTAGAAATATTGTATTGGCTGTTTTTTTAAGCCCGATAGAACTTGAAGTTGTAAAAAATAACACAAAAAATTAAATTGTAATGAAAAATTTTTTTTATTCAAAATGTTTGTGTAATTTCATTTATGTTTGTGTTTGTGTGGTTGCGCCGAAAATTTGTTTAAGTCGCAATTGAAACTGGTATCATAGGTAAACGGGGAAAGAAATGAAGAAAAATACGGTTTCTGTGATACCCCGTGTGCCATTAGCCATTAACATTTATTTTGACATCACGTTATAAAAAAAAAATCATCTTACTGCGTTTTAGACTTTTAAAAAAATTGTAAGATTAAGTTTGTAATGGTTTCAGGCGCTTACAAAATAAAGGTCTTTTCAAATTTCTCATTGAAACGGATAGCGCTCCCGATAGCGGCTCCCGATAAATAGGTAGAGCAAAAAATTTTTTTACCAATTTTAACTTTAAAATCTTAGTTTAGAGTTAAATAAATTAATTATACATAAAAATAGTGCGCTAAATATAGATTTTTACATAGAAAATTGGCTGCTCCGGACACCGCTATCGGACGCTAATAAAAAACCGGCTAATATTTGAAAATGATTTCGGGCATATGGGCACTGCACTGCGGCTGTTCTTGACAAAACGCATTCTTGACGTCCAATTTTGTGCAACTTTTTCGATCACTGCTGACCATATGTCACGAATAACACGAACAATGCTGGCCTCCAAGGCGCCAATTGTTGCCGGCTCAATTCCTGCATAAGCTTGTTCTTGTCCGGGTGTAGGCCAAGATCTTTGCGCAAAATTGTCTATGTAGTGGACGGACAAAGACGGATATTCTCTTCAGTACGCACATTCCTTCGACGTGTTGATGTTATTGCTGTGTTGATGTTATTGTTCTTCCTCTAGAGAGTTTGTGGTACTAAATTTATGCGCAGTTCGACGGATGGCTTGCTCAGATGGATGTTTATGTGCGCCATAAAAATCACAAAGTCATCTATAAGTTGCGCGAATCGACGACTGATTTTAAAAGTAAATTTTAAAAATTTCGCAGCGTTGTTCAAGCGTGAGATTCGCCAGAGTATACTGAGATCTGCCAGAGTATATTTTTCATAACAATTTAGTTTTTGTTTTATGTTTTACAATTTCAAGTTCTATCATGCTTAAAAAAACACCCGTTGGTTTATTTATAAATGAGTTCTATGCTTTAAAACTGATTATAAAATCATTCATTGACAATTTTACAAATTAAAAATCAAAACGGTGTACTGTATACAGCTACATATAGAAAACTTTTAATATTTCAATATCTATGGAAAAATCTATGAAGTAAATCAAGGGACCCATTTAAACCTGGGGCCTAACTATTGAAGTCGACGTTTATTTTCGAACGCTATCGTTTTCCTATAGCAGATAAAAGAACAAAAACGAAAAATGTATGAAATTTGTATTATTCTTCTCTCTTTTGTTTCTGCGCTTGCTATAGGAAAACGATAACCGTCGAAAATGAACATCGGATTCAATAGTTAGGCCTCTGAGTTGATCAGACAAAAATGAATATCGTTTACATTATGAAACAATGAAGGGGTTAATTTGTTGTGGTTAATACCAGCCTTTCTTTTTTCGAGAATATATGAATAGATCACGAATATACTACACATGATTTCTAATGAGCAAAATTAAGCTTACCGGGCTTTTGAAAAACAGTATCCATGATTAAATTTGAGAAAACCAACAAAGTCATCCGGTACATAGATGATTACCAAATTTCACAATGATCTCCAAATTAATGAGAAAAATTTAAGTATGAAATTTTCGGAAAAGTCAATCCGCCTGGAGTGCAATTTAAAAAATGATTTGTACTTATTTTGTTTAAAATTATATTATCAGTTTTTTTCGTTTGCAATCTTTTTTTCGTAATTGCTATACATTTTTCAAAATATTTGCAAGAAACGAAAAATATCACTGGGACCTCCTACTTTATGGTGAAACTATGTATGAAGTTTCATCTAGATCAACAAATCCATGGCCGAATTTTTGTTGAAAAACACTTTTTTTTTTGTCAAAAATCGTAATTTCCAGTTTACATAGTGGCCAACATTTTTCTTCAGATTATGCTCTTATAAACAATCCAAACCCAAATCTGAATATGGAACAATTTCAAAAAAACTTTAAAAGTAAAAACTAAATTTAAAATCGCTCGGATATGCTTATAGAGACCGCGAGGCGAATTAATAGTTTTACTATCCCAATCATCTCAAGGATTCTCATCAAGAGTATTATGTAATATATTTTCAAATATAATTCTCTTAGTTCCCGTTAGAACTGAACACCTAGTAGGAGTGGAAGCTGGAATTGGTTTTTTAATGAGAAAATCCAAAAAATTAGTTCAAAAGATGACTTTTTTAAAAAAAAAATTGCCTAAATTAGATAGGCTCACAAAAAACCATTTACATTCCCTAACTGGACATTGATTGTAAAACAACCAGATTAAGCCTATGCGCATAACAATTTGAAAAAACATCTCTAAACAGCACCACTCTGAGCTACAGTTTTATCCACACACTCATATTCCTGAAACACCTGTTTAGCCACCTCTAATAATTTTCGATGTTCTCGCAAATAGCGTATACCAGAGATGTCCATAAAGTCGATCGCGATCAACTGGTAAGTTATTTTTAATTTCGAGTAATTTGACTAATTTTCACTTGAGTGCACTTTAATAATACTTTGCAAATCAAAAAGTAGATGGCGAAAAAAAATTTTTTGGAAAAGTAAATCTGTCAAAAAAATTAGTGGACACGCTTGGCGTAGACAATTGTTTTGTTTGTAGACAATGTTGACAATTGGTATAATATGTATAATTCGTAGACAACCCAAACAGGTGAGATTAGTACGTTTAAAAAAATATTCAGACTTATTTTGAATTTTTATTTTAGTAATGTAATCTATTTTTGTCGTTTAGTAACCTTAACGCCACATATTACATTTGTACGGGACAAAATTACTTGGTCATTCATTTCCGCAAGTATAATAATTTAGATAAAATTTTGGAACTGATATTTGTTATGTCATATAATTTTTTGTCCAGATTAGTGCAATCCATCATCTATCGAATTCATTGCACTATATATGTTTCATTCTATATATACATTTATGATATTTAATATAATTTCCATTAACTAATTCATATTTGTTCTAGCCCTATTAATGTTTGTTGGATTCCAGATGCACCAAGAATATTTTGGCGATTCATAGTGAAATTTTGAAGCAAATGTCCAATACATAACTTGAGAATTTAGAAATAACGTACCTATGCCAGACGTCAATAACATACCTATGTTTGACTACATCAAACATTTTTGATTTATAATTTATTTAAATTTTTAATTCTTAGACACATTTACAGAAAAATTTGCGCCTCATATCGATTGGCTTTCCTGATCCTTCTTGGCACTCTTTTCATTGCCGTCGGCGTTCCTGATGTATCGATCTTCTTTCTTTACATCTCTTTTTAACTTTCTAATCAAACATTCAACATTTTTGGCACGATATCAGTTGTTGTATATCCTTCTCTTCAAATTTGACCAAAAAATCTGAAATGGCCTTAGTTGTGGAACATTTGGTGGGTTAAAGTCTTTAGGGATAAATTCGATTCTGCGTTGACGTAAATCAAATAACGTTGCGTTGGCGTAATGTGGGGATGCTAAATCAGGTCAAATAATCGCTTGATAATTTTTATTATATATAACTATATAAATTTTTGAAGCATAGGTAAACATTTGTTAGTGTATAAGTTTGCGCGTTAACGGCCAAATCACTTTTGAAAAAAACTGGGTCGCTGACACTTCGTTCTCTAATAACCAACCACAACAAAACTTTAATTGAAACCTTAGTCTTACGAATAAACTTCTCCTTTTCTGGTGCTTTGTGATCAGAAGACACGTAGTAGTATTTTGGCTGCGATTCATTACCTCCAAGAGTGAAATAAGTTTCATCTTCCATCACACATTGCCCCATTCCACAAGAAATTTTTTGCTTTTTGATTATTTTTTCAAGGCCAACTAGTCGTAATAGATAATGGGCCCGATTCTCATGACATAAAATTACTGTTATGTTATTTTGTTTCTCCGCTCCCTATTGGAGTTTGTATTGAAAAAACAAAAATAACATAACATAACATAAAATTTTAGATCCCGGAATCGACCCCAATGTATATGTATGTGTGTTTTATTTTATTTTGCTCTGCTCTCTCGGAAATAAAATATAAACTGAGTCAAAAATGGCCTTGCAATATTTGTTATTTCATTTATGTTTGTCTTAGTGTGATTTCACCGAAAATTTATTTAAGGCGCAATTAAAACCTATGATACAGGTTTTAAACGGTAAACGGGGAAAGAGACGAAAAAAATCGTTTCTTCGATATCCAATGTGGAACAATCCATTTATAAGCTGAAAAAGAGCAGCGAAATATGTTTGGGAGAGCACTTTTAATCTAGCTTGATTGTAGCTATTTGTTTGGCTGTAGTTGCTGGTTACGACTTTTTGGGTTTGCGATGTATATTCATACCTTGTAAATATTTCTTGACAGTTTTTGGGTCAACTTGATATTTTTTATTCAGCTGTCTGTACGATTTTGCAGTTCGACCCACCGTTGCTATCTTGACGTTGACATTTTTTAACAGAGCCGGGGTTTCTTCCCACAGGTTCTTTATTCGAAAACTGTTTAATTGTTTTTGTAGATTAATGATTTTTTGAATCCAAGATCCTCGAAGGAGTGAAAAATTTCGTTATTTTGTTTGTCCGGGTTTGCCTGACAAAATTTATAAATTAATTTGCGACGATCTACTTCTAACAACGACATTTTTATAATTGTAAAATGACGCAGTTGTTATGTATATTTTAAGAAATATAAGAGAAGAAAAGAAGATAAAAAAATTTTAGTTTTGGTTATACAACATAAACTCAGATGCATTTTACATTTGTCCATATTTTATTCCTCATACGTTAATATTCAAAATATCTTAATAAACTAACCTATCAAATTTAATAAATGTTAGTACCTCAAAATTATTTCGGTGTCGAGATGCATTTTTAATTTAAACAACTAATTTAGTAATCAGTTAACACAATTTATTAAAAGACAAAAGAATAACAACAGCAAAACACATTGAATTGAATAAAAATCAATAAATCAATATTATTAACACGTTTACCTTATCCAGCTTGTTATCAAAAATTAATGATTCTCCTTATATTTCAAGAAAGCCGACATGAATTTCCGGTCGATTCTACTTGCTAACCAAAAAGCAATTTTTTTTTCCAAATTTGTACTCACCAAAATTCAAACACAATACAGTGCATAGAAACGTGTTTGTATTGGTATATAGGAAAATTTCAAAATATTTACATAATTTTGATTCAAAATGCTTGTTCAAATTTAAATTATTATTATTATTTTTTTTCTCGTTTTGCTGCAAAATAAATTATTCAATTTACGTATTTTTTGTGTAATTATTTGATCTTGACAGTTAAGGTGACATGTACACAATTCTTAATCATATTCTGCATAATATAATTCTTTGTCAATATAATTTTTGTGATACACATTTTTAATTAAACAAAACGAACGAAACAAAAAAGGCAAATCAAACAATAAATGAATGAATGATTAAGACAAGAATTTTTCTTTCGGGCGCATCATGCATAACATTCCTTGCAAACTGCATATAATTAAATATGAGTAATGTGTGTTTGCAGAAAAATATTTTATGTAGTTGGTGTCGCTTTATATATGTTTTATCACGTGTAGTAATATTATGTAAATTGGTTTATGAAAGAAAGTGAAATTTATTATATTTATTTATATGCAAATCTTACACTTGTTGATTCGGTTACCTGAAAGTAAAGGAATTTGTGTGTGTATAAATGCGTACCTTTCAATTGTAAAAGAAATGGCAACAAACAATTACGTTTGATCGTACATGCATACATTATTCTAATTTAGATCTGCAGTGTGCGATTTGAATTTAAATTTTAATGTTATTTTTAAACGCGAAATTTGGAAATTTTATAAAAAAAATAATGATATGGAATTGATAAGTATATAAAATGTCAAATCAATGGAAATGTTGTGAGTCGAATTGATATTAAGAGGATTTGACATTTTATGTACCAAACCATACTATGAATGGAATTTCCTGAATGACAAAGTGTGTGATCGCAAATTTGTCTACCATTCCTCCCGTTTCATTTAATAAGAAATTGTTTATGCGAATTCAAATTAGTAAACTATACAAGCAAATCATAATAATTTCCAGGTCATCGAATAATTTTTCCACCGGATTCACACTCCATATTATATTACTATTATTGTTTTTATTTTACAATTTAATGATGAGCTTTTGTATGTATATGTACCCTATATACATACATTATACATAAACATATACACGCATGTATATACAGAGAGAAATAAATAGAAAAAAAATGTATTCAAAACCAATAAATTTTCATTCAAAAACATAAATTGCATAATGTCCGCATTTTCATATTAAAGCAATAAATCAAATAATGTATATGGGTACGACAAAAAAAAAGTCACTGGTACAAAAACTACAAAACTTTACAATTTTTTTTATTACAATTTTATTTGTGTATTTTTAAGTTTGCCCTAATAATTGTGTACGGAAATCATTTTTAAATTTAAACTTTACTGCTGATCAGTTTAGTAACCAATTATATGGACCAGTTCATGATTTAATGTAAATTTGCTTCAAAATCTAATGCAAATTAAATATACACACGGTTGACCTAGATTACTAAGCATATTATGCCTACGCCTGAAATTATTCTGTACTTAAAATATTTTTAAATCTTTTTGTTAGAAATAATAATATATTCAATATACCATTTCAAATTGGAAATAAACAATATGTAGTGGAAAATGGACGACTAATAATTGCAAATTGTGTAATCCTGGATAAAATATAAATTGAATATTCTGTCATTAATTTATTTTAAACGTTAAGTAAAGATCTCTGACCCATCGACCAACAAAAACAAAATCAACGTGGTGGAAAGAGGAGATTATGATTTTTTGCTGAACACCATTGTTTTTTTGGAACAGTATGTTGAAAATAACCCAAAAATAACTTTGAAAGAATCAAACCAAGAATTTGAAGAAAATTACAAAATTGTTGTTTCAACGGACTATTTGCGAAAACATTTAGGTGTGAACAGAACCGCTATAAAGGATATTCTTAAAGAAAAGCAAATAGTAAGGAATTTAAAATTAAATAGGCGTAACTGTGCTTAACAACTTTTAGAATACTAAACAGATAATATCCCCATAATCTTCATGAATGAAATTAACTTTAACATCCTTAAAGGTACCAGAACCCATACAGCAGATCATTATAAGATAGTGTGAATAATTACCGACTATAATCATAAGTTATTTAAAAGTTTTACCTCCATCCCTTCTAACTAAAACGATGGGTTTTACAAGCTTTGCAAAAAATAGCAGAACCCACATCCAAAAATGGTTTAAATGCAATTAAAAAATTAAACGGTATTTTTAGGCTAATTAAATGCCCTATTAATTTTTTTTTATTCTGCTTGTTCTAGAAAAATCATTTGACTTTATCAGTTCTAAGTTAGAACCCATATAATCGGACCAAAACCGGAATTATAACGCAAACCAAGATCTATTAACACAGCAATAGAATTTTTCTTATTGTTGCTTATTTAGATTCATCACTAAAAATGTTTGGGCTTCATTCGTTCTTTAAGCCAATTAATCTAAGGATAGCGGAACCCCAAATGATAATCGGACCAAAAATGGAAATTAGAACTGATATCAAGATCAATCAACATACAAAAAATTTAGGCTCATTATGGCTTATTATTTAAATAATTTTAGGCTCATAGCATATCAAATACTACATTAAAAAATTTTAGGGTTCCACTTGTTCTTGAACAAACTTCAGGTCATTTAATTTAAAGTTAGCAGAGCCGAAATCGAAAATCAGCCCAAAACCGAAATTAGAACACAAAACAAGATAAATCAACATACAAATAATTTAGGCTCATTATGGTCTAATCAAATGACCCATCAAACTTTTTTAGTAATAAAACAGAAATTATAACGTAGAACTCGAATCATCTATATGCGTTCTTGGCCAAACGTCGCAGGTCATTTAATTTCAGGCCAGCAGAACCCAAATCAAAAATCGGGCCAAAACCGAAATTATGACTCAAAACTTGATCTATTGACATGCAATAATTTTAGGCTCATTAGGGCCTAATCGAATTCGACTAGACAATAGAGAAGCCTATAATTATTTGTATATATTATGTCAATATAGATCTAGTTATGTGTTATAATTTCGGTTTTGGCTTGAATTTCGATTTGGGTTCTGCTAGCTTTAAATTAAACTACCTGAAGATTGGTCAAGAAAGAGTGGAGACGGAAATTTTTGATGGGTCATTTGATCAGGTCATAATGGTCATAATGAGCATAAACTTATTTGTATGTTAGGTAAGTTTTCAGTGGTTTAAACTTAGGCCATTTTTGGCCCATCGTGATACCACGCATTCATGCTACATCATTAACTCATTCACCTACTCACACAACTACAGTATACATGTATAAGAAGTTGGCCCGAAATTTCCATCCCGAAAAGGTTTTTTTTTCAGAAAGTGTGTGTCTTTGCTAAATCATATAAAAATAATTCCATCCCGAAATTTTTTTTGTTAAATTAAAGAAAAAACTAAATAGCCCGAAAAAATTATAAAATTATATTACTGTTTGAAGTAAAAAACATGAACAATCTATTAAAAAATTAAATAAATTTTAATGATCATCTAGAAAATCACTTTTCATCCATCACTTTCTATATTATCTGAAAGAAAATATGTTCAGTACCAAATTTCCTTGTGGCGAACACAGAGATGACCTCTTACCTTGACACATGGAGATTGGTAGGCCAATGTGCATAGAACTTATATCCAGGCCTACGTTAGAAAATATCGAGGATTGATGGTGATTATTGATTATCCCGAAAACCACTTTCTATACATTCTTCAGTTGAAAATATGTTCATTACAAAATTTCCTTGAGGCGAACACAGAGATGACCCCTTGCCTCGGCATATGGAGTTAGGTGTGCCAATGTGCATAGAACTTATATTCAGGCGCCCGTTCGAAAATATCGAGGATTGATGCTGATTATTGATTATCCCGAAAACCACTTTCTATACATTCTTCAGTTGAAAATATGTTCATTACCAAATTTCCTTGTGGCGAACACAGAGATGACCTCTTACATTGACATATGGAGATAGGTGGGCCAATGTGCATATAACTTATATCCAGGCCCACGTTAGAAAATATCGAGGATTGATGGTGATTATTGATTATCCCGAAAACCACTTTCTATACATTCTTAAGGTGAAAATATGTTCATTACCAAATTTCCTTGAGGCGAACACAGAGATGACCCCTTGCCTCGGCATACGGAGTTAGGTAGGCCAATGTGCATATAACTTGTATCCAGGCCCACGTTAGAAAATATCGAGGATTAATGGTGATTATTGATTATACCGAAAACCACTTTCTATACATTCTTCAGTTGAAAATATGTTCATTACCAAATTTCCTTGTGGCGAACACAGAGATGACCTCTTACATTGACATATGGAGATACTTGGGCCAATGTGCATATAACTTATATCCAGGCCCACGTTAGAAAATATCGAGGATTGATGGTGATTATTGATTATCCCGAAAACCACTTTCTATACATTCTTCAGGTGAAAATATGTTCATTACCAAATTTCCTTGAGGCGAACACAGAGATGACCCCTTGCCTCGGCATACGGAGTTAGGTAGGCCAATGTGCATATAACTTGTATCCAGGCCCACGTTAGAAAATATCGAGGATTAATGGTGATTATTGATTATCCCGAAAACCACTTTCTATACATTCTTCAGGTGAAAATATGTTCATTACCAAATTTCCTTGTGGCGAACACAGAGATGACCTCTTACATTGACATATGGAGATAGGTGGGCCAATGTGCATATAACTTATATCCAGGCCCACGTTAGAAAGTATCGAGGATTGATGGTGATTATTGATTATCCCGAAAACCACTTTCTATACATTCTTAATTTGAAAGTATGTTCATTACCAAATTTCCTTGTGGCAAACAAAGATGTGATCCCTTATCTTGGCATATGGAGTTAGGTGGGCCAATGTGCATAGAACTTATAGGCGCCCGTTCGAAAATAACGAAGATTGATGGGGAATATTGATTATCACGAAAACCACTTCCTATACTTACTTCTAGAAGCTGAAATCTGTGTGTAGGGCAGGGATATCTGTTACATAGTTATGAAACGTCAATATATTTTGGACAATTTTTACGTTTCTTCGTATAAAATTCATTACTCTAGATTTATCGCTTACAGTCAATCGTTGGTAATAGAATCAGCCAAGCCATCGGCGCTGTGCTCTGACCTAACAGATTGATTTCGATAATGAAATTAAAGTAAAAGAAATATCAGGGGTCCAAGCACAGAGTCTTGGGGAACACCATCACTTAAGCTACTTGGTTCACTGATAGAGCTTTCCACTTTAACCACTTGATGACGATTTTAAGATAACTAAAAAACCAATCTAGTATGATGCCTCTCACCCCTGTGATCCTCAATTTTGTAAGCAGAATGTCGTGTTCAACACTATCGAATTCTTTGGATATATCAGGAAATAAAGCAATAGGATTTTGAGACTTGTTTATGGCCAAATATGTTACTTAGAAAGTACAACAATACGTCTTCTGTAAATTTCCCCGCTGTGAAACCGAATTGTTAGTAGAATTTAGGTTTTAAATGAAAAACAGAAATATATTATTATAATATTATTATTTATTTATTCGTATAATTAAAAACATACATATCATTGAAAATACAACAATAATTAGTCTACAACTCTAAAATCAGGAACTTCTTCATGTCACGGTCTTCTTATTAGCATATGCAGTTAGATGTACCAATCTACATGTAAACAACACAGCCACACACACACACACACACACACACACACACACACACACACACACACACACACACACACACACACACACACACACACACACACACACACACACACACACACACACACACACACACACACACACACTCACTCACTCACTCACACACACACACACACACACACACACACACACACACACACACACACACACACACACACACACACACACACACACACACACACACACACACACACACACACACACACACACACACACACACACACACACACACACACACACACACACACACACACACACACACACACACACACACACACACACACACACACACACACACACACACACACACACACACACACACACACACACACACACACACACACACACACACACAGACACACAGACACATACACACACACACACACACACACACACACACACACACACACACACACACACTCACTCACTCACACACACACACACACACGCAGACACACAC
Organism: Nephrotoma flavescens; assembly: GCA_932526605.1. NCBI lineage: Eukaryota > Metazoa > Arthropoda > Insecta > Diptera > Tipulidae > Nephrotoma > Nephrotoma flavescens. The sequence continues at coordinate 113,341,046 of OW052220.1, read as the reverse complement.
ACACACACACACACACACACACACACACACACACACACACACACACACACACATACACACACACACACACACACACACACACATACACACACACACACACACACACACACACACACACACACACACACACACACACACACACACACACACACACACACACACACACACACACACACACACACACACACACACACACACACACACGCAGACACACACACACGCAGACACACACACACACACACACACACACACACACACACACACACACACACACACACACACACACACACACACACACACACACACACACACACACACACACACACACACACACACACGCGCGCGCGCGCAGACACACACACGCAGACACACCACACACACACACACACACAATTTCGATTTTAAGACACACACACACACACAATTTCAATTTTAAGGATTTTATTGTGCTTCCTAGTAAACATTTTATGTTTTTTGAACGAAAATAAGCAGGTGTGGTTTGATTTTATGAACTTTTGGATTTCGAATGAAAGCCGCGTAAGGATTAAGATCATCATATTTGTGCCATTTTGCATTACGGTTTATGTAACTTATATAGTGCCCAGGGATATAACTAACAATGGAGGCCAATTTATATTCCTTTCCATCTAATACCATGCTAGCTTGAATATCTGCAAGGTTAACACTGTTTTGGTCAGGATAAGCACTTTCAGTATAAATAGTTACTACGTTGTGGTATATTTTTGAAGTACATGACATTGCATTTGTACAAGTTGTGCATTTAAAATTAAGATAACCCTCATCGAAACATTCTGTTATATTTGAAAACCCTAATTTGATTAAATTCAACATATTAACTAAAAGATATTTTCTAGTTTCAATGCAGATTGTCGAACACACTGTGCATTCTAATTTCACAGTAAGACTTGTGAAACTTTCAAGTAGTTTATCCGCTACTTCTAAAATATTACAAGTACAATCTTTTTTTTCTCCAAAAATATCAATTAAAATTTTTTTCCTCATTTTATACGCTAGATCTACCTCGTTCTGAATTATATATTGAAGTAGTTGCTTTGGCTTATCCGTCGGAGTAATATCGTTAAGACCAATTTCACAAAAGGCTGCAGATAAAGATTGCGCTAACGCGTCAAAAGCACAAGAGTTTAAAAAATAATCGCAACTTTTACTTGCATTTAAAAGTACCGACAAATTATTAAATTTAAAATTAATTTTTTTACGCGCAATAGATGCTGTTTTGCGAAATGGTGTGGCCATGATGCTCTCCAGTTCTTTCGATCCTTGGCTCAATATTTCCATGCTGGTAATGGCTCGGTCTTCTTCTGACATATCACGTAAGTTGGATAGCTTAACCAAATTGAAGCTGGAATTTTGTTTTGGGGTTGTGATATTTAAATTAATTCCTTTACGTTTCCAAATGGATGTACTGTTATGTATATCTCGTAATGAAGATTCGGGCGAATGAGTCTTGATTAGGCTTAGGTTTCCTTTAAATGATTTTTTTGGAATGTTACAAGAAATTTGTTTATAAATTGCTTCATTCCTCACACGAATTTCCTTTAGAAACCTACCAGCTTTAAGTGGTATTTTCCCCAAACTGTTAGAAGTCTTAATCCGACGTTTTACTGTAGCAAAATAATTTTCGATGTGACTATTACTATATCGATTGCCATGATTAATTAACCCCGTCCACAATGGTGCAATGGTCATATATTTTTTTAAAGCTAATCTCAAAAATGTTGGGTGATATAAACTATTTTTCCCTACCAAACTATTCATGGATAGTTCTTCTTTATGTTGTTCGTTAGAGGTTTCGTCTGTTAATTTTACGAAATCATTATAAAATCGACTTTGAATGTACATTGGAATAGAATCCTGCTTTTTTTCATCCGAATTAATATTTATAATGTCGTTAAAAATTAAATTTGCGTTCGGGTCAGTATCTAAAATCACGGCTGCAATGTTTTCCATTGCCTTACGCACTGTACTCAAAATTAGTTTACTTGTAAGTAAAATGGTTAAATATTTCCAAAGTTCTTTTAATTTGTTATAATCTGCAATCATAAACATTGCAGCGAAAATTTCTTTAAGTAATTTTTGATGATTACTATGGAAATATTTATTTATATCATTTGCCAGAGTGTGTGACAAATGTGAGCAGCACAAAAAAACTTTTACAAAATCTTCTCGAGGTTTGGCGGTAGGTTCCCTAACAACTAAATCATGAGTAATATTTAAATATTCGATAATGTCCATTTTGTTAAATGCAAATAATAAGGAATTTAATTCGGCGAATGAGAAATCGATTACAACCGAATTAAAGATAGGCCACTTTTTAAAAGATTGTTCAGCAAAAAACCTGTACGAAGTCAACCACCCCCCAATAGAATCTACCGTATGGCTGGAACTAATCATATCCGTTATTGGAAATGGAGAGGTTACGTCTAGGTCATTGCTTTTCACAGCTATCACTAGAGCATAATATAGTACAATTTTACAGGGTTTGTACGGAACTCTGACAACACTGCCCGTCGCATCCAAATATGCTACAAGTTCACCCTTGTTTTGGATGCGCATCATTTTTAAAACATCGTTCTGTAAACGACTATAAGTGACTACACAAAACGGGTGGTAGTACAGTTTCTGAATATACGCATTTTCAGAATTTGCTTTATTTATTTCTAAAGCAATATCCCAAAAATCGTTCGCATTGTTATCATTGTCTTTTAACGCCTCAGACCTAATTTTTCTCAGAACGGTATGCGACTTTGATGCTACGATAGTATTTGTTTTTTTAACAAAATCTGCATCTTCATCATTAATAAGTTCTTCTGCTAGTTGCTCGACCGGTTTATTTAATAATATTTTTTTAACTGATGCTCTCTTAGTGCTTGAAACGCGTTTAAATTTTTGAAAAGGATGAAATAAAATGCCAGAACTAACCACATTGAAAGACCCAAATGACAAATTGTTATTAATTAATTTGAAAATGCGACAAGAAGTTGTCTTGTTTGTATGACCACAGTAGGCTCTAATTGTCAAATGGTGTTTGGAGAGGTCGTGTCCTTTTATATAAATTAAGCATCCGGTAATTTTTGTCAATATTTCGGAAATGATAAGACTATAATTCCTCAATTTTCTTTCTTTAGCAGAATATATCTTGTTCCAAACGGTGATAGGTAAATGCATTTTGAAATTCTTTTTTTGTTTTTTAATTTGATTTGGATTTAACAAGGTTTTATTGAAATTTAAATTATCTTGATTTAAATTGGTGTTAGTGTTTAAATCAATAGAATTTTCGTCTGCCCCAACTATTTCAATATCAACAGTCTCCGAATTTATATAAGTAGATTTTTGATTTTCACTCATTAGATCATTTTCGTGTAAATTTTCGAAACTTAGATCCATATTTAGATTCCCGCTGGCTGGATTGTCTAAATTATCAATGTTCATTTCCTGCTCAGATAAAAAGTTAAATTCTAGAGCCTGGGCGTTAATTAAATTATTACTTGTGCTCTCTTCCATGCCAAGTATAGAGAAGGCACGTGAATTGGGGTTAACGTTTAAATTAACTTCCGAATCAAGAGATATAGTTTTATTATTATCGTTCATCAAACCAATTCCTGATATATTTTCTAAATTTAATGCAATTCTTTGTTGCCCGGTGGTCAGGTCTAAATTCTCAACTTCTTTATCCTGCTTTGACATATAATTCATTTCCAGGGCATCCGTGCCAAATATATTGTTAGTAGCACTCTTTACCACTTCAAGTGAATGCAATGCATATTCATTTTTTATTTTTTTACGCCAAATATCATAAATTTTTACCCGATTAGCTAAATTGTTGTTAACTTTTAAAGTAGAGCAAACACTTATCATATCCGTAGAATTTTTTTTTGATATTTTTAGTTCATTAAACCTTAAATTTTTTATTAACGTTTCACGGTTTAAAACACTTCTTTTTATTTTATAGTTATATTTTTTTGGATTTCTACGGGTCGCCATTTTTAATATTAAAAATATTCGAAACCGCAATGTTAAAAAACTATGTATTGCTTAGTAAACAAATAAAATAAAACAAATTATTTTATTAGTTTAAACAATTGACTATAGCCAATGTAACAAAATCAATGTAACAAATTGCAGCAACTGCAAACAAACTGGAACCGGTAAAAAAAAGAAATCCAAATAAAAGCCAAGGTCAATAATTAAAATAACAGTACAAAATCTAATCAGTTCTAAAACACGTCCAAAAACAAGCGAGGGTCAATATGTATATAGTTTGGAAAAAAACGTTTTAAATAACAACAAAAACACAATTAAAATTCGAGAAAAAACACACGATGCAAGCATGACAAAGTCTGAAAGCGAATTAAAAATTGTAAAGGAAAAAATTTCTTTATATACTAAAACGAGGATTTTTTTTTTAATAGTTTATAAAGTTGTGATATTTCAAAATATTTCTTTTATTACTGTACATTTATTTCAAACAAAGTGAATTTTATAATATAAATCAATATCTATAATATAGTCTCAATATCTTTGTCTCGTAAATTTAATTTTTACAGTTATGAGTGTGTCGTAATTAGGTAACACCAATTGCGTCTGAGTGTATGTACAGTTAGAAACATTGAGATGTATACGGGATACCTTTTTTATTAAAATGTTGAAATTTAATAAGAAAATGAATTTTTTTTCAGATTTTTTTTATAATCTTTGTTCATTTATTATTTTAGACAATAAAAGCAAAAAAAAAAAATAACAAAACAAACATAAAAGGATTTATCCTTGAATATAATTTGAAGATCATAAAACTTACGAACATTCAGTTGTATACGAGACGTATGCGAAGTTATCCCAGAATTCTATCACAGAGTTTTTTTTTTAATCAGTCAACACTAACAGCAATAACCAATTTGCTCTTGTGTGAAGTTATCCCAGCCCAGGGTTTGATTCATTCCCTTCAAATATACTATATTTGTGAAGTTACCCTAGCTCAGAATTTTTATAAATTTTAATGAAAAAATGAAAAATTATCAAATTTATTAAATTGGATTTCTTTTTCATTTAACAAAAAAAAATAAATTCTAACGTATACAAAAACTGTAAAATTTTTAATTGCATAAAGTAATGAAAAATTTCAGGCAATGTAAGAAATAAATTGTTCCGTGGCAAGTAAATGACAAGTAAATTTAAGCTAAATTGGAAAAAAATCGTTCCGTGGCAAGTTTCCGAAAATGAACTCTGGGCTGGGAATTTCATTGATTTTGAGCGGGACGAAAAATTATATGTATAAAAATCAATGAAATTTTTAACGACATTATAAATATTAATTCGGATGAAAAAAAGCAGGATTCTATTCCAATGTACATTCAAAGTCGATTTTATAATGATTTCGTAAAATTAACAGACGAAACCTCTAACGAACAACATAAAGAAGAACTATCCATGAATAGTTTGGTAGGGAAAAATAGTTTATATCACCCAACATTTTTGAGATTAGCTTTAAAAAAATATATGACCATTGCACCATTGTGGACGGGGTTAATTAATCATGGCAATCGATATAGTAATAGTCACATCGAAAATTATTTTGCTACAGTAAAACGTCGGATTAAGACTTCTAACAGTTTGGGGAAAATACCACTTAAAGCTGGTAGGTTTCTAAAGGAAATTCGTGTGAGGAATGAAGCAATTTATAAACAAATTTCTTGTAACATTCCAAAAAAATCATTTAAAGGAAACCTAAGCCTAATCAAGACTCATTCGCCCGAATCTTCATTACGAGATATACATAACAGTACATCCATTTGGAAACGTAAAGGAATTAATTTAAATATCACAACCCCAAAACAAAATTCCAGCTTCAATTTGGTTAAGCTATCCAACTTACGTGATATGTCAGAAGAAGACCGAGCCATTACCAGCATGGAAATATTGAGCCAAGGATCGAAAGAACTGGAGAGCATCATGGCCACACCATTTCGCAAAACAGCATCTATTGCGCGTAAAAAAATTAATTTTAAATTTAATAATTTGTCGGTACTTTTAAATGCAAGTAAAAGTTGCGATTATTTTTTAAACTCTTGTGCTTTTGACGCGTTAGCGCAATCTTTATCTGCAGCCTTTTGTGAAATTGGTCTTAACGATATTACTCCGACGGATAAGCCAAAGCAACTACTTCAATATATAATTCAGAACGAGGTAGATCTAGCGTATAAAATGAGGAAAAAAATTTTAATTGATATTTTTGGAGAAAAAAAAGATTGTACTTGTAATATTTTAGAAGTAGCGGATAAACTACTTGAAAGTTTCACAAGTCTTACTGTGAAATTAGAATGCACAGTGTGTTCGACAATCTGCATTGAAACTAGAAAATATCTTTTAGTTAATATGTTGAATTTAATCAAATTAGGGTTTTCAAATATAACAGAATGTTTCGATGAGGGTTATCTTAATTTTAAATGCACAACTTGTACAAATGCAATGTCATGTACTTCAAAAATACCACAACGTAGTAACTATTTATACTGAAAGTGCTTATCCTGACCAAAACAGTGTTAACCTTGCAGATATTCAAGCTAGCATGGTATTAGATGGAAAGGAATATAAATTGGCCTCCATTGTTAGTTATATCCCTGGGCACTATATAAGTTACATAAACCGTAATGCAAAATGGCACAAATATGATGATCTTAATCCTTACGCGGCTTTCATTCGAAATCCAAAAGTTCATAAAATCAAACCACACCTGCTTATTT